>CM057458.1:647500000-648700000 GCA_016271365.2 Neoceratodus forsteri | reverse complement strand
GTGCAAGTACATACAGGTAAAATGTACAGGCAGATCAGTACTGTACAGAACAGTACCTGTAGCCTGTGAAACAGGGTGAATTTGGTTTAAACTGTACATTTAGCCCATGAAACAGGGTGAATTCAGTTTTAAACAGTACATTTAGCCTGTGAAACAGGGCAAACTGAAATCAATCAGGTCCCAGCAACACATTTCATCCAATGACCAGCAGGGGAAAAGGGCACTACTAAGGTGGGGACTGGTTTAGATACATATACAGTTAGGAGAGAAGTGGTCTTGGAGCAATGTGTTTAGGTGCTGTGAGGAGGGGGCATGATGAATGGCTGCTGGAAGGGAGTTCCATAGTTTTGGCAAATGATATTTTAAGGCAAGCAGCAGAGGACATGTGAGGAATGGTCAGTTGGCGGGAGTCATAATACCTGAGTGTGTAGGCTGTGGGGGTGGGAGTAGTCAGTTATACTGCAATATATGGGGCAGGGACTGGTCCCAGAACTTGGGGGCCATCTTAGTGCAGTGTGAGTGTCTCTGGTCTTGGAGGGATGGAAGGCCAAGCGACTGGTAGAGGTCGCAATGGTGGGTGGTGAGTGGACATTCGAGGGCGAAACAACAGAAAGAGTGGAACAAAGGGTCCAGTCTGGCAAGGGTGGACTTGGGGTGGCACTGTAGACCACATTGCTGTAGTCAAAGATAGGGAGAATCATTTTCTGCACAAGTGCCCGGCGAGCTGGCAGTGTGATACAGTCATGGTTACGATATAGAACACCAAGTATGGGGTGTAGCTTTTTGTGAATGGCATCAGTATGTGCAGAAAAGTCGAGGTACTGATCAAACCAAACCCCAAGATATCTACAGGGGGTGCAGACCTCCATGGGGTTTCTTTCTAGGGTGTGGAAAGTGGGTGTGATGGGGAGCCTAGAGAGTCTTTGTCTGGTGCCAAAGGTCAAGAAGATAGTCTTCTTGGCATTGAGAAATAGTTGGTTTGAGCAGTACCAGAGTTGGACGCTCATGAAGTCCTGCTGGAGTCTGGACTCCATTGCAGTGGTGAAAGGTAGGTAGGTAGGTAACATTTTTTTTTAAACAGGTAATACATGTCATTTGGACAAAAGTCCAGTTTAAAAGACAGACCTGGAAGGGCCTGAGGTATATAGGACTGTGTCATCCACATACATGTGGAGGGATGTGTGTGGGCAGGCAGAGGGTAGGTCATTTAAGAAGATGGAGAACAATAGCGGGCATAGGACTGAGCCTTGGGGTACACCTGTGGAGACTTGGAGGGGAGTGGAGATTGTGTTACCTATTTTGACGGATTGGGACCTATCTACAAGGTATGAGAGGAACCAACTGGTGGCCTCGCTGGAGAGCCCAGCCTGAATGAACTTGGACAGGAGGAATGGGTGAGATACGGTGTCAAATGCCTTTGCCAAATCTATAAAAATGGCAGAGATGATGAGACCTAAGTCCATGCTGGTAAGAATAGAATTTGTAAGCCTCAGGAGGGAAGTTGTGGTGGAGTGGGACTTCCTAAAACCAGACTGGAAAGGTGAGAAAATGAGCAAGAGTCAAGGAAGGAGGAGACCTGGGAGAGAACAAGATGTTCCTGGAGTTTAGCAAGAATGGGGAGAAGAGAAATCAGATGATAGTTACCTGGGGAAGAAGGGTCACTGCCTTTTGGGAGGGGGATGATGATGGCGTGCTTCCAATCTGATGGGACTGAAGCAACCATGAAGGAGAGGTTTAAGAGAGAGGCCAGGGGAGTGGCAATGGTAGGTGCCGACAGGTAGCATTTTTGCATCCAGTCTGGATGTGCACTTTCCCTTGGAGGGATTTACAGCAAGGAGGGCTTTAAGAACTTCTGGCAGAGTAACCTGTCTGAAACAGAAAGTGGCGTTATCAATGGGGCTTGGACATGGGGAGGAGAGGGGTAGCATTTGACAGAGAGGATGGAAAGGAGGCCAGGAGAGCTGAGGTGCATTTAGTAAAGAAAGAGTTGAATTCTGAAGCTACTGTGAGAGGTTTGGAGACAGTGGTGTCACCAGAGCCAATGGTAGGGGAGGGAGATTAGGAAGGGGGGGAGAAGAGTGACCACACCACTGTCCAGAATTTTGCTGGGTAGTTTATAGTGTGGAAAGAGATTTTGAAGTAACTTGCTTTGGCCTGGTGTATTTGTTTTGTACATCCGTTACGGAGTGAGCGGTGCTTTAGGTGGTCCACGGGGAGCCTGAAATTTTAAAGGATTTCCATGACCGGTCCCTGGCTCTGAGAAGAGCCAGTATGTCAGCGGAGATCCAGGGCAGGTGTGCTCCCCTCACCCGAGCCCTTCTGACTGGGGCATGTCTATCCCAGGTGGTTATGAACCTGTCAGTGAAATATTCTAAGGTGGAGTCGATAGAGGTAGCACTGGGGATAAAGGACCAGTCAGTAGTTGCCAGGTCATTGTGCAATGACGCGCTATCCAGAGATTTATAGGATCTGCACAGGAGGGTTTTGGGGCTGGGGCCTTAGGTTTAAATATTTTTCTCACCAAGAAGATCACGTGGTGATCACTCAGGGAGTCAGGTAATAAGCCTGCTGTGAGTATCTGGTGTGGGTGAGAGGTAAGGGCCCAGTCCAGGAAAGTATAGTTTTGAGATTTAGTGTTCAGGTGCATGGGTTCAGTTATCAGCTGAGTAAGGTTTAGCATAGCCACTTGGTTCTGAACATTCCTGCTGGTATTGGAGAGCCAGTTTATGTTAAAGTCTCAGAGGATGTAGAGTTTGCCCCCCACGGCATGCCATGTGAGGGCACACAGGTGGTCCATGATAGCAGGCGGGGTGGGGACAGGGAGCAGTAGGAACCAGCAATATAGATGGGCCTTGAGAAGGGGAGAGAAAGTTTGATCATCACAGCATCAATGGATTGCATGGGTAGAGAGAGCATGATAGGGATAAACTGTAGGGAAGATTTAATGTACAAGGCTATTCCACCTCCCCTCTTGTTACCGGGGTGATCCTGATGAATTGTGATATAGTCAGGTATAGAGATTTCTTCCTCAAAGTTGTGGGGTTTTAGCCAGGTCTCCGAGATAACCAAGATGTCAGGGTGTAGTGATATGACTGCTGGTTGCAGTAGGGTAATTTTGGGCAGGAGGCTCAGGGCTGGCGTCAGAGGGGGTGCAAGGGATGCCACTGCACCAGGGCCCAGACCACCAGCGGGGCCTATGAATCCCGAAGTCAAAATTTGTATTTTTTATTTTTTTTTATTTTTATTTAATTGTGCGTGCCCCCGGGGTCAGTAAAAATGCTTCCACCTCCTGGCCCTGGGCCCCATGGCTGTGGGCTGACTTGAGTGACTCTGAGCATGCCGCTGCTCTCTGTGTGCCATTTAAATCCCCTGGGGCCACAGCCATTTAAAACAGCTTAAGAACAAACAAGGGACTGGCCTGGTGGCGCTGAGGGTTGAGGTTGCTGGACACCACACCTCGCATCACACCGGTGACCCAAGTTCGGGAGCGAGCTCAGGCCGCTGGGGGTCAGCTGGGAAGGGTTGAGGATGAATGCGTCTGGTGCTCTCCTCCCCAGGTAGTATGGGGGGTGGGATGTCCCGGCATGCTGGGGACCCCCAGTGGAGGCTGGAGACACTGCAGCAGCCAACACATGCATGCACCTAGCGTGGACGACGCTGGCAGGGTTGCCATGTGCCGGAGCATCAAAGTGCACCCACGGAGGAGGAGTGGAGGCTCACAGAACAAGGAAACTGACGGGCGCCATGGGCAGGCGACAGTACCTGTCCCCATGCCCTCACCAGCCCAAACCTGACTAGCCTTCCAGGTATTCCGTTCCCCAGACTTTCCCCTAGCCAGAGTCTGACTAGTAAGTGCAATCAAGAGGAGAGGGCAACCCACCCCGGGCGGTCTAACCGGGGTACTAGCTACAGTGGAGGGGAGAGAGGAGGTTCAGTTCAGGGAGGCTTCAGGCTGGTCAGGTAACAGGACTAGGTTGCCTGAGAGAGGCTCCATGGCGCCACTGCCAGAGGGAAAAAGAGAAGTAAGAAAAAAAAGAACAAACAAGGGCCTGCACCTGCGTGCTTGAGTCCAGCTTGGCTCCATTCACACCACTCCCCCCCCGGTCTCAGTGGCTGTGGTAGGGTCGGTGACCCCCCCCCCGAACTTGGATATGCTCTCATGGATACAGAGCATATGTAATTACCTGCCTATGTTTTGGAGGTAATCTGAGAACATTGTGGGCTAAAATATTAAAAAATCTGTTGCAACAGTCTCCTGCTCTTCTAATCTCTTCCTTTTACTATCGCTCCTTCTCTGTCATTCCCTACTCAAGCTTGGCCAGCTTTGAGCAGTCTTTCTGTCCCTTTCCTTATTTCCAGTTCATTTCTCTAAATAATAAAGCCCCAATGTTTAGAATGTTCTGTGCTTGCAGTACAAGCTGTTATGATTAATTTTTCCTGCGAATATGCCACGTTCGACTTCAATAGATCGTGCGATATGCGATAAATCTGAATCATCTTGACGCCCGAAAAAGAGTTTAGTCGTATGCTTTCATTATCTGGTGAATTCTGAACAAATTAATAGCCTTTGTGCTAGTTTTAGTGTGAGAAGTTCAGAGTTATGTTATACCTCAGAATATACAACCAAGAATCATTTAAAAAGTGGTGTTTTTTGTTTGCTTAAATTAAAAGGTTAAACTAGTACTTTTAAAAGAGAAAGGGAAAAGCATGCCACTGTTAAAAGGAGAGAGATAAAACTGTTTAACTTAAAAGGACTAAAGTCTCCTAATGTGATGCAGAAATGCTTTAGACTTACAACTCTCTTGTAAAGTGCTTCCAGCTCCCTCTCAGTCCAACTCCTTATAGGACTGAGCGGCCCTGGCTGTCTCACTTTTATGATGCAAGTTGGGGGAGGAGCTAACTAAGTCATGTGCTCCTCCACTGGTATAAAAGGAGGTGAATGTGGAGTGTTGAGTCAGTGTGTGGTAGGAAGGCAAATCTACCAGATGCCTAGCCAGATTCTAGGTGCCTTTTTGGCAGGAATTTTCTTTCTTGTTAAAGATATGATTTCCTGTGCCATATGTTTTTTTTTTAAAGTTATGTACAAGTTCTGCTTTAAGTCCATTTTATTTTTTTCTGCTTCTAATAAATTTTGAAATATCGGATCCTGACTGTTCTCTGGACTTTATTGGACATCCCCACATGCACATTTGGTGTGAGAAGTGGGATATCACAAGGGAAGGAGAGCCACCTTTCTTGTGGATATTGTCCAGAGTCATTATGGAGGAGCAGAAGAAGATGGAGAAAGCTGAAATGTCTGCACTGGAAGGTACATGGACCAGAACCATGGTGGACAAATTTCAACTACCCCTAGCAGCTGGATTGGGTGATGTCAGAAGGAAAGAGACTGAGAGAAAGAGAAAGAGACCAGAGGCAGCGGAAGAAGCTATTGGGGGTGAAGATGTCAAGAGAAGGAAGAGGAACCCCCTTCTGAAGTATATGATTTGCTGAGATGGTTATGTGTGAGACAGCTCAAGCTGGAGAAGCGAGAGAAAGAGACCGTCTACAAAATGAGAGAGACCGCTCTACAAAATGAGATCAGGTGGTGGAGACTTAAGGCTATTCAGGCTATTGGAACTACTAGACCTATTCTACCTAGTGGGGGCCCAAAGGACATTAAAATTTCCAGACTAATGGACAGTGATGATATTGAAGCATACATTACAACATTTGAAAGAGTGGCAACAGCTTGTGGGTGGCCTAGGGATCAGTGGGTTATTCGTTTAGCCCCATATCTCACAGGCAAGGCTCAGCTAGCTTATAGTCATGTAGAACCTGGAAATGTTACCAACTATGATCATGTTAAACAAGCAATATTAAAAGGTATGACATCAGTGCAGAGACTTATCATTAAAGGTTTGAGCATTCAGATATCATACTGTTGAGTCCCCACAAGAAGCTTGTGCTCGATTGCAAGACTTGTAGCACAAAATGGCTACAACCGCAACTCTTACTCATACATCAAGTGGTTGAGTCAGTTGTGTTAGAACAATTTGTAAAAATACTACCTTATGAGGTTCAAATGTGGGTAAGAGAACATCGACCTGACACAGTAGAAAAAGCTATCAGTTTAGCTGAAGATTATATTACAGCTCGCCCACAATGTCAGAAAGGGTCTCATAGAACAAATACTTCCCAAGTATTAATAAAACATCCACCCACTAGTCCTTCTACTAAGCCAAAAGAGGAAAGAAAAAGTATGAGAACATTTAACCCAGATATTATTTGCACAAGTGTCAGACCAAGGACACATCACAGATTCTGCCCCAAGAAAAATCTGATCCTTCTCATCTGGCCTTAGCAAACTGGGGGCAATATACTGTGTCTGTCAATGTTGGAGGGACAGGATGTGATGGCATTGATTGATTCAGGAAGTAAGCAAACCCTGGTACGTGCTGATTTACTCAGTGGTGCTCTTAC
Source organism: Neoceratodus forsteri (assembly GCA_016271365.2). Lineage (NCBI taxonomy): Eukaryota > Metazoa > Chordata > Ceratodontiformes > Ceratodontidae > Neoceratodus > Neoceratodus forsteri. The sequence goes on along the minus strand of CM057458.1, from coordinate 648,693,541 downwards.
AAAGAAACACTGGAGAAAAACTGGGGTGACTTGTGTTCATGGGGACACTCATTTTTATCCTGTACAGAAAGCTACTATTACTGCATCAGGTATGGCACATCATCTGAAGATAGGCTGGTTCCTAGACTACCTGTACCTGTGATATTGAGACATGACTTTCCTGTATTTAACAATTTATTGACTGCCTCTTCTTCTATATCTGCTGTGGTTACACGATCTCAAGCATCTCAGAAACAAATGGACAGTGAATTGTTTCCTTTTGATGATACCTTATTTGATGTTCCTGGAAAAACTGTTAAATCAAAAAAACAAAAGAGACTAGAAAAATGGACATGGAATAAAACAAAGGACTTAGGTTGTGATTATGCCATGGTAAAAACTGTAAAGTCGGACTCTTTTATCAGTGACCAAAAGAATGACCCTACACTAACCCCTGTGTTTTCCCAGGTTATTGCTGATGGGGTGGAAGGTACACCTCCAATGTATAAATTGCAACAGGATAAATTGTATATAGTTTGTCAAAATCCAAAAACTGGGAAATGGTAGATCAACTGGTGGTTCCTAGTCAGTATAGAGAACAGTTAATATTCTTAGCGCATGATGTACCACATGGGGGATGCAGGAAGGATAGAACTTTAAAAAGGTTACTATATAGATTCTTTTGGCCTGGCATTCATGAACAAGTGGCTGAATATTGCAAAGTTGCAGACAGTGTCAAAGGTGGCGCCTGTTACAAGAAAGGACAAAGTCCCTCTTCAACCTTACCGCTGGTTGCTATGCCTTTGAAAGATTGGCCATGGATATTATAGGACCTCTCCCAAAAGTACTAAAGGCAACAGGTTTGCCCTTTGTGTTGTGTGACTATGCTACAAAATATCCTGAGGCTATTCCTCTACGCACAATAACAGTGGATAAAATAGCAGAGGAGTTGCTCAGGTATTTAGCAGAGTGGGCATACCAAAAGTTATTTTAACGGATAGGGGAACTAATTTTGTTCAGCCATTTTGAAACGCTCTACCAAGCTCTGGGGGTAGAAGCTGTCTACACATCTCCATACCATCCCCAGACTGATGGCTTGGTCGAGCGTTTAAACAAAACACTGAAGAAAATGATACAAAAGTATGTGGAAGATGAGGGTAAACACTGGACCTATATCTGCCACTGTTACTTTTGCATATCGTGAGGTACCTCAAGCATCGACTGGATTCTCACCATTTGAACTATTATATGGTAGGAATCCCAGAGGTCTCCTAGATGTAGTTAAGGAACAGTGGGAGGATATTACCAACTGGAAAAATCCTACTACCCATGACTATGTTACGCAGCTACGTAAAAGAATAGCTAAGTATACTCAGGTTGCGCAAGAACAGAATCAAATCAAGCAAGACTATCAGAAAGAAAGATATGACATAGGGGTGGGTTAAAAACACTTTAGCTCTGGGGATCATGTCTTATTGTTGCTTCCATCCACTGAAAACAAGTTAACTATGAAATGGCAAGGGCCTTATGTGATACAGAAACAAATTAGCCCCACTACATATTTGGTGGAAGTACCAGACAGAAAACAAAAACTAAAAGTGTACCATGCCAATTTATTGAAAAGATGGCATAATAGGCCTACTGAAGTCATGTATGTATGTTCCAACCCATTGGACAATGAGATGGAGCTGGCATATGATAGACTGGAAGGAGAACAATTGTCTAAAGATTTGACAATAAACCCTTCTTTACTAGACAGTCAAAAACAAGAACTAGCCCACATTCTAAGTCAGTTTCATGATACTTTTACAACAGTCCCAGGGAAAACTACGGAAATGTATCATCAGATCCATACATTTCAAAATACACCCATTAGAGTAAAGCTCTATCGGATTCCTGAGAAATTAAAACAAGAAGTCATCACAGAGATAGAAAGAATGAAAGAAATGGGTATCATAGAAGAAGCTAATAAGATATGTTAGTATACTTGATTTAACTAAAGGATACTGGCAAATTCCGCTTGAGAAAGCATCAAAGACTGCTTTTTGCACTCCTTTGGGGTCTTTTCAGTTCACAATGATGCCATTTGGACTTCACGGAGCCCCAGCTAGTTTTCAAAGGTTGATGGATAAACTCTTGAGACCTCACGTTGGATACAGCGCAGCTTATTTAGATGACGTAATCATTTATAGTCCAACATGGGAAGACCATGTTAAACACCTTACTGCTGTTTTAAGGACTATAAAACAAGCTGTTCTCACCATCAACCCCAACAAATGTTTCTTTGCTATGGAGGAAGCCCGGTATTTGGGATTTATAATTGGTAATGGGCAGGTAAAACCAGAGGTAGGGAAGGTGGACTGAGCCAAGAGTCCTCCCCACAAAAAAACATGTGCTTCATTTTTAGGCCTAGCAGGCTACTATAGACGTTTGTGCCTCAATTTGCTACTTTAGCTAGCCTCTAATTGAATTGACCAAAAGAACAAACCTCAAAAGTAATCTGGAATTCAGAATGTGAAGTATCATTTCTTGCCATAAAAGCAATACTTTGTTCCTCCCCAGTGTTAAAAGTCCTAATTTTGATAAACCATTTTGTTACAGACGGATGCTTCTAATGTTGGTTTGGGGCTGTGTTATCTCAAATCCATCATGGAGAAGAACATCCAGTACTGTATATCAGCCGTAAATTACATGTCAGGAAACCAAGTACTCCACAATAGAGAAGGAGTGTTTAGCACTCAAATGGGCCATAGAATCCCTACGATATTATTTATGGGAACTCAAGTTTACAGTATGGACAGATCATAATCCATTACGATGGATACATAATATGAAAGATAGTAATCCAAGGGTTATGAGATGGTATCTAACATTGCAACCATATAAATTCACTGTCAATCATAGAGCTGGAACTGCTAATAGTAATGCTGACTTCATGTCTTGCTTTGGAGCAGACATAATGTTAGAATCAAATGTAGACCTCGGGGAATGAATATATTTGTATTTGAGAATGCATTGTATTTAAGTAAAAGAGAATCTTAAAGGGCCCCGAGGTGGAGCTTTGGGAGTGGGTGGGCTAAAGCTCCATCTCTTTTGTTTACAAAAGAGATCTACATGCTATTTCAAGTAGTGAAAACTACTAGTTTTCATCTTGAGTGGGGAGGACTGTGGTAGGGTCGGTGACCCCCCCCGAACTTGGATATGCTCTCATGGATACAGAGCATATGTAATTACCTGCCTATGTTTTGGAGGTAATCTGAGAACATTGTGGGCTAAAATATTAAAAAAATCTGTTGCAACAGTCTCCAGCTCTTCTAATCTCTTCCTTTTACTACCGCTCCTTCTCTGTCATTCCCCTACTTAAGCTTGGCCAGCTTTGAGCAGTCTTTCTGTCCCTTTCCTTATTTCCAGTTCATTTTCTCTAAATAATAAAGCCCCAATGTTTAGAATGTTCTGTGCTTGCAGTACAAGCTGTTCTGATTAATTTTCCTGCACGAATGTGCGCATGTGCGACATGCGATCGTAGCACGCTGTGCCGATAATGCGAGCGTGCAAAGATGCCGAAAAAAGAGTTTGTTATGGCGTTTTCATTATCTGGTGAATTCTGAACAAATTAATAGCCTTTGTGCTAGTTTTAGTGTGAGAAGTTCAGAGTTATGTTATACCTCAGAATTACAACCAAGAATCATTTAAAAAGTGGTGTTTATTTGTTTGCTTAAATTAAAAGGTTAAACTAGTACTTTTAAAAGAGAAAAGGCAAAGCATGCCACTGTTAAAAGGAGAGAGATAAAACTGTTTAACTTAAAAGGACTAAAGTCTCCTAATGTGATGCAGAAATGCCTTAGACTTACAACTCTCTTGTAAAGTGCTTCCAGCTCCCTCTCAGTCCAACTCCTTATAGGACTGAGCGGCCCTGGTTGTCTCACTTTTATGATGCAAGTTGGGGGAGGAGCTAACTAAGTCATGTGCTCCTCCACTGGTATAAAAGGAGGTGAATGTGGAGTGTTGAGTCAGTGTGTGGTATGAAGGCAAACCTACCAGATGCCTAGCCAGATTCTAGGTGTCTTTTTGGCAGGAATTTTCTTTCTTGTTAAAGATATGATTTCCTGTGCCTTATGTTTTTTTTTTTAAAGTTATGTACAAGTTCTGCTTTAAGTCCATTTTATTTTTTTCTGCTTCTAATAAATTTTGAAATATCAGATCCTGACTGTTCTCTGGACTTTATTGGACATTCCCACGTGCACAGTGGCCTTCCGTAGCTGCTTGATGCTAGCCTGCTCCTCCTACTTCAGCTCAGCTCCTCCTCCTCCTCCGCCTCCTTGATTCCTCCTCCTACCTCTGCTCCTGGGCTGGCTGGCTGCTGTTGTGCCTGTTGCTCGCCTCAGCAGTGGGCAGCTCCTCCTCCTCTCCATGCTGGCTGGCTCTCTGTTTGGCATGCATGCTCCACAGCAGCTCCACCATCCCCACCCCGCCCCTCCTCCTCCATGATCCTGCAGTCCCCATGCACGCATTGCTCACCGCTCCTTCTCCAGTGCTCCCTCCCCTCTTCCTAACCCTGGCTGACACAGTGGGCGGCTGCTCGCTGCTTCCACAACTAATCACCACAGTCACTGTCGCTATATCACTCTCCCGATTGCTGCCTGGGGGCCTGGAGGGGTGGGCTTATGATCCACAGCCAGGCTGCTTGGCTCACTCAGATAGGCTGCCCTGTAGCAGCAGGGGAGCGAAACCGTGCTTGCATGACCCAGTACCTCCCTCCCACGATCTCAAGAGAGTCAGTGTGCAGATTGAGTGAGTGTAGTAGTGCCGGATGCAGTGGCGGTTCTCTCTTAGTTCAGAGTCAGCCTAAGGCCTTAAACTGCATTGGCGGCAGCGCCAGGCCAGCAACTGCTTGCAACACTGTGTTGTGCTGTGAATTGTGAAAAATACTTGAATTGATTGAACAAGTTACAACAAAATGAATGAATCATTATTAGACATGTAACTTGCAGCTGAGTGAAGTTTGTTTCAAGTGCTGACTGAGTGCCTGAGTTCAGTTGGCGGGTGGGTGGGGCAGCGGTTCAGTTCAGCAGACAGCTTGAACAGTTCAGCTGCTGGCAAAGTGGCAGTTGTCAAATTTGGGTGGGGAGGATTTTGAGAAAGAAAAGCAGAGGTAGGGGCCCCAGCAGCCCGCGTGGTGGTGGGGGAAAACATAAGAGATACCGGGTCAGTGTTGGGCCTGGCGCCAGCGACCTCCTGTTAGCCTAGCTAACTTTAGTCCTAGCAATAGGCTGGGCACAGAACAGTCAGTGGTCAGGTAGCGGGGGGAAACTAGCGATAGTTACAGCCTGGTGTTTAGCAAACAGCAGCTGCTGCACTGCAGCTCAACTTGATGATTGGTTTTAAGTAAAGTTCTCTCTTTAGTCTCTCCATGGAAAATGCTGATTGCCTGTGCTGAGTATGCAACAGTAGACTAACTTGCCCGGGGCACTACAAGTCTGACTCCAGAGCCCAGTACATCCTGGAACCGGCCCTGAGGAGGCTACAGATATTGAGATGAGCTAAAGTAGCCCTTAAGAAGATTTGAAGGAGGAAAGGGTTGAGCAGCAAACAGAAAACTCCAGCACCATCCACTGCAGACAAAGCAAAATAGACTCAATTAAAAACATTCAAAACAAACTAGAAAGCATATTTGAACAATCATTTGTTCAGTAAGTTCATTAGTGAAAAACAGCCATGGAGCACCATTGACCCTCTAAAATGAGAGCTCACAATTAGACCCACCAACCTCTACCGGTTTCGCTTCAGAGCATTATCAGCTTGTTCTGACTGTTTTAAGTGAGTCACTTTTGCTTTGTCTGCAGTCGGTGGTGCTGGAGTTTTGTTTGCTGGTCATTTGCTCCACAAGCACACCTGGCCATTTGGGGTGGCTTTTCTCAATTGTCTTGGGGAAAGGGTTGAGCCTGATGGAGGATTCGGATTGGGTCCAGGGATGGGGTAGGACTGGGGTTAGATACTATATCCCCTGCTAGTAGGAGCAGCACCGTGAGCCATAGTTTAGCTTTCGCTAGATAAAGCAGGAGCTTCCTGTGGTCAGTGGATGACATGGATGTCCTTGAGGAGGCATGCTGGATATTTATTTTTAGAGCAATCAACCCTGTATGGAAAGAGGGTGGAAGAATGGAGAGTCCAGCCGCACAAATCAGGAGGGGGGTCCCTGGTGGTGTGCATTCTGTGGAAGTGGCCGAGAGGGGAGAGTAGCTGGCTGAGTTACCTAAGAGTGGGCAGCAGGACTTCGGTGCAAGGTATAGTGAGAGTGGGAGAGCAGCTAGAGGCATTAGGGTAGCAGCTATTAACAAACTTAGTGGAGACATTGTTTACAGCTTGTGTGAGAATGACTCAATAGCGGCAGCTAGTGGTGATAGGAGATAGGCTGCAAATACTAAAACTCAATGGGCAAACTAGGTGGGCCAAGCGGTCCTTATCTGCCGTCAAAGTCTATGTTTCTATGTTTCTGGTTGCTTTTTAAACCAAAACCATGTGATCTGTATAGTGCTACAGTATATATGGCTGAGTTCACCAAGGGTGGTTGGGTGAAACAAAGACTCTGATTGTCCTTTTTGCCTCACGGTGCACTTAGCACTCAGCCGTGGCTCACCACACAGCTTAGGGAAATTAGTGGTGCCTTATACCTGCTTCCACAGATCCAAACAGCAGCGTTGGGGAGTGGCTACCTCCAAGAGCCCTTGTGACCACCTTGGGAGCTGAAGGAAAGAGAGAAATGGAAGGTGAGATTTTATCCTGCCTAAAACGAGGGAGGACTTAAACCAAGTCGGGGGCCAATGAGAATTTTTAATATAGAAATATTTTTAAACACAAAATTACATTTATGGGACTTCAGCATACAATAAACAGCAGCTCATAATCAGTACAGGGAGTAAAGCTTTTTACAATGCAAAATAAATTAACTACATTAAACTCCTTGCAGTACAGAGAAATAAAATACTTTAAAAGGCTGCTTGGGCAAAAAGCTCCTGTAGAACTGCTACTTGGTCAATCAGAATTACTTGTGGCTACAAGGCTAGTTGCAGTAAGATGACTAAAGATCTAGAACTGTAAGCTTAGGTTCAGTGAGCTACTCTGTACTGTGGCACAGCTTTGAGAAATGCTGCCTTAAGGAACACTGTTAAAACAGGTGAAAACTACAGAAAATCAAAGCTTGTCAATTAAGGCACCATGTGGAACCCTACAGAAATGCAGCAGGATAGCTTGAAATACAGTTGAATAAAACTATCTCTATTTGTAGGCCAACACTGTGTGGGCTGGGGCACAAATTTGAACTTGGTATCAAAACAAATGAAGACTCCGACTGTCCTTTTTGCCTCACGGTGCGCATAGCACTCGGTCACGACTCACCACACAGCTTGGGGAATTAGTGGTGCTCGTACCTGCTTCACATGAAGTTGGAACTATCCATTGCTTAACTTGACACAAAATGGCCTGAAGAGATAATGATCATTTTATGTTGATTGCGCATGTGCAAGAGAATACGTTATGCAGCTTGCCGCCAAAGCAGGTTGTGGAGGTGTGTCACTGTTCTGGCTAAGGCCCCCACTGCCTTTGAGGCATGGCCTGTGCTCCTCAATAGGGTGGCATGCTGCTGCTGACACTAGTTCAGCCAGCATGCCACCTCCTTGAAACGTTTTAGCTGCTGTAATCAGGGGCCACCTCATACTTGCAGCGTCAGCCATTCCGCTGCAGTGAGGGAGCGAACCGTCATTGCAAGGCGGTCCCTTGTATTCCCCTGACCCAGTTTGCCGATGGGGAGCCCAGTCCCCATTGGTTTCTGTTGTCTGCTGAGGAGGTGCCCAATCCCCCTCGGCATCATGGCCCCTCCCCCTGTTTCTTTTCCGACGGGGGTGCCCAATCCCCATCAGCATGTCCCCCCTCCCATTTCTTGTGTGCCGAGGGGGTGCCCAATATCTCTTGGCTCATGAGATCCCCCCAGTATATGCCAATGGGGGGTGCCCAATCCCAATCGGCTCCTGCCCCCCACCCCAAAACACACAGGTGGCACACTGGGAGCCCACCCCAGCGTGCCAAAAGTACCTGCTAAAATGGAAAACCATCCCGCGATGTCTATTTTTTTTTCTGTAAAGAAGAAAATGGTTCCTCCTGTCTGCCTCCTCCAACCGCATCCACCCACGCACCCCACCTACCCACCCCCTCACCCCACTTACCACCAAGCCTGGCGCGACGATCTTCGTGGACTGAAACACGCTTGCACTCTTCAAAGCTGACCGCTGAACTGAAGAAATGCCGTAAGCTGTATAATGGCATAAATAGGGGTTTTTCAACTTTGCTGCATATCTCAATCACTTTTAGGAATTTTGGCACCAAATTTTCAACATGGGGTTATTGGGACCCCTCCTCACGAATTCAGCCACTGTCATGGTGTTATTCAGTCCTGAAAGGTGATTTCACAGTCACTGCACAGAATCACCTTTTGAGACCGAGTAATGAAATGACAGTGCCAGTGTTCATGAGGTGGGCTCTCAAAAAGCCTATGTTGCAAATTTGGTGGAAAAAATCCCAAAAATGACTGTTTTACTGGCGTGTGTTGCATAGTTGCTATGCACACTTGTAACTTCATGAATTTTCAATATTTTCATGCCGGATTTTCAACACTGGCATTTTTTAACTCCTCCTTATGAGCAGTACAGCTGTCATTTTTCCCATCCTGGCCGAAATATGTTTTCGCACTTCCAGTGCAGAATAGTGCAGTCACTGTGAGAAGTCAGTGTTCGGGACAGATTAATAAAATGACAGTGACACTGTTCATGAGCAGAGGTTCTAAAATGCCTATGTTGAAAATTTGGTGACGATAGTCCATCACATGACTGTGTTACAAGTGTGCGTTACACAGTTTCCATGCACCCTTGTAACTTCGCAGATTTGTAATATTGTCACGCCAGATTTTCAACACTGCCATTTTTTCACACCTCCGTATGAACAGTACAGCTGTCATTTTTCACATCTTGACCAAAATGTGTTTTCACACTTCTGGTGCAGAATAGCACGGTCCCTGTGGGAAATCAGTGCTTGGGACAAATTAAAACAAGCATTTGTCAATGCCGAATGTTGTCTTGCGGGCACTGGCATTAGTAGTGCAGAAGGTAGAGAGATGCATGATAGGAATGGCAGTGAAGTATTGAACTGATGCCAACCCCACTCTCACCCTGCAGAAACTGACAGGCACTGGGATGCACCTTTGGATCGTCGGCCATAGCGCTCATGCCATTTCACCTCACCTCACCTCACTCTACCCTGCAGACACCGGCAAGTGTTGTGATGTGCCTTGGGGTCTTCTGGCCTTGTGGAGGACTAGGTGGGTGACACCAGGTGTGGGGGTCCACAGGATATGGCAGCCATGCCTGTCCACCAGAGCCTGCCATTCCCCTTCAAAACAAGCCAGAAATGTGCCATAATATCAGACCAGTGCCAGTGACACCCCCAGTCCATACCTCTTCACCCAGGACTGGGGGCCAGTGGAGAATGGGCTGTACTTGCCCTGGTATGAACTGGACCACCAATCAGAGAGGGGCACATAGGTGGTATGACAGCCCCAGAGTAGATGCCCTCTGTGCCAGCTGCACTTGCTTCCCTGGCAATGTGCAGGATCATGCAGTTGTCTGTCCCCTTGCCTGCCCCCAGCCTGCCGCAGAGATGGGTCCTGTGACCATGATTTAGGCATGGAGTAAGCATACAACAATGGCTCTGGATGCTGTGGGGTGCCCCAAAGGTGCACATCCTGTGCATGGGGGGCCTCTGCAGCTGTCCACCCCCTTTGCAAGAGTGGAGCAGCTGCAAGCATTGTGTGGAGCATGCCCTTATTTCAAAGCATATTACATATACAATAATGCATCGGGTGGCATGTGTAATGAGAATTTTACACATACCTGAGGTGTGGGATGCTACATAAACCCCGAGGGCAAAGCCCAAGGGGTTTAGTAAAGCATCCCACACTGATTATTGCGAATGCGTTAAGTTACCAGTATGCATTGCGCTGTTGCTATGCACCTTGTGAAACAGTCATTTTATGGAGCATTGTCACCAAATTTTCAACACAGGCATTTTAGGACCTCTGTTCATGAACAGTATCACTGTCATTTTGTAATGTGTCCCGAACACTGATTTCGCACAGCAACCGCACTATTGTGCGCCAGAAGAGCGAATACACATTTTGGCCAGGATGTGAAAAATGACAGCTGCACAGTTCATAAGAAGGTGTGGTAAAATACCTATGTTGAGAATCTGGCATGCAAATAGTTCAAATGTGCCAACATACGAGCATGCGTTGCGCAGTCGATACGCACGCTCGTAAAACAGTCATGTGTTGGATTTTTCTGACTAAATTTGCAACATAGAGTTTTTGAGGAGCCCTCATGAATAGTGGCACTGTCATCTCCTTATCGCGGTCCTGAAAGGTGATTCTGTGCAGTGACTGTAGAAATCACCTTCGGACCAATAACGCCATGACAGTGCAAGAATTCATGAGAAGGGTCCTAAAACCCCATGTTGAAAATTTAGAACAAAATTCACAAAAATGCCTGAGATATGTACTAAAGTTGAAAAAACCTATCTATCCCATTATACAGCTTACAGCATTTCCTCAGTTCGCGATCGCTTTGTAGAGTACAGACGTGTTCCCAGTCCACCGATGATCATCGGGCCAAGCTCTGGAGGTAAGTATGGGGGTGTGGGAGGCAGGTGCGAGTGGGTGGGTGCAGGTGGGGGCAGGGGGGCACGGAGTCTGCGAGGGACCGTTTTCCTTTTACAGGTAGTAGAAGGAAAAGAAAACATTGTGGGACAGTTTTTTCCAGGGATTTGGAACACTGGGATGGGCTCCCAGCATGCCACCTAACTGTTTTGGGGGTTCTGTAGCCGACGGAGGATTAGGCACCCTCATCGGCAAACAACATGGGGGCAAATTTATGCTGATGGGATTGGGCACCCTGTGCACCTACAAAGAAGGGAGGGGACACAGAGCCGAGGATTAGGCACCTCGGCATTAAACAATTGGGGAGTTATTTCTGCTGACGGGGAGTGGGCTTCCCATCGGCACACAAGGAAAGGGGGTGGGGTAACAGCCGAGGGGGATTGGGCACCCCTCAGCATTACACAATTGGGGAGGCACTTATGCCGACGAGAGTGGACTCCCCCATTGGCACATTGACAGGGGGCAGGGGCAGCCAACAGAGTGATTGGGCACCCCTGAAGTCTGCAGTTCTACGGCTGTGTCCCGCCATGCACATAATGGCAGCGAGCACAGCAAGAAAAGGACTGCTGCGTCTGACGAGCTTTGCTCAGATTGCAGCGGACCTTTCCTTAGTTGTGCTTGCCACACTAGTATGCATGGTGTGGCGCCGGCATGCAGGCTGATTGGGGAATGAGGGATGCATCTACTGATGCGTGCCCTGCATTCACCCAATAGTGACCGAGCCTCCAAATCTGCACTACTGCAAGATGTTGGCTTGCGCAGGTGCAGCAAGCCAACATAAAAATGACAGTGAGACTGTTCATGAGCAGAGCTCCTAAAATCCCTATGTTGAAAATTTGGTGATGAAAGTCCATAAAATGACTGTGTTACAAGCTGCATTGAACTGTTTCCACACACCCGTGTAACTTTGCAAATCTGTAATATTTTCATGCCACATTTTCAACACTGGCATTTTTTCACACCTCCTTATGAACAATACAGCTGTCATCTTTCACATCCTGGCCAAAATGTGTTTTTGCACCTGTGGCGTAGAATAGCGCAGTCGCTTTGGGAAATCAGTGTTTGGGACAGATTAAGATCGAGCGAGTGAGAGAGGAGGAGTGACTGAGCTTAACTGAGCTCTATCAGGACTGCTGTGGATTTCTTTGTGGGCAGAAAAAGGCACCAATGGAGGCAGGAGCCTAGTAAGAAAGGGCAGCCTGCAGCACCAGGAGAAACAGAATGAGAGAGTGAGAGAGGGGGAGTGAGCGACCTCAACGGAGCTTTGTCAAGACAGCTGTGAACATCTTTGTGGGAAGAAAAGTGCCAGTGCATACAGGAGCCCAGTACAAAAGGCAGCCTGCAGCGCTGGGAGAAACAGATTGAGCGAAGGAGAGAGGGAGTGATCGAGCTCAACGGAGCTATGTCAGGACTGCTGCAGATTTCTTTGTGGGCAGAAAAGGCATCAATGCAAGCAGGAGACCAGTACAAAAGGCCAGCCTGCAGCGTCGAGAGAAATAGAACGAGCGAGTGAGAGAGTGGGAGTGAGCAAGCTCAATGGAGCTCAGCTGGGACTTTACAGTTGCCCACCCTGCCACCCAGTGTCCTTTGTGGTCCTATATTACAGCAGGGTCTCTGGAGAGGAGACAAAGCAATGATTGGATACTTTAGGATTGCTGTAATAATACAGATTTAGTTGTCCTGTTTCTTTCTCTAACTGAGCTAAGTACTGAACTCTATTGTTATGATTGCTGTAATAATACATATTTATTTGTCCTGCTTATTTCTCTAACTGAGCTGAGTAATACTTGGAGTGCAATAGGATTTCTAACTGGGCTAAGTGAAACTATACGAAAGCCAAGAACAAAAAGTATGGCAGCTAAGGGGCGAAAAACAGACAAGGAGGCTTTAGGATTGCTACAGTAATACAGTATCTAATGGATGAGATTTGAGACTGAATTTCCCCGGTTGGCAAGGGGTCAGTAGGGGGACTAGTGTGGGGGCGGGGACAGGAATTTGAGGAAATAGGGGCATAACAGTTATAGCAGGGTACAGAACCTGGGAGTAAGAGCCTGTAACATAAGATGGGGGCCAAAATGGGGCAACTGCCACATATCAATAGGGTGGGCATATTTGGAAGGGTGGAGGGGTGTACAGGGTGTGAGCCCAGTGTGATCCTGGACTGGGATTGGAGGATGGGGGCGGGGTGTATGGTCTGTAGGTGACTGGCTAGTTTGAGGGAGGAACTGTGGAGGTTAGGGAGGAGTGTAAGTGGCAGGCAGATTAGCATGGTAGGGCATCCTGAGGGGGGAATTGGAATGGCAAAGGGGATGGAGGAAGAATAACTAGGACTGAAATTGACCCAAGCATCAGAGGCACTAGCAGAAAAGAGAAGAGAAGGGAGGGGTGCCCAAGCGAGGGAGAGGGGCCTCCTGATGGGGGAGGAAGAAACCCTGAGGAGTACCGGCGGGAGAGAGCAGATGACTGTGGGTAGGGAGGGACCAGGGTGACACGGAGGGGAACAAGTAGGAGAGGAGAACTGATAGGGGGAAGAGATGTAGGACAGGTATTGACTACAAATAGATTCTAACCTTTGCTATGGGACAGAAAGTGGGAGCGAAGGGGGGAGGACAAGCGGGGCAAGAGAGAGATGGCAACAGGTAGGGGAAGAGATAGTGAGGACAAAAAGGTAAAAGGGGGCTAGTAAGGAAGGAGGGGTGGTGACTGAAGGAAAGAAGGCTACAGGAAGGGGAAGGATGGAGGGGGCATCGCTATCGGCGTAGAAGGGAATGGGGCTCTAAATCAACAACAGCGCGGGATAGAGGGGCTGGAAATCAGCAGGGAAGGAGGGGAGGTCAACGTGGGAAGCCCAGTAGGAAGTAGTCAGGGTGGGAAGGGGTTCAAGAGGGATGGGAGAAATAAGGCAGAGAAAAGGGGTGAGGCAGAAGTAGGGGTACGGATTCAGAAGTCACAGAGGGTGCAAAGCGGGGTGAGGGACAGGAAGAACAAATACTGGGGTGGTGGAAGGAGCATTAGAAGGAAAGGGGTGAGGGGTGTGGGGTACTCATCCTGGGGGATTCTATACTGAAATGGGTGATATGGGGCAGAAAGAGGCAAAGGCACAGCCATATTTGGGTTGAAGCTGTCCCCAGGTTGACTGCAGAGGGCAGGGCAGGCATTGCTCAAGTGTGCAGCGAGAGGGAGGAAGAAACCTCATTTACTGTTGCATGTAGGTACAAATGACTTGGCAGGAGACACTGTGGAAGTAGTGAGGGGGAGGTTTGAGCACCCGGTCAGGCAGTGTGAGGGGGTTGGGAAGTTGGTGGCATTCTTGGAGGTACTGCCGGACTGACGGTACCATGTGCAAGCATGGGGAGGAAGGGTAGGCTTCAGGAGTTTGAGTGGCTGAGGGATTGGTGCCACATGAAACATTATGGGTTAGTGACTAACTGGACTAGGGTCTGGGTGGAATAGTGACTTGTCACGGGGACAGGGTACACTGGAGCAGGAAGGGAGGGAGTATTAAAGGCAGCATTGCTGTCGGGCCACAGTCGCTAGGGTTGAGGCACTGGACACCACACCTCATGCCATGGTGGCAACCCAGGTTCGGACACAAGCCCAGGTCGCAAGGTGTTGACAAGAGAGGATACGATTGGGCATCTGGAGGACTTCTCCCATCCGGGACAGGATCAAGGGACCCACCACTCTGTAGCAGTCCCTAGTGATGACCACAGTGTAGTAAAGGGTGGCGGAGTGTGGTGGACTTTGGCACGCTGAGACTAAGCGTCATTGCACGCCCGAACTCCGCAAAGAGGAGAAATGTGGAAAATGGGCTACAGTCAGGCAGCATGAGCTTCTGACCCCCTCTGCCCACCCGAATGGCACCTCCTCAACTGGATCCTGCTTTGGTGGGTTGACCTGGGAAGCTCCTCAGCACCTCACCACGGGAGTAATCCGTGGTGGTGAGCAGGTCAGCCTGATGTTGGGGGCAGGGCTGGGGGGGGTCGGTCGGGATGACCAAGCCATCCGTAGCCCAGTGAGAAAATATGTATAAAGGAAAAAAGGCAGGATTAGAGGGGTATAGCTCTACTAAGGTGGATTTAAACAAATGGAGGGTGGCCAAAAGACTGAAGTTAGTAGAAAGGTCCGGACAGGGGAGCCTGATGAGCTCAGCGCACTAGATATAGGTAAAGGCAGAGGCGTAGTAACCCTGGAAGGGGGTGGGCAGAGTGGTCTGAATGTAATACAGAAGACACCACCACCGGGTAAGAATAAGGAGGAGAAAGGGTGCAGACTACTGGGAGGAGGGACACAGGCCAAGGAGAAGTGTGAGGAGAAAGAGGGGTATGGGTGGAAGGTGGTCTGACTAAATGGATAGAGAACTGGTTACAGGGGAAGGTGCAGAGGGTGGTGGTAGTGGGGTAGCATTCGGCATGCAGAACAGTGACAAGTGGGGTGCCGCAGGGCTCAATGCTTGGCCCAATGCTATTTGGTCTCTTTATCTCTGATGTAGCACACAGAGTGGGAGCAGGGTTAGTCTGTTCCACTTATACCAAATCAAAAGCAAATAGTTATAGTAGCAGAGCCCCCCACCAACACACACACACACGTACACACTCCCCGAAAAGCTGCTTAAAAGCCTGCAATTCATTCAAATCAATTCCATTTTCTTACTTACTTGGGGTTCAATGCCAAAAAGTGTAAAATCATGTACCTCGGGCATAGGAATCCCGATGCTGGGTAAAGGATGGGGGGAAATGCTGATACTCACTAGACATGAAAGGGTCATTGAGGTTATTATATCAGAGGACCTCAAAATGGCAGTACAGTGTGACAAGGCTATGGGCAGGGCAAATTGGATTCTGGGGTGCATAAGGAGTGGTACCTCCAGTAGGAGGAGGAGGGATGTTTGCTGCCATTGTATCACTCCCTGGTATATCCCCAGCTGGAGTACTGTGTCCAGTTTTAGAGTCCACACTTCAGAAAGGACATAAGGTGGAGGCTTTCCAGAGGAGGCAACTAAAATGGTTCAGAATTTTCACAGGAATCCCTACAATGAAAGGCTGAAGAATCTCAACATCTACACTCTGGAAGAGAGGAGGGTGAGAGGTGACATGATCAAGACCTACAAAGTACCTCACAGGGGTAAAGAGGGTACAGAGGGTACAGTTAGGGAGTGTCCTTCAAATGAGGATGAGGACCCAAACCAAGGGACATACAGTGAGGAAGCTGGGGGGGGGGGGCCATTCAGGATAGATGTGAAGAAATATTTATTTACTGAAGGAGTGGTAGACACCTTGAACAGACTGCCAGGAGAAGTGGTGGAAGCCAAAATGGTAGGGGACATGAATCATGCATGGGATAAACATAGGGATATATTAGAAAAAAGGGAAGGAGGGGGTCAACGGAGATCAATAAGGCTATGGAAGTGGAGTAGGTTCAAGTTCATTGAAGGAAAAATCCATTTTGCAAGGTCATTCACAAGGAGGTCCTGATGGACGCAGGCAGAATAAGACATGCAGTAACATATACAGGCAGGAGTTACAAGTAGGTAGAGAACACTTGGGCAGACTGGGTGGGCTGAGTGGTCCTTTTCTGCTGACAAATTCTATGTTTCTATGGCATCATGTGTTAATTCAGGTGCCGTGTTAATTTAAAGTTATGCCTACCATACATCCAGATGTAAGGTACAGTAAATTACCGAATTAGATGCAGCCCACTTACAGTACAATAAACAGAACCCCAGTCCTTCGAGAAGCCTTTACTCTTCATAAGGCTGCTTAAAGAGCTGGGGTTCTATTTGCAGTGTTCACACCAGTATGCTGATCTTAAAATCGTCTCTGCATCTGAATGAATACTTGATTCTTGCTCACTCCATTTCTTCCCCACTTTGAAACCTGCTTGTCCTGAGTTAGTTTTGGGCTGGCAGCACCTCGTCTGTGTTGGAAGATGACCAATAAGCGGCACTGAAAGACATCAGACTTCGCCAACTGTGAAGGCAGCTGCTCACGGACAGACATAAGGCAATTCTACTGGGAGGGTAAGAGGAAATAAGCTGTTGAGTAACTAGAATCTGTAGCTTACCCATCAGGTAGGGAAATGGGCAAACTAGGTGGGCCAAGCGGTCCTTATCTGCCATCAAATTCTATGTTTCTATGTTTCTCACCCACCATCTTGGCAAGAAGAAGGCTGCAGCTGTGGCCACTGATGACTGTTGGGGTGTGGGGATGGGGGGACCAAAGGAGACAGATATAAGGAGATAAAATCATAATAAAAATAGTGAGACCTTCACCAGCTTTCCAAAACACTTACCAGTAAAAGAACACTCTATGAAGTTTTTCAAATGGCAACACAATCTGGTGAGCACTCTGTCTCTCATCTGACACCAGGCATCAACCAGCATAAAATCGCCTACAGAAGGCAGTGTGGTCATGTGGTTACTGAAACACTGGAGATTACAGATTTATAAGAACAAAAGAACATCACACAGAAGCTGGCACATATGCCTATAGCAGCTGTCTCCTGCTTCTCAATAGTTATATTTATACCCTTGGGGTACTTGAATGTTTCTATCATATCCCCTCTTTCCCTCCTCTCTTCCTGTGAGTACATATTGAGGTCCCTTAATTTCTTCTCATAAGTCTTGTGTTGCAAGCTCTGTACCATCTCATTTGCCCTTCTCCGGACCATCTCCAGCCTGTTAATATCCTTACGAAGGTGCGACCTCCAGAAATGCACACACTACTCCATGTGACGCCTGACCATGGTTTTATATAATGGCATCACTACCTCCCTCCTTATGCATGATACCCCTGCCTATGCACCCCAGCATTTCACTGGCCCTCCCAGCTGCCTTACCACTTATACATTTTCAGGACATCTGAAATAAGAACCCCCAGGTCCCTTTTCTTCTTTGTGACATTCAGCAACTCCCTCCCCCCCATCCTGTACCTTTCTCCAGGGTTTATATGGCCCAGGTGCATAATTTTGCACTTTTTTGAATTAAACTTCAGTTGCCAGTCCTCAGACCATTTGTCAAGCTTCCCCAGGTCCCTCCTCATTTTTACACCCCCTCTGGGGTATCCACTGTGTTACAGATCTCGGTGTCATCTGCAAACAGGCAGTCCTTCCCCTTCAGCCCTTCTGCAATGACACTAATGAAGACATTGAACAGGACTGGCCCCAGGACCAATCCCTGTGGCACCCCACTGGTCACCCCCTCTCCTCAGACTGTGCCCCATTTACCACCACTCTCTGCCTCCTGTCTCTTACCCAGTTTCTAACCCAGTTTATCACCCTTTCCCCCATTCCCAGCCTACTCAACTAGTTTATCAGCCTCCTATGTGGGACGGTGTCAAAGGCTTTGCATACATCAGGGTAAGCATTGTCCACTGCCCCGCCCTGATTTTACTTCTTTTGCCACCCAGTCAAAGAGATCAACCAGATTTGTCTGACATGACCTCCCCACTGTGAATCCATGTTGCCTATGGTCCTGGGCTCTGATGGCTTCTACATGCCCCACTATCCTTTCTTTAACCAATGTCTCCATGATCTTCCCCACTACTGAAGTGAGGCTGACCAGCCTATAGTTTCCCACCTCCTCCCTACTGCTGGATTTGTATAGAGGGACTACATGTGCCCTCCTCCAGTTCTCTGGTACCACCCCTGTGTTGAATGACTCAGTGAACATGGCTGCCACAGGTACTGCTGTTTCTCTTCACAGTTTTTTTTAAAATCCTTGGGTATATGCCATCTGGTCCCATCGCTTTGTCCACCTTCAATATACTCACCTTCTGTAGGATTCTTCTGCCTGTCAATGGACTATTGTCCACCTCTATGCCTTTGCAACTGCTGTACTGCTGTGGCCCTTGCCCCTCCCCTCTTCTGTGAATACTGAACAGAAAGACACAGTGGATGTCTTGGGGTGGGGGGCACATGACAGTTCTTAGGCATGGTACTTTCACTTCCAAATACCTAAACAGCACATATAAGCAATCAACATTTGGCATTGACAAATGCTTGTTTTTAAAGTGGGTGTTATTTATAAAATTGTTGTACTTTCTTTCTCAGTAAAACTCCTAAAATTATTTTTTCTTTTGCTCCTTGTAAGATAGGTAAGACAGGGAAGCCTTAAAATAAATCTGGGCCCACAGGATTTATACTGCGTAAATCCTGCAAGCAGCAGTTGATAGAAGCTGGTTGCCAAAACCTGAGCTTTAATTGTTTGGGCCAAGATACCAATTTTGAAACTGTGAACTCCGCAGAGTTTTCTGCCCTAAAACAAACAACAAAATATTTGTCAGCTAAACATCAGTCTACATCCACTCCAGCTTCAAAAACAGCTTCATCAAAGTGAACTATAGTTAACTATTTTAGCTATTTCAGAAGTCCATGATATGAATGTGAATTCCTGAAGTGGTGTTACAGCACTTTAAATTATA
Source organism: Neoceratodus forsteri (assembly GCA_016271365.2). Taxonomy (NCBI): domain Eukaryota; kingdom Metazoa; phylum Chordata; order Ceratodontiformes; family Ceratodontidae; genus Neoceratodus; species Neoceratodus forsteri. The sequence goes on along the minus strand of CM057458.1, from coordinate 648,674,383 downwards.
TAATGCCCATCAGTATACTGTAACTTCATAGGTCAAAGCACCTCACGAACTGTTGATCATTCTCCACATCTGCACACTTCACCTGAAGTGCATATTTTTAACAAATAAAAGTCAGTTTTATAAGTGGGACAATGTCATCCATGGTGTGGTCATAAGGAATAAAGCACTAATCCAGTGGCTGTGGCCCTAAAACCACCGGAGGCATACATTATTCCTTTATAACTGCAGACCCTCTCTTGTCTTATCCCTTTTACAATGTACGCTTAGCTTAGAACTGCAGACCCTATCCTGTCTTATCCTTTTTACAATGTACACTAACTTATAACTGTGGACCCTCTCCTGTCTTATGCCCTTTACAATGTGCACTAACATAAACATTTTCAATTATATATGGTTACTATCTGTTAAAATGTACTTCTTATGTTAACAAAATGTATGAGCTTTAACTTTGACCAAAGTTCCCTGGTTGCAGTAAAATACTAGGTGTCAGGGTGGCTCAGTTGATACTGTAGCACATCTGCATCTGGGCCAGAAGGTCATGGGGTTCTAGTCCCACACTGGGATTGGGCTCATACCTAAAAGGCTTGCACACTAGTGCACTATTGGGGTGGGGGGGTGCTGTACTGTTGGGGTGTGCCGTCCTTTGGATTAGATGTTAAACTGAGGTCCCTTCTGCTCATCTGTGGTGCTGTCCAAGTGGAAGCAAAGGAACTCAAGGCACTTTTTTCCAAGATTAGAGGAATTGTTTATTTGTAAAAATCAAATAGTAATGACCTTTCCTGGTGTCCTGGCCAATATTCCCTTCCCATAAAACTGGTTCATGCAATTGTTCAAGGCTGTGTGAGTGTTGATGTGCAAAATGGCTACCACCACACTTTCAGTCCTTACTACCAGTCTAGCATTGCTTGTAAAGGTTTGCTGCAATGTGTATGAAAAGTGCTATATAAAACACAAAGAAAGTGAAAGCCAAAAAGATTGCATTCAGGCAATACAAAAAGACACAGGCAGAAGGGGATAGGGAGAAGTACCAGGAGAAGCAAAGGAAGGCAGGGAGGTCAGTAAGGGAAGCCAAAGCTCAGACAGAAGAACACATTGCAAAATCAGTGGGTAGAGGGGACAAAACCTTTTACAGGTACATAAGTGAAAAAAGAAAGACAAAGGGAGGGATAGTGAGACTGAAGGGGGAGGATGGGGGCCGCGTGGAGGATGACAACAGTAAAGATGACATACTGAACAGGTATTTCTGCTCAGTCTTTACTGAGGAAGAGGAGGGTAATGGGTCTGAAGGGAGTACAAGGGGTGAGAATGGTGCAGAAATGGACACAAGTCCCTTTACACGAGAAAGGGTCCTGAAGGAACTGGAAGTAATAAGAGTTGATAAAGCAATGGGGCCAGATGGGGTGCACCCCAGGGTCCTTAAAGAACTAAGAGAGGTGGTGGCTGAACCTCTGGCTATCCTGTTTAGCCGATCACTGGAAACAGGGAGGTACCCAAAGACTGGAGGACAGCAGATGTGGTCCCTTATACAAAAGTGGGAACAAAGAGGAAGCAGGGAACTACAGACCAGTCAGCCCCACCTCCGAGGGGGAAGATCATAGAAGCACTACTGAAGGAGAGATTGGTGGAACATCTGGTTGTCAATGGACTACAGGACCCAAGGCAGCATGGTTTCACCAGGGGGAGGTCATGTCAGACCAACCTCATTGAATTTTCTGACTGGGTGACTAGGGAGGTGGATCAGGGGAGGGCAGTGGACATGGCCTATCTGGACTTCAGCAAGGCCTTTGACACTGTGCCACATGAAGACTATTACACAAACTGGGGAATATGGGGTGGGCAGGACAGTAGTGTGGTGGGCACGTAACTGGCTGGGTGGCAGGACACAGAGGGTGGTGGTAAATGGCTGTCACTCCACAGAGGGAAGAGGACCAGTGGGGTACCACAGGGATCAGTGCTGGGACGGTCCTATTCAACATCTTCATCAGTGACATGGCGCAGGACCTAGAAGGCAGAATTTCACTGTTAAGCTGATGACACAAAGCTCTGTAACAGAGTAGACACACCAGAGGGTGTAGACAGAATGAGAAGCACCTGCAGAAACTTGAAGAACGTCAGGGTTTGGCAGTTGAAATTCAATGCAAGAAGTGCAAGATAATGCATATGGGGCACAAAACCCTGGCACAATATATCAGTTGGGGGTGAGGATATAGCATGCACCAAGCAGGAAAGGATCTTGGGGTTCTCATCTCTGATGACCTCAAGGTAGGGAAACAGTGTGACAAGGCAGCAGGTAAGCAAATAGGATGCTGGGATGTATAGGCAGGGGCATTACCAGCAGGAAAAGGGAGGTCATAATTCCGCTATACAAGACACTAGTGAGGCCCCACCTGAAGTACAGTGTACAGTTCTGGAGACCATACCTACATAAGGACATAGACAGGGTAGAAGGTTCAGAGGAGGGCAACAAAGATGGTGCATAGATTGCATCACAAGTCCTATGAAGACAGGTTGAAGGAACTGAACATGTACTTCCTGGAGGAGAGGAGGGAGAGAGGGATGTGATAGAGACATACAAGTATCTTACAGGGAGGAACAGGGTGCAGGAAAACACTATTTTAAGCAAAAAGATGTTCCAGGACTAGAGGGCATGGGATGAAGTTGGAGGAGGACGATTCAGAGGAAACATGAGAAAGAATTTCTTCACAGAACGGGTGGTGGACAAGTGAACACCCTGCTAGAGGAAGTGGTGGGGGCTGAAACAATCACGGGATTTAAGAATGCATGGGATAGACATAAAGGAATTCTGGAGGTCAGGGGTAAGGTGCAACAGACTTCTAGGAAAACAAACTGAACTTACAAGCTCAAATGGGCAGACTGGGTGGGCCATAGGCCCTTATCTGCCAACACTGTCTATGTATCTATGTATCTATGTATCTATGTAAATGATGATTAAGGTTGCTAAGGCTATGGGGCCAGATAAGATACACCCCAGGATGCTGAGGGAGCTAAGAGAGATGGTGGCATAACCTCTGGCAACCCTGTTCAGCCAGTCACTGGAAACAGGGGAGATATCCAAGAACTGGAGGACAGCTGATGTAGTCCCCTATACAAAAGCAGGTACAGAGAGGAAGTGGGAAACTACAGACCAGTCAGCCTGGCCTCAGTAGTGGGAAGGATCATGGAAACACTACTGAAGGAAAGAATAGTGGAACACCTGGTTGCCAATGGTCTGCAGGACCCAAGGCAGCATGATTTTACTGGAGGGAGGTTGTGCCAGACTAACCTCATTGAGTTCTTCAACAGTGACAAGGGATGTGGATCGGGGGGGGGGGGCAGTAGCTGTGGCCTACCTGGACTTCAGCAAGGCCTTTGACACTGTGCTACATAGAAGGCTTTTAAACAAGCTGGGGAACATGGGAGTGGGTAGAATGGTGGAGAGGTGGGTAGAGAACTGGCTGGATAGCAGAACACAGAGGGTGGTAATAAATGATTGCCACTCTTGGAGGGAACAGTGACCAGTGGGTTCCACAGGGATCAGTGTTAGGACCAGTCCTCTTCAATATCTTTATCAATGACATTACAGAGGATCTAGAAGGGAGAATTTGCATGTTCGCTAATGACACAAAGCTCTCCAACAGGGTGAACATGCCGAAGAGTGTGGTTAGAATAAAGAGAGATTTGCAGAAGCTTGAGGACTGGTTAAGGGAGTGGCAGTTGAGATTTAATGAAAAACAATACAAGATGATGTACATGGGACACAAAACCCAGGAATAATATATCAGCTGGGTGGTGAGGATACAGAATGCTCCAAGCAGGAAAGGGACCTATGTGTTATCATCTTTGGTGACCTCAAAGTAGGGAGTCAGTGAGACAAGGCGGTAGGAAAAGCAAACAAGATGCTGAGATGCATAGGCAGGGGTATCACCAGCAGTAATAGGGAGCTCATATTTCCACTATACAGGACATTTGTGAGACACACTTCAAGTACAGTGTCCAGTTCTGGAGACCTTACCTGCAGGTGGAGGCAGTTAAGAGGAGGGAAACCCAGATGGTGCAAGGATTACATCACAAACCTTATGCGGACAGGCTGAAAGACTTCAATATGTACTGCCTGCAAGACAGGAGAACAGTGTGGCTTTGGAGAAGAGAGGAAAGAGGGCATTTGGAGGTGGCAGAGCGAATTGTTAGTAGAAGGGAGTTCCAAAGATTAGGAAGGCAGAAGGAGAAACCAGACTGGCCAGCTAGGTATTTATGAGAGGGGAGCAAAAGAGAATGATAACCTGAGGTACGGAGAGAGTACATGGAGGGGAGTATAAGGGAGAGCAGAGAGCTGAGGTAAGGAGGGAGTGAAGCCAACCAGAATTTAGAAATAAAGGAGGCACAGTGGATGAGACAGCGGTCATTCAAGGAAGGGAGGGAGAGATCAAAATACAGAGAACAGTAGTGAGTCCGAGGTGGACAGGTCAAGGCAAAATGGCAAAAGGAGTGGAAGAGGGGACCCAGTCTGGCCAGGGAGGATTTGGGTGCAGCACCATAGACTAAGTCACCATAATCAGAAATGGGGAGGATCATTTTACTGATGATGCCCTGGCAGACAGATATGGGGATACAGCTTTTGTTCCTATAAAGTGCACTGAGTGTAGGGTGGAATTTTTGTACATAGCATCTATGTGCTGAGAAAACCAAGGTGGTGATCAAGCCAGACACCGAGATACTTAAATGTGGGAAGCGCATCAATTTGACTCCCATCTAGGGCAAGGAAGGTGGGAGTGAAGAGAGTCTAGAAAACCTCTGTCATGTTCTGAAACACATGGAAACCATTTTCTTAGCATTATGGAATAATTGATTAGCCCTGAACCATTTCTGGACAATGTCAAAATCAAGTTGAAGCCTGGATGTTAACTCTGATGGAGAAGAGACAGAGCAAAACAGGACCGTGTCATCTGCATACACGTGGATGGATGCAGAGGAGTAGGCTGAGTGGAGGTACTTGAGAAATATGAAGAAAAGCAAAGGGTCAAAGACAGAACCTTGGGGAACACCAGTGCGTATGGGTGGGGGGGGGGAGAGTCTCCAATTCTCACTGACTGAGATCTACCTACAAGGTAGGAGTTGAACCGCCTGGTTGAGGAGCCAGATAGACCCACTGATTTTAGTTTGCCCAGAAGAAGAGGGTGGAAGACAGTGTTGAAAGCTTTCACTAGATCAGCAAAGATGGTGGCAGTGAGGAGGCCTTATTCCATCCCAGAATGGATGTAATCTGTGAGCCTGGGGAGGGAGGAAGTGATGAAGTGATGTTTGCGAAAGCCAAACTGGAAGTGGGTGAAAGAGGAGGAGGAGTCAAAGAAAAGGGAGAGTTGAGATAGAACTATGTGCTCTAGAAGTTTGTTTAAATAAATTAAAAAAACGTGTTTAGCAATGGACTGGAAGACAGTGGGAAAAAACAGAATGCAGGTAGACAGAGCTTTAGAACGTTTGTAAGCTTTTTAAACTAAAGTCAAGTGTGTTTAAAAAGAAAAAAGAATAAAAGTAAGAAGTAGGAGTATGTTTTTTTTTAATTACAGTGACTTTTTTATTTTTTATTTTTGAGGAACAAAAAATATTTCTTCAACTTGAATTGAAGCAGCAGCATTTTTAGTCTGCAAAAGATTTAATCATATTCTTTCAATATTGTATTTCTTACATCCTTATATTCATCATTAGTTTATTTTTTTAATTCTCCTTAAATAGTTTTAAAACAGATTATATTACTAGAATAATAATAATGAATGGCTCAAGTTATTAAATATATGGCAACCAAAAGCAATATTTAATTTTTTTTCTGTTGATATTCATTTTGATTTTCGATTCAAACTGTGGCTGTAATAAGATAATTTAGCACATGTTTCTGATGCTATACTATGTGGCATAGCACGACAAGTAATATACATTTTTTTTTTTCATAGTGGGGTGGCAGTAGAGCCATGACTTTTATAAACTTTAAAACCACATGTCTCAGTTTATTAATGCAATGAAAATAAAATGGGTATATTGATGTTTTGCCAGAGACAGGTTATGAATTGGTTTTGTTACCATGTAGGCCCACAGGAAACAAATAGTGTCTGTCACTTTAGGGGCAACTCAGTATCAGTTACAAAGACAGATATGCACAGCAAGCAAACAGTGTGAAAAAAAAGTGTGCAATTGATAAACTAGACCTAACAACAGTTCTACAGATCTTGATGCATAGTCAGTAGACATGTTGCAAAAGGAAAACAACTCCTAGAAAGATGTTACAGTAGGTGTAGAGGCAGTTTAATATGTACTTTTGCTGGATAAGGCATGGTAATTGTTGACACAGAGTCCAGTACACAATTACAAATAGCATGTCAGCTGTTACATCTGGCTAGAGAAAGAAGGGACTCTTTGAGGGCTAGTTTGAAGGTGCCAGGAGATTGACATTCTGTAATATGGGGGGTTACACAGTGATGGGGCTAGGTACAGTGGTACTTGTATTGAGGTATAACACGTGGTATTTGTGGCCACAAATCCAGTACGATATTGTATTAGCATGTATTTGCTGCCACAAATACCACAATTTGCTGCTGTAAACACTGCTTTATGCCGCAATACAGGTGAACTTCTGTATAATTACCACTGTATAACAAACTATGGCCAGAGCCGATAGTGCAGCAGCTGAGAAATTTGGGGTAAAAATACTGTAAATTACCAAAGTTACAGGTGTGCATTTGCAAAATGTAACATAGGCTCATAATGTGTTGGTTTGTAATATTTTTACACCACAGTTTCAACATAGACGTGTTATGACTACCTCATGAAGACGAGCTGAGAAAATGTTCAGCTCTCGGCTTAAAGGTATTTTTGCACAGGGACTTCAAAATCAACTTTCAGGATGCAAAAACACATTTTGGGTAGGAGTTGAAAATGACCATTGTCACTATCATGAGGTGCTGTAAAGAAATGGCTATGTGGAAAATTTGAAGTGAAAATATTATTACTGAACTTACGAGCCTACGTTCTCAGAAATCAACATAGGCTCATGACTTTTTTGTTGTTTAATGTTTTTGCACCAAAGGCCCAACATCCCTTTCTTTTGACCCCACCTCATTAACAAGGGCAGAGAAAATGTTCAACTTCTGGCTGAAGGGTGATTTTGTGCAGGGCTCACAAAATCACCTTTCGGGGTGTAAAAAACCATATTGGCCAGAATTTTAAAAATGACAGATGCCACATTCATTAGGTGCTGTAAAGATATGGCTATGTTGTAAATCTGGGGTAAAAATATTGCAAATTACCAAAGTTACGAGCCTGCGTTCGCAAAATTCTTCTTGGGCTTTTTTAATATTTTTGCACCAAATTTTCAGCATAGCCTTCTTATGACTGCACCTCATGAAAAAGGGCAGATACAATTGTCAGCTCGTGCCTGAAAAGTGATTTCAGCCAGGGACCGCAAAATCACCTTTCAGGATGTAAAATAAAAACGCTTTGGATGGGATTTGAAAAATGACAGCTATCACAGTCAGGTACTGTAAAAATATAAGTATTTTATAAATTTGGGGTAAAAATATTGAAAAGTATCAAAGTTATGAGGCTGCATTTGCAAAATTCAACATAGGCTCATAACTTTGTTGTTTTTTTTACACTATTTCAACATAGCCTTCTTATGACCCCATCTCATGAACAAGGGCAGAGAAAATTTTCAACTCCTGCCGAACAGTGATTTCATGCAAGGACTGTGAAATCACCTTTAGGACAGATCTGCCTAATGACAGTGACATTGTTCATGAGGAGGTGACCCAAAGAAGGCATGTTGAAAATTTGGCCACAAATATATAAAAATACCCAAGTTCTGACACTAAGTTCAAAACCCCATTGAAATACATTGAACTGCATACCTGTGTCTTCAGTTCACGGCCCGGCTTTGAAGAGTGAATACATGTCTGTGGTACAGTGAGGATTATGACATTGAGCCCTGATGGGTAAGTAAGGCTTTGGGGGATGGGGGAAAAGGGGGTGGATGCTCAGTTGGAGGGTCAGGTGGGGATGATAAACAGCTGCAAAGACATTGATGGACATTTTAATTTTTTTACAGGTGAAAAATTAATAAAGAGACCAACAATCCCCGATAGTGACACTGGGGATTGGGCACCCCAGTGTCAGAAAAACACTAACGATCCCTAATCATGACACTCAGGGATTGGGCACCCCAGTGTCATTTCTGTATTTTGTGGGTGGCAGTGTGGGTGCTGAGGGGGTTCATGTGGGTAAATTTCTATGATAATAATAATAAAAGGAATATACATAAAATATGCCAGCGGGCCATGTAGGGAACACGAGCCACTTAGTACTATGACCAAGATGGCTGCCCCACGCTATTGTGCATACACAGTACAGTGCAGTGGCCATCTTGGAGATGACAGAGTGTGCCTTGTTCCGCCGTGACCACCAGCACTGTGAAATAGTGTAGTGCTGCAGTCAGTAGGGACAACATGGGTGGACTGCTTCACAGACGCCGATGCAACTGTGATGCAATCGAACATGTTGTTCGGAAGAAATGTGGAGTCCTTTTTCTCAGTGATTATAAAAGGACTGCAGGGCTATGCACACTGTAGCCCTAAAAGGACCTTTGTCCGGTGTTTGTTTGCATGCAGGGGATTGAAAGAGGTTCACAGTACATGGATCTCAAGTTTCTGGAGGAGATCTGCCTCTGCCTAGTCAAAGTTAGGACCAGGCTGGGGGTGTTTGAACTTAAAAAGTTTCAAGGTCAGGCCAATATTTTGTTTTATTTTCATGGCTTTAGTTTTTTTTGTTATGTAGGACAAGGTTGAGAGTATTACTAAAATAAATATACTGCTTAATAACTACTGCTGATTTTATTTATTTATGTATTTATTGAATTTTGATGACCGGTAGGCCCACTGGGCCCAAGGTCCCTTTTCAGGGGCGACCCGGAATAACAGTACATGACATTATGAACATTTGTACATTTGCATATACAGGTAATCATGAGTATACAGTATTCGGCTGTTTACACATACTAGTCCCTACCAGAAACTACTTATCTTACTGATGCCCTGCAGTGAACCCACTAATAACTGGGGCAATACAGCCTTCACCATGGCTCCCTGAGTAAAGTCTTGCCAGTGCCGACTGTTACTTTAGCACGTGTGCCAGCCCACTGATACAGGATGCACACAGTTCTTCCCGTCCTGTAACCTGGATAGCAAACACTTTCCACTGCATCAGCTGGGAGAGCAAACCAAAACTGAGATTTCCCACAGAATTACAGTTTATTTGTTTCTCTGAGTTTTCTTAACTTTACCACATGCTGGTTTATGTTGAACCAAGAATAAAATGGAATTAGCACTGTAAACAACAGCTTGTGAATTATCAAAGGCTGGTGACTGAGTGTTCTGGTGGTTGAAGCACTAGTGCATTTACCTCTGTAGATGAGTCTTGCCCCAGGATACAAGTGGCATAAATTAGCTGGTGCCAGCTCAGTTTCCAGTGAACTGCAGACCCAGTCACCAACCTGCCATGTGTAGCTGCCATGACTCTGTTTTGGCTCAGTGGTGGTTTGACTGGCTTTGAAACCAGATCAAACCAATCAGGCAGGGAGAAACCAATAGAGTCTCTCCTCCCCTCCCCCCCAAACACTGCCCCATCCAAATGACATAAGCTGGTACTCTTGGGTCCTACACCACAGTTGCAGGCATGTTTAGGTGTTGTGGATGTGAGATTGCTTGTTAAAGGCCCAAAGTGAGAATCGATGGTATGTAGTGGCATGGAAAAAACTTGAATAACAAAAAAAAAAGCATTTTGTTTCATAGAAGTTTTTTCCGCTACTCTTTTTTTGCCATAGGACTTCTTGGCCCAACTTTGCGTGCTGAAGTAGGAGACACATTGACAGTTCACTTCAAGAACATGGCAGATAAGGACTACAGTATTCATCCGCAAGGGATCGCTTATGGGAAACAGTCTGAAGGTACATTCCAACATGCTTGTTATGGTTGTTTTTGTGTACTGTCCTATGTGGTTTAGGGTAATAAAGCACAATGATTTAGCATCTCTAAAGTAGCTTCTCAGATAGTACTTGAAAAGCACAGAAATCCATGAATATTTTCTTTGCATTTGCTGTTACTTAACCAGGCTGCCCCAGAACTGCTGAATATTTTTATACTTATTTGTTCCTTTGTCTTGTCCTAACGTGGAATCTTGTGAAAGAGCACTTGGGCTCAAAAGTGTTTTCTGAGTTATAATAAATACATATCAAATATGTTAGATTTTGCACTATCCAAACTGACTGTGTGCCAGATAATTCACCAAATCAGTTTTCCCCAATAAAATAAACTATCCAGCAATTTGACATACAAAGCATGCTTGAAAACAAAGTTAAGGGCCTCCCCTCTCCCAACCAGTGTTAAAAAAAGGTCCCCACCCTTACCCTCCCACTACCCAATGTGTTAAAGGTACTTTAAGGGTCCTTGGTCCATTTATAGAATATGCTCCATCCCCCACCCACTTGTAAACCCCAGGACCTCTCTGCACCCCCAAGTCCTGAGAAACACCATTACAACTTTGGGGCACCCTTGTGGAAGTAGTTTAGGGACTTGATGTTGTATCAAGGGTGTAGCTATTGATACTCCAAGTAAGCCACGGTGTACTAAGTTTAGTAGCAGGGGTAGACAAAGCTGGCCAGCATTGCTCTGCCCTTTCTAGTCCAATGCTTTTAGATTCCTTTGTTTGGCTTCATCGGCTTTTTTTCTTTTTCAACTTTGTTTTGGGAGTGGCTGGCTGAGTGGACCACAGAAGTTGAAGTTAAAGGTCTCAATTAGGTCTGCATGGTCCGCTTGCATAGTGGTAGGAGTGTGACAAGTCTGGGGTGGCAAGTTTAAATGCCCCAGCAAAGTTTGAAGCCATACTATTAGTTCAGTGGACTGGGAGCGAGAAGCAGTAGAAGAACTGAGGAGCAGCGGACGGAAGAACAGGCTCAGAGCCAACTAAAAGAATGAAGAGTTCATATGAAGTGGCAAGCAGAGCGAGTCTGCCTACCTGTGGGGGGGGGGAGAGAGAAGAAATTTCTATTGTGGTCATGAACTCGTGGTGCAGTCAGTGGCATTTACCAGCTGGCAGCAGGACCTGAACACCACACTAGCAGTGCAGACAGACAGCAAGTCTAGTGTGGGAATCATCTGATTGGAGCCAGGAACCTTGGACTCGAGTAGTTAGGGAAGTGGGGTGGAGAGGGTAGCAGTGTGGCAGCTTGGTGTACAAATCTGAAATGCCTGGCCACATCAGTTGTAATAATAGATTTAGAATGGGGGTACAGGTAGGGCCTGGGATTTACAGGTGGGTGACTAGAAGGAAGAATATTCTGCAAGGGGCCCAAGGGCCTGGAAAATACCTTCTACACTTTAGGTGGTAAGAGGATGAGGGTGGGGGACATGTATTTTCACCTACATGAGGGGTGGGAGGCTTAACCTTGTTTTCAAGCATTTTTTGTGCACTGGCTTATCGAGTAAGTTACTGGATCAGAAAACACCAATCTGATAAATACTGGAATTTCAATCAGATTGGACAGAAACGGATAATGTGGTAATCTATTTTATTCTGATTGGATCAGAATCTAAGCTGTCCATGCACCAGTACTCTGAAGTATGTTGTTATTATAGTAATCCAGAGTATCAAGAATAAATCTAAACATCAAGAATCTATGCATATGATTCATTACTTTTTTTTTGTACAGATTATTTATCCAGGAAAGCCCAGCTGAGATGCAGTATCTCATTTTTTTCCTCTGTTAATCGTTTTTATTGACATTTTCAGAACAAAGCAGATTAACAAACACATAAACACATAACAGGTCAACAGTTCATAACATGCTTGTAAAGAGGGCCAGCAACAGAATATATAGACAAATCGCCAGGGGTCAGCCTTTGCCCAGCTCATTCTTTATCTGGACCCACAGTAGGGTTAGAGTATCTAGGGGGGTAAACCATTTGCATGTTTGTGCCCCTAGGAAGGCTAAGTAATAACCTTGGAACCAGGTGAGGTTCCACCCCTATCTTCCGAAGTATCTCATTTTCAGTTAAGCTCTGCTTCTTCCTGGTTTGACTGAGTGGACTGAAGCACAAGGAAGTTATATGACCTGCTCAAGGTCACAAGCTGGGTAGATGACTGACTGTTGTGGGATTTCAGCTTGCATATTCTTGTTCACAGTTCTGAACCTGAACCCTTAAGCTACACTGCTTGCATGAATAATGCAGACATGTAGCTAAAAACCTTTAATTTGTGTCATACCTTTCTTTCTGATGTTAAAATGTATTTTCCTGAATATTTAAGTGTTATTGAATGACATGCTGGTCCTTTACTGGTAGTTAATGACTGATTGGTGGAACTGTGAACCTATGGTAAAGCTATGAATGCTTAACATCGCTGTTCATTACTGTAGGTAAAAGACTGGCATGAAATACAAGTTTATCAGAAAGATTTAAATGATTTAAATCATTATTTCTCATTTACGGTGTACTTATATATCTTACTGTCATGACAACAGGCTCTTTTTTCATCAACTAATTTGGACTAGACAGATATAAAACAGTTACTGATCGATCGCTCAGGTTTATAACAAAACCATGTATCAGTGTGGCAGCTAATCAGTTAGCAGTGTGAGTGGTATGCCTGATATTACTGAGATGTGTCTTGGCATCTTTATATATCAGTCTACAGTTGCATATTAAAAACCAACAAATTTTTACATTTTTCCCCCTGTTGAAATTAACAAAAAGGGGCTGAATGTTCAGATGTGACTCGAATAAGTCAGAACCTCTTGGGAAACAAGTATAATGACCTGTCTTATTGGCTGTTACTCCTTCAAATAAATCCCACCTGAAAGGGAATAGAAAACCTGACTTTTCCTGTGCTATGTAAGCCATAGTAACCCAATAAGGGGGGCACTGCAAAATTATGCCACAACTTTTGACTGATACCAAGAGTAAATTTTATTCTTTATGGATACATATAGATGCACTCCTTAAGCAGCATAATATTTGGGTTTTACATGGTCCAGTTTACAGAAGCCCTTACATATATTCATTATTCTTCCTCTACTACATTGCAGTGTAAGTTCATTGCACTTCATAAAAAAATTGCACATTTTGATTGCATATTCTCCCCAGTGGCTTTTTCAAGTAAATTAATAAATATTTACTACTGTGCACAAAGGGCCTGTTTAATATAATATTAAGCCACAAGGAGAGTGTCTGTGCAGATTAAAGACCAGCTTTCACCATATTGCACCGATGGTGGGCTACTCTGACAGTAATACTAAACACTTTGTTCCAAGTATTGTCCTGTTTCACAATAAGCCCATTCCCAGTTTGCAGCCAGTGTTGACCAACATCAAACTTTTCTTTTGTAAAGGGTGTCTTTGAAAAGTAAGTATATTTTCATATTTAAAATGCTCTTCTGAAAATTAAAATTAGCTGGCCCAGTGCCTTAAAGGTGACAGGAAACATTTCTTTACACCTCTAGATGCCCTGCTGTTGTCCTTTTAGTGTCTATCAAATATTCTGACAGGTTTTTGACCTTTTTTGTTACATTAATAATATAATTTTGTTGCATTTGTAATGACCTTGAATCCCTCTCTCCTCAGTAGTTGCTGCTGTCTCATTTCATACTACCTGAACATTCTGTGACATCAGTAACACCATTCCGGGCCATTCAGATAATTAGCGTGGCATGGTGTTATGGATGTCACAGGATGTCTTACAAATATGGAAAGAAAGTGCAGTAGATCATGAGTAGAGTTGAACGTAACCTAGATCTGAGGGCACCCCAAATATAGATTATTTATTTTATCAACAATTGGTCAAAGCATATCAGAATACATAACTGGCATGGAAAGGAAGATGAATGGAGAGTTAACTATGTAAAAATAATGTCCACTCTCCTTTAAACTGCAGCAATCTTATATGATCTGCTTGAAACAAGTAAACACCGAATGGTAGATAACCATGACAATTCAAGTGGAGGATTTCCTCTACAGTGGTTAGTTTGTTTCACTGCACTAACACTGAAGTTATCTGGTGTTCTTTGGAGGCTGGTCCCTTTTCACAAATGCACCACAAAGGCTGCTGCAGGAAGGTTACCCACTAAGTTCTTGAGGTGGCTATATACCTTTCTCAGGGTTTTACTGACTGTCTTTTTTTAATATAATTAGAAAGTTGAATATGTGAGTGTAGACTCTTAAATCTCTGTACTGTGTGATTTCTTGTGTTTGTTTCAAAGTATTCTTATATTTTCCTTTCTCTGGGCCTCCTACTGATGCCCCTTTTCCCCACCTGATAGTAATTTTTAAATTAGCAATAGATTATAGAACCTGATGACATCAAGGGCCAGATCACAAAGATCCTTGAAGTTGGCACAGGTGTGGAAAAACTTGAGCAAGTAGGTCTTTACTTGCAGAGCCACAGTTTTTCATACATTTTTCCTGCATGCACTGGATTGTCTAACAAGAAGCCATTTTACAGCTAGCTCCATCAAAGTTTTACTTCACTGGAGAAGTTCTGGCAAAGTTAGTAACTTCGCCTTCACAAAGTAATAAGCATTTTTTTTTCCATAAGCTTGGAAATTCACATAGTGGCTTTGCCACTAACTTTGCTGGTAACTTCGCCATAAAGACAGTTAGGCGAAGTCTGTTCAAAGTGAGACTACAGGTGTTCAGTCTCATGGAAACATCTCCCGCAGGTCACATGCCACTGCTCTATGTACTGACTCATCCTTAGTTTCACTTTACAGTCTGAGTTAGTGAGTGGAAGAGGTCATATCTGCTCTTTTGAGAGGTTTAAAAACTTCCAAAAACCCCAAGTATTTCAGCTTTCTTTTGCTTGTTATTCATCTTTTTTTTACTGTACAGTTTGGGAGTCTTTGTTTAGTTGTTGTTGTTTAGCTGTAATTTTCTTTTAATTCACCATTTTTGTTTGTGCTATTTTTTTTTTGCATTAAAATGAGTGGGGCTGGTCGGGGATGCAGCCAACAGATGGGAGACGGTGTCCCTTCTGTATTATGAGATCCATGGCAGTATGAGACAGCAGTAACCAGCCCCTCCCCCTCATGGAACACCAGTAGCAGCATGCCATGGCACCACCACCACCAAAGGAAACACCCGATGTTGTACCACCATGATCTATGCACCATGAGAAGGAGGGGGAGATGCACCCTGGACCAACTTGCTCCTCCCCTCATCAGCAGCTGAAGTCCCTAGTGTGGGAGTGATCCCACTGACAACAATGTGGTCACATGTAAATTATGTACTGAGAGGGGTGGAGGTGGTGCCACCCCTACTGGTTCTTCTGAGCCGCAGGATGGGAAGGGCAAGAAAAGCAACATGGTGGGTCAGGTGTGCTGGTCCAGAAGGGGAGATGGAGGGACTTGGAGTGGGACCTGCAGGCAGACTCGGGGCACCTGAGAGACTGGCCTCAGATCCTCCTCCCACATCCACCATGGGGAAGTGACACCACTCCGCAGGAGATAGGGGAGCTCTCCCAGCAAGTTGTGGGGTTGAAGGAGATGTTGCAAGAGTTGCTGAGAAATCAGCAAAGCATTCTTGAGGGTTGGTAGAACACCATAGTGGCAGTGCACCCTCTGTCATGAGGCCATAGCCCTTGAATCCCTATGTGAATATTTTTTTATCTGTCTTTTTTATCCTTACCTGTTATACCCCAAAACACTTAAACATAGCAAACTAAACCACAGAAATAAAAATGACAAATTCCTGACTACAGATCAAAAATAATGAACAAGAAGGAGTGAGAAAACCAAAATATAACACAAATCTCCTTCTTAGTCAAAAAAGCTCCAGATCTTTCTGGGTTGCCTTGCTTTACACCTACCCACTCCACACCACTGCTTCACAGACAGACTAAATAGAAACCATTACTTTAAAGTAAATAATCAGTGAAAAAATAAAGAAACAAAAAATACCCAGAAATCTAGAAGCACAATGCCCTCTAAAAAAATGTGTGCACGATATACCCTCAAAAAGCTTGGTTTAAATGACTTTCAATTTGTTTTGTCTCTCAGACAAGAACACAGGACTTTCTCTTACTCTGTCTTCAGAGCACTGCACCGAAGACAGCTTCTTCATGTCATACAATTCGTTTCAGCAAAATGTGACCTCCAGTCTCATAGTGCATTGCAGACTTTGCCTTTATACCAAACTCTGCTGTCGAAGTTCCAAATTTGCATCTCGCCAAGTTATCTCTGCACTGCAAATTGGAACTTTGCAAGGCCAATTAACTTCACAAAATGAGGAGAATTCGCAAATTACTTTGTGAAGCAAAGTTTTCCAACTTTGCATATCACTAATGCTATCATACCCTAAGACCTTTTAACAATATGGGGTTTTTGTCTATACTATCCACCCTCTTGCTCCCCTGTCTTACTGCAACCCCTTAGTAACTACTAAGCCCTTAAAGATCAAATGCGCATATTTCATAAAAAGCTTGAATTCACGTCACTGTGTCATGAGTAGTGTTTCCTGAAAATATCATGTTGTTTGGTTTTGTGGTTTTCTTTTCATCAGCATCTGTTAATGTGCTGTGCAGTAACTGAAAACAGTGAAGAAACAGTGAAGATTTTTCTGCCCCTGTCAGTGAGCAATGGCATCATACTTGTTCAGCCTGCTGCTTCAGCAGTTGAGTCCCTGATTGACTGAATAATCTGTTGCAGTTCCTAGTTAGAGCAATCTGTAGAGCCAATTGTGTTCCCTCAAAGTTTGTTATTAACCCATCTGGTTGGTGTTTAGAGAGATATGCTTAAAATCTATCTTTCTGTTCTCATAAAACGTTGATTATCTGGGATTCAGTACTGAACTGAAGTGGTATGCATGACTATCTTTATCACAGATGTCAGTTCTCCATCATCAAACCTCTGCATTCTATTTTGGCTATATAACACAGGGTTGTTTAATGGGTATAAAATAAATCTCATAGATTTATTATATATCCATTCCATTAATTCATAGAAGCAGCATGTATATGATGTAGCCTCAGTAAATATTTTCATGTGACAATGTTGTTTACATTGTCAGACTGACAAACCTGTCTGCCACCTCTGCTATTTCAGGAACATATACTACATGGACTCACAAACTTCCAGTTATCTGAGGGTTTCTGTGTGAAAAACATCATGTATGTGTATAACTAGAATACTATATGGCATCCTGATGCCCCTGTCTCCTGCCTGACAGTTGAGCCTGCAGCTCTCTGCTTCCCTCTTTCCCCTGTCCCAAAGCCCTTGTCTCCTGCCCCATTTGAGGCTGCTGCAACCCACTTCCCACTGTTTCTCCACGCGAGTCAGGGCTGCTGCACCTGCTGTCTCCTGCACAAACAGTTGAGGCTGCTGTACCCTGCTAACCTCTGTACCCCACCCTATAACACAAGATGAAAGTGTTTTTGTTTTTCTTTGGAATCGTTTGGGCAGTGTACCAAATGATCTGACTCTTGTGGCCTGGAGCAACATGGTGCAATGATCCTAACTGTGGAGGTAAGAGGCTCTGTGGTGCAGCAGGGCACAGTGGTGTCAGCCGACAGAGGACAGCATGGTGCAGAAGCCTTGACTGTGGTGCAAGACACAGTGGGGCATCAGGGTACAACAGTCCTGACTGTGTGACAGGGTGCACGTGGTGCAGTGGCCCTTCCCATTTGGGGCAATGGAAGTGGGTAGCAGGGTACAGCCCCACCTTTGGTGGCCTAGGGTAGCATGGTGCAGCAGCCCAAACTGTGGAGACAGAGGCCATGGGACTCTAGGTCTTAGCACATCACAGCAGCCCTGTCTGTGGAGACAGGAAAAGGTGGCAACAGAGTGCATTGACCCTGACTGTGGGGGTGGAGGGCAGAGGGAAGCAAGGTGGAGCAGCATCAACTGAGAGGCAAGAGACAGGTGCATCAGAATGCCATATAGTAATTCTAGTTATACACATACATGATGTATTTTCACACAGGAACCCTAAAACAACTGAATTTATGAGTTCATACATGTTCCTGAAATAGCAGAGTGTGGCAGACACGTTTGTCAATCTGACATAAAAACAAATTGTTCTCACAAGAACATATTTAGTAAGGCTACATCAAAGACACTCTGCTTCTAACTAACAGAATATAGATTTATTGTATATCCATTAAACATCCCTGTGTTATATAGCTAGAATAGAATGTAGAGTTTTGATGACATAGAACAGACAGCTGTGATACAGACAGGGTAATTTCTCATAGGCATTCATGCATACCACTCCAGTTCAGCACTGAACCCCAAATGATCATTTTTTTATGAGAACAGAAAGATAAATTTTAAGCTAATCTCTTTAAACACAAACCAGGTGGGTTAGTAACAAACTGTGAGTGAAAACAATTAGCGCTATAGACAGCTCTAACTAGGAACGGCAACAGATTATTCAGTCAATCAGGGACTTAATTTCTGAAGCAGCAGGCTGGGCAAGTATGATGTCATTGCTCACTGACAGGGACAGAAACATCTTTACTGTTTCTTCACTGTTTTTAGTTACTGCAGAGCACATTAACAGATGCTAATTTGAAGAAAACCACAAAACCAAACAACATGATATTTTCAGGAAACACTGCTCATAACAGAGTGACGTGAATTCAAGTGAATTCAAGCTTTTTATGAAATACTGTATGTGCATTTAATCTTTAACTCTGCCCCAGCCATGCTTTAATCCAGTAATGGTTCTTGC
The DNA here is from genome assembly GCA_016271365.2 of Neoceratodus forsteri. NCBI lineage: Eukaryota > Metazoa > Chordata > Ceratodontiformes > Ceratodontidae > Neoceratodus > Neoceratodus forsteri. The sequence continues at coordinate 648,655,629 of CM057458.1, read as the reverse complement.
ACCCACCACCTCCACTAGCAGGCTGTTCCATGGCATAACCACTCTACCTGTAAAATAAAACTTTCTCATGCCCCTCCTAAACTTCACCCCTCCAGCTTCCACTCATATCCTCATGTTTAATATTCACTACTTTTGTTGAATAATTCTTCACAGTTTACCTTGTTCATTCATTTTAGGAACTTGAAGGTATCTGTAGTATCATCCCTCTGATGTCCAACATTGAGTGAGTATGTGTTCAGTGCTCTAACCGGCTCTTCATAGGATCTATCCTGCTGTCCCTGAATAATTTTGGTTACCCTACACTGCACTGTCTCCAGCCTGTCCTTGTCTTTCCTTAGGTGAGGATTCCAGAACTGGCCACAGTATCCCAGGTGTAACCTCAAAGCAATCGTTAGAGAGGCAGTAATACCTCTTTCCTCTGCTGTCAAAACCCCGATACATCCTAGCATCCTGCTTGCCTTACCATAAGCCTTTTTACACTGGCTAGATTGTTTAAGGGAGTCACTTATGATGATCCCTAGGTCCATTTCCTTAGAAGTAGTGCTCAGCTGAACCTCTCCCATCCAATACTCTTTTTCTGGGGTTCGTGTTCCCTGTATATGTATCACTTTGCACTTTTTGGCATTGAATTGCAACTGCCAACCTCGGACCACATCTCCAACCTTTGCAGATATCTCTGTGAAGAGACACATCTTGCCCTGAATTTATTCTCCTATAGTGATAACAATTAAGGTATATTGCAATAAAAAACAGTTTTTTAATTGCTACTACTGTGTGTCACTGATAAACATATTAAAAAGGACTGAACCCAGGACTGATTCCTGAGGTACCCACTGGTGACCTTCCTCTCCTTGAATCTGACTCTGTTTACCACTATTCTCTGCAGTCTCCTTCCAGCCATCTTCCCACCCATCTAATTATGTCCTCCATTGCATCCAGGTCCTGTAGCTTCTTCAGCAACCTTCTGTGAGGCATTGAGTCAAATGCCTTGCTGAAGTCAAAGTGGAGTAAATCCACTGCATGGCCCTTAACCACTGTCCTATTTACCAAGCAAAGAATACTATCAGACTGATCTGACAAGACCTCCCTGCCATGAGCCCATGCTGTTTACTATCCCAGAGTCCATTTTTCTCCAGGTAGTCCACTGGGTCCTCTTTGACTAGTGTATCCATCAGTTTATCCACAACAGATGTTGAACTGACAGGTCTGTAATTACCCAGCTGCTCTTGCCCCCACCCTTATGGAGTGGAACTATCTCCACTACCCTCCAGCCTTTCTGAACAACCCCTGTCTGAATAGAGCTATTGAATAGTCCTACCAGGGTTTTAGCTAGTTCTGATGCCAGCTCCCTGAGCACCCTTGGATGAATCCCATCTGGCTCCAGGGCCTTATCTATTTTCAGGGCTGCTAGCCCTTTTCTGACCCTTTCACTAGTAAATACTTGCTGCCTCACTTCCAGAATCCTCCTTCAGCAGCTTTTATGCTGCTCTCAGGCAAACGCCCACTGTCTCTCTACAGAATACTGAGCAGAAGTAGTCATTCAGAATGCCTGCTTTCTGCTAATCTTCCTCTATTACCTTGCCTCCCTCTGTTAGACTAGCAATCTACCTCTTCCCTAACCATTTCAAAGAATCATATTGATCTCATGTACCTGTTTGTCTTTGTCACCATTCTTATGCTTGACTTTGTTGCCTCGAAAAGGGCCCTTTTCTTCTCTCCATCTTTCCTCCACTCCCCTGATACTGTCCATGCCAGTCTTCATCTGGTTAAAGTCTACCCTACTGAAATCTAGAACTTCAGCCTTTGAGAGTTTACTGGTATCAAGGGCCAGCTCGAACCATATGGTGTTATGATCACTGGACCCCAGTGGTTCTACAACCAACACTTCGAATACCCTTTCTGAGTTGGTGAGCACCACATCAAGAACAGCACACTGCTTTGTAGATTCCTTGACCAGCTGTACCAGCATGCAGTCTTGCAATGTATCTAGCAGGGCCTGGCTTCTGGTGCTCCTAGCTGCAGGAATTTTCCAATCAGTGTCTGGCAGATTGAGATCCCCCCACTACTACCACGTCTTCTTTTGTGACCCCCTCTTTAATTTTGCCCCAATTCCATTTTGCTCCCATCCCTCTGCTCTCATGGTCTACAGACCACCCTATATGAAATTTCTTACCCAACGCCACCTTGAGTTGTGCCAGCAACAATAGTATTTACCTATTTCCTCACCTGATGGATCCGTCCTCCACTGCCTCACTGCCTTTCCTAACATAGAGGGCCACCCCTCCTCCTTTTTCATCCCCCATTTTTGCTATACATGATGTAGCATGGGACCATCGGATCCAGTCCTTATTCTCTGTGGCCCAAGTTTCTGTAATGACTGCGAGGTCCAGCAATGTGTTCATTTTCCTAGGTGCTACCATCACCTAGATCTCATATATTTTGTTTCCCAGGCTCCTGTTATTAAGGCAGACCACTTTCCATCTTGCGCTCAACCCCCTTTTGTTTTTTACATGACCTCCCACATCAGTTTTTCCTAGTCTCCTTAATTTCTTGTTTTCCATTTTTGCAGGCTTACTGACCACCCCCGCCTGTATCTGTGTCCTATACTATTATGACCTCATGCCTTACTGGTTTCCTCCTAAGTGTTTCTAGCCCCCACCCCCATTCAGGGGAAGCCCTTGCTAGGTTATGCACTTCTTCTCCCTTGTCAGTGGTTTCCCCAGCCTCAGCCTCCGCTGCAGTCACTTTAACTGTCCACCAGTGTAGATATCTAATAAAATATATTACTTGCAAACCACATACTAATTGTATAGATTAGGGCTAGACCAAATACTCAGCTACTTGACTTGTCTTGATGGAGCAATGAACTCCACCATTGATTTATTCTGAACCTCTACAACCACATACATTTTTTGTTGGGGAGGTTGGTTGCCTCATGCAGTGCTATAGTGATAGTCATTAGAGGCATTTTCCAGTAGATGACCTGCTCTTTTTTATGCCCTAATTTTTATTTTGGCAGGTGACTGAAAGAAAAAATCCTGAATAGGAATAGCCCCTGTTCGTGGTATTCGGGAAATACTATCTGACCCCTGCACAGCCCTATAAAGCAACATTTGGGTGTGTTGTATCGAGTCTCAAATATTTTTCTCCTAGACACTCAAATCCTACTTGTGCAAAGTTTTTTGTCACCAGTATCAGACTATGATGTTTTGTCATTTTTCAACTACATTAAGTACATTGTCCAGAGTGAGATCACGTTATGATAGTATCTGTTGCTTTTGCTGTATACTAAGATTTGGCCCCCTTAATGTGATCTGCACTGTTTGTTTACATGGTTATCGCTAGAAGACAGATATTAGGTATTTTTCTACAATTCTCTTGTGGAAAAGTTTCCACGGTCTGTACCTTCAGACTATGAGGAAATTGTTTCCCATAGCAAGAAATGATCTTCCCACCCGGTCTAGCAATAATTTTTTTATGTTCCCTGGATGAGAACAATGCAGTAACAAAGAACTCTTGGTTTTCAGACTCCAAAAACATTCAGTGCACTGTCTAAGTTGAATTATTTCAAATTTTAGCTGTTTTTTAGCTAGTTCCTCTTGCATGTGTTATACTTCATTTTATTTGCTGTATTTTACCTGTGTAATGTCCAGGTCATCAAAGAAGTCAAATCAAAGAGACTGCATATCTGTAGGGGACTGCTTCCAGGTGTGTGTGTGTGTGTGTGTGTGTGTGTGTGTGTAGCATGCCTCCTAACCATTTGTCACAAACTTATGGGACAGTGATTTTAAGTGTCATGGCGAACACGAAAGCAACATATTTATTCTGCATCACAGCCATTGCTCCAGACTCTCTTATTGATTCCACCCACCTGCTCCTATTTGTAGTGGCACAGTCCTCCCTTCATCTTCCTCCTTCCATTTATATGCTGGAAGAAGGCTTTGGTATTGGCTGCAGTTCCTACTGCTTTCCTGGATTCTAGTCCTTCCTTTGCTTTCTTAATTCTAGCCTTGCAGGCCTGTAGTGCTACAGGCCTATGCAGCTGCTACAATGCCCTCTTCAACAAATTCCACGTGAGCTAGCCTGTGCTTCACCAGCCTCATGCACCTGATCCTTCCAGACTCTTGGGCACCAGGACATTCATCTTGGCAAAGTCTGCTTCCATCTTCATAGCAGTTCAGCAAAGTTCTGCTCTAAAAGCTGAGAAGGTAGTCATCCTGACAGCCCAGTGGCAGCAGAAAATGTTACTGTGCAGGTGACCCAAGTTCAAATGCAAACACCTGAAGCCGTGTTCAGAGGCAGGCCAGGCACTAGCAGCTGCCACTCTTCAGTACACTGTAGTCAAGGAGGGTTGTGTTGGGTGACGGTTGCTGCAGCAACCCCTGCAGTGGGGCAAGAGAGGCTGATCCTCTGCTGGGTGTGTACTGCATGCAGCTAAGGCCCCTGATGACAACCAGGTGTGGTCGAAATGCTGGGGCAAGGCAGTCCTCAGGCTGCCTTATGTTGGGTTCCTTCTCCCTGCAATAACAGTGCTTTTGCATCTGTTTTTGGTTCCAGCGATTTGATTTCTGAGTGCAGCCTACCTGTTTCTCTAGCTGAGACCACTTGCAGGCTCTGGATATGCCAGGGCAGGAGGGTGGGACGAAGGAGGGAGAAAAAACGCTTATGCTGCTGGCTCAGCTTCACTTCACAGTCCTTTTGCCCAAACAGCACAAGATAACATTATTATTCAGTAAGAGACACACTGAACTGTACCTATAAACATATATTCTACTGCCACCCAAACATGAAAGGCACTGTAGCTTGAGAAGTTGAGAAACTTGACATAAGCAGCACGTTCCTCCCCATTCTGCAGCCCTTTACGTTAAACATGCTGTACCTCTATCCTCACTCCGCATCACCAACATGCTGCTCTAGGCTTGAGCTATAGCCTGAGTCTCCAAAGTGTATTTAAATCAAGCTGACCTTATAAAGGGTTATATCTAAAAAGATGTTTAAACTGTATGTTTAGACCCTGAGGCAGGTATATATTAGTGTTACTTGCCTTCTTCAGGTTAAAGGGACACTGTCAACCCCCTTAGGTCTCAAAGTGTATTTAGTTTAAAAACATGTTTAATGACTGGGCACATTCTGTGGAGATTACTGAAGAAGCTGGTAGTTTGATTCTGACTCCTTTTTTCTTTTAAAAAGTAAAAAACAGACTGCCCACCGTACTGGTGTTACCACACAAAAACATGTTTGTTTTCGTTTTCCGACCAACACCTACTGGATCATGCCCAGATGAAACCGTACTCCAAATCCCGGAATAACACACATAACCACTTGCATAACATTTGGCAGAAAAGGCCAAAACTTTATTTTGACAGGATTGCATTGCTAATACATTCTACATGCCTAAATCAAAATTTAGTTACAACATATAAATGGAAAATATCATACAAAAAAATTATATAGACAGTCTCCTCATAAAGCTATATCGGCATGCAAAATATTGTAGAGTATTCCCCTGGGGTAGCAGACATCGGCTACTAATAAAACATCCATGAATCAAGCCAAGTTACCCTCAGCCAAGGAAAGCCCGGGAAACCCCTGCTAGGTCAGCTAGCTCCCCTGACAAGGCTGCTCCAATGGACCTGTACCGCTAGGCCATAGCCATGCAGTAGTTCCTCACGGGCCCCAACTGCTGGCATTTTGTATGTTCGTACAGCATATGGTTGCACATGGGTGTGGTGTTTTGTTGCATTAATTATAAATATTTAAGTAAAACAATCTGTTTTATATTTCACAGCAAAGGAAATATGAATCAGTAACTCATAAAAGAAAAGATAACAGAGATTTATAAAGAACATTGGTATGACTATTAAGTCTGTTGCTTTCTAGCTGTGTATGTGTGTGTGTGTGTGTGTATCATATATATTTATGTGTCTTATATATATATTTATGGAGTATCATTTTCATTTCAGACTCCCTGAAGAAGTCACAAAATATGTGGCAAAATGTTGTGGGTGAAAATAAAGAAACACAGTGTTCAAGTTTGAGTGTTCGGGCTTCTTTGGGCATACAGTGACATACTAGCAGTGTTGAATATCTAGGAATATTCGCTAGAGCCAGCTTCACAAAACAAGACTATTCTACTTAGCTATTTCCTGTGGGGACTTGGTGCTTGGGGCAACATATTTAACAGTTCTGTCAAGACATGCTTACATCGCTGTGACATACCATATACTCCTGTTTTTTACTGAAAGACCAATCTCAAATGTGGTTTACCCTTGAATGCAAATGAGAAGTTATCTGAAACGGATGCCATTCTTCATGTGACATAGTTCTCATGAGGATACTAAATTAATTGAAATGTTGTGTCATATTACAGAGATGACTGCCAGTGGTGTAGAAAAAGGGGGACGGGGCGGTAGAAGAATTTACCACAAAGTGGCGAACATAAAAGAACCACTACTGCTGGTATTGCAGGGTGGGGAGCACAGTGGGAGGTGGGAGGCAGAAGACATACCACAGAGTGCTAGAGATAAATGAACCAGCACTGCTGGTATTGTGGAGAGGGGGGGAGGAGCACAGTGGTAGATTGAAGACATGCCACACAGCAGCAAAATAAAAGAACCAGCACTGCCTTATTGAGAAAGCATGCTCAGTTACAGGTGGTCAATATCTTGGTCATGGCTCATCCTCCTCAGGAGCCCCAGTACAGATGCCACTGATGGCCGAGGTCTTGGTCTTTGCTTCCACCCCTCAGGAACCCCTTGTACAGCCATGACCAATGGCCAAAGCTTTGGTTGGGGCTCCTTTTCTTCAAAAGCCCTGTTAAAGGCACGACTATGACTGAAGTCTTGGTCAGGGCTCTTGCTCCTGGAAAAAACAATGTACAGCTGCAACCAGTGACCAGTCTTGGTTGGGGCTTCTGCTGCTCAAGAACCCCCAGTAGTGGTGCAGGTTGAAGGAAGTGTGTTTCTGGAACAGATAATCAGTCATGTGGTGGGATGGCTGTTAGTGGCAATGTGAGGAAGTGTGGTGTTGGACTGGTGAATTATCAGACCCATATTGTCCACATATCTGCCTCACTGCCAGACTGACACCTCAGCCAACAAACTATCAGCATTACAGTGACAGTGATACCTCAACCAATGAATTGCATCAAAGTAAACAGGAAAATAAAAGGCAACTCAGGCGTGTGCATGTAGCATGTACCTGACATTTTGGAATCACCACCATCAGTGTTATGATGAAGGTGATTCTGAAACATCAGCTATGTGCTACACTGAAGCCAGCCAGGATGAAGTACATTGTCAGTTTCCTGCATGACAAAAGGGACTAATTGCCATTGAAATTGCCTTGTTTGCTGCAGTAACTCTGCTGCAGAACTGGGTTTCATCCTGACGAGCTTCACTGTATGTGCATATGTCTGAGTTAAGCCACACCTTCCCCCTACTCTTAGCAAGGTGTGCTGTTACCTGGATGGAGGGTCAGTTTACAACTGACATGTAAATAATATGGATTCTGGTGAATTGGACTAAGCTGTAATGCACGCTATGAATACTTGCACTCTTCATGTAAATAAAAAAATGACCTACAAGAAGATGGTAGGCAAAGCAATTTATTTCATGCTTCAAGTAAACTGTTTTCCAAGTGTTCAGTGCAAGTTTGGCCACTGCTGAGCAGTTTTGCTTTCTACAAATTCTAACTGTAGGCAAGGGGCACTGTATCTGAGATACTACTAAGCAAGGGTGAGCACTGACATTTGTGCTGTTTGGTGTTACTATTCCAATACATTTCATTGCGGTTTGCAAGCAAACATAAAAAGGCACAGGGTTTTAAATAATTGATTAGCAGTTTTTTTCTTGGGACTATACTAACTGTACAGAAAGTATTTATATAGATTTTCTAGAAGTGCTGTGTTTGTTAAACACAGTAAGGCAAGAGCTATGCATTTTCACGAAGATTTAGCACTTTTATGAGCAAAACGCTAATCAATTTTTAGAGTTAAATAAATCCCTGAGGCATCAAGAGCTCCTGAAGACTTAGAGTTGGAGACACACATCAGCTAACTCTAGAAAGTTTTTGTATTTTGTATTCCCAAGGGTACAGGGTGCATGTATGTGGGGCACAGACAAAGGAGTGAAAGAAATGTACTTTAGCAGGCATACTTTTTATCTTGTTTATTAAAAGGCAGTGTTTAAGGTTCTGTAAACTTTGAACCTGCCTTTACTGTTTGTTTAGTTGGTGAACTCAGGGACATTAAAACATGTTCCCTTGTACTCTTTACTGCAACATAAACCAGTTAGCAAGACTTACTCTGCATTGCAAAACATACTTTATTCAAATGATGCACCTTCAATTCAAAAATATGTTTTCTAAACACAAATGTGACGTGTTTGACTGCTAAGATTTTCTAAAACCTGGTATTAAACGGTCCAGCTTTTAGGCACCAAACAAGGTTTGGAAATATTGCCATGGTTTAACCCCCCTACTAATGCGGGTTCCCAAAAAGTCTTCCTTGAGCTTGCCTAAATGCCCACTGACAGGCTGGTGTCCTGCGTTTTAGCAGTTTAAATGTGATAACCAGAGCCTATATAGACTCTGTGTACTGTCTCTTTAAGAGCTGCCTAATTGCAGCTTAAGTAATCTCAGAGAGAGCTCTGTTGAAAGATGTAACTATTTACTAAAAATCATTTAGAGTGATAATAATGTAGTTTGTCTAACCTGCTTTCTTTGTAGCAAGGACTGTTTTGTTTGTCTCCACTATCTTGGTCCCGGACTGCAAATTGGACCAATCAGTACTGGTGGGACCTAAAATGTTGCTGGACTACAGGAGCTGTCTGAATTCAAAATCTGTAGGAACTGTAGTTTGAACTTTCTGCGCCTTTTTTGCAAGTGAAGGGGGAGTTCTTGCTTTGACTGACAGCCAAATCAGCCAACCAAATCTTTTGGATCTTGGGGAAGTCCTGGGCTGCTTGCAGTTTTCAGTTAGATCTAAGCTGGAAGCTGAACAAGAAGGAACTGAAGTGATTCTGAGCAGCAATCCTGAGTGGATTCGCATGGGAGAACTCTGAAAAGGCTAAGTTTTTGGCCTGCATGTCGGTGTGCTGCTCCTGAGAGGGTGAGAAGAGAATTATTTTGGACTAAATCCAAGTTTGTGTGACTTAAGTAAGTTACTGAAGTGGGCCAGGCTCAACCTGAAGAAGACTGAAGATTTTTGCTGAATGCGGTCGGCCTGTCAGGAGTTCCAGCTACCTCTAAGCTCCCAGTGTGTGCAGAGACTTTGTGATTGTGACCGGGGAGCGCTTTGCCTGGTACAGTAGAATTCCCTTACATGTAAATGTGCTATGAGCTACTAGTGGGTCGTGAGTTAGTCCCCCACTGTGTGAACTGTGTTCTGCTTGCTGGAAGCTGTATCCAGCCCAAAACGCACTGCATCCGAAGTTGTCTCCATGCGGTCTGGGCCTTGCCAGACTACCCACTGCACAGAGAATCCATCGACGAGAGACCTGCCTGGGGAACAGCCCCCTGCTCCATGCTTGAACAGGAACGACGCCTCTGTGACTCATGTGGGCCCTGCTTCTCTTGCATTCCAGATCAACCACCTGCAGTTTCGATTTTCATCCCACCTGTGTCCAGTCTTGGGTATCGTGAGTAAATACCAGGGTAGTTCCCTGCAACAACAGCTTAATCTGAGTGTGTCATCTGATTGTCTGGTTGTTTCATTTCCTTTACGAACTGAGCCCTCTGGCTCTGGAAAACAAATATTGTGTACTGTGCATGTTGTGTTTTCCATCACAGGGCCCCAACCAGCTGCAATCCTGGGCATCGGTCCTGGCTAGCCCATCTCTTCTTCACCTGGGTACCCAGAGGTGGACTGTGGGGGACTCAAAGCACATGCATAACTGCATAAGCCATCTTTCGGATGAGATGTTAAACCGAGGTCCCATCTGCCTGGATTGGTGGTAGTTCAGGTGGATGTTAAAGCTCCCATGGCACTTATCGAAAAGAGTAGGGGAATTTCCCCCGGTGTCCTGGCCAAATTTCCCTCATTCACTAAAAATACCACCAACAGCTTAATCTGGTTCAAGATCAGTTGGCATTCATCTGTATCCCCCTCCCCCGGGTCATACCTGAAAATAGGTAGGATTTGTCTAGTGCACTTACCCAGTCAAAAAAAACTAACTAGATAAATAAAAACTGATATAACCTTTAATCTAATTAACCTGATTTTGCCCCTCCCTTGTTGAAGTCCCCTGAATAAATTAGATCTAACTTTCTCTGCATGTAATCTGACTGTGGTTCCAGTTTGTGCTCAAAGTACTGTACTGTTGCTGTTTGCTGTGCATAACCTTGTTTTACAGGGGTCCCCAGGGTCAAGCCAGAGGAACCAGCCCTGGTGGTAAGTGCAAACAGTGTGGGTACTTGTGTGGTGTACCAGGGGTATTGTGAAAGTGATTATTGTACAGTGTTCAGGCCACTAGAGGGGAAAGAGGGGGGTTACAGTGTCCCGGAGGGCTGTGCCAAGGTTAGCTTGACCACTACCAGCCCTGACCTCTGAGTGGAGGCACCCGTTTCAGAACTCAGGCCCCTTAACCTGCTACTAGCCAAGCAGGCAGGGGTAGTAGCCCTTGGGATAGTGCCACCTAGGGGTTACAATTGCATGACTATTGCTTGGCTGAAAGGGCTCCAAAATTTACTGGGCCATCATCAACAAGCATGTTATGTGTGCATGCTTCAGTGGTGCTGCAGTGCAAGCACAGCATTCATGTTCTGCTTGAGTGGCAGACTGCTTATTTTGGGCTCTCTTGCAGAGCCTGGAAGTAAGCCCAAATCTTGCAAGTGCCACCCCGTGTGGCTCTATGGGGTGGGGTTTCCTTCTGTTGGAGCCCAAATCTAGGATATTGCACCCAGAATGGCTCTACAAAAGCCCCCATCTTTGAGAGCCTGGATCCAAGAACTGCTGCCCTGGCCAGTTCAGTGTAGTAGGATCCCTGGTGTTTAGTGGCACTCCCTTCGTCACACCATCCTCTGCCCAAAAGATACCTGCTGTCTTGTGGCAATCCCCTCCCTCTCCCCATCCCATCCTGTGCCAAGAATATCCCTGGTGACCAGTGACACCCCTTCATCTCCCCATCTATGCCAGAAACAATCCTTGTGTCCAGTGGTCCTTCCAGATAATGGCTGGCACAGCCATCCAGTCACCTCCTTGACCATCTGCCTATGTGTATATATATATATATATATATATATATATATAGAGAGAGAGAGAGAGAGAGAGAGAGAGAGAGAGAGGGGTAGGGAAAGCGAAAGAATTCTCAACATGGCACTGGAAAGAGCACAGCATTAGTGAGTACTCCCGGTGTGAGAGTTGTAAACTTTGTTTGCCTTCTTTATTTTATGTTGTTTATTTTAGTTGGTTTTTGTTATTTGGTTTTGTTGGTTTGTTTTGGTATGCAATAGTTTGTCCCCTAATGCTTAGTGGTGTTCTCTGGTCAGTCCTGGTATCTCACAGTCAAGGTGCTAGCTTTTGAGTGACAGAAATGGCTGTGCAGCTTGTTGGACTACAGGCTCCGTAAGCTGCCGGCCTGTTTTTATAATCAAATGTTTTGCCATGGTGCCTCCCTGTGGATTGCTCATTCCACTAAGGTAGGCTACCACACTGAGAGGTTTTCAGTCTTCTTCAAGGCCCCTGAGACAACTTGTCTATCTGTGGTATACCAACAACAGTGTTAGGAGCAGTGCTCCCCAGCGGCTACTGATTCTGGTGTTAGGAATATATTGCCTGAGTGGCTGACTCACAAGACCATATTTTCAAGAGCGTGTCCATTGGTATGGGGTCATGTCGCCATAAACAAAAACAGCACAGCAATGTACCACACTGTAAATACAGCAGATACATTGCCGGTGCTGAAAAAGAATGCCGAAAGCAAAATCAGCGAAGATTGCAAAGGACTTCTTTGTTTTCTGCGTGGGGGCTCTGCACCAGCACCTCCCATGAGAGGGTGCACTCAACCCCTAATTAATATAAATCAACTCTGGGGGTTAACAGGAATGAGGAGAAACACCGGTTGGGGCAAAGAAAAAAAAATGCACAATGTGGTTTGCAAAAGTCTGGCACCAGGATTCAAGCCCTGATCCACAGACGCTGTTACAGTGTGTGGTAATAAACGTCAGACGAGGCAAATTTACAGGTTTAACACACCGTGGTGTGATATTTATTTTTCAAAAGTTTGCACAATAATAAATGAAAACAACAAAAATTGCAAAGAAAATCACTACTTAACATTAGTAGTTTCTCCCATACAGTCCTGGATCTTAGAGCTCCTAAGGCCCTTCTTATCTGCATTCAACAGCTTGTCTGCTTCTCTCCCTTCTCAGGGCTGTGCCCCACTGGCTGTACTGAAGTGAACTCACTGAAGAGGTATTCATATCTTTTTGGTGGGATCACCTGACTGAGCCCTATTCTAGTTACAAGTCTGACATGTTGTTTCATGTCTGAACATGTTGTTTCAAAACCAAGGTGGGGGGACTTCCAGTGAGCGCACCGATCGAATGGCTGCCTAAATCAGACACCCCAGCCTGCCATTACACAAATCCGCCTCAATCTTTACCTAATCGGGACCATCCATCATTCAAAGCTGCAGGGAAAAGGAGAGAATGACCTCCAGACACAAAAACAGAGAGAAAATAAACATGCAGTAGATGAAACAGCACAAAACTCTGTTGGACTTTGCACAGCAGGCTGCGGTCTGCGCACCACCTAACTCACCGAAACAGGGATTCAGCATGGAGGAGGGAGAGGAACAAGAACAAGAATATACAATAACATCCAAACAGCTATGCGACACCCTCCAGAAGATGAACGCCACATTAGAAAGATTAGAAACTAAAGCTAATGAGGACAGAGAAAAAATTGAACTCACTGCCCAGAAGGTAGAGTTGATGGAAAGGGCACTGACTGATTACACAAGCACCACAGACATGCACAATGCTGCCTTATTGGACTTACATCAGAGAGGGCAGGCTTTGGAAGCGAGATTGGACGAACTAGAAAATCGGAACAGGTGAAATAATATCTGTATTCACGGATTACCAGAAGGGACAGAGACAGGTCCTGTGCCGCAATTTCTGGAGTCCTTTTTACAGGAGATCCTAGACTGGCCAGCGGATAAACCCCTCAACATTATCCGTGCCCATCGCTCATTAATACCTAAACTGCGGGACCCGAAAGCATGGCCTAGATCCTTGGTGATAGCATTCCTAGAGTTCCACATTAAGGAAGAGATTTTAAGGACAGCATGGTCCAAAAAAGAGATATTATTTGAGGACACTCGCCTATACCTTGAGCAGGATTATTCCCCACAGCTTTTAACACAGCGCAGAAAATTGTTGCCAGTGGCATGCCAACTGCAGCAAAAGGGAGTTAAGGCAGTCATAGAATACCCTGCACGACTTAAGGTAATCATGGAGAACAATATTAAAAGATTTACAGACCTACAAGCGGCCCAAGGATATCTGACCTCGTTGGGGATAGAAATCTCCAGTGGTACATCGCAACAGAAGGATCACCTAATTGAAAGGGTCTGGCATCAGGGTGGAACCAAAAGAAAGGAGCTGCATGATCGCCCGGGGACTTCCATGATGTGGGACTCCCTCACTGCACGAGGGTATGCGATCACTGCCAAGCCTGCATGAGAAGCTGAATGGAATTGAGAGACAGGAGAAGCTGTGAACCAGAATGGCCTGACAACGGAGTTAGCGACCTGAAAAAAGAAGGAATATGGGCTGATGCATGTCTGTGAGTGACTTTTTGGAGAGAAGAGTGTGAAAAGTGCTGCAGACCCCAGCTGTTGCATCCAATGAAGTCGGTGGGGGAGGGGGGAGATTCTGAATTAAATGTTTAATAGAAAAGGGGGGTTCTCACTCTTCCCTTACATTTTAAAAGGTGGATATATAAAGACCTGTTGTAGATCCTGAGGCTCTGGCACAATATGAATAGGAAAAATATGGGAACTGAAATGTGATTGGGGGGTTAGATTCTAAAGGGGTAAGAGAGAAAGGTGAACATTACTATTACTGTGAAAATTGGGTGTATGGATTCCAAGGGATAAGAGGGAAGGGGATGAAGGAGGAGGGGGGACCATATGATAGGGATTTAAGAATAACCATAGAGCATCATACAACGGACTATACAGAATAAGTTGTAGCCAAAACGAAGGAACCAATATGATCAAACTAGGGGAGATTATTCATGGAGAGATAGAGATATAAGGGAGATATGAGCATTGATAACAAGGAACTCCAAAATGCTAGATAAAGGAAAAGGGGGTGGAGATAGGGATAAGGAGATAGGGGCAAGGGAGGCTTGGATAAGTAGGATGACTTGGAGCAGAGAAGGATCAACAGGAAACCCAAACAGGATCAATAAGAAGCAAAGGCGGGGGAAGAGATGTTTTTGGGAGAGACCGGGTGCAGTGTTTTTTCCTGTGAAAGGGATTGTCCTTTTCATATATTGGCACCTGAGACATGCAGCTACGGTGCTTTAGATCTTCCCTTCTGGTGATAGAGTCGATGCTGGCCTAAAACCAGAAGGAAGGCCCACAGTGTTGGGGTCATCCAGCCACGCCTCCAGCAGCAGGGGGTTCGCGGAGGGTGGCAAGAGGGGCAACTTCATCTTGAAGTCAGAAAAGTTGAATAAGGTTATAGTGGTTACCAGTTTGAAGTTGTGTTAAATAAAATAAAAAATGATTATGTGTTTAATAGGACAAAATTATGTGTTAGTAACAATGCACAGAATATATTCAGGGTGTGTTCTAAATGTGTGTCCCCGTCCCTGGAGGACCATCAGGAAGGTACATTTAATTCAAAATATCGAGAATGGATGACTTAAAGATTGTTTCCCTAAATGTGAGGGGTATTAATTATCCGGTGAAAAGAGCTGAAATATTACAAGACTTAAAGAGACGAGGGGCCATGGTGGCCTTCCTCCAGGAAACACATTTGACAGCCCAAGAGCATCTGAAATTGAAAAGAGCTTGGGTAGGAAGTGTGTATGCCTCACATTATGGGGATAATCCACATCGTAGGGGGGTGGCAATCTTGATAAAAAAAAGATGTTCCTCTAACAATTTTGAAAGTCAAAACAGATCCAGAAGGAAGATTTGTACAGATTCAGGGGAAATATAGAGATCATGATTGCACCCTAGTAAACGTATACGCACCAAACGAAGAAGCTCCAAGGTTGGCATTCCTAGAGACAATAATAAAAGTAGCAGTTTTAGATGCACAAAGTATGGTGATTATTGGGGGTGACTTTAACGAGGTTATTAACCCACGAGTGGATAGGTCTGGGAGGGGTAACCCGAACAGGGAAACTTGTTCTCAGACTGGGTCAAGAATTAGGGCTAACGGAATGTTGGAGGTTCATGCATCCCAGAGGGCGAGATTACTCATATTACTCTCCACGACATGGAGTCTACTCCAGGATAGATTATTTTTTGGTATCTACTAATTGGGTACAAAGAGTAGAACAATGCTGTATAGGCCCAATAGTCATCTCGGACCATGCGCCAGTCCTTCTTAGTGTCTCTATGGCCCAGATGATAAAGCAATCTTGCTGGAGATTTAATGTGAGCCTCCTTACTAGGGAGGACTTTAAAGAACTAATAGAGAATATAATTCAACAATTTGAACTGGAAAATCCAAAGAGAGACACGAGGGAGGGAGGGAGTAAGATGGGACGCCCTTAAGTGCAGTCTAAGGGGGGAGATTATAAGATACTCTTCCAAAATTAAAAGAGAGAGAATTCAACGGAGGGTGCAACTCGAACAAAAGATTCTTCAATTAGAATCCAACCATCAGGTAAGCCAGGATCCCAAAGTAAAACAAGAGCTAGGCAAGGCTAGACATGATCTTAACCAGATTCTGGATATCCAAATTGAAGGGCAATTGCGGTATTCCAGACAAAAATACTATGAACAGGGCAACCGGGCTGGGAAACTTTTAGTTTGGCAGCTCAGACAAGAGAGGGCAAGTAGGACTGTAATACGCCTGCAGGGAGATGGGACAGAACAGGCAACCACCTCCCCAGCAGAAATAGTTCAGAGATTTGAAAAATACTATACAGATCTATACAAAGCGGACACCTTTCCAGGGCACAGAGAAGCGGTGAAAACCTTTTTAGATGGCCTTAAGTTACCTACTCTGGTGGATCAGGTGAAGAAGGAGTTAAATGCACATATTACAGTTCAGGAAATTGTGAGAAAAATTAAAAAATTAAAAAATGGCAAAGCACCGGGGCTAGATGGGTTCGGAGCCGAGTTTTACAAAGGATTTAAGTAACAAGTAGTGGGTATGTTGCGGGATACCTGCAATGAGATTTTGATAGAGGGAGCACCGGTTCCACCATCATGGGACCTGGCCCAGATATCAGTGATTCCAAAACCAGGTAAGAACCCAGAAGTATGTAGCTCGTACTGCCCAATATCCTTGTTGCTGGTGGACCTAAAGATCTTTACAGGTATCCTGGCGGATAGATTGCAGAGCTGCATCACTACTTTAGTCCATCCCGACCAGACAGGATTTATCTCAGGAAGATACCTGCAAGATAATATAAGGTGTCTCCTGAATATCATCACAGCTCAGAGAGGTTCAGTGGCGCTGCAGTTAGCCATCAGCAAGGATGCTGAAAAGGCCTTTGACAGGGTGGACTGGCACTTTATGTCATCCACCCTGTCAAGGTTTGGGCTTGGGGAGAACTTTGTCTCGGCCATTGAAGCTCTATATCATAGACCTGAAGCTAGAGTTAAAGTGAATGGCATGCTATCAAATCGTCTGCCTCTTATGAGAGGCACTAGGCAAGGGTGCCCTCTGTCTCCATTGATATTTTCCCTCTCTCTGGAGCCACTGGTGGTATGGATACGGGGCAATTCACACATTAAAGGCATTTGGGTGGGGGGAGTGGAGCACAAAACAGTGCTCTATGCAGATGACTCCCTTTTTTTCCTGCAGGACCCCCAGAACTCCCTCCCAGACTCTTTTAGAAGTTTAAATAAATTCGGTTCCCTAGCAGGATATAAGATTCATTTATCCAAATCGGAAGGGGTGGTGTTGAGTGGCACCCTTACCAGACAGCTAAGAGAAACCTTCCCATTTACTTGGGCTAGGAAAAACACGTTTAAATATTTGGGAATACAGACTGCGGTGGCTACATACAAGCTATATCGTAACAATTTGCTTAAACTACTAATTGATTTGAGATCGGATTTGGCCAGATGGAAACTGTTACCCCACTCTCTTTATGGTAGGATCCAAATTATAAAAATGAATGTTTTACCCTGATTATTATTTTTATTCCAGACACTTCCAATTCCCATACAGTCTCAATTTTGGAACCAACTCACAAAAGAAATTTCCAAATTCATATGGGGAGTGGCACGTCCTAGGATAGCATTAAGCACCCTGAGGAAACCTAGGGAGATGGGAGGCTTGGGCCTACCACACATGTAATATTATTATTTGGCCGTGCAGGGAGCACAACTAGTCACAAGGACCAAACAACGCATTGAGTCCAGGTGGTATCGCATTGAAAATGAATCAACCCCTAACAGCAAAATATGGACATATCCAACCTGCTATATAGACCCACATAACTGGCGGCTAATCTCTAATCCCTGGGTAAAACAATCCTTACGGATCCTGCTCAGACTCAGGAAAAAAACAAACACCTCAGACACCCTGGGCCCCTTATCATTAATCAGACACACAACAAATTTTGTCCCTCCGAGGTGGGATCTAGGATATGCATACTGGGAGCAAAAGGGTCTAACAGCCTTTAAGCAGTTGATAGACAGAGGGTCTTGCCTCGCATATGCCACTCTCCAGGAGCATTTTGCATTACATAGGGAGATTTTTA
Organism: Neoceratodus forsteri; assembly: GCA_016271365.2. Lineage (NCBI taxonomy): Eukaryota > Metazoa > Chordata > Ceratodontiformes > Ceratodontidae > Neoceratodus > Neoceratodus forsteri. Next base: position 648,637,724 of record CM057458.1, on the reverse strand, counting down.
TAGACACCTCCAAACCAGGCACTTTCTTAATACAGTGGAAAATCTTCAAAAAATCACTAGGGCCTTGTCCCCCCTTGAGGAATTCTGGTGGGATTCAAGAAGAATTAAGGATAAACTCCAGTACCTCTCTATTTTGTATAGGGTTCTTACGGGGGAGAGGGGAATCTTGGTGTTAGAAGAGATCAGGAAAAGGTGGGAGACAGAATCCGGGGAGAGAATCCATAAGGGAGATTGGGAACGCCGTACGCAGAGAGGATGGCAGGTAACCTCAGCCGTGACATGGCACGAATTTAACTGGAAAATTCTGACCCGTTACTTTCGCGCCCCGATGATTACCAAATACTTTAATCCTCAGGCGTCATCGACCTGTTGGCGTAAATGCGGGGAACCGCAAAGCACACACTATCACATATTCTGGGGGTGTGCAAAGTTGCAAAGATTTTGGTCTCAGATCCAAGAGGTTATGACCCAAATGGGGGGGTTGCATGTACCTTATACATTTCAAGACCTTGTCCTGGGGTTGCCAACCCTATCTTCTCAAAAGAGGAGAAGTGTGGAGCTATATCAGATACTGAGGATTGCAGCACTGAAATGTATTGCTATTAATTGGTTAAAGTAAGGTCCACCAACCTTTTGACACTGGACCTCCAAAGTGGAGGAAAACGAGGGATTAGAAAACATAACATACACCATCTAGTTAAGAAAGGACAAATTTTTAGAAATTTGGGGACCCTGGTATTGCTGAAAAGAAGGGCGAGATGAAGGTACGGAAGTAATGGATGGGGACACAAGAGGGGAGGAGGGGAAGGATGAAACATTATAGGGGAAGGGAGTGAGATGGCGTAAAAAGGCAAAAGGGGGAAACTGGGAACAGGAAGGCAAAGAGTGCCTGAGAAAAGATGGTCTTCCTTAAAAAAGGGAGATGGGAACACACATGGACGCACATGAACACACAAATACACATATGAACATAAATATAATTTGATGATGGAACTGAAATATCAGTTATAGTGTATTGGTTTGGATAATTATGAGTTGATATGGTTATAAAGAGTTTGGTTAAAGGAATAGATAAAAAAATAGTGAGAATATGATAAGATGTGCAAATAAATGTAGAAGTGGAGTTCCCAAGAAAGAAAAGAAAGCATTAAGACAGAAGAAGTGAAGAAGACTCATAAGTCGATCTGGGACATTACAATGGGCCACGTTATGGCGGACTGATCACATCATCTAAAGGCTTAAGGCCTGATAACGTGGGCCCAGAATTCCACTTTACGGACTGATGAGATAAGAGACTGAAAATTGTTAAATATTAGAAAGTTTGTATAGTAATAGAATAAGATATAGGAAAGAAGGAATAGGAATAGAATGTAAGTAATGCATAGATAAGCTTATTAAGATGTGATGTGGAACTGGATGTAATAATGATATGGATTGCAATAAAATAGATGAAGTTAAAAAAAAAAACAAGGTGGGGGGAAATTTCAGGGGACTTCCTGGTTCAGTTAAAGGTACAGTGTATATATCCACAGGTATCGACTTTCTGTATCTCTGATCCACAGTGACTAAGCTCTTTTATACATAGAGCCTTATACAGTAACAAGTTTATAATGTGAATTTATGAAAATACCTTTAGGATTTCTTACAACTGCACTAATCATGACATTATTAATGTTTTATATGACTTCTGACTCATTTTTCTTTAAAAAGACTTTACTAACTGTATTCATTCCTACTTGAAATAGCCTTCATGTTTTTTGTACACAAAATGCACTTATGCACTGTACATAACACCTCTCCGGGTGTTTGGCATCATTCCAGGGACAGGATGGATGGAAATGGAAAAATAATGAAAAGAGAGAACTAGTAGGAAGTTTAGTAGGGATAGTAAAGAGCTATGCTAGGTGGCCAACCTAAGGTAGGCGGGAAAAAGAAGAAAAGCAATGAGGAAAGCATTAACTGTTGCTAGAAAATAAGGAGATAGAAAAGTGGCCCACCAGCCATAGCTAAGGGTGTAGCCTAACTCTGCCACAGATGCATAGCTGCCCTGCACTGCCGCGGTTCATTCCTCTGAGCTACAGCAACTACTCAGTGGACCACCTCCCCAGCAGAGGACTTGACCTCTGTGTCAGTCCTTCCCACCAGCCATGCATGACAGGGTAAAAAATCATGCATGCCATGTTTGTGTCTTGCAGAGTTTTGTACCATCGCTGTAGTTCCCTGCGCTGTATGTGGTGCATGGTTTTGACTTCGTCATTATACATACAGCAGATTGACCCAGTACCGTGTCCACTCCAGCAGCTGTCTAGCAATATATGGAATATTGGAAGTGTTGACTCTTCACCTTGGATTTGGGAGATACTCACCTCAGATGTAGACCAGTATTGTTTTGCACCTTCATCTCTTGCATGTGGGCTAACCTGCAGCTGATTAGTGCGGTTCGCATTGGTAGCATGGCCTCCCCAGCAGTTGTTTATTGGATTTTATGAGTTTTACTGTCTCTAGTAGCAGACTTGCACTACTTACCCCCTCCCCATTTTGTCTTGTTGGGGGAGGGGTTATTGATTCCTAGAGTGCTACTCTGTAGATGGTTCTTTTCATTTTGAGGGCAGCTCTTTGTATGATTCATCTGTCCAGTGTTGTGTGATGCTTTTTGTCTTTTGCTTGGGTGTTCCCCATCGGCTGTTTGTATTAGACTCTGCAACTTCTGGGGTCTGGGATTAAATCTTCCCACTTGCTGAAACTTGTGGATCCTGTTTCTTCTGGGAGCATTTTGCCCCTGCAAAAGCTTATTTCAGCCTGACTGGTGCCTTCTTGGTGGATTTTTATTATCATTTTATCCATGATAATTTTGCCTAACTGTGGAGATTGCCAGACATTTAAAGAAATCTGAGCTGCTTACACTTCTGAGGACTCTATATTTCTGAGCTTCACTGTAGTGAAAATGTAAAGTGCTAGACTTTTGAAGTTTGAGTCGTTGCACTCCTCAGAGGATTTTCCATAGTTGAATTTTGGCATTTTGTTCAAGATACGCTTCGTCATGTCAGCACCTGCTCGCACGCACTACTGCGACATCCTCAAAACCCTAGGGATGGTTGACTTTCGAGGCAAAGCTTGACTCCCCCCACTCTGTACAATGTTTAAACTTATCCATCTCCCCTTCCCTCATTAATTAGCTTACCTTGAAACCCATCCCTAGGTCTCTCCGCTCCTGTCACCTCCCCTTACTGAGTCTCCCCAGGACATGGTTAGACTTAGGCACAAAATCCTTCACCTATTTAGCACCCCAAAATTGGAATAACCCTCCACACAGACTGCTTTCCTGCATGTCCCCCAATTCAAAAAATGCTTTAAAGAGCTTTTCTTCTCACCACCCATTTGCCACTGTTTCTAAGTACTGTTGTCTCCCTTTACCTAATCTTGTACTTCCTCATCCCTGTACTCCGCTTCCCCTATGTTACCTCTATCTACTCTATTCACTATGGTGCTTCTATTACATACTGTAGATCAGTTTGAATATCTCATTGAAAATATATTTTATGTAAAGTATATACCCTTACCTCATTGTCTAATCTTGCCTAATACTGCTCTGATTGTGTTAATGATTGTTTCGTCTCTATGTTGTACGCACTATCCTTGACATGTTTTTAATTTTATTGACCACGGCACTTACAGACGTGAGTGTTAGATAATATTATTCTGTAAACTGTATTCCTTGTCACTCCCAACCTGTTTAACACATGTTTCTAACTTATTGGAATGTATTTTCCTGGGTCGCCCCTGAAAAAGGAATATGTCTATCTCAGTGGGCCTACTCGGTCATCAAAATTCAAATAAATAAAATAAATAAATAACTTCTGCCTGGTCCAACATTTTACATGTTTGTATATTTTTGTTTTTTCACCATGATAGATATACTTCTGGTAGTTTGCATTTATTGGGAAAGTCTACAGCCCAGGTAAAACTTGACCGTGATGATTTATTTATTTTTAAAGATTTACCAGGAAAGATATGCCGAGCTGAAATAGCTAATTTCCGGATGCATCTTGGGGGAGGGGGGAAGGAGAAGAGTACAGAAGTAAATTACAGCAGTCAGTTACACTAACCAAAAATGTAAGTTAATCAATTACATAGAAACACAATGAACAAGCTGAGCTAGGCAGAGCATCTGAAGAGCAACAAGTAATATAACTGCAAACTGGAACACAGTTGGAATATAAACAAAGCACTGCTATATATGGTATTAAAGCTGGGAGTATAATGCAGTGTTTTAAGGCTCTGAGCTGCAAATCTGGAGACCTGGGTTTGAATCCCATGGCCCCCACTTGCATACTGTGTGACCCTGAGCAAGTTACTTAACTTCCCTGTGCTCCCAGGTTGCACCTGTAAACAAGCTTTCAGCTTAGTGTGTCTCACCTGGTTAAACAATTGGTGGGAAAAGTGCAGGTGGCAGCACTTTCAAGTGTGTATGAAGCACTGTTGGCATTTCGTTCAGCAGGGAAAGATGGAGGTAACTAAGGGCGGAGAAATTTATTGAGGCAGGAGCAGGGGGAAGGGGAGAGAAACTGTAGGCTGGAGCAACACAGCACAAGATGAGAGACAGCTGGAGGAGACATAGTAGTAAAATCTTTATTTTTATACACCATTAGGATTGAGGTCCTGTTTTCAAGGTGGTCCTGTTTACAGTTAAGTTACATTAAAATTAAAAACAGAAACAAATTACACTTTGGGCACTTATTTAGTAAGTAAGCATAACAGACATTTATACTAGTATTCAAGGACATTACCAGATCTATTTAAAAACTAGCTAACTAACTTGCCCTAATATATTGCCTTAGAGTTATAAAAAAGACAAATTACACATAAGACATTTATTTAGTAAACAAGCATAACAAATAATAATGCTTATTATTCAAAGACATTTCAAAACCTATCTTAGATACTGTCTGGCTGACATGCCTTGACTCGTGCATGACAGGCATAGAACAATGAATTATGAAGAATGTTTCTAATTCAAGAGGCTATTCGACCTACATGCCCTATTATCCTATCTGACTAATAACTAACATTAAAAAGCAACAGAGAGATTTGAGTGAGTGTGATGAAGGAGTGTTATGAATGGTAATGGGAAGAAAGACCCGTTGTTTGGGGAAGTGGAAGGAGAAGGCATCTTGGCCAGCAGAGGATTTTATGGAGGGGGAGCGCAAGATAGTGAGGTCCAGAGCTACAAAGGGAGTGGGAGGAGGGGGAATTGAGGAGGTAGGAAAGGTAAGGGGGAGGGACCCAAGCCAGAGTTTGGAGATGAAAGTAGCACAATGAGAGAGGTGCCTGGCATTAAGGGAGGGAAAGAAGAGGGAGGAGTAAAGGGAGCAGTGATTGATTCCAGGGGCAGTCAAGGGCAAAGCAGCAGAAGGAGTAAAATAATGGATCCAGTCAGGCTAGGGTAGATTTTATAGCAGCACTGTAAACATGGTCACCCTAGTTGAAAATAAAGAGAATAATCTGTGAGATGATCTCTCAGCAAGCAAGAAGCAGGATACTCACTTTATTCCTGTAAAGTGCACCCAGTTTGGGGTGAAGCTTCTGGAGCATGGCATCCACATGAACAAAGAAATGGAGGTGACAATCCAGCCAGACCCCAAGGTATTTAAGTAAGGAAACATCCTCAGTTGCAACCCCAAGGGTATGGAAGGAAGGAAGAAAGGGAGTTTAGCCTAGGCAGTCCTTGTGTTGTGCCAAAACTCAGGGAGACCATTTTCTACACACTGAAGGATAGCTGATTAGCCCAGAACCAGTGATGGATGTTGGCAAAGTCCAGTTGGAACCAGGCCATGAGGTCAGAGGCAGAGGAGCTAGAGGCATAGAGGACAGTGTCATCTGCATACATGTGAATGGATGCAGAGGGGAGGTAGTTCAGGAATATGGATAATAGAATAAGGTCAAAGATGGATCCTTGGGATATGCCAGAGCAGATATAGAGAGGAAGGGATAAGGCTTCATCAGTACAGACAGCTTGAGACCTGCCCTCAAGGTAGGAGCAGGACCACTCAAGTGAGTAAACAGAGAGCCTCACTGCCTTTAGCTTGTCCAGAAGGACAGTATGATCAACAGTGTTGAAGGCTTTGGCCAGGTCAAGAAAAATGGCTGAGGTGACCAAGCCCTGATCCATACCAGAGAGGATGGAGTCAATGAGATGTAGGAGGGAGGTGGGGGTGAAGTAGAACTTCCTAAAACCAAATTTGTAAGAGACAAAGAAAGAGGAAAAATCAAGGAAAGGGGAGAGTTGGGAGAGAATGAAGTGTTCATGGAGTTTTGCCAGAGGAGGGAGATAGGGCAGTAGTTACCAGTGGAGGAGGGGTCACCCCCTTTTGGGAGGGGGATGATCGTAGTCATCTTCCATATGTCAGGGACTGATAAAAGTGATATGCAAAGCAGCAAGGCTTATGAGAAAACGTTTTGAGACCACTGTGTTATGATGCTCATTATAGTCATCCTATTCCCATATATTCTGACAGCAGCAATATTAAGATTTCATGTTCAATAGTTATTTGTAAGTACAGTATAAATATGTACAAAAACAAAAAAGCATGAAGCACCCACTCTGAGCAGCTTATAAAGAAAAATCAGCACTGTGTATTAAGAAAAACAATTAATCTTGTTATACAAAAAACACCTTTTTATTTAAGTACAATTTTGTACAATGTATAGAAAAACATGATGCAAAACATAATAGAAACAGTGCAAAGTGCAAGTGCTGGTATATGGCAAGACAATTATAGCAGTAAGAATAACTACATAGCTAAATGGCTACATAGAGAGACAGAATGTAAAGAGCATAAAGGGACGGCAGTTCCTGATGCTACAGTATCACCCTGATGGGTGAAAAAAACTTACGTTTCACTACGTCTGTGCGGAGTTTCTTCAGAGATTAAGGAGCTAGCAGTGTGTTCCTTATTTTATAGTACAACTGATTAATCAAATAATTAATAATGATTTAAGGTGCTTACTTCTCATGCTAATTCAATTAAACATCTACTATAGCCACTAATTTGACATGAAGGAATTTAGCTGCCCACACAAATCAAGCCTTCCCATCAAGTTCAAAAGGCATTTAATGGGAAATAACTAATCTATTAAAATAATGAATCACAACACTCTAAAAAGTAAAACACAGAGCTATCACCATGTAAAATACTTTATACCCCTAAAGCCTAATTACATTTTTCCACAGAACAAATACTTACATATCTAGCTAGATTCATTCTACATGAAAATGCAACATTTCCATATAAATACAGGCATACATGTAATTATTACTACTAATTAGTTATATTTGATGCTTTCTATAGTTCATTTTATCTATTGTTTTAGCATCAATTCTAAACGAAATATGGTCACAATTCTAAAATCAAAACCAATAAATCAAATATACACTCTTATTAAAAATGTCTTTAAAATATCCCTGTCATTTGTTTCACCTCCACAAGACATCCCCCAAGGCTCCATTTTAGGTCCTATCCTGTTTGCAATTTATATCAACAACCTTGATGCACAACTGCATACTGCTAATGTGCACCTATTTGCAGACGATACTGTCCTTTACATCTCAGACTCATCACTGGATTCAGCCTTTGAGGACCTACAGCAAGATTTTATCTCTCTCCAACATAATCTGATCAAAAATAAACTCCTGCTCAATGCTTAAAAAACAAAGCCATGATCCACGCACCTAAGGCAGCCCCGGGTCCAACACACAAGCATATGATTCTAACGCTATCAGGTGAACCCCTTGAAATAGTAGATACCTTCAGATACCTAGGGTTCTGGCTGGACAACAAGCTCGACTTCCTATGCCATCTCAATGAGGTCTCGAAAAAATTAAGGCAGCGGTTAGGCGTGTTCTACCACATTAAGCACCTACTTACCAAAGAAGCTAGAAAGACACTAGTGCAATCCACATTCCTACCCTTACTGGACCATGCTGACTTTCTCTACAACCGTTGCCCTACAACTGCACTCAGCAAACTTGACACGCTCTACCACCGGGACTTAAGGTTCATCCTAAACCTGCCCTCTCACACCCACCATTGCATACTGTACCATGAGACGGGATGGTCCTCTCTCTCAACAAGGAGGAAAAGGAATGCTCTTCTTTAGTTCTTCAGAGCCTTGTCTGACAGACTCCCTGCCTACATCTCAAGCTTCTTTGAATGTGCCAAAGGATCTTATGGGTTGAGATGCTTCTCCTTACTCTGCTTCCAGATACCCAGAGTAAAAACAACCCATGGCGTGGCTGCAATCAACTTCTCCTTCCTGTCCCTATGGAACACCACGCAAAGCTCACTTAAACTCTCTTCCCTTCCTGGTCCGTTCACTTTCAAAGCACTAATAGCTGAATACCTTAAGGAAAACTGTAGCTGCTACAAGTGACCATGTACCAGTAGCCCCTAATATCATCCATGAATCTGACATCTCTGTAACCTTCTCAACTTTTCATCCCTGTTAGGGTGCACCTAGCACTTATTAGTCTCTCTCCTCTTCCCCCTGTCCCCTTCCTCCCACCTCCCCTGCTTCATATACATTCCCCTCTTTTTTCTTTCCCTCCCTGCATATTCTCTCTCGTATGATAATAGCTGCCATACATTGATGTATATCTAAGTTTAAATGTTTACCTCTCGAGTCTTCTAGTTATGACACTGTAACTGTATCACTCATGTTGTCATGTATGCTTAGGCCTACTAGTTATGACCCTGCAACCATGTTACCTATGTTAGTTTCATATGTATAGACCTGAACAATCCTACACATGTACTATGCCCCTGGCTTGTCAACCCCTCCTATGTATGTTTTCTGTATTAATGTCCAGGACCACCTTGAAAATGAGCTTGCTCAACGGTGTTTATGCCTGATTAAACAAAGTTTGATTGATTGATTGGTTGTTTGTTTTTATATATATATATATATATATATATATATAGTCCAAATAGATTCCTGCAATCCAAGCTTATTAGTAATTTTTTATGATGCACCCATTTCGTCAATTTTTCTTTTTTCTTTTGAATTTTCTTTCTTTTCTTTCTGCAGTACATCAGTGGGCCAATGCTGAAACACATCAACAAAGGGGGATAGCCTAAGTCATTTGTTCATGTTTACAGTGCACAGTTAAACAACATCTCAATAGCCTTATTTAAATAAATATATATATATTATGGTAGACAGGTAGTGCTACCATAATTAAGTTGAGGAGCCATTTCTATGTTAAACCCAAAATTTTGCACCTTAATAACTTTGCAACTGTTTGACGGATTTGCCTGAAATTTGGAATACATGATCAAGAACCATAGGCCTTGGGATCTGCCAAGTTTTGCATTGGTCAGGTATACGGCTGCGGAGTTATTAAGCGTGATCTGCGCATGCACGTTCGCCTTTTCTGGAATTCTACGGTCGCGTCTACAGGTTGCACGGTTTGCGCTGATTGGCCCAAAATCTTCAGGGAATGTGGTCGGGGTCCCCAATGTGCCTTTTGAAGATTTGTGAAAAATATTAAACGGTTCAAAGTTATTCAAAACAATTTCCCATTATAAGTCAATGGGAAAAGTTAACAAAAAGTTTGACAGTGTCACAAATGCATTTTTACTTTCACAAATGGCCCTGTTACTTTCGCAAATCCACCATTTTGTTTTCAGTTAGTGATCAGAAAAATGTTTGGCATTTAAATTTGGGACTCTCTAGCAACCTAATTCTTTTTGTGTTCACCTAGTCGGACCCTGAGGATGCTAGTCATGTCTTTATTTTGGGGTAAAACACCCCAGTAATATGTTTTTCAAATTTCTGGAAAAAGTACTTTCGTCTTCATGAAAATGTCTCAAAGTTTTGCGAAAGCTTTCGCAAATTGCGACAGTAGTTGTCTAGTCTGTGGGAAAATGACAGCAATTCTTTGGCACTGCGCTGCAAAAGAATGGTTGGGAGTTTTGGGCTGAAATTTGGAAGGAATGCAGCCAACATCTCACAGATGTGCCTTTCAGTGTTGTGTTGAAAAAATATTACACAGCGGCAAAGTTACAGCACTCCAAAGTTGACCATAGGATAACATTACGGCACCCGACGCATTACAGGAATCCTTTGGCACCCTGCTGCAAAATAATGGTTTGGTCTTTTTTCCTGAAATTTGGAAGGAAGACAGCCAACAGCCCACACATGTGCCTTTCAGTGGTTTGGTGAAAAAATATTGCAGGGAGGAAAAGTTATGATACTCCAAACTTCTCTTTTTTCCCTATAGGATAACATTATGGCGTTCGCCGCGCCTTTCAGGGCCCATATCTCGGAAACGGTGCGAGATACGGACTTTTCGTTGGAAAATGCCAGGACAGTCATAAATCATATGACTTTTAAATTTTTTTTCCACATCATACAGTTCCTGAGATATAACCTATTTAGTATTCCAAGTCCTCATTTTCTGCTCCGATACCATTATTATGCATACATTCTTTGTACTCACTATCTTTCTCTATGCAGGTTTTGGGGAAAACCAGCCTGTGCACTTACATTACTGTTACTGTTGCCCTTTCCACTTGTGGTTCCGTACCCATTTCACTTACCGTTGACATCTACGCCACCATGTGCGTTATCCTTTGCGTTTTCATTTGTGCTTGCGTTTCTGTTATTTTTTGCCATTTGTGTCTACAGTACTGTTTCTCTTTCTGTTTCACCTTGCGTCACCATGCCCATTGACATTTCCATTTGCAGGCACCATGTTACTATGTGACAACACATCACGTGGCAGAGTGTTCCAGTCTACGCCACCGTGTGCATTACCCTTTCTGTTCGCATTCGCGCTTGCATTACCATGTGCGCCACTGTTAGTGCTTCTGTTTGCATTGCTGTTCCTGTTACTATGCCACAAGACATCACATGGCAGGAGCACGGGGCCCGAAACAAAATGGATCTTTAAAACATGGGCTTGCCATCCTCCAGGACTCAATGACTCAATTGAAATCGTGCATTATTTATAATGTGTCTACGAGGTGTTATAAAAGTTGTAAAAATGATAAAAATTATACAAAACTTTTCTATTTCTTATTCATTTTTGTTAGCCCATCATGCTGATTAAACTTTATGAATTTAGTATATGCCATATGTGTGTGTGATATATATATATATATATATATATATATATATATATATATATATATATATATATATATTTATTTAAATAAGGCTATTGAGATGTTGTTTAACTGTGCACCGAAAACATGTACAAATGACCTAGGATCTCCCTCTTTGTTGATGTGTTTGATCATTGGCCCATTGATGTACTGCAGAAAGAAAAGAAAGAAAAATTAAAAAGAAAAAAGAAAAATTGACAAAATGGGTGCATCATAAAAATCATTAATAAGCTTGGGATTGCAAGAATCTATTTGGACTATATAAATATGTAAACAAACAAATGACAGGGATATTTTACAGGCATTTTTGAAAAGATTATATATTTGATTTATTGGTTTTGATTTTAGAATTGTGACCATATTTTGTTTAGAATTGATGTTAAAACAGTAGCTAAAATGAACTATAGGAAGCATCAAATATAACAAATTAGTAGTAATAATTATATGTATGCCTGTATTTATATGGAAATGTTGTATTTTCATGTAGAATGAATCTAGATAGATATGTAAGTATTTGTTCTGTGGAAAAATGTAATTAGGCTTTATGGGTATAACGTATTTTACATGGTGATAGCTCTGTATTTTACTTTTTAGAGTGTTGTGATTCATTGTTTTAATAGATGTTATTTCCCATGAAATGCCTTTTGAACTTGATGGGGAAGGCTTGATTTGTGTGGGCTGCTAAATTCCTTCATGTCAAATTAGTGGGTATAGTAAATGTTAAAATGAATTAGCATGAGAAGTAAGCACCTTAAATCATTATTGTTAATTATTTGATTAATCAGTTGTACTATAAAATGAGGAACAAACTGTTAGCTCCTTAACCTCTGAAGAAACTCCGCACAGACGTAGTGAAACATGAGGTTTTTTCACCCATCAGAGTGTTGCTGTAGCATCAGGAACTGCCGTCCCTTTATGCTCTTTACATTCTGTCTCTCTATGTAGCCATTTAGCTATGTAGTTATTCTTACTGCTGTAATTGTCTTGCCATATACCAGCACTTGCACTTTGCACTGTTTTTATTATGTTTTGCATCATGTTTTTCTATACATTGTACAAAATGGTACTTAAAAAGGTGTTTTTTGTGTAACATGATGAGTTACTTTTCTTAATATACAGTGCTGATTTTTCCTTTTAAGCTGTTCAGAGTGGGTGCGTCATGCTTTTTGTTTTTGTTCTAGCAGGCTTTATGTGAGCACCACTCCATGTGGCTGGCTCCCTGGAGCGCCTATTTCTGGTGGTTAGTATAGATATGTAGTAGTATTTGAAGTAATCTGATATGCATCCACCGCTGTTGATGTAATAAGTGAGGCCCTTTTAAATGTGAGGGCCCTTGCCTCAAAGTCATTGCTAGTAGATGATTTAATTCTACCAAATTCTTTAGACTTCTTGTCCATTACCAAAACTTGGCAACAAGCAGATGATTGTTCTACTCTGAATCCTGCCCCTGCTACCTAAGTTTCTTTTTTGAATGTAAGGCATGTTGGATAGCAAAGGGAGAGGAGTAGCTATCGTTACTAAAAATGTGCTACATTGTAGACATACAACCAATTCAGTGTTTTCCTCCTTCAAACATATGCTTCTTAGCCTGTTAAATTCAATAAAAGAAACCCATTCTTTATAGACTTCCTAAATATCATTCTGATTTTTTTTCACATCTTTAAAACGTTTTGTCTTGTTCCTTTTTTTATTGTGGAATGAGCTTTGATCATGGGTGATTTTAATTTTCATTGCAGCCCCTCTCTGGCACCATCCTAGAGAAGGCCACTACCCCTGCCTTGCTGGCCAGTCACAAGGTTAAGGGGCCAGGTTCCTAGCTTGTTGTTACCGGGGGTCCTTTCCCAAGATGTAAAATAAAAATGGTGGTACCTCCACCCAGAGTACATTTTAGTGGGCCTGATCTCTACCAGTACAACCCCCTGTAATGTCGTACCAACCCACTTCCCCAAACAATCACCTCAGACATGGATGTACCCGAATCGAACATCCCAACATTTTTAACAGTTGGCATTCTATATTTCAGCTAAACAGATAAAATCAAGCTCTTGAGTCAGACCTTTTCTGAAACAGTAACATTGTGATTTATTTACATGGGGAGGGATAGGCTGGGGAGGATGGAATAGAGGTCAAGCAAACATTTTAATTCGATTTGCATTCTTAAAACAATCATTTTAACCCCAAACACCTTTTGATCATTGTAGCCACAACTCTCTAAACTAGTTAGCTGCTGCAGGTGTTACCATACTCAAATACCCCAAATGGTACCAGTTCAGAATGATGCCCTAATTTCTGTCCCTGGGTACCCAAATCTTATTGTTGCTGGCCTGAGGTGCAGCTGGTTGGCCAGCATTGGCACGCTTATTTGAATTAAACTTTTTACATGCTTCCTTTTGATTACTTTACTTGCTTCCTATGCCAGTGGGCATACTTGGACAGGACTATGTACAGTCCTCCAATCAGGGTAATTCCTGCTTTTACTCATGGTTCTGTGACATCAGCCCTAGCAAAATGGTTTACATTTAGTTCCCACATAGTCCTGAACTCCCAGTGTCCCTGCAGCCAAACTATTTACTTTTATTCAAGTGTTTTCCCACACATCTACAACCACCTCTGTGCCCTATTAAGCGACTGCACCACTTAGGAGTTTCAGTCAATCATTTTTCAGTCACTGCTGCCATTTTGTATTGCTCCTAGGCAGTCACACACAGTCCCAGCACAGTTCCTATATTGTCCCTCTTTACAAGGTCAGTAGACATCACAACACTTTATTTATTTATTTACACTGCCCCAATAGTCTGAAAGCAACCCCTTTACCCTTGTACACATTGCCAGACTATAACATTTTATTTATTTTTTCTGCCTGTTGCTATTGCTGTTTGACTCTGCCCCTAAGTCCTAGTTCATCATTATTCATGAGGTGCATCATTAAAATCCATGAGGCAGCTCCTGATTCCGTGAGTGCAATTGGCGCTCACAAAACAGATCTTCTGCTTTTTCCATTGCCTCTCCAATATCCTGTAGGTCTCCAGTCCCCATTTTGCTTGCCAGACAGACTGGGACCACCAGAGAGACAACTTATATGGCCACAGAACGGATGAACTGAAAATGCACTTCTGAGCATGTGTGGATTGCCGACCCTGCATCTGAGTGTAAAACAGGGCGGTGACTCTGTGGCCCAGCTCCTCCAGCCCTGCTCTCCAAAAAACACCATGTGGGTGCCGGAGGGAGGATCAAGACTACTGGGGGGACTGGCTAGGAGCTGGGACACACCAGGGAAAATAGGGCACCAGAACGGGGAAACAGAGCCCCAAAGGGGCCAACAGGTAAGCCCCTTTATGGGGTGTGGGGTTACATCATATTGATAAAATATCTGAAAAACAAGTTAGGGAGTTAATTGATCTTTTTGATCTGCATAGATTTGAGCGATCAGTGAACTCCCCAACCCATTCAGCTGCTCATATTCTTGACTTAGTTCTTTCTAAGAGTGTATCAATTACCCAGTTTCGCATAATCAAAATAGCCATGTCAAGATCGTTCCCTTATTAGAGCTCAGAGGTCCAAATCAAATGTTTTTAAAAGGAACTTGGTCTTTGCCAAATTTATGGCACATTTTGGCAAAATATAGGGCCATAGCAGGGTATATATTTAACAAAGACAAGACAGCTATTCTTTAACTTAACTACATCCCCCCCTGCCCAATGCTATCTGAATTTTGGTTTAAATAGGATCAATTGTTTGTTAAATATCTAGTGGTAGTGAGTCCCAAGGATTTTACAGAGCTCTACATTCTTAATTATTAAGCTTTAATGCAGATACTTCTTGCAGATTTGGAACACTGACTGCAACTCCCTTTACCTTTCATTAGTAAAGTGGAAACAATCAGGATGGACTTCCTTCCCAGACTGCTATATTTGCTTCAGATTGTCCCAATTTCTCCCACACAGCAAAATTAATGACAGTGGATATATATATATATATATATATATATATATATATTATATGGAGAGAGACAGAGAGAGACAGAGAGAGAGAGAGAGAGCGAGAGAGAGAAAAAGAGATAGACAGACAGATAGACACATAGACAGATAGATAGATAGATAGATAGATAGATAGATAGATAGATAGATAGATAGATAGATAGATAGATAGATAAACTTTATCTGGAATGGTAAATCACACCAAATAAAGTTCCTCAACTCCAGTTGCACACCCAAAAGGTTGGATTAGCACTTCCTAACCTGTATGATTAAGTCATGGTAGCACAGTTGCAACTCATTTGCCATTAGTTAACACCCTATTACAAAGCACACTGGAAAGGTATGGAATTAGAGATAGCTTTACACTCTGTGGAACAGGCATTATTCTCAGAACTGTTGCAGCAGTCAGACAAGAGCAGTGACTGCTGTTTAATACAAGTTTTAATTATGTGAGGTTAGGTTTTTTAAAAGAAATATGACAGCAGCTAAAGTGTTATGTATCAAAAACAACTTTTCTGTGCTAGTTTTCCCCGGCTACCATAGACACCAGATTTCATGCGTGGAATAGACTAGGTATGCACCATATTTTTTGGTCATTCAAAGTAGGGAGCTGCAGTCCACAAGTACTGTATGTGCACTCAAAGAGATGACTTGAGTCAAAAAAGTGAAAAATAAATCCAATGTATTGCAGGAAAATGACACGTAAATAAAGACAGTGAGAGCAAGCCAGCTTAGCCACATTCTCTTCCTCAGCATAGAAACATAGAATTTGACGGCAGATAAGGACCGCTTGGCCCACCCAGTCTGCCCATTTCCCTGCCTACTGGATAAGCTGCATATCCTAGTTAACCAGCAGCCTACTTCTTCCTACCTCCACCCCCTAGAATTGCCTTATGACTGCCCCATGCATGCTTGAATTCCACCAGTTTTTGACTCCACATCCTCCTCCGGAAGGCCATTCCATGCATCCACAACCCTCTCTGTGAAAAATACTTCCTCACCACTGAGCCGGCCCCACTCTATCTTCAAATTGTGCCCCTTGTTCTTGCACACCTCTTTTTGAAAGATGCTACCCTCTTGGACTTTGTTGGTTCCCTTGAGGTACTTGAAAGTTTCTATCATGTCCCCCTCTCCCTCCTTTCCTCGAGGCTATACATATTAAGCTCCTTAAGTCTCTCTTCATATGTCTTCTGGTGCAGACCCTGCACCATTTTATTTGCCCTCCTCGGACAGCTTCCATCCTGTCTATGTCTTTGGAAGACTGGGTCTCCAGAACTGCACGCAGTACTCCAGATGGGGTCTGACCAGCTGTCTGTACAGAGGATAATAATCTCTGCTTTCTACTGGTGATGCCTCCTATGCATCCCAGTATCCCTCAGCCCTCCTTGCTGCCCTCTCACATTGCTTGCCCACCTTTAGGTCATCTGATATGACTACCCCCAGGTCCCTTTCCATTTTTGTTGTTGTTAGTATCTCACCCCCCAATGTGTACTCTTCCCCTGGGTTTTTGTTTCCCAGTTGCATTACCTTGCACTTCTTAGCATTGAATCTAAGCTGTCATACATTTGACCGTTCCTCTAACCTTGCCAAGTCCCTTTTCATCCTTTCCACCCCACCTTGTGCATCAACTCTGTTGCAAATCTTTGTGTCATCTGCAAAGAGACATACTTTTCCTTCCAGTCCCTCTGCAATGTCACTTATAAAGACATTGAAGAGGACCGGTCCTAATACTGAACCCTGCGGTACCCCACTAGTAACCTCCCTTTCTTCAGAGTGGACTCCATTTACTATTACTCTCTGTGTCCTTTCTCCAGCCAATTGTTTACCCAGGCTGTCATCTTGGGACCCACTCCCAGGCTAGCTAACTTGTATATTAATCTTTTGTGTGGGACTGTGTCAAATGCCTTGCTAAAGTCTAGGTAGACCATGTCCACAGCCTCTCCCTGATCTACTACTTTGGTCACCCAGTCAAAGAAATCTATTAGATTTGTCTGGCATGAGCTTCCTGCTGTGAATCCATGCTGCCTTGGGTCCTGTGCCCCTTTGGCCTCTAGATACTCAACAATTCTTTCCTTCAGAAGTGATTCCATCATTTTCCCTACCACTGAGGTTAAACTAACAGGTCTGTAGTTTCCTGCTTCTGCCTTGCTCCCACTTTGTGAAGGGAATCACATCTGCCCTCCTCCAGTCCTCAGGTACTACCCCATCCTCCCATGATTTGTTAAACAGGGTAGTCAGTGGTGTCACTAATTCTACCCTTAGTTCTTTTAGAATTCTGGGATGAATCCCATCAGGCCCCATTGCTTTGTCCACCTTCAGTTTTAAGAGTTCTTTTAGAACCCTTTCTTCTGTAAATGGGCTGGTATCAACTTCTGTATCCAGAGTGTTTCTACTGTTTGTTTTAGGTACCTCCCCCTCTTCCTTTGTAAATACTGAGCAAAAATATTTGTTTAGTATCTCTGCCTTTTCACAGTCACCCTCTGCCCACCCTCCCCTTTATTAAGCCTCACTATCCCTCCCTTGGTCTTCCTTCGCTCCCTGATGTACCTATAAAAGGTTTTATCCCCCTTCTTCCTCGGTTTGGCCCTTTGCTGTTCTGACTGCCTTCCCAGCTTCCATTTGCTTTAACTGATATAGTTCTCTGTTCTGCTCCTTCTGTGATTCCTTGTACTTCCTGAAAGCTTTCTTTTTCTCCTGAACCTTCACTGCCACTTCCTTTGAAAACCATAGTGGTTTCTTACATCATTTAGTTTTGTTTATTTGCTTCACACAGAGGCTTGTTACCTCTTTGATGGCAGTTTTGATTATTTCCCATTGTTCTTCCACCCCTCCTTCCTGCCCATTTGCTAATGTATTCCTTAGGCACTCACCCATTTTGGCAAAGTCAGCCCTCCTAAAGTCCAGTACCTTTGTCTTTGTATGGCTTGACTCTATTGCTGTGTTTATTGTGAACCATACTGTTCGATGGTCGCTAGTTCCCAGATGGCTACCCACTTCTACATCTGTGATCCCTCTTCATCTCCATTTGAGAGAACCAGATCTAAGATTGCTCCCTCTCGAGTGGGCTCCAATACTAGTTGTCTAAGGCATGCCCCTTGTAGGGCATCTAGAATAACCCCACTCTTCAAAGTGGCTGCTGCAACTGCACTCCAGTTAACATCTGGCATATTCAGATCGCCCATCAGCAAAATCTCCTTTTCTGCCATACTAAGTTCAGGTCACAAGACCCTTCCTCATGGGGTGTGGCTCAAACAGGTAAAGGTGCACATTTTATACTGGCCCCTAATGAATATTCAACAGTAAGCCCCACATAGTAATCCATTATAAAAACAATTCTGTATTCAACACAATGCTGAAAAAATATATAATAATAAACATTAGAAAATGGAATGAGTAGCACATTAACAACTATGAGTATGTGTAGGCTGCCATACAGTACGTGGAAAGGCACCATAAATGTTTTCCAAAATACACTGCTCATATCCATGGTATGATATTGGGAGCTGAATTTGGGATAATAGCATTGCCTCATATATTCTTCTCATGTGAGCTAAGCCCAAAAGAGAAAAAAATCTAGTTCACAAAAACTTAATGACTGGAGGTCAAATTTGTATGCAAAAGGTCAATAATTTACTTGATATATTTACAGTGAAAACCAGCACTGAACATAGATGCATGGTACCGTGGCACATCAAGGAGTAAAAAGCAAACATATTATTACATTTTAGCTCCATTCATTTCAAAAACATTTGCTTTAGGTACATGACTATATTTGCAGTGCTATACGAACAGAAAAAACACTGCATGCAAATCATGACTCCAAGTGTATGGAAGGAAATAGCAGGTTGCCGAAGACCAGAGCTTCCTGTTTGGTGTTAAAGCTTCCTCACAAGGCAACAGAGGATCTGTGAAAAAGATAATACAAAATATTAACTATAAAATGAAAACATTTTTATACACTTATTAATTACAATGCAAATCCAGAAAAAGCACCATTCAACAAAAAATCTAAATTTGTATACAGTAAGAAGATTAAATGTTTGAAGATCCTTATGTGGATGGGGTGTTGGGGGTGACACAGGCAGGGAGAAAATAAGATTTAAGACTTAATGTTTATTCAGAAATGGTTTGAAATCCCAGTTCTCATTCAAATCTTTAGGTTTTACTGTTTTCAGAATAAAATTCAAGTAACTCTTTCTTTGGAGTAATTGATCCTATCACCCCCTTCCCCTGTTTTTTGAACTGTTATGTATTCCAGTCCAATGAAGTGCATATTGTTAGGGTTTGCCCCATGTTTGTCCAAGAAATGTGTCCCTATAGGAGTGTCACATCTATTGTTTAATATCGCTGTAACATGCTCCTGTATTCGTTGTTGAAGGGGTCTTACAGTGCAGCCCACATATACTAGTCCACAGTCGCACCATAATGCATAAACACAGAAGGGGTATCGAAGGTGATACATTCCTTTTATTTCAACTAATGCCTCTTTGTTTTTAGGATGCTCAGAATTCTTAGTGGGTGTTCCCTATTTACAAATATTGCAACGGGTGCATCTGAAGAATCCTTTTGTTTTATAAGGGAATCACCCCATTTCTTCTCTTGTGTCACTTCAAACTGCTGTGTACTAGATGGTCTTGTATCAAAGTTTTATGTTTCTATGCAAAAGGACCTCGTTGCAAATGAGATTTATCTCAACCGAAAGTATCCTGGTTCATATAAAAATATGAATAAAACATTTTACCTACCTACCTTTCTAGCTTTCCTAAATGTAATCCTTAGCTTCTCACCTACTGCCATCCCTACATTGCTCTCACCATGCAATATGTGCCAATTCCTATAAACAATATTACCAACCTGACCAGCAATGTTGTCATACTCAGTAACCGTTTATTAGTTTTCTATCTCCTGATTCTTTTAAATTCCTTCATGGTTCTTTATAAATTAGATCTGTTCTACTGTGTTGTTGTATCCTATTCTTAGCTTCAGCTAGAAGCTCCTCTGAGTAACCACGTTCCACAAATCTCATTTTTAATTCTTCTGATTGTTTTGCAAATTCTTCTGTGTTACTACAGTTATAGTATAGCCTTAAATACTGGCCATATGGCATTGAACTTTTAAAGAGATCCACCAAATAAAATTAATTTTGCTTTAGCCCTGCCAGATCGGTGCCTTACCCCATGGAAATGATCCTGCTGCTGCAATATCCAAAAGTACTCCAACTGTTTTTTAGTAATATTACTTGTAAAATTATCCCCACTGGGTCTCTTGTACTTCCTGTTTATTTTTTTAACTGCCCACGCTCCGCCCCCACGCTCAGCAAAGTTATGGCGTGACACGGGGAAACGCGGGGGACAAGCTCCATTTCAGTCTATGGGTAATCCTTACAAGTATTTTTCTATATTGTAGCCACCAGTTGGTGATGAAACGGGCACCGGTCGACTAATAAGGATCTATTTAGTCGACTGATACCCATGTTTCATCACCAACTGCCCATTACAATATAGAAAAATTACTTGAAAGGTACCCGCCATAGGCTAAAATGGAGCTTGTCCCTGTTCTCTCCCTGGCGTCACGTCATAACTTTGCAGAGTATGGGGGCAGAGATAGAGCAGCTAAACAACCTGGGAAGTATGAGAGACCCAGCAGGGATAATTTTACAAGTGATATTACTCCAAAATGGTTGGAGTACTTGTGGACATTGCAGCAGCAGGATCATTTTCAAGGCATAAGGCACTGATCAGGCAGGTGCAAATGCTGAGACTGGTAAGTCTCTTTAAGGCTTTTAGGATGTACACTACTGCTCCTTAACAATGAGTTTTTTGCCATCCGTTTCATGTGACACCTACTTTCTACAGTTAATTCAGATGTAATGTAAAATGGGAGATCTAAAAATTTAATACCATCTCTTCTAGCAAAGTGTGTAAAGGAGAGATTTAAATAATTACCGAGTAACTATTTCAAAAATTCCATTATTTCCAAGTCCTCTCCTTCCCAGACACAAATTATGTCATCCACAAAACGATGCCACTCTTTTATTTTACTAAATAATGGATTGTTCCGTGGATTTAGCACATCCACAGGCTCCCCCAACCTAAAAACAAGTTAGCATAGCTGGGTGCCTTACTGGCACCCATAACTATGCTACACCTTTGTAGGAAGTATTCACTGTCAAATTCAAATAAATTATGTATAAGAATAAATTATAAACATTCAAGGATGAAGTTAGTGGGAAATTGTGAGGCGTGTTCATGGTTCTGCAAGAAGTTCTTGCAAGCCTGAATACCTCGATCATGTTTAATAGATGTATAGAGAGAATTAACATCAGTTGTTAACCACTTATATCCTTCCTTCCAAGTGAATCCATCAGCTTTTCTTTATTTATTTATGGAAATTTGGATAACACCTTTGAGAATAGGTTCATTTCACAGGTTTCACGTCAGATGAACAGTACATATTGAAAAAGTATGAGATGGGAGAACAAACAAAACAAGGAATCATACAAGACATTACAAGAGTGTATAATAGAAAAGTTCTAATACTTGTGGCATTGTACAATGTATGCCAAGGTGTGTATTTGATTAAAACCTGGAATTCTAAGGGTTATATTAGAGGGGGTGGGGTCTTATGAAATGACCCTTTACAGGAAAATGAGAACAGACTCAGCCTAATATCTAATAATCAACAAGGTAAGTTATGGCATCAGCCCAGGGGCCTTGTCAGAGGTGAGAAGATATGGGACAAAGCATTTTAAATGAGCAAGGGAGCTCAGGAGATATAACGGAGCAGGGGGGATAGGGGGAAGCCATAGAGGGGTGAGGGGAAAGAGTGGAAGAGATCAAGAGGAAATGTGAAAGGAGAATGATTAGCAACTTAGAACAGTTATTTACATGCTGAGAACAGTTATGCATAGAAACATAGAAACATAGAATTTGATGGCAGATAAGGACCGCTTGGCCCACCCAGTCTGCCCATTTTCCTACCTAATGGATAAGCTACAGATCCTAGTTAACCAGCAGCCTACTTTTTTCTACCCCCACCCCCTAGAATTGCCTTATGACTGTCCCATGCATGCTTGAATTCAACCACTGTTTTTGACTCCACAACCTCCTCTGGAAGTCTGTTCCATGCATCTACAACCCTCTCTGTGAAAAAATACTTCCTACATTACCTCTGAGCCCCCCCACCTCTATCTTCAAATTGTGCCCCCTTGTTCTTGCACACCTCTTTTTTTGAAAGATGCTACACTCTTGGACTTTGTTGATTCCCTTGAGGTACTTGAGAGTTTCTATCATGTCCCGCCTCTCCCTCCTTTCCTCGAGGCTATACATGTTAAGCTCCTTTAGTCTCTCTTCATATGTCTTCTGGTGCAGACCCTGCACCATTTTAGTTGCCCTTCTCTGGACAGCTTCCATCTTGTCTATGTCCTTGCAGAGATTGGGTCTCCAGAACTGCACACAGTACTCCTGATGGGGTCTCATCAGCTGTCTGTACAGAGGGATAACAACTTCCTGTTTTCTACTGGTGATGCCTCTCCCTATGCATCCCATTATCCCCAGCCCTCCTTACTGCCCTCTCACATTGCTTGCCCACCTTTAAGTAATCTGATATGACTACTCCCAGGTCTCTTTCCATTTTTGTTGTTGTTAGTATCTCACCCCCCATTGTGTACTCTTCCCCTGGGTTTTTGTTTCCCAGGTGCATTACCGTGCACTTCTTAGCATTGAATCTAAGCTGCCATACATTTTACCATTCCTCTAACCTTGCCAAGTCCCTTCTCATCCTTTCCACCCCACCTTGTTCATCAACTCTGTTGCAGATCTTTGTGTCATCTGCAAAGAGACATACTTTTCTTTCCAGTCCCTCTGCAATGTCGCTTATAAAGACATTGAAGAGAACCGGTCCTAATACTGAACCCTGCGGTACCCCACTAGTAACCCCCCTTTCTTCAGAGTGGACTCCATTTACTATTACCCTCTGTGTCCTATTCTCCAGCCAACTCTTTACCCAGGCTATCATCTTGGGGCCCACTTCCAGGCTGGCTAACTTGTATATTAATCTTTTGTGTGGGACTGAGTCAAATGCCTTGCTAAAGTCTAGGTAGGCCATGTCCACAGCTCCTCCCTGATCTACTACTTTGGTCACCCAGTCAAAGAAATCTATTATATTCATCTGGCATGACCTTCCCACTGTGAATCCATGCTGCCTTGGGTCCTGTGCCCCTCTGGCCTCTCGGTACTCGACAATTCTTTCCTTCAGAAGTGACTCCATTATTTGCCCTATCACTGAGGTTAAACTAACAGGTCTGTAGTTTCCTGCTTCTGCCCTGCTCCCACTTTTGTGAAGGGGAATCACATCTGCCCTCCTCCAGTCCTCAGGTACCACCCCATCCTCCCATGATTTGTTAAAGAGTGTAGTCAGTGGTGTCACTAGTTCTACCCTTAGTCCTTTTAGAATTCTGGGATGAATCCCATCAGGCCCCATTGCTTTGTCCACCTTCAGTTTTAAGAGTTCTTTCAGAACCCTTTCTTCTGTAAATGGCTGGTATCAACTTCTGTATCCAGAGTGTTTCTACTGTTTGTTTTATGTACCTCCCCTCTTCATTTGTAAATACTGAGCAAAAGTATTTGTTTAGTATCTCTGCCTTTTCACCTGCCACCTCTGCCTCCCCTCCCTTTATTAAGCTCTCACTATCCCTCCCTCGGTCTTCATTCACTCCCTGATGTACCTAAAAAAGGTTTTATCCCCCTTCTTAACTGGGTTGGCTATCTTTTCCTCGGTTCAGGCTTTTGCTGTTCTGACTGCCTTCCCAGCTTCCCTTTGCTTTAACTGATACAATTCTCTGTCCTGCTCCTTCTGTGATTCCTTGTACTTTCTGAATGCTTTCTTTTTCTCTTGAATCTTCACTGCCACCTCCTTTGAGAACCATAGTGGTTTCTTACATCATTTGGTTTGTTTATTTGCTTCACACAAAGGCTTGTAGGCTGGTCACGAGAAGGAAGGTTATTGAAAACAGTCACAACTGCATCTGTGCTGTCTTTTAAGTAGGATTCTGAAGTGGGTACTGTACACTTTTCTGCAAAAAGAAATCCACAAATTGTCCAAGGTTTTCAGTGAATGAATCTATGCTTGAGGCATTCGGTCTTCCAGGTGGGTCACTTAAATTTAATGGATGTTGTGGTTCAAAGGAAGGAACCTGATGTCCCGAACAACTGTGGCAGACATTTGGGTTGTACCCAAATGATTATTTTAGGTATTTGCAACTGCGTCATTACTTATACACAATGGTGGGTTTGGGTTACATCTTGATTGGGGGTACACTCCTTCATGTAGTTGTTGCAGGAGTCAATCAGTGTGGTGGTGCCTGAGCATTTTATTTCTATTGGTTACATGAAGCTCTGCATGCCTACTTTGATAATGTGGAGGGCAGTAAAGGAGAAATGGGGGGGCGGGAGTTACAGATACAAACAGATGATTTGGAATGAGAGCTACCACTTTATTTGAAGCATAAAGTCTCACTTCACATCAGTGGCAGAAGTTGCCTGGAAAACAGTAGTGTGCATTTCAGGATGCCTGTGATCACAGCAACATTTCTCCTGTAGGGAATGGTGGCATGTTGGAGAACCTGTGGTTGGCTAAGGGCAACCCATACTCACATATTTTGGGGGTGCCCGATTTTATCGGACTATTGAAAACAAATATGGGAGGAAATATAAAAGGTGTTCACTGAATTAAATGAGATTACACCACAAATGTTACTCTTTTTGTTTCCCTCGACAAGGTGCAAAATAAACATTAGAAATACTTATTAAAAATGTTATTGACTATGACAGAGAAAGCTACAATGAAGCTATGGCTGCATGCCCTCATAGCTATGGTGCAGCTGTGGGAAGATTTGATAATGCATATCTTTCATCTGTAAAAAAAAAAACACATGCATATTATGTTTTAAACTTCCTTTATTCCAGAACATTGTGGACATTGTGATTATCATATACCTTAACAGAGAGAACTGATTTTGTAGAACAGAATATTCAGTTGGACATGGATGTAGATATTTTCTTTCTACATGGACTCTTCTTGTTATTTTTTGGTCACCATGTGTCCTCATGTACACTATTATACAGCATTTTGCATGTTTGGAAAACATGTCATTTGTATCCCTTGCATTTTCCTTGTAAATATTTTTAATAAAGTTCAAGTAAAAAGAGTAACTTAAAATCCATTGATTTGACCTCAGATCAGATTTTGGACTATAGTGATGCTGTGATTATTTACTCCTTGATTATTCACCACCCTCAATGTCTGCCAGCTTTTTTGCCTGTGCCAATCATTCTCCATGCTCATTCCCTTAATTATCTGCCACCCTCAATATCTGCCATATACTGTACCACAATAAAACATGGTACATTATAATTTCACTCAATGTTAATCGCCCTCCATTATCCACCAGGGCAGACGTTAACAGGCTCTTAGTCCTTACATATTTAACATTCCGTGTTGAGGCAGTCTGTCAGAAAACTAGCTGCCAGAGGTATTGAAACAATAGGTGGGAGCATACTTCTCAACTGCTATGAATTTCACATAGCGATGGGATTTTGACACTGAAATTCACCATTGCTCCACGAAGGTTTACTGATGTTCTTAATAATGTTAGAGCTATTTCTGAACACACAAACTATTAAATAATTAAATGTTCCTTAACACTAAACATATGGGGGCCCACGGTTTGTAGACATATTATTCTTTAAAATAAGAAAGTGTTACATAGTCTGGCCTTTTGCTCTGAATTTTGAAGGCCAGTGCTATGAATTTCAGTACTGAGAGGTTGAGTGGGAGCGACGGTGCAAATGACCTCATTCACCTAAATGGAGCACTAACTAAGCATTTTTGTGAGTGTCAGCATAGCTTTGTACATGTAAACATGCTTTAATTCTGAAAAAATACAAATATCTGAGGATTTTAGTTATACAACAGAGCCAACCATGATGCAATGCATAATTTGCAGTAAATGACAGGTCACAAAATATGGCAGTAAAAAGAGATTAATTGCGATTGAATTACACTGTTCCTTGCAGTATACTGCAGCATTTTTGTGATATACTGCGGCATTACTGCAATGCATCCTGGTTGGCGCCACTGTACCTGCTGATCATGAGGATAACATTTGCTTCTAAGGGAGATGATCCCAAGTATCCATCAATTTACATGTAGTGACCCAAATAAAAACTCTTAAGTTTGCTGCTGTAAAGAAGCTGATAAAACAGGTAAAATATACAGTATCTGAATATTTATCTTCAGATAAACAAAATTGTTGCAGCCAAAGAAACAGTGAGGTGCGTTGCAGACTGTTGTATGATGCAGTGAAATGATATTGGAGAGATCTCACATTTTAATATGTGATGTTAAAGATCGTATTACTGTAGTACAAATTAAGAACAGCAAACATATCCAGTATGTTATTTACACTTGCACTCAGTAATCTGCCATCCTCGATTATCTGTCAGTTTTTTCTAGCCCCAAAGTGGTGGATAATTGAGGGAGCATTGTAGCTGGTGCAATTAGGTCAGATCAGTTTCAGTGCTATCTATGCACAACTAGTTGTGGCCCAGGTCTGGTCTGTGGGTGCTAAAGAAGCAGTATTTGTCAGATGACAAAAAATGTTATCATGTAAGTTTTTTCAGCAAAAATATATTTCTGGCATCCTTTCTGTTGAGTCATCCTCAGTGTATTTTCTATTTTCTCAGATCTTGTGAAAACAGAATTTATGGCTAATTTTGTAGTCAATGACTGAAGTTGTCAAAGATGGCCATCATATGCAATATTTAAAAATCTCTTCTACTGAGGTTGTCTTTTTAGGGCTGGCAGTAATGCCTAGAGGTTAGAGTAACTAGCTGTGAATGAGCTTGGTACATCCAGCAGACCTGGGGTTGATTCCATCAGCCTCCACTTCCATACTGTGTGAACAACAAAGAGCATTTTAGACAGTGCATATAAAGTGCAGGAGCATTTTTACAGTTCAGTAGCCCCGTGCAAAAAATAGAAAAGAGCGCACAGTCCTTTCAAAACAGCAACAAAAGGTTGGATTAAGCAATTGAGCTGAGAAGTCTTTTCGCAGTACCACTCTGCTGCAGTTGAATGGAGAAGGGTCAGGTGAGACTTAAAAAGAACTACTGAACTGTAAAAATGCTCATGCACTTTATGTGCACTGTCTAAAATGCTCTTTGTTGTTCACTAAGTAAACAAAAAATTTTTTTGCACCATAATCATTTGTGCTGCTATTTTTTTAAAGTGAAGTGCTGATCGGAACTGTTTGAAGCTGCTACGGCAGACTAGCAATTTATTTGTATTAGGATGGTGTTCCCACATGTTCCTAATGGTAAACAACATAGCACCAAACTAATAGACATAGTGGGAATGGCACAGGGAGCAGGAACTTTTAAAAACTTCAAAATCCTATATCTTATTTTAGGAATGAAAAATTGGGAAATGGGTATGCTGAGGTTTTTGCAAGAAAAAAAAATTATTATTGCTGAAAAAAAAACTACATGGTGATTGACACATGCTGCTTCTTTAACTGACTGAGCATGCTCCTTCCATCCCAGACAGCAAAGGATCCAGGGAAGCTGGCAGCACCATTGCCTCTCTGTTAGATGAGAGTGTTTCTGCCCTAATTAGCTGCATCATGGCAGCTGGGAGGCCAGGGAATGAAGCAGCATCCCCACAGAAGGCTCAAGGAGTCTCAGCCAGGACAGAAGGACAGCTTTCAGCCTAGCCCATACTAGTGGCAGTAGCAACCCTTACAAGAGTGGTACAGCCAGACAGCAGAAAGCACACTCTTGTAAGAGCACAATGGTGTTACCTTGGAGCAACCTCATGAAAGAAAGTGCAGCCAACATTCTTTCCAGGTTGTTCTCCTTGCTACCTATAGCACCACTTGGGAGCTTGCAGACTTCTGGGCCTGGATAGCTCCTATGTGTACCTGCTAATTTTTTCTATATTGTTGAACCCTTGCCTCTGGGGCCCAGCACTGACTGTTGTCTCATGCAACACCATCATATATATATATATATATTTTTTTTTAAAACTTTATGTTTATTGTATCATCATGAAATAATGACATACAGTTTGCTCTCCTGCAAGGCATCGTGCAGTTTGCTACAATAATACATCCAATGTAAACAGACTGTAAAGCCTATAAAGTCTATTTGTTAGAAGTGGGGGAGTAAACTAAAGAAAAAGAAAACACAATTAAATATTGTCCAGAAAGCTACAGCCTACTAAGGCTTTTGGGGAGCAAGTCCAAAATGTGTACCTTCAAATGGTAATAGCTCAGCTTCCAGTGTTGATATGCTCTCAAATCCAGAAAAAGGTACTCCTAACATGTTGAGCTCTATTTAAACAGTATACATATCTATTTTTTAATCATTAATTAGGCAAGAGAAAGTAAAATGAAAATAACTTTTCTCTAAATGACAGCCCTTTTTAGAAAGAATAGAATCTGGCTTCAGACTACAGCACAGGAGAATTAGCAGTCATTCAGTACTTCAGTACTGTAAAAAAGCTTTTAGCTTAGTGTGCTATACCTGGTTAAACAACTAAAATTAAAAAAAAAAATAAAAATAAAAAAACTTAAGTGCAAAACAAAAGGAAGTTCCGAAAGAAATGTTCAGATCTCTTCTTCTGACCCAGACTCTTGTTGCACCTCAGCTGCTTGAAATTCACGAGCGATGGCCTCTGCCTTTTCCCGGCCTCCACTGGATCATTAAACTGGAAGGTGTAACCCCGTAATGAATGAGGAGTCATGCAGGCATAAGAAGAGAATGAATAACCCCTAGGCCCCACAGCCGAGTGCAAACAGCATGAAATTTCTTGCTCCTGGCTCATGTGGCAAAAGACAAATTGGGAAAAAGATGAATTGTGGCACCATTATATGCAAGATCTTCCGGCGCTCTGGCAGCCTGTAAGAGAGTGCCTCTAATACTGGGATTAGAAGTAATGAGTAAAACCACTCTAGGATTTTCCCCATGAGGTCCAGTTGCCCTGGACGTAATTCGAAAAGCTTTGGTAAGTTGACCAATGATACTGTCCCCAGGTAAATTCAGAGCTCCAGGTAGCCAGGATTGTAAGGAGGTCGGATAGCAGGTTCTTCCCTCCCTTCTGGGAGACCGATGATGCGAACATGCGCGGCCCAATTTGCGTCTTCCAACACTTCTAATTGATATCTCAGCTGTGCATTTTCTTGCACTATTTTTGAACTTACAGCGATAGTTTGGTTGGCATTTTTTCCACCAACTCTGCAGTCTGTGATACAGCCTCTAACTTTGCATCTTGTTCTACAAATTTTTGCAAGATTGATTCAACCTTCAAATTGATTGCCTGCTTGGAGGCATGCAGAGCCCTCTGTGGGGGATCCACACCAGCTGTAGTCATCGATGAGGATGCAGCCTGGTCTGTAGGAGCCGCAGAACTTTTGGTACTGCTACCACTCGCCTTCTGATTGCGACCCATAACAGTTTTTGGTGTCCAACGACGCCAGTAAATGTTGGCAATTCAGTGCTGTGGATTTTATTTTGCTATTCTTGCTAGAAAGAGCGATTTTTATAATTTAAGTTGCTTAGATATGTGGAGCTGTGGAATAGCGCGACTTGCCAGCAAGCTGTTCAGTAGCACCCCCCCCAGCACCATCATATTTGATGTGTGGACCATCCCCCATGTACAACTTCAGCATCTTCTATCTGGCTGCAACCTCTTTCAGAGAGGAAATCAAAGTTCCTCTGCACTCATTCCCTCCATTTAATCAAGACAATTATTCCTAAATATTTAAAGATACTTTTGGCCCAGGATAACCCTCTCACCACCTACCCAGTATGTGTATTCGGAGGCCATATCCCAGTTTTGCCCCAATTATTCTTAATCTCCAACAGGAGGACAAACTCCTTTAATAGTTCCAATAGGGCAGGTATTGCGGACTCCACTTTTGTGACAGTGAGGAGGATCTCATCCGCGAACAGCATAGATTTATACTTGGCCCTCCAAATCTGCAGCCCTGGTATTCCCTTTCCCTCCTGTAATTACTGGACTAAAGGCTCAATAGCCAGCACAAGGAGACCTGTGGAGATGGGCACCCCTGTCTTGTTGCCCTTCCCAACATGAGAACAGAGAGTTGTTGGTCAGTACTGCTGCTTGAGGGGTTGCATATATTACCATAACCCAATTTATGAACGCTTCTCAAAATCCAGATGACTCTAGGACCTTAAGTAAATAAGGCCATTCAACACAGTCAAATGCCTTCTCTGTGTCCAGTGTAATAGGTGCAGTGGAGTCCAGCAAGGATTCTGCTGCCCTCATTAGATTGACCAGTCTCCTGATGTGATCCGTCCCACCTCTCCCTGTGACAAACTCAACCTGGTGTGGGTGGACTGAGACAGGATGTTATTTAGATGATTTGTCAAACTCTTGACCAATATTTTGTAGCCCACATTTAAGAGGGAGATGTGGTGGCAGCTAGAGCACTAAAATGGATCCTTCCCCTACTTTGTCAACATTGTGACTGTGGCATCCTGAATCATCTGAGGGAGGGTCCCCCTCTCTCAGACCTCCTGAAGAGCATCCACTAGAAGTAGGTAAATTAGGTCTCCTACCACTTTATATATTTCTACTGGGAACCTGTCTGGCCCCGGTGCTTCCATCCCTTGCATGTCAGCTATGGCTGACCTGATTTCCTTGCCCAGAATAAGACTATCCATAATATTTCTGTCTTCCTCCCCTTGTTGTGGTAGCTTAACCTTATAAAGGAAGCTGTTAATTTTGTCTTGGTGCTACCCCTCTGTCCCTACCACCTTTGACTTGTACTGTTCTTTATAGTACTTCTGAAACTATCCATTCACTTCTGGTGGGTCAGTAATAACCTTGCCCCCTCTCTAACCCCTGGGATATTTGCATCAGCTGCCATTTTTCTAAGTCAATGTAACAGCACTCAGCTGGCCTCTCCCCCAGCATGCCTGCCGTGTCCTGTAAAGGCCACCCTCAGCTTGCTGGGTGTTGAAGGTGTTGACCTGGTAGCTGAACTTCCTCATTTTGTTTTTGTAAATATCTGTTTATTAAAAAAAACTTTTCACATACTGTACAAGTCATAACAGTCTGTCAAGGAGGTAGAGAGAACTTCCAAGTCGACAGGAATGCTTAGATTTTAACATAAACTGTAGGGTGACATATGCCTCCTGATAGCAGTGGGGGCGTCACCACCATTGAAGCAGCAATTTCCATTCCTAAGTATCCTAATGTGCTGAGTAATAGAATATACTATAAAAAATCTAATATTTCAAGCATACTATAAAACACCTAATATTTGAAGTAATATCTCTGAAGGAGAGGGTGAGAAGGAAAGGAAAAAAAAAGCCACAAACCCAAATCCCAGGGGGAGAGGGTACACATTTCTCCAGAGATTCCATCTTAAATGCAGTGAAGTGGCCCCAGATCTCCCATTCATTGTGTGTATCCATTCTTCTCCCATATCATTCCCAAGGTGGTCATCCCCACATGAGAAGGTGCCCACCTCATTCTCAACCATCCATATAACTTAGGTCATTTAAGGGACAAAAGTATAATCATGTTGCATGATGTATAACACCCACGTAGTCCACCTGAAGTGAAGATCTCTGTATTTTCATAAAGGCTGAATGTAATTTATTTATTTCAGGAATCCGTAGACCAGGGAATAGTGGTACAAGGTTGGAGAGAGGCCATAGTTGTTCCATTATTAAAAAAAGGCCCTACTACAAAACTTGAAAATTTTAGACCAGTTAGTTTAACATCCATAGTGGGGAAGTTATTCGAAGGAATCTTGAAAGAATGTATACAAAGCCACTCGTCATTAACTAATCAAATTGACCCAACCCAACATGGTTTCACAAAAATTAAGTCATGTCAGACAAATATGTTAACCTTTTATGAAAAAGTTAACAATGCCCTGGATAAGGGAAATGCAGTGGACATCATATTTTTGGACTTTTCCAAGGCTTTCGATAAACTGCCACATAAAGAATTAGTTAAAGTAATGATAAGAGCTCAGCTACCAACTAATATAGTTAAATGGGTGGAAGCATGGCTGTATGATAGATGGCAAGGGGTTACTATTAGAGGGGTTCTTTCAGATTGGAAAGTAGTCACAAGCGGAGTTCCACAGGGATCTGTCTTGGGACCATGTCTATTCAATTTATATGTTACTTCAATCAAGTGTAGTTTACCCAATGTCTGGATAGGTAAATTTGCAGATGACTGTATAATTGGGGGCACGGTAAACAGTATTGAGGATCAAAATAATGTTCAGGCATGTTGAGTCAGTGGACAGATCATTATAAACTAGAACTTAACCTTAGTAAATGTGCAGTGATGCACCTGGGAAGAAGAAATAACAAAAATGCATACATCATAGGTAAGACGCAATTACGTCAAACTAAGGAGGAAAGAGATCTGGGGGTGAAAATAACAAGTGACTTAAAATTTAGTACACATTGTTGTATGGTTTTTATTTATTTATTTAGCTTTTGTTGAAGCTTTGTTGTTAAAGCAGCAGTGCAACGAAAATGGGCTAAATTTTGACCCCAACTTTTTTCTTCCTAATTGATGCCAGATGTCTTCCAGTTTATTTTGGTGATTAAATTTTCAGTTTCTGTTATCATTTAAGAATTTTATGAATGTTTTAAGATAATTATTTCTCAAGAAAAAAGATGGCTGCCTCATTTTTGCATAGAAATAATATTGAGCACCTTAGGAGGGTAAGAATCCAGACAAAAATGTAAATGTACAATACACAGCATAGAAAGCATCCAGAAGACCCAAATCAACAGTTCTGCCAATATTTTTCATAACCATAGCAGAAAATTAGCTTTTTGGAATAACTTTTTTCATTGCACTGCTGCTTTAAGAAAGCTAATCAGGTGCTAAACTGTATATTACGGCACATTGGTAGTAGAGGTAGCAGAGTGATTTTGCCCCTGTATAGAGCCTTGGTGAGGCCCCATTTGGAATATTGTGTCCAGGTCTGGTCACCATACAAAAAAAGTGATGTTAAAAGATTGGAGGGGGTGCAGAGTAGGGCCACAAAGAGAATTACAGATCAGGGACATGTATCATATCAGGAGAAACTAAACAACTTAGATCTTTATACATTACAATATCGTAGAACAAGGGGGGATATGTGCATGATCTACAGGGCACTCCAGGATGATCATTTGGGGCAGGAATTAGAATTACAGGTTAGGGACATTCACTTACATGAACCTAGGAAACATAGATTACAATTAACATATGGCAAATGGAGCACCTTAAGAAGGAAAAACTGGTTTAGCCAGAGAGGGGTTAAACTATGGAACAGTTTGCCAGATGAAGTAATAAGTAGTGGATCTATAGGTTCCTTTAAATATGGTCTGGGACAAATACTATCGGAATAAATTAAATATGGTTTAAAACAAGGCAAGCATTAAGGACGAAAGTCTATGTAGCTTGAATGACCTAAGAAACCTATGAAGGTCCGAGGTGACCTTTAGAGGGGTTAACCACCTCCTTGTTAAACACTTCTTAACCTCTACCAGCATGATCTCAAGTGGCATGGGTCATAATATCGCAAGACATTGTGCCGCAGCAATATACTGCACTGCCAGCACAGTGCAATATATTGCCAGTGGCATAAGTATTTGTTTTGCGGGGGGCTGTACCCCCCGAACCACCCCAGTGAAAATAACTAACTCGGGGGGTTAACACTTAAATTTGCACAAAGTGCGAAAAATATAAAAAAATCCATGAGTCTGGGACCAGAATCGAAACCCAGTCTACAGACACACTGCCTCTCTTGCTGCCTGTGGCTCATTCCACAGAACCACGGCAGCTGCTTGGCAGTCCCTTGTCCCAGCAGGATTCTTATCCTGTACAAGGAAGAGTGAGAGGGTGCACTACTGTGCATAAATCATTTTGTGGTTTTGCAACCTCTCACTCTTCTCTACCATGCTATTCCTGTTATGCAGTTAAGCGCACAACATATTGACCTGGTAGGATCCCAAGTGGGCCAAGTGGTCCTTATCTGCCATCAAATTCTGTATTCTATGTTCTGTGTTCTAAGTAGGTTAACATGCCTATCCTTCAGACCCCTTGGATATACTGTATATAATACGTACATCTGTGGTGTCAACTGCATCTGTATGGAGTACATCCATGATAGCCCCCTCTAGCTCCCAGAGGAAGGTTCCAAGTTCTGAACACAACCCCATCACATGCATGTGGGTTGCAGGTGTGACACCACATACTCTGCAACATGCAGCATTCCCATTCCTTGCAAATCTGGTGGTAATGGCAGGGGTTCAAAAGAATCACATGAACTGTTTTCAGACCTATTCCCACCAGACATGCGAGGAAGTGACCCTTCCTACCTCATAAAACCCTTTTTCCCACTCTGTCCTCTCTGTCTGCTAGTCCAACTCCTCCCCCCATTTAGTGGCTTCATATGTAGTGCTATTGAGACAGATTTCCTGAAGGGCTTTGTTAATAATGGATAATAGGTGTGCAATGGATTGTATCCTGATATGTAGTGCAAGAGTAATCAAAAGTGCCACGCATTTATTGAGATCTTGCACCTCGATCGGTAATGTGGCATGATAATGCCATACCTGGAGGTATCAGGAAAAGTCTCTTTAATCCAGGCTGAACTGCTATTGCAGTTCTAGGAACACTTTCATGTCTGCCGCCATGCACAACTGACTTAAATAAATTATATTCCACTTTTTGCCAGTCCTTGTAGGTGGCAGCTATTCGTGCCAGTGCAAAATCAGCCAGGTTTGCCAAAGGGCACACTTACAGTCCTGTGTCTGCCACCACCTGTTGCCACACCTCTTTGACGTGGGCTAACCAGGGGTTTGTGATGTCTCCAGCCACTCTTCCCATCCCCTCCCCAAATATGTACTTTACCGTGTTCTGAAAGGGTAACTAGTACTTCTCCATGTCTAACTATTGGGGCCTTGGTCCCTGTGCATGCCAATGAAATAAGATGCAGAGCTGGGCTGTCATATAGTACAGGTAGTGATTAGGGAAGCCAAGGCATCCCTTACTGTTTGGAAGCATGAGTGTAGATAGCCAGATTCAGAGTCCACGACCTCACCAGATATATCTCGTAATAGCTAACCGCCATTTCAGTTTCAGTTTATTTATTATACTGGGAAGACATGTGAGTAGAAGTTGCCCATTTTCACAAGCGTCCAGTTTTGGACTAACAAAACATGAAGGAATACAATGTATAAAGTACATGTAGCCCAGGCGCCATGTGCCAGTGGGCTACTACCCCTGCCCGTTGGCCCTCTTACAGGTTAAGGAGCCTGGGTCCTGTTACAGTGGTGTTCGGGGGTTCTATTCCAAAGATAATAAAAATAGCGCAGTGCCTCCACCCAGAGGGAATTCAAAGTGGGTCAGGTGACTGGCTGGCACTGCCCTTTGGGATGCTGCACCTACCTACCCCCCCCCTACCAACCACTCTACACACTGGATACCCAACAGTTTAGTAACACCATAGACCATGAATAGTAATGATTTAACAGACTCGGAGAATTCCTACGCACACAATTTCAAATGGTAAATCACAGCTTTATAGGGGGTAAGGACTAGGGAAGGGATACCAGGACAAAGGATGGCTATGAATAAAAGATGGTTAATGAGAACAAGTAAGAATAACCATTTGGGGCCGCAAGCCAAGTCCACCCCTGGAGGCCCACCCCCCACTGGTACCAGTGTCTACACTGACAGTCCTTAGTGGTACCCACAAGGTGCAGGCCTGTACGTTGCTGCAGGTTGGCCAGCTGTTGGGGCCCTGATGAAGAAGAACAATTATATGAACAAAGCAGTCAAATCTCTTTTACACTCCCTTGCTTGATTTCTGGGAACCAGATCCTGGGTACTTACGGTTTTGCAGAACTCAACCACTCCTGGGATGAATGCCTCCAGATGTCCTGGATCGTGGAGCTTCTTGCAGCAATGGACAGATGGAATCTTGCTCGAGGATCTTGCAGCTTGTCCCCTTGATTGGAGGTCTGGCCACTTGTCACCTTCAGCCACTTCTGGCCCATTGCAGAGCTCTGTGGCAGGACCACACCAGCCCCAGAAGACCCAGACCTGGCAGTGGCTCCACAGCCTGGCTCCCCACAAGGATCACAGGTGCCCTTGCACCACAGCACGTGCCGGTGACCTCCTGAGATGGTGAGCCCCACTCAGAAGGGGTTAGCTGAGTCCCTCCCTGGCTCTGGATGAGAACTCCCAAATGGTGGGGGTCGTCTACAATCCCTGCACTGAGTTTGAATACCAGTAGAAATCACATGCAGTTGCTTAAGCAAAGTCTAGTGCCAGTTAGCCATGGGTGCTAGCCCTAGATCAGATGAAGCACAGGTGCAAACCACAGGGGGGTCCAAACACAACAAACCTCTGCACACCAGTCTGTACTTTCCAGTTATACACTGCTTACAATCCTTTCTTCAGCTGCAGCTGGGACACAGCTCTCAGCCACTTCAACCAGTTCACTCAGGAAAAGTATAACACCCATCTAGCACCCCAAAGTCCAGAGATGCTTTGCCTTTTCAAAATCACAATCGCAGTCCCACACAGATAAAATGAATCCTTAGCAGCAACTGTGGCACTCAAATAATCAGCACAGTCCTCTTAGACCAATTCAGTCCACCAGTGCAGGGTTTATGCAGCACTTAGCTTCTCCAGTATAATCACTCAGCTCACAGTACCTTGAGAATCGCGGTAACAGTTCAGTCTCTCACTCTCTTTCCCCTGTTGATCCTTTCCTGAACACAGCAATCTCCACTAGAGACCTGGGAAAGGCCTCTCAAGTCCAGATCCACTCTCACAGGAGACCTCTGACTCATACAGAGCCCAGGAACAGACTGAAGAAACCCAGAGAGTCCAGTGGATTTCACTCGAGAATCCAAGGTTCTGATTGGCTGGTTGAGCCTATCAATTGTCCATAACCATAGAGATCAATATTTACTGAAGGCTTATTGGGGCATGGTTTAGGCACCTGAATTAGTCCCCTCCTTTTCCCAGGAGTCCCTTTGTCACAGTTTTAGGCACCTAATTAAGGGATTGGCTGCTGCACTGGGGTCAAAGGATCAGCAAAATGTCAGCCCCATTCAGTCCATAGCAGTTCAACACAGTTCCCAGCTACTAGGTCCTGGTGCAGCCCAACAAAACTCATTAATTCCACCATTTCCCAAATGCTTTGCAGCCCCTTTTGTGCCCTTTCAAACGATCCCACACTTGCCCAGGTACCCCCAGTAGTTTTGCTGTCACTGCCACTGAATCACTGTCCCCCTAGGCGGCAGGCAGCTCCCTCATTAATATGCATGAGGGCTCAACTTCCGGTGATGTCACGATGCTAGTAAGTCACTGAACTCTAGAGCTCCTGTACTCATCAGTGTTCAAAAACCCCTAAAATGCTAATTTCTACAAAAAAACGAACAAAATACAATGATGGGGGTAAAGGAGAACCTGGGGGCACAAAAACTGTGACCAGAGGCAGAAATAAAGCATCGGATGCCAGTAGATTGTGACAGGACTCCTCTGACTGAAGCAGACAGGGGTGTAGCTAGGAATTTCAGATTTGTACTCAGTGCTGCCCACACTGCTACCCCCAAAAATGTTACCGGTTCTTCTACCCCGCGGCATCTCATCACTGCTGTACACTCAAAATGAACAGATGCTGCATTACACCCCCTCCACACACAAACAATCACAGAAGCCACTTAATGGTTCAGTTCGTCCTCACCAAGCACACTCTTTTTTTTGTTAATATTTATTAAACTTTTTTCCTTTTCACACAGACATAGAAACAGAATTTGTTGGAGCCCTAATTGGTTTCTGGTGACCCATTTTCCTCCCTGCCTGTTTACTAATATTCCCCCTGTCTATCCCATGCATGTTTGAAGCCCCCCACTGTTTTTGGCCCCACCACTTCTGCTGGCACTCTGCTCCAAGCATCTACTACCCTTTCACTGAAGTAGTACTTCCTCACATCCTCTTAAACTGCCCATCAGTTTCTTTGCATCCTCCCTGGCCTTCATTTGAAAGAAATTCCCCTCCTGCACCTTGTTCACCCCAGTGAGGTACTTGTAGGTCTCTAACATGTCCCCTCTCACTCTCCTCCCTTCCAGTGCTTGCAAATAGTGTGCTTAGCCTCTGTTCCCATCTTAATGTTAAATCAGATCACTGACACCTAGGGACTGTCCATTGAGACATATGTAATGCTATCCCTGTTTGAAGGCACCAGGTCTAGCACTGCCTGGTCCCCAGTAGATTCTTTGACAAGCTTCCTGAGAAAAGCCCCTTGTAGGGAGTCAAGGATAGCCCTGCTCCTTGCCGAAGCTGCAGTTGCAAGGCTCTACTTCACATCTGGCAGTGCCTTATCCAGCTCCTCTCCCTGTGCTGACTCTGTGTGTGTGTGTGTGTGTGTGTTGGGGGGCAGCAGATCACTGTAATCTACAGCCTTTTTTTTCATAACATGTTCAGCAAAGCCATTCTCAATAACATAAAGACTCACTCTGCAGCCCAGGATGAGAGAGTTGACACTGGAGAGAGAAGTGTACTTTTACACTTACTGCACTAAGTAGGAGACTGCTGACGGTTGCTCAAACCCCGGGGGATGAGACAAAGAAAAAAACAAAGCTGCAGCTGGGGAATTCAACATGTAAGGCCAAGCCATCATGCAGCTGAGCACAGTGTATAGCTTGACAGATCCTTGCCCTAATAAGAGCAGAGGGGTCTGAAACTGCATCATCACCATTGGAGCCTAAATCCACCATGCTGTTCGCCACAGCCTGCTGAACTGCAGAGGCCTGGGATCCTCAAGACCCCCTGAGAGACCAACAGATATGGAGCTCAACTGAACTTCCTTGAGGTGCCTCAGAGGAGAGCTGAGGGAACCATCGGATGTGTGATACAAAGATTTCAGAATGGAGCAGGTGTCTCCAGCCATGACTTCAGCTGGAAACAAAGGCCTGCCAGTCTCAGGGTAATGGTGAGTAACCAAACTGGGCCCATGGGTTGTGTGACAAATGATACATGGTATAAGCTCTATAAGGACTCAAGTAAATTTGAGTTTGTTGGACTAGGCCATCTAGCCTCGGTTACAAATTTGGGGGGGGGGTCTACAATGTATTATTATTTGATTTACATGCACCAATGCTGGCAGACCACATGCAACTGTGACGGGCCTACACCAATTTGTCACCAGGGTACCAGGCTTCTCAGAGATCTCTCCAACTAAGGGTGTCTTCATCACTGGAATAAAAGGGTAGTGTCTGGACAGTGCAGGTGGCAGGGCACTGTGTTGGTTGTTGGGCAGGCTGCACTGTACTGTTTCACTATGTCTACAAGGGCACTGGAAGTACGACCAGAGAGTGACCACTGCAGTCTAAATAAATACATTTACTGTATTTGTATTAACATTTTATTTCACCTAGGATTTCGATTATGCTTTCCTAATAAACCCCTTTTGATAGTTTGGAATTGTGGCATAAACGTATTATTTTAGTAGATCATTATTATATTTTGGGTAAACTTACAGTAACACAGAAACATGGATTGCGATGGCTGAAAATGGTTCATCAGCTCATAAATGTACAAAAAAGTAAGCACCCAGTCAGGACTTCAAATATGAAAGCCTTTTATTGTCTACAAAGTGCAGAAGTGCAAAGTGTGGCTCCACATCAAAATTTTATGGGCCGGCAGAACATCTTGATTGACCTAAACGAAAGATGTTTTTCTGCCGGCCGTATCATTTTGTAGTGGAGTCACACTTTGCATTTCTGCACTTTGTAGACAATAAAAGGCTTTTATATTTGAAATCCTGACTGGGTGCTTACTTTTTTTGTACATTTATGAATTTGGTTGGTATAGCACCAGCCATTTTCTCGGTGTGTTTTTTGTACCTTCTTGTTCTCATCGGCTCATCCATTCTTCTCAACCCTACCTAATACTTCTACCATGGCTCTAATGTCCATTTTCCTTCCTTATTCCCACCCCATTTCTACCTCCTCCTGCCATTATCTGTTACAAAACAAAACTGTTTCTGTACCCTGTGGGAATTGGGCCAATTGTGTTAGTGGGGATAATATTGGGTTGCCACTGATTCCTGGGAATAGTGCTAGCATATATCCTAGCCCACTTTTTATTTTACATTTTGTAGTGCTTCTACCCCCAGTTTTCACCCACCTGCCATTTGAGCATGCACATGGTGCTTTGAGATGCCCTCCCTATGTGCCACCCCATCCCTCCTATGCCGCCACTGGACCTCCACCTGGTGGTGACAGAACTATGGGAGGGCAACAACCTCCCTGGGAGAGGAGAGCTGCTATTAGGCTGCTCGATCCTGCTCCCTCCCTCCCCATTCTGGCTCCCTGGTGACCCGAGGTTGTTCCCGAATCCAGGTCATTGGTATGAGTCAGGGTAAGGCAGAATGCCTCAGCCCTCTACACCACCAGGCCGGCTAACCTAGCCCACTTAATCTTGCCATGGGTGAAGGCACTGTGCAACTTATCAGCAGGCTTAATATCATGGGTAACAAATCCCTACAGGAGTTCCTGACCTGGGCCCCTCGCCCTTTCTTGTGCTTAAAAGGCAAGAATAGAGTACCATTGTCTACACTGACTCATTACATAGGACTTCCAAAAGGAAGGCAGTGCAGTATTGTGGATAATGCTTTGTACTGTGAATCAGGAGCACTTAGGTTCGAATACCACAACTGTCTTGATGTGTAACATTGAGCAAGTTTCTTCACCTTATTGTGATTCTGTCCCTTCCAGCTGACAAACCAAGTGGAAGTCAAAAATACAAGTTACAGCAGGGGGCTACAACCTTTTCGTGAGCAGGGACCCCCAGTCCCAAAGTCAGTAGTAGCAGTGACCCCCTACTTTCAACAGCAGACAGAGGGTGCAGGGTTGTTGGGGAGGGGGATAATTACCAATATGAAGTTACTTACCAACACATTTTCAAGTAAAAACATTTTTTTATTGATTTTTCATTTTAATTTAACCATGTCTCCTTTTAAATTGAATGAATGCCCATATACACACTGCAAGTGACATTAATGAGAAACTTGATTTTGATGAGAACACAATTTTTCAATCCTTGGTGTAATTGTGGAAAGATAGAGTTGAAGGCCACTTTCAGGCTGCAGTCTTGAATGACATTTACTTTTCTTTTTCTTTTCAAAACAAAACAATCTATCTGCAACTGCTGTCTGAACACAATGGTAGTCCTGTAAATTAAATTCCAAAACTGTGTTCCGAGTCTCAGACTCTGCGATATGTGTGCATATTTATCAAATGAGTCAACTGATTATATTTAACCTTGAGGATACCAGAGAACTGATTAGGTGCCTCAGTGAACAAACAGAACGCTCTTTCATTCTGGTAGTAGTAACTTTAATTCTAGCACCCGGCTACAGCAGAGACAAAACAAAATAAAACGATACAGCAGAGCTTTAAAGCCGTCAACGCAGTGTGGTTACAAAACAAAACATCACAGCTTTTCAAAGTTTCTGGTACTCAGCTGCAGAAAGTGACTCTAACTGTTAGAGAATGACAAACTTCAGGCTGACACCTACCCCTTTTTTGACCGGATCACCCGTTTTTTGGACCCTCCATTCGGTGATCCAGTTTGCTGGCTTGTCATCTGGATTTTGATGCTGAGATATTTACCGCCTTGCCAGTTTAGCTGAAAATGCTGAAAATCAGGGCCACTACCATTGTTTGCCAGACCAGCTCCTCTCCCATCATGTTTTCCCATGCTGGCTTGGCGTGTGACGTGTTGTCATGTCTCAATTGCTTCCAGAGGGCTTGTCCTTTATTCTACTGCCCCTTCCCTCTTGGAGTG
This sequence comes from Neoceratodus forsteri, assembly GCA_016271365.2. NCBI lineage: Eukaryota > Metazoa > Chordata > Ceratodontiformes > Ceratodontidae > Neoceratodus > Neoceratodus forsteri. The sequence goes on along the minus strand of CM057458.1, from coordinate 648,595,669 downwards.
ATAATGGCACTAATAATTTGTAAATCCCTACTGACCCTATGGTTCTGGGTTTGGCAGGGACATTGGAGGCTTACCGCTGCTGGCTAGTCATGCTGCTGCTACCCGCCCCCCTCGCCTGCTGCCACTACCATCACCACCGGAAATAGCACATGTATAACTTAAATGGCAGCAGCAAAGAACCATGTAGGAGAATGGACCTCACAACTGCTACCCCAGGCAAAATTAAATGTACGCAGTAGAGTACACTACGTACGTCTGCCAACATCCTTGGAAGCAGAAGTCACTCCCTAGCCATCTCGCATGCTACCGAATATGATACCGAGGGAGAGTCTGAACAACTAACCTGATCGTGATTTGAAGCTTTGCTCAAGGAAATTAAGGCTTCATGCACAGAAAATAAAAAAGGAGTTTAAACCCATTCAACAAAAGCTTACTAAACTAGAATCTCGTCTCGACACTATGGAAGAAAGAGTGGCAGAGGTGGAAGATGGCGCTCAACATCTATCACGCATGGTGGAGTTTCTTCTGGTGCAGTCTGCCATGCTAAAAGAAAAATGCATGGATCTGGAGGGCAGGTCCTGTTGGGAGAACCTGTGCCTTTATGGATTAATAGAAGAAACCGAAACCAACCCCATGCATGTTTTTATTGAAAACTTACTTCAGGATGTATTAGACCTCCCAGCCACTTACCAGCTCTCAGTGGAAAGGGCACATTGATCACTCTTTCCCAAACCCACAGACCTAAAAGCATGACTGCGATTGGTAGTATTTAAACTAAACTCTTATAAAGTTAAAGAGGATCTGCTTTGCAGAGCATGGGCCAAGAAAGAGATCACGTACCTCAATGCCAGGCTATATTTGGATCAGAACTTTCCCCCTGAAATTCAACAGCAACGTCTGGAGTTTGTTCCCATTCTGAAGCTCCTGAAAGAAAAGGGCATTCAATTTCATACCCCTTACGCTGCTAAACTTTGGGTACTCTGGGACGATGGTGTAAAGGCATATTCTTCGTTTTCTGCCGCCTGTGATGCCGTTAAAGAAAAGGGCCTACAAATACCGAACATCGAGGGGAGCTGGAACCAAAAAAGCAAGCAGAAGGAACTCCAATGGCAACGAGTGTTATCCAGGAAATGATAGGGAGGTAATTCACTTACACCAGCAGACACCTTCCTACAGGTCCAAGAGCTGTTAAAGAAGAAAACATACAACGCTGGTATTTCCCCTCAGAAGAATAAATGCTGACTGTGAGTAAAGGCTTGTCTGAGAGATATTCCTCTTTGAGTGAACTCCTAAAAGGCACTAGTGCTGAAAGTGATGGGACTGGCTGATTTTTGAGTCCTTCAGAACAAATGGAGTACATTTCAGGTCCAGTTTATTTGGAAGTAATTTCTTTGTACCTAAGGAGTACAAGATATACAGTATGAGTTAGCCTTGTTATGAATACTTAGGCACTGTGTTGGTCTGTGAGAGAGGTCTTATGCCAACTTATTTATGTTTAGTTAAATTTCAATGGATTCTTTCCAGAACTGGCTAAAGAACTATGGTTTCAAATGTTTCTATTAGAATAAAGGACTACCAAACTAAAACTTTTTACATGGGGAGCAAAAAAATAAAAAATATATGACCCTGTGTATGAGTCCCTTAGTGCTCTTTATAAAATTAGCTATGTTCTGACATTTCTTCCTATTTGTTACAGTGCTTTTAGTGGCACATGTATAGTTGCTTAATGTAGCCACAAATGATAAGGGATTGGCTATGCTGCTTATGACTCCCCATGGCTTTCTAAGTAAATTTAAGTAAACAATATGGGAATTGGTGGATCCGGGTGCTGCAGTGGGATGAAGGTGGATTGCTCTAAACTCTGTGGCAGAAGTGCACACGCACTCACTTGTAATAGAGCCAATACTCAACCTGGCTCTTGAAGAGGGTCCCCTTTAAGGGGGGGTGATTTATTTCCTCTTCTGCCTCTCCATAATAGATGGATGGGCTTAGAGGTCACACTGTGTTTCTGACCTCCTTCCTTGGGAGTGCTTTTCTAGAGTAAATACGTTTTGTATTGGGTTTTATTGTTATTACTTTAAGATGGGCCGTAAGATAAGAATCTTTGTCACTGTGCAGATTTATTTTTTTAATTCCATATGTTTGAGATACTTGAGAGGGGAGGGGCGTGGGAAATTGGATATTTAAACTGGAGGTTTTAAACAGGAGATCCAAGACAACTAACGGATATGTTATCTGTACCTGCAATGTCCACGGTTTAACAAATCCCATCAAGAGAAGTAAAATACTTTCTTCTGTGAGACGTTTGGGTGCATATATAATACTGCGCTAGGATACCCACCTTTATACCTTTGAACATAAAAAACTAGAAACATTTGGATATTCTCAGGTAGTCATCTCTTCTTATAAGGGAGGCAGGCATAGGGGAATTGCAGTCCTAATTCCTTCTAAGCTGCAGTTCGAATATCTGGACCAACTGACTGATAAGGAGGGCAGATGTGCACTCCTGAAGGGTAAATTAAATGGGGTTGTAGTGACTATAGCCTCAATGTATATTCCCTTGGGACTGCCCTATGCCACCTATCATTCCTTTTTTCTCACCCTAGCCCAATAGGGCGAGGGACAAGTGATTTGCACTGGGGACCTAAATATCACTTTTGACCAGGCTGTGGAGTCCACCTCCCGAATCCCTAAACGAGACCACAGGACTGCTTGGATGGTAGTGGGATACGTGGACACATGGCGGTCATTAAATGGATCACAGAAAAATAATTCCTATTACTCCTCGGTTCATGCCATTTATTCAAGACTGGATGATTTGCGTGTATCTCAAGAAATGATGGCTAGTGCCCACTCATCCTGGATGGGAGATTTTGTTCCATGCGACCATGTTCCTGTTTTCTTAAAGGTGAAAGTGGAGTTCTTTAAAAAACATATGGTCTGGAGAATGAACCTTTCCCTTTTGAGAGATCCTGAGGTAGTTAAACAGACTAAAGATTTTATCAAACAGGCCCTCCAAGAGAATGACACAGGGGAAACCAACCCTTCAATGCTCTGGGACACACTGAAAGCTTTACTCAGGGGCAAATTTATAGAAATATCTTCTACAAAGAAAAAAAAATAGGGAAGCCTTAATACAGAAAATACAACAACTGGAAGATTTACAGAAACTTAAAATAAATCGAGACCGAACGAAAGAGTTGAAGTTGAAACAGGAACTGAATGGCTTACTAGACTTTTACGTAGAACAACAATTAATGTATCTATGGCAAACATATTATGATGGAAGCCCAAAATCACTAAAATTGTTGGCAGGAAAACTTAGAATTCAGAGGGCCAAAGCAGCCATCACATCTATAAGAGTGCCCCCTCTGCAGAAACCCTTGAGTACTATACCTGACATCTCCAATGCTTTTAGAAATTATTATAGAGATTTGTACTTGGCCCCTGATCAAGTGAGTGAAGAGCAGACAGACAATTTTTTACACTCCCTGCAGCTCCCATGCTTAACACAACAACAGAGAGAATTGTTGTCTGCCCCAATAACCCCTGGAGAGATAGGTGGACAGATAGGGAGGTTGAAAACAGGGAAGTGTCCAGGATCCAATGGCTTCCCCAAGGAAATATATAATGTGTTTAAACAGGAATTGATCCCCCTCCTACTGAACTGAATATTTGGTTTTATTTCTACCTCTGACGCTGTGATCTCCCCCTCATGGAATTATGCCATTATTTCAGTAATACCGAAACCGGGCAAGGACTCCACCAATTGTGCTTCTTCCTGGCCAATCTCTATATTAAATACCGAATACAAACTGTTCATGGCTATACAGGCCAGATGCCTACAACAGATGATCCCAGACTTGATGCATTTGGACCAGTCTGGCTTTGTTCCAGGTAGGCAGGCCCAGGATAATATCCGAAGGACGGCTTATCTAATAGATCGTATTAATAGACACCAGATCCCTAGCTTGTTGATGAGTCTAGATGCAAAGAAGGCCTTCGATAAGGTCTCTTGGATTTTTTTGCAGAGTCTCCTTGCCAGTTTTGGATTCCCTACCCCCTTCCTTCAGCTCCTGTTTAGGATTTATCATAAACCACATTGTTATGTACGAAATAATGGTCATATATCCGAAAGTTTTGAATTGCAGAGAGGTACCCGACAGGGCTGTCCACTTTCTCCATCACTTTTTGCATTATTTAGAACCCCTAATACAAAGTATTAGGCAACATACAGAAATCTCAGGTATACAGCTAGCTGGAACCGAGCATAAAACGGCCTTGTACGCCGATGATGTGCTGATATACCTGATGAACCTGAACACTTCCCTGGAAGCCCTGTTTCAACAACTAAAACTTTTCTCTTTTTCAGGATACACTCTGAATGCGTCCAAAACAGAGGTTTTGGTTTTCCACTATGATATCCCAGGGGCTACATGAGAAAAATACCCCATGAAATGGGATCTACAAGCACTCAAATATCTGCGTATTAAACTGGCCTCTGACCCTAGCCAGCTTTTTAAATTAAATTATGTCCCCTTGATTCAACAGTTAAAGTTAGATCTAAGGTGCTGGCATCTATTGCCGTTGTCGTTATATCATCGAATTTGATAGTTAAAATGAATGCATTACCTAGGCTTTTGTATTTATTTCAGACAGTACCTTGCCTGGTTTCAGTGCTGGAGCTATTGAAGTGGCAGACCCTGTTAGTCTCTTATGTATGGCAATACAAGTGCCCTAGAATTTGGCAGGATTTATTGGTATTACCGAAACAAAGTGGGGGCCTGGCTCTTCCGTACCTCCTGTACTACTGGGCAGCCGCCCAGATGAAACTGGCAATACTGTCGGGCAACATAAATTATGTAGCCCACTGGAAGACTATAGATCTGGATAGATTGACACCCTGGCCCTTACAGGCAGTGTTATTTAATCCTCAACAGATAATGGGAATTAAAAATCATGTACTGGAGGAATCTTGGGTGATTTTGGAAGGTTGGAGAAGGGGCTACTCGCATAAACTAACCAAAATACAGATGTGAAGGTACAGATGGTGGGTGTCTGAACCCCTTTTCACCCCGGCCAAGGAGGATGGCTAGTGTCGAAAACAAGTGGCTAAAGGATTTTATGCCCCCTGGCAAATATTAAGTAATGAAACTATTATTACATTTGACCAAGCCAGACAAAGATTTGACTGGGGTCCTTCTGATCAGTTGCACTTCTTTCAAATGAGGGATTACATCCAGAAGCAATTAAGCTATATGAATATCCAAACATATGTCACAATGGGGGAGATACCTTTAATACCCATCTGGACCTCCAATGGTGAGGCAGAGGCCATTACTCTATTATACCAAGCTTTCATAGGACAAAGAATTTATAAGGTGGAATATTTATAGTCTAAATGGGAATGGGATTTAGGCAAGACATTTACTGAGCAGCAATGGCAAGGGGTCTGGATAGTGATTTGGTTCACCACCTCCTCCCCCTTGTGGAGGGAATATTTATGAAAGATCAGGTCCCATTTTTTTCTAGTACCCAGTTTCCTGGCTAAATGGTCTCCAGGAACTTCTCCCAAATGTTGGAGAGAGTGTGGCTCCATACAATCTACCCATGCACACATTTCTGTATTTTGCTGTAAACTGAAAAGTTACTGGCAGGAGGTTCATGGGCAGATTATTAATATATTTAACATCCCAGATCAAGTGGAACCAGAGAGTACAATGATAGGCCTCCCACCTCCCTCACTCAAGGGGAAAGATGCTTTGTATTTATGGGCTATTTTACAGATGTCAGCCTTTAAAGCCTTTACGAGAAGATGGTTGAAGACAGCCCCCCCCCCAAAAAAGAATGGATACAAATAATACATGGTTGAAGGATTGGTGTGGAAGGGAGGGTTTTGGCTTCATAGGGGACTGGGGCCTGATCTGGGCAGAATGCAAGCTTATATAAGGAGAACGGCCTGCATCTGTCTGAGAAGGGGACCTTGATCCTTGGTGAGAAGTTTAAATGCTTCAGCTGTGATCATTTAAACTGGCCAAGGGGGGAGCGCCAAGAGGGTCAGGAGGCTTAGGAACACCCCCCCCCCCCACCATGGGAACATGCAGGAACATAAGTTGACTACAGGAACAGCTAAAACAGGCAGGGAGAGGCAGGCAGGTGAAGAATGTATAACGAGTGTTGCGGGGGACAAGAGTATATAGGAAAGGAAACCAGGGTGGTGGGAAGACAGAAGGTAAAGCCATCAAAAAATGGAGAGCAATGAGTACTAATGCCCGTAGTCTGGGTAACAAGCTTCCTGAATTAGTGGCCTTGATGGAGGAGGAACATCTGGATATCGTGGCAGTCACAGAAACATGGTACACACAAAACCATGACTGGGACATAAACATACCAGGATACACTGTCTACAGGAGGGACAGGCAGGGTAAAAGAGGAGGAAGAGTAGTTCTTTACATAAGGGAAGGAATAAAAGCAACAGAACAAAAGGGTAAACAGGGAGGAGAAGAAGCACTGTGGATAAATTTGGAGACAGGCAATGGCACCACAATACGCACAGGGGTTGTATACAGACCCCCTTCTCAGGGGGAGGAAATGGACAGGGAAATGATAGAAAGTGTACTTAGAATGGCAGAAAAAGGGGAGATAGTGCTGATGGGTGATCTGAATATGCCAGATGTTAACTGGAGTGCAGTTGCAGCTGCCACTTCGAAGAGTGCAGTTATTCTAGATGCCCTACAGGGGGCATGCCTTAGACAACTAGTACTGGAGCCCACTGAGAGGGAGCAATATTAGACTTGATTCTCTCAAATGGAGATGGAGAGAGATCACAGATGTAGAAGTGGGTAGCCATCTGGGAACTAGCGACCATCGAACAGTATGGTTCACAATAAACACAGCAATAGAGTCAAGCCTACAAAGACAAAAGTACTGGACTTTAGGAGGGCTGACTTTGCTAAATGGGTGAGTGCCTAAGGAATGCACTAGCAAATGGGCAGGAAGGAGGGTGGAAGAACAATGGGGAATAATAAAAACTGCCATCACAGAGGTAACGAGCCTTTGTGTGAAGCAAATAAACAAAACAAGACGATGTAAGAAACCACTATGGTTCTCAAAGGAAGTGGCAGTGAAGGTTCAAGAGTAAAAGAAAGCATTCAGGAAGTACAAGGAATCGCAGAAGGAGCAGGACAGAGAACTGTATCAGTTAAAGCAAAAGGAGGCTGGGAAGGCAGTCAGAACAGCAAAGGCCCAAACCGAGGAAAGGATAGCCAACTCAGGAAGGGGGATAAAACCTTTTATAGGTACATCAGGGAGCAAAGGAAGACCAAGGGAGGGATAATGAGGCCTAATAAAGTGGAGGGAGGGTGGGCAGAGGGAGACTGTGAAAAGGCAGAGATACTAAACAAATATTTTTGCTCAGTATTTACAAATGAAGAGGGGGAGGTACATAAAACAAACAGTAGTAACACTCTGGATACCAAAGTTGATACCAGCCCATTTACAGAAGAAAGGATTCTAAAAGAACTCTTAAAACTGAAGGTGGACAAAGCAATGGGGCCTGATGGGATTCATCCCAAATTCTAAAAGAGCTAAGGGTAGAACTAGTGACACCACTGACTACCCTTTTAACAAATCATGGGAGGATGGGGTGGTACCCGAGGACTGGAGGAGGCAGATGTGATTCCCTTCACAAAAGTGGAGCAAGGCAGAAGCAGGAAACTACAGACCTGTTAGTTTAACCTCAGTGATAGGAAAATGATGGACTCACTTCTGAAGGAAAGAATTGTCGAGTATCTAGAGGCCAGAGGGCACAGGACCCTAGGCAGCATGGATTCACAGCGGGAAGGTCATGCCAGACGAATCTGATAGATTTCTTTGACTGGGTGACCAAAGTAGTAGATCAGGGAGGGGCTGTGGACATGGCCTACCTAGACTTTAGCAAGGCATTTGACACAGTCCCACACAAAAGATTAATATATTAGTTAGCCAGCCTGGGAGTGGGTCCCAAGATGACAGCGTGGGTAAAGAATTGGCTGGAGAATAGGACACAGAGAGTAATAGTAAATGGAGTCCACTCAGAAGAAAGGAGGGTTACTAGTGGGGTACCGCAGGGTTCAGTATTAGGACCGGTCCTCTTCAATGTCTTAATAAGTGACATTGCAGAAGGACTGGAAGGAAAAGTATGTCTCTTTGCAGATGACACTAAGATCTGCAACAGAGTTGATGCACAGGGTGGGGTGGAAAGGATGAGAAGGGACTTGGCAAGGTTAGAGGAATGGTCAAATGTATGGCAGCTTAGATTCAATGCTAAGAAGTGCAAGGTAATGCACCTGGGAAACAAAACCCAGGGAAGAGTACACAATGGGGGTAAGATACTAACAACAACAAAAATGGAAAGGGACCTGGGGGTAGTCATATCAGATGACCTAAAGGCGCAAGCAATGTGAGAGGGCAGCAAGGAGGGTTGGGGGTTACTGGGATGCATAGGGAGGCATCACCAGTAGAAAACAGGAAGTTATTATCCCTCTGTACAGACAGCTGGTGAGACCCCATCTGGAGTACTGTGTGCAGTTCTGGAGACCCAATCTCCATAAAGACATAGACAGGATGGAAACTGTCCAGAGGAGGGCAACTAAAATGGTGCAGGGTCTGCACCGGAAGACATATGAAGAGAGACTTAAGGAGCTTAATATGTATAGCCTTGAGGATAGGAGGGAGAGGGGGACATGATAGAAACTTTCAAGTACCTCAAGGGAATCAACAAAGTCCAAGAGGGTAGCATCTTTCAAAAAAAGAGGTGTGCAAGAACAAGAGGGCACAATTTGAAGATAGAGGAGGGCAGCTCAGAGGTAATTTAAGGAAGTATTTTTTCACAGAGAGGGTTGTGGATGCATGGAATGGCCTTCCGGAGGAGGATGTGGAGTCAAAATCAGTGATGGAATTCAAGCATGCATGGGACAGTCATAAGGCAATTCTGGGGGGTGGGGGTAAGGAGAAGTAGGCTGTTGGTTAACTAGGATCTGCAGCTTATCCAGTAGGTAGGGAAATGGGCAGACTGGGTGGGCCAAGCAGTCCTTATCTGCCGTCAAATTCTATGTTTCTATGTTTAAGACGCTGGAGAGGAAGAACAAGAGCAGAGGGAGGGCAGACTGTAAAACATGGAAGGTCATGCTAACGAATGCCCGTAGTCTAGGAAATAAGGTTCCAGACTTGGAGGCCTTGTTGGCAGATGCAGACCTTGACATAGCAGCAATAATAGAGACATGGTACTCTGCTAATCATGGCTGGGAAGTCAGTGTACCGGGCTATACATTGTTCAGGAGGGACAGGAAGGATACAAAGGGTGGGGGGAGTGGCCCTGCACATCAGAGATGGTATAAAGACTACAGAAGTTCAGAGAAGACAGGGGGAAGCCGAGGTAATGTGGGTCACCCTTGAGTCAGGGAATGGAACAGCAATATGCACAGGGGTGATCTACAGACTACCGGCACAGAGGGAGGATATAGACAGGGAACTAGTGGAGAACATACATGACATGGCAGCTAAAGGCGAAATCCTGCTACTGGGGGATTTCAATATGTCGGACGCGCATTGGGCCACCCAGGTGGCTGCTTCAGCCAGAGAAGCACAGACATCCTGGAATCCCTGCAGGAGGTTGGATTTAGGCAGCTGGTGCATGAGCCAAACATGGACAAGTCAGTTCTGGACCTGGTATGGACCAATGGGAACAGAGTTGAAGAAATACAGGTGGAAGGGCAGCTGCGGTCCAGTGACCACCACATAGTGTGGTTCAACATGGAGACTTGGACTCAATTAAGTCACTCAAGGGCAAGAGTATTAGATTTCAGGAGGGTGAATTTAACTGAAATGGGTAGATGTATACAAGCAGTCTTGGGGAAGGGAGAGGTAATAGAGGAGGTGAAAGAACAATGGGAGAAACTGAAAGAGCCATAGTGGATATAACAAACCAATGCATTAGAATAGTGGCCAAAGGGAAAAGAAGAAGGAAACCACTATGATTCTCCAAAGAGGTGGGGGACAAAGTCAGGGCTAAAAGGCTGAGTTTCAGGATATAGAAGGAGAGCCAAAGGGAGGAGGACAGGGAGGTGTAGCTTGAATGTCTAAGGGAATTAGGGAAGGCTGTTAGGAGGGTGAAGGCGCACACAGAAGAGGGCTTAGCATGGTCTGTAAACAAAGGGGATAAAGCATTTTATAAGTACATCAGTGAAAGAAGAAAAAACGGGTTGGATTGTGAGACTAAAAGGGGAGAAGGGAGAGTGTAAGGAGGGGGATCTGGACAAGGCAGAAATACTGAACAAATACTTCTGCTCAGTATTCACTAAGGAGGGGGAAGGTCAAGGACCACAGTTGGGTTGCAGAGGCAATGGGGGGGAAGGGAAGTGGACATCAGTCCAGTCACAATGGAGAGAGTTCTGGAAGAACTCACAAAGCTGAAGGTGGAAAACGCCATGGGGCCAGATAGCATCCACCTGAGGATATTAAAGGAGCTGCGAAGGGAACTAGCAGCGCCTCTGGCGACCCTGTTCACAGAGTCACTGAACACAGGTGTCGTTCCAGAGGACTGGAGGATGGCACATGTAGTCCCACTGCACAAAAGTGGCAGTAGGAAAAAGGCGGAGAACTACAGGCCAGTCAGCCCCACCTAAGTGGTGGGTAAGATCACGGAGACACTGCTGAAAGAAAGGATAGTGGCACATACAGAATTCAGTGGTGCTCAGGATCTGAGGCAACAAGGATTCACAGCAGGAAGATCATGTCAAACGAATCTAATAGATTTTTTTGATTGGGTTACTAGGGAAAATAAATCAGGGAGGGGCGGTAGACATCGCCTACCTAGATTTCAGAAAAGCCTTTGACACCGTCCCACATAGAAGGCTGGTTAACAAGATGGGTAGTCTGGGCATGGGAGAAAAAGTGGAAAACCAGGTTAGGAACTGGTTAACAGACAGGACACCGTGGGTAGTGGTAAATGGTGTATAATCTGGGGAGAGGGGGGTGACCAGTGGGGTACAACAAGGATCAGTACTAGGACCAGTCCTGGTCAATGTCTTCATTAGTGACATTGCAGAGGGGCTAGAAGGAAAGGTCTGCCTATTTGCAGATGACACCAAGATCTGCAACAGGGTGGATACTCCATAAGGAGTGCAGAAAATGAAGAGGGCCCTGGAGAAGCTTGAAAGATGGTCAGAGATGTGGCAACTGAGGTTCAATGCAAAGAAGTGCAAATAATGCACCTGGGTAAGGGAACCCTGGGGAGAGCTACAGGTTGGGGGAGGGAGGAGCTGACTGTCACCAAAGAGGAAAGTGGCCTAGGGGATATCATCTCTGATGACCTTAAGGTATCAAAGCAGTGCACAAAGGTGGCAGGGAGGGCCAGTGGCATGCTGGGGTGCATAGGCAGGGATATCACTAGCAGGAGGCGGAAGGTGGTGATGTCATTGTATAAAACATTGGTAAGGCCTCACCTGGAGTACTGTGTGCAGTTCTGGAGGACACACCTGCACAAGAACATAGAGAATGTGGAGACTATCCAGAGAAGGGCGACAAAGATGGTGCAGGGCTTGCACCACAAAACATATAAGGAGAGACTAAGGGGCCTCAATATGTACTCACTGGAGGAAAGGAGACAGTGGGGGGACATGATTGAAACTTTCAGGTACCTCAAGGGCATAAACAAGGTGCAAGTGGGGGACCTTTTCCAATGTAGAAAAAGTACTAGAACAAGGGGACACCATATGAAATTGGAAGGGGTAGATTAAGAGGTAATGTGAGGAAGTATTTCTACACAGAAAGGGTAGTCGATGCTTGGAATAGTCTGCCACCTGAGGTAGTGGGGGCAAGCACAGAGGAGGGGTTTAAGCACGCCTGGGACAAACACAGGGGAAGCTTGAGAGGGGAAGGAGTGATGAAAAGCCATTGATCACATAGTGAGTGGCCACATACAATGTATAGGGCCTATGGGCAGACTGGATGGGCCTAGCGGTCCTTATCTGCCGACAATTTCTATGTTTCTATGTAATATATAAGGGACTGTGATAAATTAACTTTTGACTTACAACAGAAAAGCAGAAAAATGTATTATCGGTGGGCACGTTGGGAGTTGGCACAGGAATCGACCTCCCCTAAAGAATGATGGGATACAGGAGAAGCGATTTGCAGATTAATGGCCCTCCCCTTCTTGGTACTTGCAGCTAGGTGTCTCTCCTTTTTCTTTATATGTTAGAGGGAACATACTAGTTTAAGGAAAAATAAGGGTCTCCTGAGAACAGTGTGGCAACCCTACTACCCCCCCCCACAAGTGGAGCATTAATCACTTTCTAAATATAAAAAATATATGGATTTTAATCACTATAACTATATACTTAGAGAAACTGTCAGATATTTATTATAAAATGTGGGTTGTACTATATGAAGTATTTTACGAATTGCACAGATATCAGCAAGGATATTAATTATGAGATAGTTTGAGTAAAATGATGGCCCAATTGTTTAGTTATTGTTAATTACTTAGATAAGTTAGTAATTTGAAATAATACTGTTCATGGATAATTCAAAAGGACTGGATTTGAAATATTTGCATTATATTGAATGTTTAACTGAATGAGAAATACTATGTATAATGTATGTATACATGTAGAAAATTCAGTAAAAGGAGTATAAAAAAATATGCATGAGGGCTCATCTCATATTCATGAGCCCTCGTCTATGACCCCAGTTTAACTTAATTTTTAGACCCCCAGATTGCGTCTCACTGGCCTTGCTGAGGTCACCGGTCCCCGTTCAAACCAACAGGGGCACCGGGACTGACAAAACAACTCCCGATTTTGATTGCAATGGCGGTCAGATACATCAAAGTGCCACTGTGCGCATGCACGAGTGCCAGCCCGACAGCAATCATGCTGGCAGCTCGCGATCAAGGAATTTAGCCCAAACAGGGCTAAAAACCAATGCGGGGCTACTTGGAAAGTTCAGGGGACATCAGGGAAATGGAGGAAAAACAGGGAAACAGGACCACGCTGGGCGATTCAGGTAAGCCCCCAGAGGGGGTTACACTCTTCCCTTGAATGCTTGGTTTCCATGCCAAGCTTAAGGGTAAGGTACCAAAGTTTAACAGTAACACAGAATAAGATTACTAACTGTACACCTGAATCCTATCTATTATGTTGTAACCATTGTTCAGAACAGGAAAGCATGCAAACAAAACATTATATACATTTCAGCAAATTCCTTTTCACCTTATGAACCCCTGGCCACATGAGAAATGGCACCAATATGATTAACCCATCAGCCATAGAATACTAAGGTCCCACAGAACACACTTCTTCCTCGGCCCTCCTAGATACCCTTTTCACCTCCCTCTTCTTCCCTGGTCACCTTTCTCTCGGATCTAGAGGGTTTAGCCTCAGCAGGGCACGTTATCACTTTCTGTACGGACCTAGGCATAATGTGCACTCCCTTGTGTACCACAAACAGGGTAAATCTGTAGGAACCCCAGGGGCATCATAAGTCAGTTTAAGGACAGGTCGTATTGTCCTCCCTGACCTTCGGGGAGGGGTCTTCTAAACTCCGGGACCACTCACCACCTCTTGATCTGAGGTAGATTCATCATTATCACATTCCCCGTGATTGTTCTCTTCCTTAGCTATTGGAGCAAAAGATTCCAGCATCTCCCCAGCATCACCTGTCGCTCCAGGGGACTAACCTGGGACCTTTCAGAGGAAACAGTTGGACCAGTGTTCAGTTCCGATGTGGGCCCTCCAAAAGGCACTTCCTCCCCTTCTCTTTCCTGATCCTCAGGGTTATCCTGCAGCCATTCCAAGGACCCAGGCGGACTAGTATACAAGTTCGCTGTGGATCCTCCAAAGGGCATATCTCTAGGGGAGCTGCTCCGGTACCACTCACAGGGTTCAGCCAGACCAGTATGCAGGTCCAGAGTGGTCCCTCTGAGAGGCCTAGCGGGAGCAGTCTCCCTCTTTCTACCCTGTTTCCTATATACAGTCATATGCACTGAATTCAGGGGTGGTCCCTGAAATAATCTGGCTTGCTCTGGAGTAGGGTAAAAGCTCTGGGGGTCTCTATTATCTTCTCCCTCAGCCTCATCATCTGTACTGTCTTCACCTGAGGCTCCCACACTCTGGGCAGGCCCAGCCCCCATGGCATCACTATCTCCATGCCTCCATCTCATGCATGCGGCAGCTCGAGTGGTGGGGGGTGAAGGAGGATCTTCCCCATGAACCTCTTCATCCTTGGTTTGGTCTCTGATGGGCAGCATATCATTTCACTGAACAACTTTTTGGCCTCTAGTCTCTTCTTCAGGCCGAATCTTGTATACCGGGAGGCCAGCCAAATTTTGGAACCCAATGTATGGAGTGCTTCCCCACTGGTCTGCAATCTCGTGCTTCCCTGGTATGCCCAGACTATGCAGCAGCACTTGATCCCCTGCCTCAAGATCCGGGACTCGCAACTTTTTATCATATCTCTCTTTGTTAGCCTGGTTTCTTTTAGTGGCCATCTCAGTGGCGAAGTGATAAGTGTTGTCGAGTTGCTGTTTCAGCTTCTTCACATATTACAAGTAGTCTCTTGCTCCAAGACCATTGGTGGACACCCCAAAACACAGATACACTGGCAGATGGGCTTCCCTCCCAGACAAAAGCTGGTAGGGAGAACCCCGTAACATCGTTGAGGGTGCAGTTGTAAGCATGAACCAGTGTGCTTACATGCTGGCTCCGGGTACATTTATCTTGGGGGTACAAGGTGCCCAACATATCTAATAAAGTCTGGTTAAATCTTTCAGGTTGTGGGTCATCTTGGGGATGGTATGGGTTGATCTGTGATTTTCTGATGCCCCACAGTGACAGAAGTTCATTTTTTTAATATTCCTTTGATTTTTGCGCCTAGTGCAGTGCTTCAGGTGGGGCATCCAGCCACTGGCCCCCACTGACCCAGAGGACAGCAGGCTTACTCGATACATGAGGGTCTGGCGCGGCTACCACTGGACCTCCCAACGCAATTCCATGACAGGCCTCCAGATCAGCGGAGCACGGCCATCAATCTGCATGGTCATGCCTAGCTCTTTTCCACCTTGGTTTTTTGCCCCAGGAGCCGGCAGTGCAATGATGCACTGCGCGTATGCAGGCATCTTGCCGAACTCCTCCCAGTCTTGCGTTGCATCTTGTGCTGCTCCTGGTCATCACCAGGGGCTGCTCAAGCGTGACGTGATCCATCTAGCCCACCTCAGAGGAGGGAGAGCAATCCCAGGATGCTCAATCCAACCTCTCCCCTGCCAGCCCCCGGCGGTCTGAGTCCATTCCTGAACCCGGGTCACTGGTCTGGTGCGAGATGTGGCGTCCAGCGCCTCAACCCCTTAGTGCCACCGGGCTAGCTGTGACAGAAGTTCTTTAATGAGATGGCTTTCAAAGTCATGACCCTGGTCCAATCCTTTGGGGGGCCCCATAATGCACAAAGAATTTTTCCACCAGGATCTTGGCCACTGTGGATGCCTTTTGATCTTTCGTAGGGTAGGCTTGGGCATATCTGGTAAAGTGGTCATTGACTACTAGGATGTTTGAGATGTTACATGAATTAGGTTCTAGCATAAGGAAGTCTATACACACCAGCTCCATGGGGCCACTCTTCCAGATGTTTACCAGTGGGGTTGCCTTTTGGGGAAGTGCTTTCCATTGTATGCATCTCCTGCAACTCTTACAATAGGTCTCTACATCAGTCCCATTCTCGGCCAATAGAATTTGCTTTTTACTAGGTCCAGGGTGCACTCGACGCCCAGGTGGCCCATATCATTGTGCAAGGTCCTTAGCACAGTCTTGATATGCTTTTCTGGTAACACCAGTTGTTCATGGGGTGCCCCCTGCTGGTCCTGCATCTCTGTAAAGCAACCCTTTCCTAAACCACAGCTTGGGTCATTCTCACAACAAGAGCCTGGCGGGGGATAAATGGTGTCTACTTGAGTTTGCTCCCCATTTTGTTGAAGCACTCAAATTATCACCCCGGTGACAAGGCTTGCTCTCTGGTCTCTCTTTAAGTCCTGGATAGTTAGTTGAGGAAAGAATCTCACATCTAAGGCAGCCAGCCAGCAGTAGGCAACTGGGAGGCAGCTTCCTGATGCCCCCAAACACTCCACTAAACGAGGAGCATCATCTTTGGAGAGAGTCTCTTCACCCTCATGCTTTTAACACAGGGCCTTCACTGCTTGTTCTGATATCTTTTCTGAGGCATAGTGTTCAGTGGAGTAAGCAGGAGGGCACCTGGATAGGGCATCCGCATCCACATGGTTCAAGCCATGCCGGTACTCCACACAATAATGGTAAATGGGCAAAGCTGATAGCCATCTGTGACCTGCTGCATCCAGTTTGGCGGTGGTCTGCACATAGGTAGGTAGGCAAATATTTATTGATCGACATAAGTCATTACAAAATCTAATACTATGTCAGATAAAACTAGATAAAATATTGCACGTCCATAAACAGTTCCCTTATTCTTTCATATTCCGTTGGTTACAACATTTCACATTCATTAAAAGGAACTACATGGGACCCAAATATGGAATCCAGTTATCTTCTCATCTCATAATTTAAGAGCTTATAAAAATTTATACAATGATTGAAGGATATGTATATTAGTAAAATTAAATAAGAAAATGAATAATTGGTTGGACGGGAGACCAAGGCTGCTCAAAATAGGGGCCAACCATTTTTTCCTTAGGATTTCATAAGAAGGACACTGTAAAACCACATGTTTTAAATCATCTTCAGGACCATACAAACATTTACACTTCGGATCCAAAACATTCTCCCTTCTTTGGTCATACAAAATATAATTAGCAGGATAAAGTTCTAATCTAAACCATGTTATAATTCTTCTCTCATCTGGATTTGGCAAAATGGTTAAATACGGTTCCAAATTGTGTCTTTTAATAAGTTTGTACCATCTATAATGTCAAAGACTAGTTATTTTTTCTTGATCCTTAGAGATTGACAAGTTTGTTATCCTCCTTTTCACCAGAAAAGCTATTTCCTCAAAAGGTGTGGCATACATTTCATAGAGTAAATTTCCCAACCCAGATGGTAAGATATTTTCCTTAATAGAGTTTGCAGTGAAATTCCTATGATGGTACTGAATTTGTTCCTTAAGACAGATTCTAGGAAGTCTGTTATCCTGAAGGAGGAACAAACTCAGTATAAAAACAAGCATTTGTCAATGCCGAATGTTGCTTGCTGGCATTAGCAGTGGAAGTGCAGAAGTTAGACAGATGCAGTATGGGAATGGCAGTGAAGTACTGAACTGACGCCAACGCCACCCCCACCCTGCAGAGATGGACAGACATTGGGGTGTGCCTTTGGGTTGTCGCCCATAATGGTCATGACATTTCACCTCACCCTACTCTGCAGACACTTACAAGTGTCGAGGTGTGCTTTGGGGTGTCCGGGCTTTACACTCACCTCATTCCATAAGGAAATACGCTGAAATGGGTGCAGTATAGGAAAATGGGGTGAACTCTGGGGCCAAAGGGTCCAAGGTGCACCTCGATGCCTGTCTCTGGCTGCAGGGTGGGATGGGGATGGAATGGCATGAGCATTACCGTCGACAATCCCAAGTCACATGCCTGACGCCTGTCAGTCCCTACAGGGTAGGGCGTTATGGTTGAAAACCCTAACTCCCTGGGCGTTTCTTGGTATTTTTGCTCCAAGTTTTCAACATGGGCTTTTTGTGACCCCACCGCATGAACAGTGACACATAGAAACATAGAATTTGATGGCAGATAAGGACCACTTGGCCCACCTAGTCTGCCCATTTCCCTACCTAACGGATAAGCTGCAGATCCTAGTTAACCAACAGCCTACTTTCTCCTACCCCCCCACTAGAATTGCCTTATGTTTGTCCCATGCATTCTTGAATTCCCCCACTGTTTGTGACTCTACAACCTCCTCAGGAAGGCTGTTCCATGTATCCACAACCCTCTCTGTGAAGAAATACTTCCTCAGATTACCTCTGAACCGTCCCCCCTCTATCTTCAAATTGTGCCCCCTTGTTTTTGCACATCTCTATTTCTGAAAGATGCTACCCTCTTGGACTTTGTTGATTCCCTTGAGGTATTTGAAAGTTTCTATCATGTTCCCCCCCCCCCCACTTTCTTTGAGGCTATACATCTTTAGTTCCTTTAGTCTTTCTTCATATGTCTTCTGATGCAGACCCTGCATAATTTTGGTTGCCCTCCTCTGGACAGCCTCCACCCTGTCTATGTCTTTGTGGAGATGGGGTCTCCAGAACTATACACAGTACTCCAGATGTGGTCTTACCAACTGTCTGTACAGAGGGCCAACAACTTCCTGTTTTCTACTGGTGATGCCTCTCCCTATGCATCCCAGTATCCCCCCAGCCCTCCTTGCTGCCTTCTCACATTGCTGGCCCACCTTTAGGGTCATCTGATATGACTACCCCAGGTCCCTTTCCATTTTTGTTGTTGTCAGTATCTCACCCCATTGTGTACTCTTCCCTGAGTTTTGTTTCCATGTGCATTACTTTGCACTTCTTTGCATTGAATCTAAGCTGTCATACATTTGACCATTCCTCCAACCTTGCCAAGTCCCTTTTCATCCTTTCCACCCCACCTTGTGTATCAACCCTGTTGCAGATCTTTGTGTCATCTGCAAAGAGATATACTTTCCCTTCCAGTCCCTCTGCATTGTCACTTATAAAGACATCAAAAAGGACCAGCCCCAGTACTGAACCCTGCTGTACCCCACTAGTAACCCTCCTTTCTTCACTGTGGACTCCATTTCCTATTACCCGCTGTGTCCTGTTGTCCAACCAGTGTTTTACCCAGGCTACCACTCTAGGACCCACTCTGAGGCTGGCTAATTTGTTTATTAATCTTTTTGTGCAGGACTGTGTCAAATGCCTTGCCGAAGTCTAGGTAGGCCATGTCCACAGCCCCTCCCTGGTCTACTGCTTTGGTCACCCAGTCAAGGAAATCAATTAGATGTGTCTGACATGACCTTCCTGTTGTAAATCCATGCTGCCTTGGGTCCTGTGCCACACTGGCCTCTAGGTACTCAACAATTCTTTCCTTCAGAAGTGATTCCATTACTTTCCCTACCACTGAGGTCAAACTGACAGGTCTGTAGTTTCCTGCCTGTGTCTTGCTCCCACTTTTGTGAAGGGGAATCACATCCGCCCTCCTCCAGTCCTCAGGTACCACACCATCCTCCCATGATTTATTAAAAAGGGTAGTCAGTGGTGTTACTAGTTCTTCCCTTAGTTCTTTTAGAATTCTGGGGTGAATCCCATCAGGTCCCATTGCTTTATCCACCTTCAGTTTTAAGAGTTCTTTCAGAACCCTTTCTTCTGTGAAAGGACTAATATTAACCCCTCCTATCCAGAATGCTTCTATTGACTGGATTAGGTATTTCCCCCTGCTTTTCCATTGTGAATACTGAGCAGAAGTATTCATTCAGTATCCCTGTTTTTTCACTGTCGCTCTCTGCCCAACCACCTTCCTCTTTGTTTAGCCTCAGTATCCCTGCCTTAGTCTTTCTTTACTCCCTAATGTACCTATAAAAGGTTTTATCCCCCTTCTTAACTGAGTTGGCTATCTTTTCCTTGGTTTGGGCCTTTGCTATTCTGACTGCCTTACCTGCTTCCTTCTGCTTTAACTGGTACAGTTCTCTGTCCTGCTCCTTCTGTGTTTCCTTATACTTACTGAACGCTATCTCCTTCCCGCCACTTCTTTTGAGAACCATAGTGTTTTTTTCTTTTGATTTGTTTATTTGCTTCACACAAAGGCTTGTTACCTCTATGATGGTGGTTTTGATGTTTCCCCATTGTTGCTCCACCCCACCTTCTTGCCTGTTTGCTAGAATCACTCTCCCATTTTGACAAAATCAGCCCTCCTGAAGTCCAGTACCTTCACTTTTGTGTGGCTTGACTCTACAGCTAAGTTTATCGTGAACCACACTGTTTGGTGGTCGCTTGTTCCCAGATGGCTACCCACTTCAAGACCAGAGATCCTCTCTCCTTCCCCATTTGAGAGTACCAGGTCTAAGATTACTCTCTCCTGAGTGGGTTCCAAAACTAGCTGTCTGAGGCATGCCCCCTGTAGGGCATCAAGAATGGCCCTGCTCTTGGATGTGGCTGCAGCAAAGGTGCTCCAGTCAACATCTGGCACATTCGGGTCCCCCATCAGCAATATCTCCCCTTTCTCTGCCATCCCAAGGATGCCTTCTGTCATTTTTTTGTCCATTTCCTCCCCCTGAGACGGGAGTCTGTATACAACCCCTGTGTGGATTGTGGAGCCATTTCCAGTCTCCAGGGTGACCCACAGTGCCTCCTCGCCTCCCTGTTTACCCTTTAGTTCTGTTGCTTTGATCCCTTCCCTTACATAGAGAGCTACTCCTCCTCCTCCTCTTCTTCCCTCCCTCTCCCTCCTGTAGATTGTGTACCCTGGTATGTTGACATCTCAGTCATGGTTTTCTGAGTACCATGTTTCTGTGACTGCCACAATATCCAGGTATCCCTCTTCCATCAAGGCCACCATTTCAGGGAGTTTTTTACCTAGACTACAGGCATTGGTACTCATTACCCTCCATTTTTTTATGGCTTTATTTCTTTTTGCCCCATCCCTGTCTCTACTGCATTTGTCTTTTTCTCCATTTTCCTCTGCCATTCTCCCTATCGACTGCTCTATTTTGGTGTTTACCTCACTAATTACCCTGATTTTTTCTGGGGGGGGCTAGGATTTCCCTTCTCCTCTTCAGTGCCTCCCCCTTGGCTAGTTTAAATACTTGCCATTGAAGCATTTAAACCTATGACCTAGGATCCTGGTTCCCCTCCGGGATAGATGCAGACCATCACACCTGTATAGGCCTGTATCCCTCCAGGTGGAGCCCCAGTCCCCAATGAAGCCAAATCCCTGAGCTCTGCACCAGCTTTACAACCAGTAATTGAATCCCATGGTGTAGAGTACCCTAGCCTCATCCATGCCATAGACAGGTAGCACTTCTGAGAAAATTACCGTGTGTGCTACTTGTCCAAGGCCCCTCCCCAACTCCACAAACTCCTGTTGCACGGCTCTGATCCCATTCTCAGCCAGGTCATTTGTCCCTAGGTGGATAATGACATCCAGCTCCCTTCCCCTTGTCGATGTTCCCACGATCCTGAGGATTCGTTTCCTGTCCCTCCAAGCCTTGGCGCCAGGCAGGCACCTTACCTCCCTTTCCCCTCCCTCCCCCAGTTCTACCCACCTAATAATTGAGTCCCCCACCAGGAGACACTATCAGTTCACTAGCCATAAGGTGATTTTGTGCAGCGACTGCGCCATTTGGCACCACAGGTGTGAAAACACATTTCAAACAGAATGTGAAAAATGACAGCTGTACTGTTCATGAGGAGGTTTAAAAAATGGCATTGCTGAAAATCTGAAGTGAGAATATAAAAAAACTGGTGAAGTCACGAACATGCATAGAAACTGCACATTGTACACCTGTAATGTAATTAGTTCGGGGATTTTTCACAGCAGATTTTCAACATAGGCATGTTTGGACCTCTGCTCATGAACAGTGTCACTGTGATTTTTAAATTTTTCCCCGAAAACTGAATTCCCACAGTGTCCGCGCTATTCTGCGCTGGAAGTATGAAAACACATTTCAGCTAGGGTGTGAACAATGACAGCTGTACTGTTCATAAGGAGATGTGGAAAAATGCCAATATTGAAAATCTGGACTGAAAATAGTACAAATTTGTGAACTTAAGAGGGTGTGTGGAAATTGCGCAATGCACACTCATAACACAGTCATTTTATGGACTTTTGTCCTCAAATTTTCAACATAGCCAGTTTAAGACCTCTGCTCATGAACAGTGTCACTCTGATTTTCTTAATCTGTCCCAAACATTGATTTCGCACACTGACTGCGCCATTGTGCGCTACATGTGCGATAACACATTTCGGGTGAGAAGTGAAAAATGACAGCTGTACTGTTCATAGGGAGGTGTGTAAAATAGTAATGTTAAAATCTGGGTGAAAATATTAAAAATTCTAAAGTCCTGCAGGCGTGCGTGGGAACTAAATAGCATACGCTCATAAAACAGTCATTTTGAGATCTTTTCCTAAATTTTCAACATAGGGTTTTGGGGCCTACCTCATGAACTGTGATGCTGTTGTTTTTTTAATTGGTCCCAAAAGGTGGTTCCATGCAGTGACTGCGAAATCACCTTTTGGGACCGAATAACAAAATAACAGTGACTGAGTTCATGAGGTGGGGTCAACAAGAACCACATGTTGAAAATTTGGTGAAAAAATTCCCCAAAATGGCCGAGATATGCACCAAATTATTGTACTCCTCATGTTGAAAGTGAGGTGAGTAAAACCAAATTCAGATTCGTACAAATGTCAGGACAGAGAGGAATGAGGAGTACATTTTTAAAAACAATGCAGTTTTTTTCTAGATAAGAACTGACCAAGTGTCAACAATGCTCCAGATAATCTTGGCAGGTAGGAGTAATTTACTCACCAGTTTTAAAATATAGTGAGTAAACAAAACTGGGATGCATACAGGTGCTGTAAGTCTGGGAAAAAAACTGCTCATTTTAAATAACCAGTTATGTTATGAAGCACTATTCTTTGGAGTGTGGAGTAAAATGACAAATGCTGGGTGAGTATCGGTACTCATTAAAAAAATTCTGAAGAGTATTTCCTAAAATGAGGTGAGCAAAACTGGTTGGTACTTCCCTTATCTGGAACCCTAGGAACATCAATTAGAAAATACTGGCCAGTACTACTTAATGATTCTGTTTTATCAACATAATTAATAGATAGGCTCAGAATTACATTTTCAAGAGCAGATAATCTTATAGACAGGCTAGTACTGTACATATGCATTATGCTGAAATTAAACCTGAAGCAACCTATTGGCTATGGGTACCCCAGCCCCCAAAGGGATGTTTCAATGTGGGAAATGTAACATCTGTGAGTTCCATTGCCAGAGTAATA
The DNA here is from genome assembly GCA_016271365.2 of Neoceratodus forsteri. Taxonomy (NCBI): domain Eukaryota; kingdom Metazoa; phylum Chordata; order Ceratodontiformes; family Ceratodontidae; genus Neoceratodus; species Neoceratodus forsteri. The sequence continues at coordinate 648,572,649 of CM057458.1, read as the reverse complement.
AATTTCAGCTTGAAGGTTATAAAAACACTGTTTGACAAAAGATTTCTTAACTGCATCATCTCTGGACTCTGAGGTCAGACAACATAAACAACAGAATAAAAAAATCAAAGGGTATTTTTCTATTGCTAGCATCTTAACGGGGGGTGCCAAGGCCAGGGTCGGCCCCCCCTCTATGCATGCTCGCGCATATGTGTGTGTGTGTGTGTGTGTGTGAGAGAGAGAGAGAGAGAGAGAGAGAAAATGTGGGGGTGGCAGTAGGAGACACGCCAGCATGTGCTAAGTTCCCTAACAACTGCAGACTGTTTTTACAGAACACAGCTGATTGTAACATGAGTTTCTTTGAGCATAGTGGCATGCTCATTATCTGGCCCTACTGAAGCAATGTGTTTCTTGCACATGTGTGCAAGCAACATAATAATCTTTCTCTCTAATATCAGTGTAGCCAAAGAGAACTGTCCCAATTCTTTTCTTAATATTTCTGGAGGGACAGATCTGCACATAAGTATGTGGGTTATTATCTGTCTTCACTGTAATCCTAGCCCCATACAGGTAGTCATGGAACTAGTCCCCGATAGCCCACTTCATTGCCAAAAATTCTAGTTTATGAACTGGCTGTCTGCATTCTGACAGGTTCAAACTTCAGCTGGCAAAGGCCATGGGGCACAGGCCCTCCAGATACTCTTGATATAGGACCGCGCCCAGTCCAGTGAAGCTGGAGTCAGTGTTGGGAACATAAGGATTCTTCGGATCTGCATAAGCGAGCACCGGAGCATGTGTCACGCAGTAGGTGATGTCTTCAAAGGCTCGATCACACTCTTCATCCAACCAGCAGCCAAAGGGTTCTGATGGCCAAAAACAGCACCTTGACCTGGGCAAGGTGGCTTTTTTGCTTTTATTGGTTGGCGGATACCCCTGCAGCAGGTTCAGAAGGGGCCAGACCACCCTGGTATAGTCCTTCATTAATCTCTGGTAATACCCACAGAAACCTAGCAGGTGATGAAGCTCTTTTAAGGTTCCCAGGCTTAGGTCAAGTGGTGAAAGCTTCAATCTTGCTAGAAACAGTCTGATGCCCTTTGCAGAAACTGTGTGTCCAACGTATTTAACAGAAGCCCGGAAGAATTGACACAGCAATAAATGGTTTCAACCCAAATTCTTCCAGACGATCTAACACTTTGAGCAGTTGGGCTTCGTGTTCCTCCAAGGTCTTTCCAAACATGATAATGTCATCCAGGTAAACCAGGCAGTTGAGTAGATTCATATCACCCATGGCTTTCTCCATCAGGTGATGGAAGGTGTCATGGGCACCCAAGATCCCCTGAGGCATCCAGAGAAATTAATAGAATCCCAATAGGCATATGAAAGCCATCTTCTCTAGGTCCTGGGGGGCCATCGGGATCAGATAATAGCCGCTGCTCAGATCCAGGACCGAGAACCATTGGCTACCAGTCAGACAATCCAAGGCATCTTGTATTCGGGGCATAGTATACTGGTCGGGCACTGTCCATCTGTTCAATGTGCAGCAGTCCACACACATCCTTATTGCTCCACTCTTCTTCCTCACCATGATGATTGGGGATGCATAGGGGCTCCTGGACTCCTGAATAATCCCTGCAGCCATTATTTCCTGAAGATGCCAATGGACATTGCCAATGTCTGCTGGACCTCTCCCAGAAGGGCCTCTCATCTGTAAGACACATGTGATGCTGCTCTCCACTCACACACCCCACATCCCATTCATGTAGGGAACAAACTTTCATCCAGGCAGCCAGTTTCTCCTGTGCCCTCTCTTTCCATTCGTCTGGGAATGGGGAATCACTTAAGTCAAATAGTCCAGGCTCAAGTCCCTTGGGGGCGCTGCCTCCTGCTGCAACGGGTTGCACTGCAGTGTCAACACAATACATTCTGGCTAAAATACGTCCTTTCCTCACTACCACTTCCTGGTCGGTGACCTTCTTTACTTGTACCATAACCCTTCTGACATAGGCATGTGCTTGGGCAGGCAAAACACTGGGTTTTTACGAACAGTCCCATGGATAATCCATGCTCCTCCAGGACATCCAACATCATCAACTGATTTGTCACATCCTTTTTTAGCCTCACTACCCCAGCAATGTTGCATTCTGTGTTAGTCAGTAGCACAATCTTCTCCCCATCTCGCCTCCATACTATGCCAACAGAGTCATCCAGCTGCTCATCAGGGGGCTGTCCTCTCTTTCTGTAGGCCTCTTGAATCAAGGGGTGAATAGAGAGCTTGAGGCCTTTTCTCTTGGCCTCTCAGGCTTGACACAACTGGGCTAATCATCCAAACATATGGGCATTCATGCCCACCAGCACAGACACTTCATCATATAGGCCAGATTCAGGGCAAATAAGAGCCAGGGTCTCCACTGAATCTCCTACACCAGCTACTTTTGTTGGAAATGGCAGCCATACCTTCACATATCCCAGAAAAGGATGTAAACCCTCAAGCAGCTGCAGCTCAATATTGGACAGGTGATGGTCATACCCTGACTTGAAAATGATGGTGATGTGCGAACCTCTATCCAGGATGACTTGGGTGGAGATCCCATTGATGGTGACTGTGGTTTCTGTTGATGGACCCTCAAGCTGATTCATGTCAATGGGAATGGATGTGGTCATCATAGCAATGGAGGCTCTTCCATAAGCCATGGTGCTGGACCTGACAGAGGCCCTGTTGTGCTCCTTTACTGGGCCCCTCTGTAGTTTCCCCTGATTCTGACTGGAATTTCCATGTGCCCTATCTCTGCCAGTGCCATGGTTTATCAGCACCCTACACCTCTTTTGGATATGGCCCTCACCTCCATATAAAGGGTTCTCTCTGAAGCAGCCTAACTGACGCTGTGGGGCATGTTCCTGGGACCCCCCCCACAGGGGCACTGGTCACTGCCAGACCCCATTCAATGGCCTCATCATTTCTCTGGGCTTGACTAGGCCTTCCCATCCTCTCTAACTCAGCCACCCTGCAAGCTAACTCGTCCTTCTGTATCTTTACCCCAACCTCGGCAAAGGGAGTCTGCATGGTAAACCCAGGGCCAAACATGGTGGAAGCTACACTGGAGGCCACCCCACTCACCCCTGGGGGTTCAACAATCGCTGGATTCACTACCATCTTAGCTGATGTGACTACATCCTTACATTCCTTTATCAAAGTCCTCAACTTGTGCATTTCTCTAGAGGGCGGCTCTTTCCCCACCTGGGTAGTGGCCATTGAGGCCCTCTGCTCTCACCGTGTCCTTTCTTCTCCTCAGCTTCCCTAATCTTTTGCACTAGGATCCAGTACAGAGGGGGGTTACTCTTCCTATCAGCCAAGCAAAGCTGTAATGCCAGCTGGGTAGAATAACTAGTGGCTTTTATCACATGTTTTAACTTCACCTGGTTCAGATCCTGCACTGCCACTCCCTCTTTTCTAAATACTTTCCATAGCACCCTCTCTACTCGGGTTAAGAAGGCAGACAAGGGCTCCCACTCACATTGGCAGGTGGTCTTAAATTTCCACAGAAGGTTGTCCCCAGATTCAGGGTTGCTAAAAACACTTTTGAGGGCAGTGAGGTATACCTGGGCAGGGGCATCAGGGTCCGTGGTTTGCAAAGAATGAATTACTTCAAGGGCAGGCCCATGGAGGCTCTCTACCAGACGCTTCCATTTTTCAATTTTGTAACACTGCCAGTCCTGTACAAGTGGGGTGGCACAATCCATCCACACCTCCAAATCATCCTCGCTATTGGGGGTGGGCTTAACCCCTGAAAACATTCTTAGCTTGCGATAAGAATCAAAAGCTATGGGCACAGGTCCGGGTTGGTGTTTCTTAACCTTGGGGAGTCTTGGTGGGAGCTCAGACCTTCATCCCCCTTCTCCCGGGGAGACTACACTAAATGAAGTTACAATGGTCAGAGGCTCAGACATACCCTCTGCCACCAAAGCCTCAGGTATCCAGGCAGCCTCTAACACATTGTTACTCTCTACTAGTACAGTTAATGTACCCCTTCCAGTGTCAATCATTCTTCCTCGCACTTTTACTTTACCCAGTTTATTTATTATGGTCAGGTGTTGTCCTATTTCTCCTTCCTCCACCTCCTGGAGTACTCTCAGCAACATTTTCATTCCCCCACTCCATTCCACCAATTTCACTTTGTCATCCTCTGTAGGCTTAAACCCTGGCTTGGGGACAAACCTGGGTGCTGGGGACCCCAGGAGGGTCTCTTTGAGTCTGTTCTGGTTCTCTGGAGGGGGCATGACTGGTGAACAGGAGATCCCAGCTGTGCCTCCAAAGATGTAGCCCAGGTACCGTGCGCCAGTGGGCTACTACCCTTGCCTGTTGGCCTTCTAACAGGTTAAGGGGCCTTAGTCCTATTTTGGTGGTGTTCAGGGGTTCTATCCCAAAGATAATAAAAATAGCACTGTGCCTCCACCCAGAAAGAATTTGAAGTGGGTCAGGTGACTGGCTGGCACAGGCCCCTGGGATGCTACACATACCCCCCTCCCCTAACAACCACCCCACACACTGGATACCCAACAGTTCAGTAACGCCATAGACCATGAACAGTAATGATTTAACAGACTCTGAGAATTCCTGCACACACAATTTCAAATGATAAATCACAGCTTTATTAGGGGTAAGGACTAGGGAAGGGTTACCGGGACAAAGGATGACTATGAATAAAAGATGGTTAATGAGAACAAGTAACAATAACCATTTGGGCCTGCAGGCCAAGTTCGCACCTGGAGGCCCACCCCCACTGGTACCAGTGTCTACCCTGATAGTCCTTAAGGGTACCCACAAGATACAGGCCTGTACATTGCTGTGGATTGGCCGGCTGTTGGGGCCCTGATGAAGAAGAAGAATTATATGAACAAAGCAATCAAATCCCTTTTATACTCCCTTGCTTGATTCTCGGGAACCAGGTCCCAGAAACTCATGGTTTTGCAGAACTCAAGTCACTACTGGGATGAATACCTCCAGATGTATTGGATCGCGGAGCTCCATGCAGCAATGGACAGATGAAATATTGCTTGAGGATCTTGCAACTTGTCCCCTTGATTGGAGGTCTAGCCACTTGTCACCTTCAGCCGCTCCTGACTCATTGCAGAGCTCTGTGGCAGGACCACACCATCCCCAGAAGGCCCAGATCCAGGAGTGGCTCCACAGCTCGGCTCCCCACAAGGATCACAGGTGCCCTTGCACCCTAGCTCATGCCGGTAACCTCCTGAGATGGTGAGCCCCACTTGGAAGGGGTTAACTTATTCCCTCCCTGGCTCTGGATGAGAACTCCCAAATGCTGGGTCTCCTCTGCAGTCCCTGCACTGAGTTTGAAAACCAGTAGAAATCACATGCATTGCTTAAGCAGAGTCCAGTGCCAGTTAGCCATGGATACTAGCCCTAGATCAGATGAAGCACAGGTGCAAACCACAGGGGGATCCAAACACAATAAACCCCCGCATACCAGTCCGCACTTTCCAGTTAGACACTGCTCACAGTCCTTTCTTCAGTTGCAACTGGGACACAGCTCTCATCCACTTCAGCCAGTTCACTCAGGAAAAGTATAACACCCGGCTAGCACCCCGAAGTCCAGAGATGCTTTGCCTCTTTAAAATCACAATGGCAGTCCCACACAGGTAAAATGAATCCTCAGCAGCAACTGTGGTACTCAAATAATCAGCATAGTCCTCTTAGCCCAATTCAGTCCACCAGTGCAGGGTTTCTGCAGCACTTAGCTTTGCCAATATAATCACTCAGCTCACAGTACCTGTGAAATCGAGGTAACAGTTCAGTCTCTCATTCTCTTTCCCCTGTTGATACTTTCCTGAACACAGCAGTCTCCACTAGAGACCTGGGAAAGGCCTCTCAAGTCCAGATCCACTCTCACAGGAGACCTTTGACTCATACAGAGCCCAGAAACAGACTGAAGAAACCCAGAGAGTCCAGTGGGTTTCACTTGAGAATCCAAGGTTCTGATTGGCTGGTTGAGTCTATCAATTGTCCATAACCATAGAGATCAATATTTACTGAGAGCTTATTGGCGCATGGTTTAGGCACCTGAATTAGTCCCCTCCTTCTCCCAGGAATCCCTTTGTCACAGTTTTAGGCACTTAATTAGGGGATTGGCTGCTGCACGGGGGTCAAAGGATCAGCAAAATGTCAGCCCCATTCAGTCCATAACAGTCCAACACAGTTCCCAGCTACTAGGTCCTGGTGCAGGCCAACAAAACAAATTAATTCCACAATTTTCCCAACACTTTGTAACCCCTTCTGTGCCCTTTCAAATGATCCCACACTTGCCCAGTTACCCCCCCTGTAGTTTTGCTGTTGCTGCCACCGAAACACTGTACCCCTAGGTGGCAGGCAGCTCCCTCATTAATATGCATGAGGGCTCATTTCATACTCATAAGCCCTTGTCTATGCCCCAAGTTTAGCTTAATTTTTAGACCCCCAAATGGCCTCTCACCAGCCTTGCTGAGGTCACAGGTCCCCGTTCAAATCAGCAGGGGCACTGGGACTGACAAAACACCTCCCAATTTTGATGTAATGGCAGTTGGATACATCAAAGCACCACTGTGCGCATGCGTGAATGCCGGCCCAAAAGTAAACATGTCGGCAGGTCGCGATCAAGGAATTTAGCCCAAACAGGGCTGAAAAGCAATGCGGGGCTACTTTAGGAATTCAGAGGATATCAGGGAAACAGGGGACCACACAGGGCAATTCAAGTAATCCCCTAGAGGGGGGTTACATACTTAAAAAAGAGGCAGACAATAACGCAGATTACATTAATTTAAAAAAACTAACAAAAACAAAATAAAAGACCACAGAAACAGATAGAGAGCAAGTGATGACATTAGAATGAAGTGCCAAGTTGATTTGAGGTATATAGAATGCTTCAGACCAGGGGAAAGTGGGTAACCCTCCCCCCCCCAAAAAAAGGGGGGGTAACAAGATACTGTTTTTTGGGAGAACTGGATCAACAGTCAAAGTGGGACAGTCAGGCCTGAGGGCACTTGCAGGTAAAGGAATTGGAAAGGTGTTTCCTAAGATTGCACTTAAAGGAGGCAGCAAAGGGACACTAGATTAGAGCTGGGGGAGAGTGTTGAAAAGTTTGGTGCCCTTGTAGGAGAGGGTGTTTTGGCCTTGGGAGGTGTGACAGAAGGGGAAGGAGAATGAGAGAGTGGAGAACTGTCTAGTGGTCTGGGAGGGGGCTGACTTTGGGAAGAGTGATTCAATGCTGTTAGGGTCCTCCATTCTTGTTATAGTAACGGTAATGGAACATTATGAAAAATGTACAAAAAGTGGGATAGAACCACCATACGGACCAAATCTATTTTACGAATAAACATTAAGGGTAAGGTACTCCATGTTTGGAGATCTGTTATTAACAGATTGGATAGGGCACCATATAAATAACCTTGTCTGAACATCCTCATTTCTGAGAGCAGGGCTGCTGATTTGTCCCCTTCCTTATGTCTTTTCTCTAGTTCACCCAGATATTTTAGCAGCTTGTCTAGTTTGGCAGCTAATGCTTTTTTTCTTGCAGAGGAATAGGCACTGATATTGCCCCCATATATGGACCTTGAATCTAGTTAACTTCAGTATCTCCCTGTTGGTTGGCTGCAAGGTACCCCTTTGCATCCTCTCTCAGCCGGGCCTTGAAGTCAGCATCACTCAAGAGGGATACATTACACCTCCACTGCTTTTGGCCTGACCCTTTGGGCCTTATCTGTGTGGAGTATAACACTGGTGCATGGTCTGATATAGTGAATGGATGAATACTTACCTCTAGGGACTCCCTTATCAGCCCCTCCAGGATGAGTCCCACATCCAGCCTGCTATATGGCCCATGCACTGGGGAATAGTACATGTAATCTCTGGAGTCTGGATGTCCTAATCTCTACACATTCTGGAGCCCTCATTCTCTCATAAAGCCCCATAAGGGTTGCACTCCCTTCATATCCCTGAGGCCCCTTCCCATCCTGAGGCATCTAGGAGGGGGTCCAGTAGAACATCTGCATCTTCTCTCAACAGGAGATTGCCATCCTGCATGTTCTGGACTGCTTGAGACACAGCACGAACACATTTTTGATCATCCTCAACCAGTCCATATAGACAGCCCAGGATCAGGCTTCAGTCCTCAATACCCCTTTTAACTAGGAGCCAACATCCCGCTTTCTTCCTACGTGTCATTTATGGGATCCAGTTAAGAGAATTTGTGCACATTTTTACTACCCCTCCTCTTTTTGGTGAAGTATAAACTTGTGAAAACCTGCCCCCAGAGTTTGCCTAGTTCTTTTACCTCCCCTCGAAGGAGCTGCATCTCTTTAGGAACATTAGGTTACTGCCCAATGTCTTCTAATGGTTGAGCACTTTTTTTGTGCTTAATTGAGCTATTGAGGCCTCTAACATTCCAGATGATTGCTCTTAACATTGCTATTATCCTTTGTCCATTGTCCAACCAGCCTTACCTACCCCCCACCACTGTTCCCGAGTATCATCATAGCTAGAAACTGTCTATTCATCCATTCACTACTGCAAGGGATCCAGCATGCCTTGACCAGGCCACGGACCTCTCAATTTCTGGAACCTAAACAGTTTTTCAGAAATCCTCTGTACTGCAAGGGATCTAGCATGCCTTGACCAGGCCACAGACCCCTCAGTTTCTGAAACCTAAACAGTTTTTCAGAAATCCTCTGTACTGCAAGGTACTAGCCCTGACTTTTGGATTTGGTACCAGTGGAAGCTGATTTCCAAGTGACCCACACTATCTCCTGCTGAACACATCTCTAATCTACTGTATCTCCCTCTATGTCTCTAATAGAATTTATGTGCCAGGGTTCAATGATTTGTTTAATCCTTACAGTCATTTTAAGTTCTGAGTTGATATTAGAAGTGAATTTTGAGCTTTTTTTTGTGTTTGTTTTTGTTGCCTTTTCTATTAGCAGATTACTGTATATCCTCTCACCACTAGAGGGCTATATCTCTACCTCTGTCTCTATCTAGTACGAAGCCATGTGGGTTCTCTCTGCCTTTATCTCACCTCTCCTCCTCCTTGCCCTGCCCTCCCCTTCTCTCTCCCTGGTTCTAGCCACCCCACCCCACCCCACCCCGCCACCCTCTACTCTGGTTTCCACTGCTACTCCAAGGGAACTCTCCACTTCCACTCGAGACTTGTGCTTGGTGCTTGGTGCACTGTTTGGATATTCCTGGTTACTTAACCCGACCACTTCTCTCAACAAGTGTGGCCACCTCTGTACACTGTACCACCTTGCAGTCCATATGGGATACCACCTGGAACATTGCAACCTCTACTCCAGGAAACAACAATCAAAACTATCTCTCAAAGAGCTGCGACTCTGCTTCTTAAAACTCCTACTCCTCCTCCTCCTTCTCATCTCAGGCAGCGTCCATCCCAATCCTGGCCCTAGAAGCTCAGGCTACACACAAATTCCAGGTGCCCTTATCCTTGCAACTATTAATATCTGCAGCCTACTACCAAAGCTGGATGCACTCCAAGCCTTCATATGCCAACACAACCCTGACATCCTTGCAGTGGTGGAAACTTGTCTGACACCTAAAGTTCCTGACTCAGCAGTAACAATACAGGGCTACAATGTCCACAGGCTGGACCGGATATCCAAAAAAGGGGGTGGTTGCGCAATCTATATCAGAGACTCCCTGTCTTGGCACCCTGTAGCAACTCCATCACTTTCTGCCTCGGCCCAGATTCTGCCAATAAAAATTGTCCTAGGTTCCAACCATAAAGCCCTGACTATTGTCTCCGTATACATCCTGCCCAGGGACCCTAAACATGGCTTCAATGACGTACTAAACTTTATCAACTCTCATCCTCCTGAAGCTGAACTTATTCTACTAGGGGATTTCAACATAAACTGGTTAGCTTCGAGTGCCAGTGCCTATAAAGACTCCATCTCAGCTGCTAACCTCACGCAAATGGTAAACTCCCCTACTAGGATTAACTACAAGACTGGCACCAGTACCCTCTTGGATTGGGTCCTCACCACTCACCCCACAAGGATTTCTCGTACGACCATTCTCCCAGACTCTCTCAGTGACCTCTCCCCAGTCATGTGTGCATGGTCTAACAAATTCCTTAAGCCCCTCCCCAAATTATCGCTAGCAGAGTCCTTCCTTGTGGAAAACTTCCACATCTCAAACAATACCTGCTTCTACAAGACTGGCTACACATCTAAGAAGCAACAGATGTTAACTTGGCTCTTGATCACTTCATCTCAATTTTCAAATAAACCTGCAACCTCTTTGCCCCTGCTAAAAGGCGCAAAACAAAATCTCTCTCTAACCCATGGGTCACCGCTGCTCTTCTCTCACAGCCGAAACTAAGGGATCACCTCTCGGCAGCTGTCAGGGCCACTGGCAAACAACTGGACATACAAAATTACAAACAAGCACAAAATGCCTGCTCAAAAGCCATACGGCTAATGAAATCCACCTATTACAAAGACGTTCTCACCAGTGCATGGGGAAATGGTTGTGCTTTCTGGGACAATATCAAGGATGTCACAGGGAAGCAGCTAAAAACCTCTCCAGCCATGTTAATGGTTGATGGCTCCTCAACTCTTGACCCCAAGGTGATTGCAAACATCTTTAACACAGCTTTTTCAGACCTTAGTGCTGTTCTACCCAATGACTTTTTCAAAAACAGGGCCTACTCCCTAAATACCTCAGCCCCTCAGTCTAACCATCCCCTCTTCTACTTCAGGAAGTAAGGCTGAATGAAGCTCGCCACTATATTACTGCAGCTATCTCTAAATCTAGATCTAGTAGCGACACCCTGGACCTTAAGCTTCTGTTGCTCACCCTCGATGAGGTAATTCATCCATTAACAAAAATCCTAAATCTCTCTCTCAGCTGTGGAAAATTCTCGGACCTATGGAAAACAGCCACCGTGACACCCATCCATAAAAGTGGGGATAAGACGAATCACTTAAATTATTGCCCTATTTTCATATTGCCCCACTCTCTAAGGCACTCGAGCGCATCGTGGCTGATCAACTTACCGACCACTTGGATAAATACAATATACCTTGTCCACAACAACATGGCTTCCAGAAAGGTCACAGCACCACCACAGCCCTTCTTGAGTTCACTGGGGCTTTGCACAAATCCCTTGACAATGGCCTTCTCACAAGGGCCGTTTTCGTCAACCTCTCCAAGGCCTTTGATACAGTACACCATGGACTACTAATTCACCAACTACTGAATGCCGGGCTGTCACCTGACTCTTCTCTTTGGTTTAAAAGCTACTTAGAAAACCGGTCGCAGAGAGTAAAAATTGCGGACGCTCTTTCTGACACCCTGCCTGTTCGCTCGGGTGTCCTACAGGGATCCATACTGGGCCCTTTCCTTTTTAGCCTTTTCTTAAACTCCCTCCGTTACCACTGCTCTGAGCAGATCATACTGTATGCAGATGATGCTGTTGTATTCTCCACTCACAAAGATCCTGCAACTCTTCAACACAACCTTCAACTTGGTTTCAGTTCTGTAGAGAATTGGTTTCTTAATCATAAACTGGTACTCAATGACAAGAAAACCAAATCTATGCTCTTCTGCAGCTCTCATAACCCACACAAGCTACACCGCTTGGCTATCTCCACCACCCAGAGGAACACTCTAGATCAGGTGGGGTCCTTCAAATACTTAGGGATACAGCTTGACCCTAATATCTCCTATGGACTTCATGTAGATAATGTAGCTAGAGCTGGTAATGCACGGCTTGGTCTCCTCTACAAACACAGACTACACCTCACGCCAGAAGCTTTGAAGGTTGCAGTCCTGAGCTCTGTGATCTCTGTAATAGACTATGGTCTCATCATTTATGGCTCAGCCACAACCACAACCCTTAGACGCCTCTCAACTGCCTTAAATAAGGCATGTCAGCTCATCGTCTCACCCACACATGTGACCTGTACACTCAGACCGGCTGGCTCCAACTATCAAACCGCATGAAGTTTCTCACCTGCTCCATGGTGAAAAAAATCTAGCTTGGTCTTGCACCTTCTGGGGTCTCAACTCTGTTACAACACCGAATTAACAAATGGTGCCTTAGGAGATCCACGCTACAGCTACTGAAAGTCCCCCACTGTCACACTTCACAGAGACAACACTCTTTTGCTTATCGAGCGCCACTCTGGTTCAATGGCCTCAACCCCACCATCTCCTCTGCCCCAACAATTGGTATGTTTAAAACTAGGCTCTGGGACTATCTCACTACCAACAGCTTCTGTGACTGCCCAACTTAACCTTGTTTCTCCACTTCTCTTCCGCTCTAGTGGTCCCCCCCTTCCCTCCTCACTGGATTCTACCCTCACATCTTGGTATGCCCAATGCTGCACTTTTCACCTTCTCCCCACCCTTCCTACATTCCTTCTCCCCCCCCCTTCCCTCTCCCTAGGACTCTGGTACTTCTTATCTGTTGTCTATTTTCTCTGACAAATGCCACTGGCTACCTTGTTACAATGCTAGCCTTGAATTGTTTTAATCTGTACTCTGTTTGCAATGTCCACATTCTTATAATGTCTGTCTTGATGTTCCCCATAATTTGTATTTCTCTGACGTGGAACCTTTGTAAAAGAGCCAAGGCTCAAAGGTATTTGTAATCATAGACTTAATAAATAAAGAGGGCAAACACTAAAACTAGTTTAACAATTGTAAAACTGTGAAAACTTTTAACTTTATTGTTGTCTTCCACCTTATTGATTGGTATAGGATAGTTCTCAGGAGTATAGCAACGCACGATGTTCTACCTGAGTCTCATGTTCCTCAAGCCTAGGTGCTGCTACCCACTTTAGCACAATGTCCTTCCTTCCCCTGCCATCCAGTTTGCCTTAATGGCTGAGGCTCATGCTAGTAACTGGATTGGTTCATGTTAGATTATCTCACAATCCCTTATGTGTTTGTTCACCCTATCCCCCCTCCCCCGTGAAGCTCAGTTTTGGTCTCCCCCCTACTGAGGCTTTCAAGTATCTGCCTGAACCCAACCACATAGACTTTCCCTTGTGAGGAGGACTGGAGCTGTAGTTCATTCAGCCTCCCCTAAATCTTCTGGTTTGGCCATAATAGGCTGTTTTTCAACTTCTTCCTTCCTTTTTCCATTGTGCAGCCTCTCTATCTCCCCCCGCTAGTGGAAAGCCCTGGCCACTAATTGGGTTCTATGTCTCCACTGCTAGCCATCCCCCATTCACGTCTCCTACAGAGCATGGGTAGTTTGGATAGGGAGAGGCTTCTTTGCACTCAACCTCTCAGCTGGAGCTCCCAGCACAGCAAATCACAATTTTAAAGCTCTTCACTCTCTTTTCCCACTCTCCCTCCTCCCTACACGTCTCAGCATGCCATTCTTGTGGGGCATTAACACAATTCCATTTCCATGACAAATTTAAAAAATCTATCAGTACCAGCATCAAACATTGTACCTAATTCCCCCCAGTTTCATTTCTTCACATATCAGCACATTTCATACCTGCGAGTTCAGGATCCTTACTTAAACTATCTGTCTGGTCCACTTTCAAGTCAAGATAATAACTCAATGTCTTCTAAATTTTCAATATGTTAATAGAATGGGCACTAAAGCCACAACCAAAACTTGGTCCATTTGTTGGTGTAAGCAAAGATAAGAAGCTACAAAAATCCCTTTATCCTATGTGACGTCTTCTTTCTTTAGCCCCACTCCCTTTGTCAGCTAGGTTGGTCTCCATTCAAGCTGTTCCTCTCGGCCTATCCCTGCTTCCATCACAGTGTGGGCCTTGTGTCCTCTGACTCTGCTCTTTTGGTGGGGGCTCCTGCCAGAGGGATCCATCTGACTTCAGGCTCCTTGCTGAATTGAACTAGGTGTTTCTTGTCTTCTAGATGGCAAAGGCTACAAGGATTAGGTTAGATTTGTTCAACCCCAGGTGAAACTGCATGGCATAGAAAACAACAGGAAAACTCGTACTTCAGAACCAGGGGAGTGAGTCCCCAGTGAAGGTGGCAACAGTTTGCCAAAAAGATGCAAGCGATACAGTTCTTAGGTTGAAAAAAACTGTCTCTGGAGTGCGATTTTTCCTGTTGTTTTGTGTTCGATTGGGCTGGCAGCGCTTGACTCGCACTCTGCTCAGCTTGACGTGCAGAACCTTTTTTGTTTTATTCAGGAAGCTGCATGGCATAGCTGCTTAAAGCTCAGCCACACCGCGTGACTTCTCACAGTGCATTTTCAGGCCACTTCTGCCTTTTAAACATTGAAATCACAGCCCCAAAATGGCAAACTCAAATAATTTTCTATAATCACAACTTTCAGTTCCCCCAATTTGTGCATAGGGATTTTACTATAGGGGCAGTAGTTGTGTGTGTGTGTGTAGGGGGGAGCAGTAGCCAAACAATGCAGTATGTTATTTATGTCCAGGCACAGAGGAATAGAAAAACTGCCTTTGATGGGAAGCTCTAAGAACTCAGGGCTCTGGATTTAACAGTTCCTGCCAAGTGTACTGCACTTTATTTGGTTTACTTATTGTTTGCTACTTTTGTGACTTTGTAGTGTGACTACCTGCCTGAATCTTGGTGGTGATGTGATGCACATCCTGAACTTTTCATTGTTACCTAGGCAAATTTCAGGACTTGCTGTAATGAGTCATCCTACATTTATGACAGGCTATATGTGGTGGTGTGGGGGGACTTGGTGAGGATTGATTTAAGACACAGTACAAAACATCATACAGAACATAAAATAATGTTTTGTATGCTGTACTATGCACCACAATACTTCTATAGTAAATATTGTAATTTACATCACATTCTAGTTGAATAGCCATCCTTTGCAATCACAACCAGCAACACCTTTTCCAAATGCCTAATTTATCACATGCCCTGTGCAGGTGTTATATTCCTCCATAACACGTTTACTCTGTCAGTCAGTTTCTGTTTCGTTCTGGGCTTACCGTGTATACTTGCGTAAAAGTCAGTCCGCATATAAGTTGGGGGTATTTTTATGAGCTGCAGAGGAAGTATTTATCATTGACCCGCATATAAGTCAGAACTGTTAACTTAACGCTAATCTGTCACAGGTTGCCATTAAAAACCTGTTTGTTGCCATTAAAAATGATTGCTCTACCGAGTGTTTAAATGAAATGTAATGAATGCACAGTGAGAGACAAGCACTGAAGCTGTCAATTTGGGGCTAAGAAGCACTCAGGAAGCAATCAAGAAGCAATCCAATCAAGTTGGCACTGTATGTTATGTGGAAGGTGTCAGTAATGTTTGTAAATATGTGTCAGTCACAGTGTTAGTGGCTGTGCTAACCTGGCTATCAAGCACAAGTTATGTTTTAATTTCAGTCTCTAGAAGTGACCCGTAATTTTCTCTGCACCTCACAGTACTCGCATATAAGTCGGAACCCTTTAATGAGCATTTAAATTTTGTCCCACAAATCCGACTTATACATGACAATATTCGGTAGTCTTTCTCTATGTGTGCTTTTTTTTAACTCGGCTTTATTGAAGCAGCACCTGTAAATAAGCTTTCAGCTTAGTGTGTCTCACCTGGTTAAACAATTGGAAAAAAATTCATACATTTGCTTTCCATATCATACATTTGAAATTCTCCACAGCAAACATTCACTATGAAAATACAAGCAGTGTTGTACAGCATTAAATCTGAATGTGTGACAGACTCTATTTAACAAATACTAGACCATTCACATATAGTGGAGACTATGTGCTTACAATACAACCTGGCATTAAAAAATTGTCCTCATGTTTACATTTCAGAAGACTGGTTCTTGGAAAGAGGCAATTTCATATGTTACCCCTATTAACAGCTGAGCAGTTACAATAGCAACACTTAGCTCCGAAGCCTAAACCCAAGGTTCCAGAGCTTGGGCCTTACCAACCCAGCTCCCGGGATCTGCTGCACTAATCTACTGCCCCCCCCACTTCTTAAAGTCTTAACCACAGTCTTGAGGTGGCATAGGTCCCCTCCCATCTCTCCACCCCATAAGTGAGTGTTCTCTGACTTCCACCTGAGTACCTTTAAAATACCCCTAATGACTGGACTCCTCACTGCCCAGCGAGGATTCCCAGCCATTCCATCTCTTCACTTTTCTCCCAATTTAAATGTAATTTTGCCATAATTGATTCCATTAGCAGCACTTCCTTCATCCTATGGACCCACTCTGTCCTGCTTGGGGGATCCGGTTTCAACCATTTCCCGGTAATACATTTCAGGGCTACCAAAATCATGGTCAGAAGGACCTTCCTTTTTTCTGCGGGTTGGTGTGTGTCACAGGTGGGAGGCCTAGTACCCAGTCCTCAAAGGTCAGAGGGATATTGACGCTAGTTATATCATGCACTGTTTCTTGTATCTCTCTCCAAAAAGGGGTCAGCACTGGGTAGCTCCAAAAGATGTGTCAGTGGCTACCCAGTCCCCCACACTTCCTCCAACAGCCATCATCTTTAGAAGTGTTGTTGTGCTTAGTTATTGTAGTGGTATGGAAGAATTGCATTAAAACTTTTCAAAAGAATTCTCTCCAAATTGGAGTGGATGTGGCCCTCCACCCCCATTTTAACCTATGGGACCATTCTACATCAGTAATTGTAATGGCTGCCTCCATTTCCCACTTTTTCTTAAGATTCCCCAACAGGTTTCCTCCTCTATTGGACAGCAGTTGGTAAATGCAAGAGATATAGCCAGTGTGGCCTGCCACCATCACCACCCCGTACAGGAAATTCTCCCAGCTGGATTATGGGTGGGAAAGTTTCCCAACATGGCCCAAAGAATTTATAAAATGTCTTACTTGCATATCGCATAAAAATTCTGAATTTGGCCAGCCAAAATTCTCCTTCGCCCTTTGAAATGAAATGCCGTGACCCCTCTCTATGAATTGAGAAAACCTGGTGATCCCTTAAGTAGCTTATCTGGCGTAACCCAAATCTAGGGATGGTGGAAAGAAATTGAGTGTATACCGAATCAGGGAGAGGGGGCCCAACCCCAATGGGGTGTCCAGCCTCTTTCGGAGTCTACCCAGAACATATAATCCATGTGAAATCAATCTGTTCCCGACCTGTTTATTATAGTCTGGTGGGGTATCTGACAGAATTAATGAAAATAAGGGCCTATCCCTTAAATCCGTGTCTTCAATGGCATACCATTGTGATGTGACCCTCTGCTTTGCCCATGTCATAAGACCTGCTGCCTGTGCCGCCAAGTAATAAGAGTATAAATCTGGGAGCCCCAACCCGCCCTCTTCCTTTGGTAATTGAAGACTAGACCTAGTAATCCATGTTTTTATGGTTCCAGATAAATCTGGACACATCCTTTTTCAATTTGGACCAGAACCTATTTGGGATACGGATGGAAAGACACTGGAATAAAAACAGTAGGCATGGCAATAACTTCTACCCCCCCCAAATGAGAGGGTTAGCAGTCTCCACCTGGCCATATCCTGTTCGACCGATCTCCATAACTTTACATAATTTGCTGAAAACAGCTTAGATGTATCTGACATAACCTGGATGCCCAAGTACCTTATCTGGTTGTGCGGAGCCCATGCAAAGGGGAACCTCTGCCTGAATTCCACCAGTGGAAGTCCGCTTAAGACCATTGCTTTGGATTTTAGGGAGTTAATTTTATATCCTGAAATCTCTCCAAAGGAGCCCCAAATTTGCACCAAGGGGGGGGGGGCAAAGATTGCTCCAGGCTGGATAGAAAAAAGAGGGAATCATCTGCATATGAGAACAATTTATATTCTGTACCTCCCACTGTGATTTCTTTAATCCAAATCTCCTGACGAATCTTAGCAGCCAGGGGTTCAAGACTCAGTGCAACAAGTAGGGGTGATAGGGGGCAGCCCTGCCGCATACTTCTAGAAACCTGGAAGGGGCTAGTGCTCATTCTGTTAACTCTAACAAGGGGTTTTGGTTCAGCATAAAGTTGGAAGATAATCTGAAGGAATCTGGCGTCGAAAGTCATGATTTCCATGGATTGTTTTTGAAACTGCCAATTAACTCTATCAAATGCTTTTTCAGCATCCATGGATATTGAAATTCAGGGTGAAATTTTTGTGCCGAAATAATGTTTAATAACTTTCTAAGATTGTCCAGGATATATCTCCTAGATATGAATCCAGTTTGATCTTCATGAATCACTTGAGAGATTACCCTCTGTAGTCTCCTAGCCAGAAGACCAGTGAATATTTTAAGATCTACATTTAATGATGAAATTGGCCTATATGACCCACACTCCACTGGATTTTTCCCCCCTTTATGCAGAACAATAATTTGAGCTGTACGCCAGGACTCAGGGACATCTCCACCCTCCATAACTTCTCTAAAGACATTTAATAGAAACAGGGCCAGTCTATCCTCAAAAGCCCTATAGAACTCAAAATGAATCCATCCAGCCCTGGAGACTCCCCTTCCTAAGGGTCTGCATTTGCTCTTTTAATCCAGGTCACATCTGGAATCGAGCATGTTGCTCAGTATGCCTTCCTGGTAAATCTCGTAAATAAATAAATAAATAATCCAGTAGGGTTACCTGGGAATCTAGTGAATCTCTATCTTGTTGATTTAAAAGTCTAACTGCCACCCCTGGAGAAAAGTTTGAACCTTCTGGTCAAAGTCTTCAGTGAGTTCCTGAGTGTAAAGATGCCTATAAAATGAGGCAAAGGAAGCTGAGATTTTCCCAGGGTGGCTGGTAATCTGGTTGTCATCTGGATTTTTAATGCTCAGCACTAGCCTACTAGCTTGCTGAGAATGGAGAGAGCTGGCCAAGACTTTCCCCATCTGGTTACCCCCTTCGAAATATGTCTGATGTACCCTTCTATAAGAGCCCCCTATTAATTATATCAGAATTGTATCCAGTCTCCTACTAGTCTCCTTAAGCTGTCTTTTTGTTTCCAGATTTAAAGATATTTTGTGTTGAAATTCAAGTTCTGCTGTTTTCTCCTCCAACTCCCTAATTTTACTATTCCTCTTCCGCTTTTTTTCACGAGCTGCAAAATTTATAATGGCACCCCACAGGACTGCTTTAAGAGCATTCCATCTGATCTCATGTGATGATTGTTCTATGGGGTTATTGGCTGAGAAGTCATCAATCACCTGTTCAATGTGTGTTTTGAAATCACCACAGTTTAGCAAGCCTGTATTGAATCGCCAATGGGAGTTTCTAATTGATTGTACTATGGTCAAAGACATCTGCACAGGTGCATGCATGGCTCCAGATAAGGTGTGTACCGGCCTATTTTACTCATTTCATTTTAGGAAATACTCTTCAGAAATTTTTTTAATGAGTACCTGTACTCACCCAAAATTTGTAAATACTCCACACACCAAAGAATAGTGCTTCTTAACACAACCGGTGATAAAAAAAGGAATATTTTTTTGCCAGATTTAGAGCACTTGCATGCCTCCCACTTTTGTTTTATCACTATATTTTAAAACTGGTGAGTAAATTCCTACTTGCCAATATTATTTGGAGCATTGTTGGCACCTGAAATTCTTATCTAGAAAAAAAAACTATATTTTTTTAATAAACGTATTCCTCAGTCCACTCTAGCAAGACATTTGTACACATCTGAATTTCATTTTACTCACCTCAATTTCAAAATGAGGAGTACAGGTACTCATCCCAAAAAATCTTATCTAGAGCCCTGGGTGCATGATCTGAAATTGAGCTGGGGAGGGGGGGAGATAGTGCACCCATTGACAGTATAGGCCCACTCCTCCGACAATAACAACATGTCTATTTGTGTGTAGCACCCAAGCCTATCAGAATAGTGGAAGTAGTCTCTTTTCTGGCCCTTTTTCCATCTCCAAACATCTAATAAGCCCCAAGTTTGCAACAACCTATTTAAAGTGGTGCCAGCAATCTCCAGGTCAGGTAACCTTGCACCCCCACGTTTATCCAAAGAGGTTAATAATATAGTGTTGAAATCCCCCCCCTTCCCAGAATGCATATTTTCCCCTCGGTATCAGTCAGCCTGGGAAAAGTGCATCTGAAAAAGGAAGCAGCCTCCCTGTCCTCATTTAGAGTACACATTCTTGCTATCGAGAGGGGGGTATCCCTATAAGATCCCGACACCTTGATAAATCTTCCTTCAGGGTCCAAGGTGATGCTCAGTACCTGGAGTGGGCATGATTTGTGAACACTTATGACGGTGCCTCTCCTATGCGGATGTGCCAGATAGGAGGATGAATAAACCGCACCCACCCATTTCCAGCATAATTTTCTATGCTCTAATTCTGTGAGATGGGTCTCCTGCAGGACAGCTATTTGAGTGCTTAACTTTCCAAATTCCTGTAGGATTCTGGATCTATTAATTGGGTAGTTGATCCCGTGAACATTATAGGTAGTAATATTTAACCCTTCCATCGCAAGAGCATACCAAGTGACCCCGCCCAGTAGCTAAACTCCTGGGTCCCTGTTTGAGCAGGAGTGTGAGAGAGGAGCAAGTGCACAGCAAATGTAGAAATAACACAAAAGAACCACTGTAACATATTAACATCAACAAAGAACATGCTATTACCTAACACATTCCCAAAGAGGGAGTCAAACTTAAACTTGTGTGAACATTTTTATCTCTTCCAAGATGCCACGAAGTACCCACCCATTTTCAAATGTATTCTGGTGGGCAATGCTGGGGTATACCAAACACCTGGCTATGAGCACCGTAGTATGTTTGGTGCTGGCTGCATTCGTGGTTACCACCTAGCCGATGTAGATTCCCCCCGACTTTGAATTAAGCTTGGTTGGAGGGACCCCCACCCTGTTTTCCCCATGTAGCATGTTAAGCTAAGCCAAGAATTGCCTTTATCCTGCATGAAAACATTTGAAAAACCAAAAATGAAGCACAATCCCCCTCCGTCCTGGAAGCCCTAAAGGGCTAGACCCCTAGATTTACTGCTTACAGGGCCTGTCCATGCTTATTAACCTGTATTAGCTGAGCAATGACAGAGTCCCCTATAATATTAGAAAAAAAGATAAAGAAGGGGGGACCTAGCTTAAGGTATAGGAGGAAAGGCACTCCATCTGAAGTCCAGTTTCAGGCTTAAATTTGCTTCCTGCCTATGGCGGCACCTGAAGATTTAAAACCATTCCCAAAAGCTTTTCAGGCCTTGCATGTACCAGAGAGTCCTGTTTTCTTCAATCTGCAGACTACTGACCCTGGTTTTGCAGGCTGTTCCAGATATTCAGGTTCTCTGACTTGCACGCTAACTTGACTCTTCAATTCCCACTAGGGCCACTGCCCACCATCTGCCACTGTCTCTTTTCAATCTCTTTAATAACTGAAGGAGGTGTTCGTTCGTCTACCTGAAGCTCCAAAGAAGTAAGATGTTTCTTTGCCTCATCAACCGACTCAAAGATTTTAGCTCCTGCATCGGAAGTAATTCTGAGACTTGCTGGAAAGTCCACTCTTGCTTTGATACCTTTCCCCCTCAGAGCTCTCACTGTTGGGAACCAAAGCTTTCTTCTGACCATCGTCATCGGGGCATAATCTGGTTCAAAAAATTATTTGTTGTCTCCAAAAGTGATATCTCTCTTGGCCCAAGCTTTTTTCAAGATTGTTTCCTTGGTACAAAAATCCAGGAAGGCCACAATAATAGAGTGTGGCTGTGCTTTAGGATGTTTGGGGGGGTGCAGATAGGTCCCTGTGAGCACGGATGATGTTGAGAGGGTAATCCTTCTCAATATCCAGCAATTCCCAGATTAGGCTTTCCTTGAACTCTGGCATATTACCATTCTCTGTATTCTCTGGGAGCCCATGAATTCTCAAATTAATCTGCTGAGATTAATTCTCTAAATCTTCCATCTTGTCCATGAGGAGCTGTATGCGGTCGTGCAGTTGGATAATCACACCATTGTGTAGATCTGATGTTTCCATGTATGTGGTAAAGTGGCTTTTCATCTCTTCTAACTGCTTGCCTTGTTTAGAGATGTTGCTTTTGTTTTCTTTTATGTCTGCTTTTATCGTATCTAAAGTGTTGCTAAGCCTATGCAGCTCCCGGCATAACTGGAGGGAGGTGATTGTGAAATCCTTCCTTCCACCTCCGAGTCACTCTCCCAAGTAGATTCCACAGGCTTAGAGGCCTCCACAGTGCATGCCAAAGGCCTGGAGGGTAAGTTTAATTTCTGCTGCTTAAGTCCTCCGCCTGACCCCGATTTGGGTCTATTTCTGGTTGCCATGCTGTTCACTGGTATTGTTTGCCTCTAAAGTTGAGTTGCCCCATGGGTGGTGTTTGAAATTAAGATATATTAGTCAGAGGTGTGGGAGAGCTCTGTAGCTGTGCGACTACATCGGATGGTGACGTCACCAGAAGTCCCATGTGTGCTTTTTTAACATATTAGCAGTTTCAGTGGCTCAGTAGGTAACACACTCACCTCTGGGGCTGGAAGAAAGCCATACCCTCAGTACTTGGGATATAACCCATGACTGACACTGTAGTGCAGTACAAGGGAGTGCTGTTGAGGTGTTGTCCTTTGGATGAGACGCTAAACAGAGATCCCTTCTGCCCACCTCTGGTCACTGTCCAGGTGGAAGTAAAATATCACCTATCTAGGAAGAGTAGGAGCTCTTTTATTAAAAGAAATATCAGCAAATATATATACAAGTATAATTGCCAGAGTGATACAGTATATACAAAAATAATATACAACAAGTAACCGTAGGAAAAGAAGAAAATCAAAAGTATATAAACACTAACTAAAAACCCTCAGCCCAAAAGAAAGAAAGAGAAAAATAAGAAAAAGAGAGAAACATCCATAGACTATAGATGCAGTCTTCTCTGTCTTCTGATCATCAAGAAAACCAATCAAAACCTTTCCACAAGTTTTCCTACAAGACAGCACTCATAGGACTTCAGCTATGAATAATATGGATAATACAAACCTGGGCATCTGTGGGTGACAATCATACCTGGAATAACTAATCTAATTTCACATTGTAATTACCTGGGTGATGCCTACTGCACATTGTTATTTAAACAGAATTTCTGTTATATAGAACTACAGCATATAACTGTGTTTGTGTTTTCCTTCAATACTTAGCTGACTTGAACATGTGTCCAGTTTAATAGACACCTGTGAATAATCCTTTACAATGTTCAGTTCGCAGACCTGTGTATTGCACTTAGATGAATTCTGTTGGTACTTTTTGTTGTATGTCTTTTTTTGAAAATATTCAATAAAAGGATTAACTACAAACCCCTTCCACAAGTTAACAAAAAGATCTCAGGGAGAATCTTATATTCATAATCCCTCACCAGAGATAACTTAGTTTGAATCTGTTCCAGCAGTACATTCAGAGCGGTAACTGTTTTCTGTAAAACAAACTGGCACCTAGCCTGCCAGATGTACTTGATGCAGGCAAACAGCAGACTCAATGTACTAAACGCCCTCTTATTCCAGGCCTCAGTAATATCTCCCATGCCCAATACTTTAGAGGCTACAGTCTTCATTTCAGGGAATGACCAGCTGTTTGCTTGGTATCACATTAAGACATCGCTTCAATAATGTCGCTGCAATAATATTGCTGCTGGAACCTTGAGAGCATTTACAGCGACAGGGGTGTAACAGCATTATGAAGTTATGGCTACCCCATCACTGTATATACAGATGGGGAAAGGGATAAATGAGTGATAGGTAGGGTGCCTGGTTGAGCTGCTTCTATGGTGGAGTGGCTAAGGCACTTGCATCAGGAGCAGAGAAGACTTAGGGACCAGGGTTTGGTTCCCTGTCTCCCAGAACAGAAGTTATGTTTTTTTTTTCTCCCACAAAGACATTTCCCCCCTCCTGAGTTTTTCCCCGATCCCTGAGTTGATTATATTAATTCCAGGATGTGTGGCAGCAAAGCCCCCATGTCGGGGTGTGTGGGGGAAGACCCCCCCCCAAAAATAATAAACTCTTGATGTTTTTATGTAAGTTTCTGTGTTGGGTTGGCTTTTGTGCTGATCACGGTTTTCCCTGATGCTGTCTTTTATTTTAGAGGTTTTGGTTGCGGCATAGTGTGCTGCGAGGTTTTTGTAGACAATATTATCACCTAGATCCATTTGCTTAATAATGGCCAGAATAGTGTAATGTATGTACAAGTAAAGAACAGATGGGCCATAGTTTCAATTACCTGCTGGCAGTCATGCTGGGGACTACCCTGTTCTTCCATACTTGTATGTTTGGCATTGCCCTTTACATTCAACCTACCATGAGCGCATAACCACAACATGTCCCACATTTTTGGGGTGGATTCTACCATTCATTAACTAGCCTGCCAGATGCAGGAGGAGGCAGTATATTGCAGTGGTGTAAGACTCTGAGCTATAAATCTGGAGACCTGGGTTTGAATCCCACAGCCCCCACTTGCATACTGTGTGACCATGAGCAAGTCACTTAACTTCCTGTGCTCCCAGGTTGCACCTGTAAACAAGTTTTCAGCTTAGTGTGTCTCACCTGGTTAAACAATTGGAAAAAAAAACTGTTTAGTACTAGTGGCTGGGGCACACCATGCACAGGATCAATAAACAAATATTTAGCCATAACTCTGGGAAGTTTTCATACAAACATGTTATCCCTCACCATTGGAATGGTTATATGCCAGCATTTAAGTTTCTGGAAGCTGGTAAGTATACTGTATATGCCAAATTTCCCTCATTCACTAAAAATACCACCAACAGCTAAATCTGGTTCAAGGTCAGTTGGCATTCATCTGTATCCTCCTTCCCCAGGGTCGTGCCTGAAAATAGGCAGGATTTGTCTAGTGCACTTACCTGGTCAACAAAAACTAAATAAATAAATATAAGGTGCCATATGAAAGAAAGGATCTTTAATAGTACACAGAGTGCTCTGTTCCCAAACTTTTAAGAGGGGACCACTGAGTAGGGTATTTTGTTATTTAAAATAAAATATGAACAGTAACATAGTACATTAAAAAACTTACGGAAATCAAAATATCAACAAAATCCAACACAAAACATGAAATAGAGATATATAAAAAAATAAGGATAGCAGAAAAACGCACAAAAACATTTTTGTAAACAAAATACCAGGGGAAAAATAAACAAAGAAAACATACCCATGTAATCCAAAGACCAATTCAGTTATACTGTACTTAATGCAGAAAAATACCCTATAGCCTATAGGAAAACAACATGATTAGATAAGTTATTCGAACAAAAGACAAGCAGTCATATTCTAGCTAGGAAGATTCAAATTTACAGTAATGTTCTGTGCCAGTACTACAAGAAAATGCAGTGTTTCCATAGATTCCTGACTTGGGGTCTAAGAAAAACCTTTTTATCCTGCTCCCTTACCTTCTGTAGGGAAATAACATCATTGTGCAATATTTCTTGATGTGTCACTGTCTTCTGTTGCATGACCTAAACACAGTGCACCTACCAAATATATTTCAGAACTGCAAATATGACCTGCAGGATGCCTGAATTGTACTTCGTCCAGGAATCTGAAAAAAAGACCCCAAACCAGTTTCTGATGTGTTAGTGTATTACTGTATAACGCTTTATTATCGCACAACCAAATTTCTGCGTGGCTGTGCTCCCAGACTCTTCAGCGTAAAAGATTATTATCGCTATTACGGTGCTCGGCCAACACGGAAGTCAGCTGTCAGTTCCTTGGAGTCTACAAATTATAAGGGTTCCTTCCAATCCCTAGCTACCTGTCTCAAAAAATTAGAGATATATGTACATTAAAAAAAAAAGGTGTTCTTGGATTTCCAGCACATTATCACAAGAAGTTCATGAACAGATTTTTGGCTAGATTTTCAAAGGATGACACAAGGCTTGTGTCACGCCCTACATTACACCCATTTTTTGGTGCAGCTGCGTCATAATCCTTTGATGCACCTGCACCCAATTTTAGCATATCAGGTACAATTGGACAGCTTCCTCAGTTTATGGCAGCTTGAGCCAAACATTTGGTGCCAGCCCCGTAAAAAGGGTCCCCCAAATAACACAAGTTAGATAAGGGAAAAGCTGGTCTAACTTGTGGCATTTGGTGCTCGGGATTAAAAATCCCGATTACCGGCCAGGAGAATGCCGCACGTTCTGTGCAAAAACGATCAGCATACCAGGGGCTTGTGGCATTCTTGATCTTCAAAAACTGAGCCTTTTGTCTTCCAGGTGTTTATGAATGTGTTTGAGTGCTCTTCACACCCAGCCTTCCATGACTGCTTGGCCAAAGTTCGTCCAATTTAAATTTTGGAATCCTATCATTAGTAAGTTGTGACAGTACTACCTCCATGTTAGCTACAAGACACTGAGGGAAACTTAAATTTCTGGACAAGATGTTCTCCATAATCAAGCTGCAAAGTCCTCTCCTAATTATGGTTAAAGCCTGACCATATGGAATCCCCCATTTTATGAGTCTTTGAAAAGCTGCTTTGACATATTTAGGCAAGTTCTGAATCTAACTCAGTTTTCTAGAGTTGGAAGTATGCCACACATCTACACTTGGTGTCATCCAGTCAGTCAGAATCCAAACTTGCCCCCCCATCTCAGAACCAAACAAATATTATTGTAAATAAAGATACTGTAATAAAACAACTAAGGGAATTCTCAAATGTACCCCCATTTTATCAGTCTATAGGTTACCACCCTTTTTAGTGGATAGAGACAATTTCCCCAAAAGGCCTGGAAGAATATACTTTATGATGTTGCCTCCTGTTTTGGGGGCAGAAGAATAATAAAACTTAAAAATAAATAAATAGGCAAGAATAAAGTTTTTAATCAATAAAACTCTTTTTTTTATTTTGAGATTAGTTTCACTCTCCATGTTGCCAAAATCATGGCTGCAGTTTGTAAACATGTGTCCCAGTTCCAAGATGTCATGTCTCCCTTCTCAAGTTCAATACCCCAAATTTTTAGATTGCTTTCAGTGATTGTTACTTTTGCCAAATTACCACTGGCTGGAATAGTTTCCATACTTAACATGGTACCTTTACACTTAGTATAGTTAATTCTTGAACCTGATACTCTTGAGAACTTACACCGTTGCTTAGATAGGACTTGCTCAGATATTGTCCCAGATAGTGTCAAGACTACATCATCCATGTATGCCAGTACTTTGAGGGGTTATTGCTCCAAAGTGAGATCCTATGATCATGAGCTATATGCCTTAGAAAGGAATCTGTGCTACAAACACAGAGCAAAGAGCTCATAGGACAGACCTGTGTCACCCCTTTATAAGCATGGATGTCAGTTCCTGTCCACCCATTCACATTTGATTTTACAACCGCCCTGGCATAAAAGGTTTGCCCCATTTCACAAAATGTTCAGAGAGCATGTAGGCCCTGAGTGAACAAAACAGGTACTCATGTGAAAGGCAGTTAAATGCCTTTTGCTGATGTAGACTTAGTACAAATCCATTTAATTTTCCCATATCCCCTTTCAGGAAAGCCTCTCTCAAGAGAATTACATTATCCTGTATCATGCGGTTTGGTAGGGAAAATGACTGGTACAGGCTGATCAAACATTCCGCAACTTTAGACAATCTAGTAGTCAAAATTTTCTCTAAGATTTTAAAGTCATAATTAATTAAACTTAAATACCTCCAATTACCAAGGTTCAATGTGTCCCCCCTTTTACGTGTCATTAGTACAACTGCCTTTGACATACTGTAGTTGCAGGGAGAGAATTAGTATCTAAAATAAAGTCAAACAGTTCCACCAAAACGGGTACAAGGTCAGTACTAAAGGTCTTACAAAATTCTGAAACCAGGTAATCAGTTCCTGGTGCTGTATCATTTTTCATAGCTGCAAAAGTAGCTTTAACCTTGCCCTGGGTAATATGACCTATACGTCTGCAGATTCTTGTGCTATAGGCTGTGGTAATTTTAACTGGGAAAAAGACAGATTTAGGAGATGCAGCTGATGGTGTTCCAAGTTCAAGCTTATTACAGGAAATACTCCATTGAGCAGGCTCATTCACAAGGAGGTCCTGGTAACATTGACAATACAAAAACATATATGAACTTAAACTGACAGATTGCATGGCACTAGTAAATAACGAATGGCAAATATCAGAGTGGGAATGGGGTGCAGGTAATACAGGTACCATTACTATCTAATACATAACAGGGTACTGACTAACGTGAGGACATATATGCTGCACATGAAATTCAGAATAACTACATCTGAGAGTGGAAAGACAGAGAAAGTGCATGGAGTAAGTGATTTAGGTAATCAATGTGGGGCACAGTGTGTCAGAATTAGTGAGAGTTATGAGTGGGGGGGGCTTAGAGAAGAGGGAGGTATGGGCAGGGGTGGTTATGGGGGGTAAGGGTAGAGGGAGTTGTTGTCACAAAGTTTTCTACTGCTTTGAGCATACCAGCAGATAAGGACTCAATTCATCCATCCACTGGCGCATTGGACTGCAAAATTCTTCTTTCAACCTGCTTTCTGCAGTCTCAGCAAAGGTATGCCTCTTATTTTGAGTGCTTAACTTCATTTCCTGATTCAGAGACTTAGTCCTGTCATACAGTAAATTACACATTTCTCATTTTATTACTCCAGTTTGAGAGCAATAGTCTAATTTTTCAGTCTCTGTTTTGGAAATAAGTTTCTGCAGCTGTGTCCTAAGGCTAAGCATATTTTAAATAGTCTTCATTGGCTGCTTGCCCAGAAAAATCTTGAAACAGCTTCAATTTAAACATAGAAACATAGACTTTGATGGCAGATAAGGACCGCTTGGCCCACCTAGTCTGCTGATTTCCCTACCTACAGGATAGGCCGCAGATCCTAGTTAACCAACAGCCTATTTCTTCCTACCCCCCACAAGAATTGCCTTATGTCTGTCCTATGCATTCTTGAATTCTCCTACAGTTTTAGACCCCACAACCTTCTCAGGAAGGCTGTTCCATGCATCCACTACCCTCTTTGTGAAATAACTACCTCACATTGCCCCTGAACTGCCCTCCTTCTATCTTTAAATTGTGTCCCTTGTTCTTGCAAGTCTCTTTTCTGAAAGATGCTACCCTCTTGGACTTTGTTGATTTCACTGAGGGTACTTAAAAGTTTCTATCATGTCCCTCTCATTCTTTCCTCAAGGGTATACATATTAAGCTCCTTTAGTCTCTCCTCATATGGCTTCTCTTGCAGACCCTGCACCATTTTAGTTGCCCTCCTCTGGACTACCTCTATCCTGTCTATGTCCTTGCAGAGATGGGATCTCCAGAACTGTTCACAGTACTCCAGATGGGGTCTCACCAACTGTCTGTACAGAGGGATAACAACTTACTGTTTTCTGCTGGTGATGCCTCTCCCTATACATCCCAGTATACCCCCAGCCCTCCCTACTGCCTTCTCACATTGCTTGCTAACCTTAAGGTCGTCTGATATGATTACCCCCAGGTCCCTTTCCTTTTTTGTTGTTGCTACTACCTCCAGGATACAGCTATCTTCAAGTACATGCAACTTAAAGAGGCTATTGCTACCTATACGGGGAGAGGGCTGGAGGCACCTGTTCCCAGAATGGAACTGTCCTCACTCCTGCAAGTGGCAGGTCAGCCCCATGCAATGTCCAAGGTATATAGAGTCGCAATCTTTAGATCCTCATCTGCCTCAAGGTGTCTGTTGTTGTTGGTCTCAGGAATTGTCTCCAGTTCCTGAGGTGGACTTCTGGAGGAAGTTATGGCAAAACACATATACATTCGTCAAGCAGGATAGGTTGCACTTAATTCAATTTAACATCATGTACAACATATACTTCACCCCGGTGAAGCTTCACAAAATAGGTAGACTTCCCTTCCCTATTTGCCCACAGTGCCCTGGCCCTCCTGGGACTCTGTACCATATGTTATGGACTTGCCCACAGGTGCAGGCTTTTTTGGCAAGCCATCAGACAAACACGGGACCCAGTTCTTATGTTTGACCCCTTATTTATCCCTGAGGCCTGCTTGCTGAATAATTTCTCTCATGGATTTCTCAGGGTCAGGAAGGCACACATGGCCCTGATTTCAGCCACGGCTAAGCTAATAATCATGAGACGCTGGAAGGTGGAGTCACTCCCTTCGGTGATAGAATAGCACAAAGAAATGTTTCTAGCCCTTCAGCTGGAAAAGCATATTGCCTCAATGTGCAATAGACTCAATGCTTATCAGAGCAGATGGGGGTCTTTAGATGCCTTACTTACTGTATGGAAGCTTTAATACTACTCAGGCCGAATATTAAAATGCTATAGTCCCAAATAAATGACTACTGATTACACTTGGCACAGGGTGGGTTGTGGCAGGTGGGAAGGGGGGGGCAAGGGGGTTGGGAGTTTTCTTCCTTTGTCTTACCACAGTAAATGTAATTTGTATTAGAATAGGTTATTTTGTTTTGAGGGGTGAATTCTCTTAAATACCTGATTGATACCCACATTCTTGAGGTTATTTGTAAAACTAAAATCACAAAAAAGTATACTGAGTTAAAAAAATCTTGAAATAGTTTTGCAAAATCCTGTTTAGAATCTTCTCACCAAGTAGTGGTGCTGTTATATAAACAAAAAACTGAAACTCCGGCTGCCCGTGTTGTATGCAAGTTTCTCCCCCCCCCCCCCCATAGTGCTTTCCCCTGCTGGCACCTAGCCCAGATAGCATGCATGCCCTGGGCCTGGTGACCCGTACCCTCACCCAGGATGCCCCGAGTGGGGCAGCCGAGGCAGAACTGAAGGTGGCTGGAGGGTTGGGCACCGAGCCCCGGCTCATACAAGGGGGCCAACAGATTTTTTTGCAATGGATTCCCCTTGAAGCTGGGAATGTGCAATGATGCTAACACCAAGCCAAGCATCCGTCCCAGCTCCACCCATGTTGCAATGTGGTGCTGTGTCCCCCAGCCTTCTCCAGGGGGTGAGCGATGCCAGGACCAGCTCCCGATCACTCCCAGGAGAAGGAGAGTAGTCATCCAGATGCTCAGTCCTTCTCCTCCCCTGCCAACCCCCAGTTGCCCATGCCCATTCCTGAACATGGGTCGCTGGCGTGGTGCAAGGTGTGGCATCCAGTGCCTCAACCCTCAGTGCCACCGGGCCAGCCTGTATGCAAATTTCTTATGACTTCTGCATTTGTAAGTAATGAGCTGCTCAGCCACCATCCACCCTTTTTACAAGCTGGTGAATTACTCCAGTCAATAATAACTTGAAGAACTGAGATGGGTAGTTTCCCTGGTGTCATGGCTAAACACTCCCCATCAAAAGAAACAGCTTCTTGTAACCCATCCACCAGGATGAACCTGGAAACAAGCTGTCACAGCTTAAAGTGCCTTTCCTAGTCAAAGATTACAAATAAATAAAAAAAATTATTGCATACCAAATCTTCTCTATTGGGTTCATATCAGGAAACCTATTTTAAGAGCAGATAACACAAGCCATGAGAAAAAATAAGTTCATTACATGCATGTATACATATTGTAACTAAACTGATCTGTATTTCAATACAAATATTTAAAAAAAAAACTGTATTCTGATGGAGTTTTGACTCAGTTAATCACCTGCTCATCGATAAACTCTGCTGAGGAAGTGTGGAGTTTCAGGTCATTGTCCAGATAAAACAGGTGGCCATTGGGAAATATTGTGTGGACATACCTTACTGCAGCCTTCTTTATAATTTCATTTTTAAAGAAGAGACCATCCATTGTTCCTATACGATGAAAAAAAGAGAGCATGATTATGACATTGTATCTCTTTTTGCATTACATGCAACAGTACTATATAGTAATAATAATAATAAACTTTATTTTTTAAGTGCCTTTCATGAACCAAGGTGCTGTACAATAACAAACATATATAAAAAAAATACATAGCAACATTACCAGATCACAATATAAATGAAGGTCTAAAATAGCTAAAATAATCAGTCTGGGTAGGGGCTAAACCACAAATGTGTCTTCAAGACCTTCTAAAAGCTCTCCACAGTCATGTACTCATGTATCTGACATGGTAGAGAATTCCACAGGGTTGGGGTCACATACATAAATGCACAGGCCCCTGATGTCTTAAGACAAACCCTGGGAATCTCTAGCAACCCTTTGTCAGCTAAGTGGAGTGGTCGATTGGGGCAGTAGGGGCACAGGAGCTCTTGCAAATAAGTCCAATCCCAGTCCGTGCAGAGCCTTATAGGTCAGAAGCCTGACCTTGAAGGTGATCCACCACTGAAAAGGAACCCAATGCAGTTCACGCAGCACCGGCATGATGTGACTCGAATGGGGAGTCCCCATCAACAACCACACCACAGTGTTCTGCACTAGCTGCAAGCAGCAGATATCAACCCCCCAGAAGCCCTAGGTACAGAGAGTTGCAGTAGTCAAGGCGTGAGGTCATAAAGGTGCGGATCAACATTGGAGGGTCACTGGATGGAACAAGGTGCTTAACCCTGGTGATGTTCCTCAGATGGTAGAAAGAGGACTTGATGACTGCTGACACCTGTCAATGCAGTGTCAGCCCATCATCAAGAATCACCCTCAGGCCTTGCACCTGTTCAGAGGAAGGAAGCTGGATACCCCCAAGACAAAGTCCTGTGAGTTGGCCAGCCCCCAATCCCTCTCTCCGGTGACCCAGATCCACTACCATCACCTCAGTCTTTCTAGAGTTCAACTTCAGCCAGCTGAAGCTCATCCAGTCCTGGATTTCTGTGAGGCAGTTGTTAAATAACAAGCACGCACTATCCTGGTCAGGTGCAAAAGACAGGGAGAGTTAGGTGTCATCAGCATAACAGTGAAACCTCAGCCCATACCATCTTACAATGTGTCCGAGGGGCAGCATGTACACTGCAAACAACATGGGGGGACAACACTGAGTCCTGTGGGACCCCACATGACTGAGAGAATGGGTCAGAGGAAAAGTGCACTCACCCTCAAAAATACAATCCAAACTGTGAGAATGTTTTGAAATTGTTAGCCAGACATGAATCTTGAGAGGCTGTTTTAGTTCCAGTTTAATAGAATCCTGACTCTTGTATTAAAATGCCATGGAAACAAATTGTTTTCTCCAAACTGTTTACTTACTCATAAAAATTATCTCATGAAACATCTCCACTGATGCTATCCAGTCCCTTACCTGCTGCTTTCCTTTCACTTTATTCATATCATGTATCACTGAGCAATGTCTTTGAACAAAGACAATAATTAAGCCATATATATTGCTTTGGACAGAAAACAAAAGCAAACAGTAACAGAAAACAACTAACACTGTCAGCTAACAACAGAGCGTATTGTGTACAGACTGATGGTTTATAACAGTACATTCTTTAAAATATTCAATAGAGTTAAATACCCTATAGTGGAAAACAATTTTCCCAGTATCCCCTCACCAACATGTGTTCTGTAGACCATGGTCATTGGTCTATAGTACAAAAACGTGGTCTTTGTTCATTACATAAATGATCAGTGGTTGCTACATATTGTCACATATTACTGCCCTCTAACTGTTGCTGGAGTGAATGCCAGGCTTCCATCCTAAAAATTCCATTTACATCAGATATCCACTCATATGAGCACACAAAATAGTCAGCAAAACAAGCATTATGGTCTATTGAATCTGCCCTATTATGGAGCTCCTGATCCAGCAATTACTGTGGGCCCAGACCCCATCCCCACTAACTCTGACCCTTTACTGCACCCTGTCCCACCCCCCCTCTTGAACTCCCCTATAATCTTTTGAGTGACTACCTCAGATGGGAGTTCATTCCATTTCTCAGTCAGCTGGTGACAGATCCCACTAGGTATGTGGCAGTTCTGGACCTAGTACTTATGAACAGGGACAGTATTGCAGAAATCACAGTGAGTAGCTCCCTGAGTGCAAGCAATCATAGTACATTGTGGTTTAGCATGCAGATTGGGCAGGAAAGAAAACATACTAGGATGAGGGTCCTGGACTTCAGGAGGGCAGATTTTAAGGAAATGGGAGACTGCCTTAGTAGATACCTTGAAGGAGTGATGGCTGGGCAGGAATGGAGGCACAATGAAAGAAGATAAATGAGGGCATAACTAAGGCAATGGCAGGCTGTCTCAAGGAAATAAGCAAGGGTAGGAAGAGAAAGAGGCTGCTATGATTCTTAGAGGAGGTGACTAAGGCAGTAAGGGAGAAAAAAAACTGCTTTCTGGAAGTACAAGGAGACCCAGATGGAGGGGGACAGTGAGATATATCCAGATAAACAAAGGGAGGCAGGAAGGAGGGTGAGGGTGGAGCTGGCCCACCAGCACAGTGATACTGCTACTGCCTACAGCACTGATGACCTGTGTTTGGGAACGAGTGTGGTGTGTCAGAGGGTCGGCTGGGGGAGGTAGGATGAGCATCCCATTGACAACTGTCCTCCTCTGGGGGGGAAGGTTGTGGCTCCCCAGCATGCCAGCAACACCCAGTAGAAGCTGGGTGTGCAACAGCTGGGGTCACTCTTCAGTTAGGGAGGTGATGGCAGACATCCATAGGTTGGTGTGGGAGCACATCCAACTTACACTGACATCATTGCACATCTGTGCCTCTGGGGAACTTATGGCAAAACCCCTGGGCTCGAAGCACAGTGACACCCCTGGACCTCTGCCTGAATGACCACCCAGGTGCAAGCTTCACCTGGAGCCTTGGGTTAATCTCAGTCTTTCCCCTCAGGGAGCCCTGCCATGAGGAAAAGCTGTGGGCCTCCTCATTCCAGGTAGCCTGGAGTGATGCCATGTGTGAGTTCTGGGCACTGAAGGGGGTAAATCCCTCCATACCAGGAAATAAAGTTTTAAAAAAAAGGAGGGTGACGACAGCTAAGGCACAAACAGAGGAGAGGATAACCAAGGAGGTCAACAAAGGGGATAAATACATGAGGAAAGCAATGGGTGAGGTAGTGAGGATCAGGAGAACAGATGGATCTGTGCGGAGGAAGACCAAGAAAAAGCTAAAATTTCTAAATGAATACTGTACTTCTCGGTCATCACAGTGAGGAGGAGGGGATGGACAAGCACCTATCAGCAAGCATGGGGGAGGGAGAAGAGGGCACAAGCCAATTTTTAGAGAAGAGAGTCTGAAGGGGATTGGAAGCCCTTAAGGAAAACAAGGTGATGGGCTACATGGGATCCACCCGGGGGTGCTAAATGAACTGAGCATAGTGCTAGCTGCCCCTCTGGCAACATTATTCAGCACCTCATTGGAGTCAGGGATAGTACCAGAGGACTGGAGGAGTGCCGATGTGGTACCTCTGCAGAAGAGTGGCAGCAAGAAGGAGGTTAGAATCTACAGGCCAGTCAGTCTCACATCAGTTGTGCAGAAATTAATGGAAACCCTGCTGAAGGAGAGGCTGAAGGAGTACCTGGAGGCAAATGGGCTGCAAGCTCACCGCATCACGGTTTCACAGCGGGGAGATCATGTGCAAACCAATAACATAGACTTCTTTGACTGGATGACTAAGGAGGTAGAGCAGGAGAAGGCAGTTGATGTGGCCTATCTGGACTTCAGAAAGGTCTCTGATACTGTGCCACACAGTAGGCTAATTAAGAAACTTAGCAACCTGGGGGTTGTGGAGAAGGTGGTAAGCTGGGTACAAAAATGGTCGAAGGATAGCAGGCAGAAGGTGGCGGTAAGCAGCAGTCTCTCAGGTGATGAGAGAGTGACCAGGGGAGTAACATAGGGATTTGTACTGGGCCCTGTCCTCTACAGTACCTTCATAAGTGACATTGCTGAGCAACTGGAGGGGAAGGTGTGTCTCTATGGAGAATACAAACATCTACAACAGGGTGGACACCCAGGAAGGAGTGTAGAGAATGCAAAGGGATCTGGGGAAACTCGAGGAGTGGTCTAGAGGACTACACTCTCTCCTTTACCTTCCCACCCGGTCCTTCCTGAACAGAGTACAGTCTGGTATGGCCATGTCTCAGTCATAGTTTTCAGTGCACCATGACTCAGTAATGGCTGCAATATCCATGTCGACCTCTGCCATGATGGCCTCTAGGTCCTTAATCTTATTTCCTAGCCCTCTAGCATTTGCACACATGCCCTTACAGATTTTGTTTCCACACTTCTTGTTGTCTCCCTTTTTCCTTTTTGTCCTCCCTCTTCCCCCCTCTCTTTTTAATGCTCCCATTTTCTTTCACCTTTATCTCTACTACCCTGCTTCCTCTATTAATTTGCACCCTAGGGGATTCCTCTTCCCTCAGGTTCTCCTTTCTTTCTACTTCAACCTGTTGGGATGGGGGGGGTAGTTTCTGCTTCCTTGACTTCTTCCATCACCCTCCTCAGTTAGTTCAAATGGAAACACAGTATGTGGCAGCAGATAAGGGCCACTGGGACCACCCAGTTTGTCCATTTTTTCTATTAAAATAACATTTAAACCATCTACTGAGGACTGCAGCTCCCCTCCCAGATGGATACAGGCCATCACCCCGTAAAGGCCCTCATCCTCCAAGGTGGATCCCCAGTCCCCAGTGTAGCCGAACCCTTCCTCTGCACCACTTCTTCAGCCATTAGTTGACGCTCCTGGAGCAGAGATCCATCTCCTTTCCCCTGTTGT
The DNA here is from genome assembly GCA_016271365.2 of Neoceratodus forsteri. Classification (NCBI taxonomy): domain Eukaryota; kingdom Metazoa; phylum Chordata; order Ceratodontiformes; family Ceratodontidae; genus Neoceratodus; species Neoceratodus forsteri. The sequence goes on along the minus strand of CM057458.1, from coordinate 648,536,183 downwards.
AGACATGCAGCACCTTAGTGAAAGCCACAGAGAGAGTTGTCTAAGACCCCACCCAGCTCCCTAAACTCCCCCTGCAGTATTCCAGCCCCATCCCTAGCCAGGTCATTAGTCCCCAGGTGGACAATGTCATCCCCTCTCCCTCCCATCCTGCTGCCCTAGTGATCCTCAGGCTCTGCTTCCCATCACTCCGGGCTGTAGTGCTGCATAGGCACTTAACCTGCCCCCCCTTCATCTTCCCAAATCTATTCCTCTTACTTCGAGTCCCCCACCAAAAGTTGCTTTCTCCTCCTCTAGGGTCCTCTACCACCTTCCTTGGTGCCTCCACTATGGAGGGCCCTCACATCTTCCCTGGTCACTACTGCTGGTACCTCCTCCCAGCAGTCCTGCCCTGCCAGAGTGGCATAGGAATGATATAACGGTACTGGCTGGGGAATGTACCTTTGTCCCACTACCCGCACCCTTACAGAAACCACCATAGTCCAGCCATTCCTCTACTCTGACATCATTTGAGGTAACAGTGGCAGACTTGGTGGGGGGAAGAGGTCCTCCGAATCCAAGCTAGACTTGGCCTGGAGTCCAACAACCTCCTCGCTCAACTTAGAGAGATGTGCGAGCAGATGGGCCAGCACTGCAGTCTCTAGAAGGTCTCTCTCAAAACTGCCGCCCAACAGACACTGCACTACACTGCATCACACCCCAGCATTTTCAGCTTCTGTTCTACCCCAAGTAGAAAGTAGTTGCAATCCCCCAGTTCACTTGTCTGTGTAGTCCTACCCCAATGAGGGAGTAGTTGTAATCCCCTAGTTCTTCTGCATCTGCAGGCCTACCCTGTACCTGTTACTTCTACCCACTACTACTCTTCTCTGTTTACTTACCCTTCTTAGTCTTCTGGGCTAATCCCTCCACCTCACCTGCTCCCTCCATAGCAGAATCCCCTTCGGCTTGCAGTCTGCCCTACAGATGTCCTGCAGACTTAATTTAGTAAACACCAGACTCCTGTGTTATTGCACTCGGCATCAGGGTCACTCACATGAGGGATCACTTGGCCTACTGGGACTTTTAAAAGGGCTACAGCCACCTTATTGGAGCACTGTAGTCACATGGTTGGGGTTGTCCACCAATGGCACTGTTCATGTCCACTGAAATCCACCTCCATTGACCCTCCCTCTGTCCCCTTCCTTTCACACAATCAATCTACATTGCTGCATGCGCCAACTTTAACCCTTAAGGTCTGCTAGTTCCTCACTCCAGCTAATGTCCCTTGCTTCTGTATCCTTCATTTGGCCTACATGCCAGTTTTAAGTCGGAGAGCCTTGCTGCAAACAATGGACTACAGTCACCCCACTGGCATGCAGCAGTCACGTGGTGGGGGCCAACCACCAATGGCACAACACACAGCTGCTGAAATCCACCTCTCCTGACCCTCCCTCTGTATCCCCCTTCTCCACCAATCAAGCCCACATTTTATGCAGCTTTAAACACAAAGAAATACACAATGCCCCAGAAATTGAATTGCACTGCTAGTACTAACAGTACCCTCTGAGCTCTGCTAATTCTTCACTCTGGCTAATGTCCCTCGCTTCTGCTTTCTTCGTTTAGCCTATACACTGATTTGTAGTCTCAAAAACCTTGTTGTTAACAAAGGACTACATCCACCCTGCTGGCATTATGCAGTTACATGGTCACTGCCGACCACGGGTGGTGCTACTTGCAGACACTGAACTCCATCTCCCTCTGTCCCCCTTCCCCTCTTCATCCCTTCCTTCCACACATTCAATCCCACATTTTGTGCAGCTTTAAACACAAAAAATACACAATGTCCCAGAAACTGATCCACTCTGCAAGCTCTAACTTTTTCCCCCTGAGCTCTGCTAGTTTCTCACTTTGGCTAATGTCCCACACTTCAAGATGAGGATCTCAGGCAGCAACCAACGTTTCATGATGCACGTTTGTGCTACTACCAGAAGAACAAACAATAGATATTCCTTGGTTGGGTATTTCCACCTCTGAGGGAAAAAGCTGAATAAAAACAGGCTGTCATCTAGTGTCAGAGCAGGGCTGAATATGTCTCTTAAGGCCACCTCCAGACTTCAGAAGAAAGGAAGGAGTCTGGCACAGGCCCATGTAACATGGTAATGTGCAGCCCTTCCCTCTCCACACTGTCACCAGCATTGGGTATCAGGTACTGTACCTCTATGGACCTACTGTATAGAGGTAAAAAAGTATCTTGACAAACGCATCCAATTATACTCTTGCCATAACATAGAGGAGGATACTGTTTGTGTATTTAAACAGATTATATTACTATGCTCCAGGGAAACAGGGTGCCCCAGTTCGGTAGCGGATCAATATAGCGCTACAACAATAGCTGCAAGAACAATGCTGTGTAAAGCACAACTGGATTTAGCGACAGGGGAAGCATGAAGGATAATTACTCTCACCTGCCGCCTGTGCTATACTCCTCAAGGAAGAAGAAATCATATGTGTGGTGCCTGGTCGAGCCGCTCCTGTGGTGGAATGGCTAAGGCACCAGCACATGGCAGGTTGGAGACCTGGTACCACGGTTTGGTTCCTCCCAGGTCTCGTGGTGTTGTTATTTTTTTATTGCAAAAAAATATATACAAATTTTTCCCCTCCCGAGTTTTTCCCCATCCCCTAAGTCCACACTTCCTCGGAGTTGATAATATTTAGTTTGGGAGTTGTGAGGGGTGAACTGGGGTGACAGCTTGGTTGCCTCCACAGATGACTCCCACTTGCTTTCCTCTAGCAAGTCCAGGAGTGGGTCTCATCCATCCCCTTCCCAGGACTATACACTGCAAATACCATGTTGGCTCTATTTGCATATGGTTTCATCATATTGACATGGTACATCCTATGGGTATGTCTCCTGTCAGGCAGTTCCACATTACAATTTATGTCATTGACCTGTTGGTCTACCTTGTATGGTCCCGCCAACTTGGCCTGCAGCCTGTCCTTCCATATGGAATTAGGACCATTATTTCCTGACCTGCACTGTTCAAGCGAGCTCTGGCTCTGTGGTCATACCAGACTTTTTGCTTCTGTTGAGCAGCTGACAGGTTGCTTTTGGCCACCCCATAAGCTCCTTCAGCTTCTCTCTAAACTTAAGAACATACTCCACTATGGGAGTTCCCTGCATGGTGTGCTTGCCTTCCCAGTCTTGCCAGATCAAGTCCATATAAGAGTTCGAAGGGGGAGAACCCTGTCGACTCTTGGGGTACCTCCTTGTATGTGAACAACAGGAGTGAAGGTATTTCTCCAAGTCCCTCCCATGCTGTTCAACAAATGCTTGGAGTATCGATTTTAGGGTACCATTAAATCTTTCCACGAGCCCACTGGCTTGTGGATGATAAGGTGTCGTGCATCTCTGAACCACCCCACACTTCTCCCACAAACACTTTATCAGGTCCAACATGAAGCTACCCCCTTGATCAGAGAGAACCTCCTGCGGAAACCCAACAAGGGAGAAAATCCTTAGCAAGGTGTCTGCCCTAAGAGAGGAGAGGGTGACCACCTCTGGGCATCGGGTGGCGTAATCAACCACTGTCAGGATAGACTTTTTCCTGGAGGAGCTTGTGGTATTCAAGGGTCCCACAATATCCATTCCTACCTTCTGGAATGGCTCCTCCACAGAGGGCAAGGGAATTAGGGCAGCTTTGGTTTTACTACCTGCCTTCCCTATCTGTTGGCACCAGTAACAGGACCTGCAATATTCATTCACCTGCTGGGTGAAGTGGGTCAATAGAAATTTTGGGCCAGTTGCTGTGTGGTGCAAGCGATGTCCAGATGTCCAGACATGGGGATATCATAAGCAATCTTGAGCAACCTCTCATGATACCCCTTTGGAACAACAAGCTGCCTGCCCATCACCCCTCCCTCTGTCCTCACTTCCTGTGTATACAACAGTCCGTCATCCCAAAATGCCCTATGTCTTATGTCACCTCCCTGTGTCCCATCAAATTCTGCACAAGCCCTCAGCCTCTCCAAATTTGGGTCAGCCCACTGAGCAGCTGCAAAAATCTTCACATTTTCCCAAAGCATGGGACATGTCCACCTCAGTTCCTAAACTGGGACCATAACTCTAGTGCCAGGGCATTCAGAGTCACTGCCTTCCCTAACCTTCTGATCATTTGTTACCCCTCTCCCCTCAGAGTAACCTTCTTCAGCTGTTTTGTGAATGACTACTTGGGAAAGACCTACCTCCCTTTCACTATGTTCCATATCAGGAGACACAGACTTGGGAACCAGCCTCCTATTCTTTTCCACAGGGACTTCTGTGGGGTTTAGGGAATTACAAGTGGCCTTAGCTATCTGACTGTGGGTAGCTGCACACATCACCCCCTGCTGTAGATTATTCCCTATAATCACTTCCAGGGCAAGATTGTCTGCCACTGCCACTTTTTGCACCCCATCTCCTGTCTCACCCCAATCCAGAAACGCACAAGTTAGTGGTAGGGTTTTCTTCTCACCAGTGAATCCCCTCACCATTACAGACTGATCAGGTATAAGCTGGTCGGGCCCAACCAAATCCCCTTTACCAGGACAAGAGACACCCCCCATGTCCCTTAACCAATGGGTCTACACGCCTTTTACGGTAACTGGGTGTATGTGCTCCCTCATGTTTACAGGCAAGCTTTCAGGGATACACAATGCACCCACCTCCTTTTGAGGGACACTTTGGCCACTCTTTACCTTTTTAGGACACTGTCTAACAACATGGCCTGGCTGTTTACAAAACCAACATTCATTATTTCTTTTATCTAAGAAATCCCTTTTTGGTAGCTAGGGGCTTCCCCCTTTCTGCAGAGGCAGTGATGGGTTTAGCTGCCCTGAAGGTGCGCTTTTCCCTTTTTGTCCTGCCACACTTGTTCCCCTACTTCCTTTCAGAGCATGCCTGCTCCTGGCATAGCGATGCGAGAGCTGAGCAGCATGCTGTGCTGTTTTTGGATCTCGGTCCTCTAGCCAGATTTTTAACCCCTCTTGGCAAGCCCAAAAGAATTGCTCTAAATGCACAACCTCCTTAATTTTCCCCACAGAGTTTGCTTCCACACCCTCCTACCAATGTTTCAAAAATTGACGTTGCTTTGTGGCGAGTTCCTCAAAGCTCATGTCAGGGCCTTTTCTGAGTTTATGGAATTTAACCCTGTAGGCCACAGGAGTCAGTTCATACTTTTTAAGTAAAGCAGTTTTAAATTTCTCATATTCTTGGCTGTCATCGTTGTCCATTTGGCCTAGCGCCTCATGGCCTTTACCAATAAGCAGCGAGGATAGCTGAAAGCTCCAAGTCTCCCTGGGTATCTTAGCCTGGATACAGACCTTTTCAAATGAATTCAAAAATGCATCCATATCATCCCCCTCTTTAAATTCAGCTATTAATTTAGAATTCCATGTATACCCTAGCCCTGGAGTTTCAGGTTCACACCTGCCACTTACCTCCTCTGGTGCTGGTCATTGGAAACTTAGCCTCTCCAGTTCAAACTCTCTCTGGAGCTGCTTTTCTTCTCTCTCAGCCTCTCATTGGCCATGCTTTTCCTGCATCTCTATTTTGAACTTTCTCTGCTTGTACTCCCTTTCCTGCTGGGCTTTAAACCTTCGCTGTTCCAGCTCCAGATCCCTTTCTTGCTGCTTTTCTGCAAGCTTCAATTTCCTCAACTCCAGATGCAGCTTGACCTCTTCCAGCTCCAGCTCTGTGGTGGCCTTTTCTGGTGCTGTGGCTCTGGGTTCCCTCTGGTATTGCTGTCCTCCTCCCTGGGACTGGACACTGCGATGTCCCTTGGCACCCCCACACCAAGGTCTGGTCCCTTTCAGTCACTGGCCATGACTCGAGGTTCTGGGTAACCACTTGCTCATCAGCTGCATTGAGAGTCTCCACAAGGTTCTTTTTGGTTCACCCCTCATAATAGGCCCCTCTTTCTTGACAGAACTGTCTTAACTGGTCTGCAGTGCATTTGCTGAAGTTGGAAGCCATCTTCTTACCTAACTACTACTACACTAGCTTACACAGTTAAAAAAATAGGATAGGGAACTTATTATTGTAATCAAATTGTTTATTTTTTTTCCAAATCTCTGCCCTGTTTGTGTGTGGACTGTTTACAGTTTATCAATCTGATACACTGGCCTCAAATCAGACTGCTATGTCTACACCACCAATATCTCTTGGATCTCACCATTATAACATTAGATCTGACACAAACCCACTCCTAGGGACTGGGTCCACTGAGCTCACAATGCCCACCCCTAAGTGCAGTCCATGATGGGGGAACAGGAATACCTTCCTCTTGTCCTCCTAGAGTGCTCGCTGAGTTCACAACTGAACACTCACCATGAGGCCCCAGGGCTTCTTCTTTAATCTGGGTAACGGTAAAATACAATCTCAAGTCTGTAGCCAGGTGAGAACCCTCCTTGGTTGCTGTACTGGATGGAAGACACAGGCATTATGAGCTCTTTGGGCTGTCTCTCGTAACCCTGATTGTGTCTTCTCCCACGGGTGGTGCAGCTGCCTAGTGCCCCCATACATACCGCTCCTGACACCTATGTATTTCCTCTAGTTAAGGCACACAGATTTCCCTTCCAGGATCCTAGTCTTTGGTAGTAATGGTGACACTGTGCATTAAACAGGCTGGTCTCAGATTTTAATAAACCTTCCCACCTTTTCATGTACACAAATCACTCACAGGCTATTTTAAAAGCAGATGATTTTACTAATGACTAAATAATTATCATACAAGACTTAACAAACAAAAGATTCAGAAATTTGGTTACAAAATAACAAAACAAAGTTGGAGAAATATAAATATAAAACACACTGTGAAATTAATTGTCTAGTTTCTACCTTGTTTGTGGGGAATCAGAAGTCCAAAAAATAAATGAAGTTTCTGCAAAAGTTTTCCAAGTCCGAGTTCTTATCGCAGTCTAGCTGTCTTGTGTTGTGTCAGCAGAGTGTCTCATGAAAGATCATGTCAAAATGCTCAGAGTTTCTCTTTTGAGGGTCTTTTTATAGCCCTAGTCATGTAGTCTCTGGTTAGCTGGTGGTCTTAACTTTTTAGGCCAGCAGGGGTCACTCTTGCTCTTTCCCAAATTTTAAGTGAACCACAAAAAAAAAAGAGTCTTTTAAGTGAAGATGAATATGACACTTGAAGTGAATTCACAATAGACTTCCAGACCTTTGATATCCATATCCTTCTTGCCACCTAATAAAATGTAAATATACCATGACAGGCAGTCAGACTAGCAAAGGCCCAACCCAAAGAAAAGATAGCCAACTCGATTAAGAAGGGGGATAAAACATTTTATAGATACATTAGGGTGCACAGAAAGACCAAGAGAGGGACAGTGATGCTTAATAAGGTGGGGGTTGGGGGTGGGCAGAGGGTGACAGTGAAAAAGCAAGGATACTGAATGAATACTTCTGCTCAGTATTCACAAAAGAAGAAGAGGGTGAGGTTCCTAATCCAATCAATAGAAGCACTCTGGATGGGGGGGTTGATACCAGTCCACTCACAGAAGAAAGGGTTCTGAAAGAACTCCTAAAACTAAAGGTGGACAAAGCAATGTGCCCTGGTGGGATTCACCCCAGAATTCTAAAAGAACTAATGGGAGAACTAGTGACACCACTAACTACCCTTTTTAACAAATCATGGGAGGATGGTGTTGTACCTAAGGACTGGAAGAGGGCAAATGTGATTCCCTTTCACAAACAGTGGGAGCAAAGCAGAGGCAGGAAACTATAGACCTGTTAGTTTGGCCTCAGTGGTAGAGAAAATGATGGAATCACTTCTGAAAGAAAGAACTGTTGAGTACCTAGAGGCCAGTGGGGCACAGGACCCAAGGCAGCATGGATTCACAGTGGGAAGGTCCTGTCAGATGAATCTAATAGATTTCTTTGACTGGGTAGACCAAAGTAGTAGACCAGGGAGGGGCTGTAGACATGGCCTACCTATACTTTAGCAAGGTATTTTACACAGTCCCACACAAAAGATTAATAAACAAATTAGCCAGCCTGGGAGTGGGTCCCAGGGTGGTAGCCTGGGTACAAAATTGGCTGGACAACAGGACACAGAGGGTAATAGTAAACGGATTCCACTCTGAAGAAAGGTGGGTTTCTAGTGGGGTACCGCAGGGTTCGGTACTGGTCCGGTCCTTTTTAATGTCTTTATAAGTGACATTGCTGAGGGACTGGAAGGAAAATATGCCTCTTTGTAGATGACACAATGATCTGTAACAGGGTTGATACATAAGGGGGGGTGGAAAGGCTGAGAAGGGATTTGACAGGGTTGGAGGAATGATCAAAAGTATGGCAGCTTAGATTCAATGCAAAGAAGTGCAAGTAATGCACCTGGGAAACAAAAACCCAGGGGAAGAGTACACAATGGGGGGGTGAGATACTAACAACCACAAAAATGGAAAGGGACCTGGGGGTAGTCATATCAGATGACCTAAAGGTAAGCAAGCAATGTGAGAAGGCAGTAAGGAGGGCTAGGGGATACTGGGATATATAGGAAGAGGCATCACCAGTAGAAAACAGGAAGTTGTTCTCCCTCTACACAGACAGTTGGTGAGACCTCATCTGGAGTACTGCGTGCAGTTCTGGAAACCCCGTCTCCACAAGGACATAGTCAGGTTGGAGGCAGTCCAGAAGAAGGCAACTAAAATGGTGCAGGGTCTGCACCAGGAGCCATATGAAGAGAGACTAAAGGAGCTTAATATGTATACCCTCAAGAAAAGGAGGGAGGAGGACATTGTAGAAACTTTCAAGTACCTCAAGGGAATCAACAAAGTCCAGGAGGGTAGCATCTTTCAGAAAAAGAGATGTGCAAGAACAAGGGGGCCCTATTTGAAAATAGAGAGGGGATGGCTCAAGGGCAATGTGAGGAAGTATTTTTTCATGGAGAGGGTGGTGAATGCATAGAACGGCCTTCCTGAGGAGGTTGTGAAGTCAAAAACAGTGGGGGAATTCCAGAATGCATGGGACAGACATAAGGCAATTCTGGTGGGGGTTAGGAAGAAGTAGGATGTTGGTTAACTAGGATCTGCAGCTTATCCAATAGTTAGGGAAATGGGCAGACTAGGTGGGCCAAGCGGTCCTTATCTGCCGTCAAAGTCTATGTTTCTATTATAGTTCCTGGAACTTAAAGTATTTTTCTCTTGAAGTGTAAAGTTTATTACAGCAGTAGTTTCTCCGATCTCCTGAAAGTGTATGACACCTGTTTCCCTATGATCCGCTAACAAGGAACTTCCATTATTTTGAAATGTAATTTCAGTTTCCCAGACCCTAGAGTCCACATCCTCTGCATGTAACCCTTTTAATTAAAAAAAAAAAAAATGGGCATCCTGCTGTCAAACCTTATCCTGGCCTATTTGGGAATTTAAACATAACCAAAATTACAGAAAAACATAACTGCAATATTACAGCAGTGGCCAACTTGCCACAATAACTAGTGTAGAGATTGGCTTATGTCTAGAGGTGGGGTCTGTTGGAGCAGTTTTGTTAAGTAAGCACAAGCCTGAAAATAGTGGAAGAGATCCATATGGGAAAGGGCTAAATATCTCTGACTAGAATAGCATTAGCACAGTATCTTGCAAAATCTGAAGTGGACATAGGAACACCTTGCAATGCCATATCCTGCATCCTATTTCTAAGAAGACAAAGGCCGTATGCATGTAAAGAGAGTAACAAAAACATTTGCTCCTTGACATGGTGCATAACAACCGTCTGCTTCCGGGTGCGAAGTACTATATTAACATATGAGGATGCACAGAGGGTGTGTGAAGTCAGGACTGAAGGATTTATTAACATCACTTCTGGTGAGGAGGAGGGAGAGCTGCCCTCTCTAACTGCATCCAGTGCTGGGTAGGGGCATTTTGAAGCCTGAACTGCAGTAGTTTAAGATGTGAGGCTTCATAATAAATCCATAATTGTGGAAGTACAAGTCCTCCCTTCGACTTAGGCTAACAAAGAGTGTGTATGGGCCATGCACCCCCTGTGTTCAGGGGTACTGAATGCATCACATCCAGGAGAGCACCTGTCTTATGCCATGAAATACCTGTACTCCACCAACAGCAGTCACTTTGCCATCACAGGTCAGAGGCAATGGGAATCAGGAGCACCTTAAAAACCATATGCTGGGGCACCATTAACATGAGACCAAACACATAATTTAATGTCCATAGAGGAGGTGGAATCAAGCATGATGGTATTTATTTCAAGTTTAAGTTTACCAGGAAAAGACTCCACTGAGTGAGCTCATTTTTAAGGAGGTCCTGGGTAGGATAGCATAAAGAATAGGTACATACAATTGACAAAAAAAAATACAAAAGAGCGGATAAGCAGAAAAATACAGTTACAGTGTCATCATTGATAAACAGTCTATACATGTTGATATAACCAGAATATAATAACTGGGGAGCCTTTTCTCCCATAGGGAAACCTGGTTATAATTCACCGTTATAACCCACGGGTTGTAATGGTGAACACGCGCCAGGCTTCCCTGACACCACACATGCACCTGCCACTGTTCTCCTCCTATGCAGTGCAGGAAAGCGCTCTGCCTCACTCCACTCGGTGATAAGGCAAGGTTTTTGTTCTTTTTAAAAAAGCATCAACAGATTACTTCACCAGTCCATGGTAAATGGCGATTTTCAGGAGAACCATGGACTGGTAAAACTTTAAAAAAAAATAGATTTCGGCAGTCACTCGGTCTACAGGCTGCAGACAGCAGATCAGTCCAGCTACTGAACCATGGCAATGACTTTATTTTATATAATTGCTGTGGCGAGAAAAGGCTCCCCAGCAATTATGCATAATACAACATGGGGTAGTGTGTTTAAATTGAGTTTTTACACACACTGCTCGGTGTTGGATGTTTAAATAAACCCCTTGAGCTTTGCTCTCAGGGTTTATTTATGTAGCATCTAACACCTCGGGGTGTGTGTAAAAACTCATTAAACACACCACCCCATGCATTATTGTATATATAATAAAATGAATGATAATATACTGTAGATGTAATACAGAATCAGATGAGTACAATATAAAAATTCTACATAGAACAGGCGAATATTCAAGCATTTCATTAACAGATACTGCCTTATTCATGCATTGTTACAGTTACAGGAACATCTCACTTTGCACTTGATTTTCAGCAAAGATTTAAAGACACTGATACTTACTAGGTTGACAAGTTTAAGTGAATTTTGCAGTTTATTCCAGGCTCGAGGGATGATAATACTGATGGCTGATTTTCCATAGAGAGTACTGAATCTAGGAATTTCTAGTAACACATAAGAATTCCTTCTCAAAGAATAACTACTATGTGAGTAAGAGGAAAGTTGCATGATATATTGCAGCAGTTTATCAGTTAATAGCCTATAGGCCCATATGTAAAGATTTTTACATCTCCTTGTGTCCAGTGATGTCCATCATGTTGCATAATTTATGGAGCAATAGTGCATTCTGGGTGGAGAGTTAGTGAGGAATTGAAGAGCCCTATGGTACAGCATGTCTAATTTACTTAGATATGAAATAGGGCAGTGACTATCAAGCAAGTCTGCGTAATCTAATAATGGAAGGAATGTGGTTTGCACTAGCCTTTTTTATATCAAATGAGAAACAGTTCTTATTTCTATAGAAAAATCCCAACCTTATTCTTAATTTTTTACAGAAGTTGTCTACATGATTAATAAAGGATAATCATTGGTCTAGCCATACACCCAAATATTTGTAACTGGCCACTACTTCAAGTGCTTCCCAGAAGCGTGGAAATGGTATGGACAACTTTGGATGAGCCTGCCATATTTGAAGATTGGAAGAACATTACCATTGTCTTTTTTTCATTGAAGAGCAGTTTAGATTGCAGAAGATTCATTTCTAATAGATCAAATTCCGCTTGGAGGTCAGAACATACACTGTCAAGGGTTGGTCTGGCTAAATACAGGACTGTATTATCAGCAAAAAGATGTAATTTGGCTTTTTCAAAATTCCTACGAAGGTCATTTATGTAAGTTGTAAACAGCAGGGGACCAAGGATAGAGCCTTGTGGTACTCCCCTTGTTAGCTTTGATAAGGACAAATATTCCTTTTCTGCCTTGATATGCTGGTGTCTGTCCATAATGTAATTAGCAAACGATAAGAGTGAGGAGGTACCCCAGCCAGCTACTTTTAGCTTATGTAGTAGTATAGCATGATCTACTGTGTCAAATGCTTTGTTCAGATCAAGGAACACAGCACCTGTGGGATGCTTACAGTCTTGGGATGTTAGCCAGTCATTCGTTACCTTGGCCAATGCTGTAGTTTGTACTATGCTTGGGCCTGAATCCTGATTGTAAAGGGTTTATGCTATTAGTAACCTCCAAGTAATCCCTTAATTGATTATTAGCTAATTTTTTAAGCATTTTGGCTAAAATAGGGAGGATCAAAATGGATCTATAGTTATTTAGGTTGCATGGGTCACCGGCTTTAAAGAGAGGTATAAACTCAGCTACAGAGTCAAGCCATACAAAAGTGAGGGTACTGGACTTCAGGAGGGCTGACTTTGGCAAGATGGGAGAGTGCCTCAGAAAAGCACTAGCAAACAGGCTAGAAGGAGGTGTGGAGCAACAATGGGAAATCATCAAAACTGCCATCACAGAGGCAACAAGCCTTTGTGTGAAGCAAATAAACAAATCAAAATGAAAGAAAAAGCCACTATGGTTCTCAAAAGAGGTGGCTGTGAAAGTCAGGAAGAAAAAGATAGCATTCTGGAAGTATAAGGAAACACAGAAAAAGCAGGACAGAGAGCTGTACCAGTTAAGGCAGAAGGAAGCAGGGAGGGAAGTCAGAATAGCAAAGGCCCAAACTGAGGAAAAGATAGCCAACTCAGTTAAGAAGGGGGATAAAACCTTTTATAGGTACATCAGCGAGCGTAGAAAGACAAAGGGAGGGATAGTGAGGCTGAATAGAATGAACGGTGGGTGGGAAGAGGGGACAGGAAAAAGCAGGGATACTGAAAGAATATTTCTGCTCAGTATTCACAAAAGTGGAGGGGGAAGTGCCTAATCCAATTAATAGAAGCACTCTTGATAGGGGGGTCGATCCCAGTCCTTTCAGCGAAGAAAGGGTTCTGCAACAACTCCTAAAACTGAAGGTGGACAAAGCAATGGGGCCTGATGGAATTAACCCCAGAATTCTAAAAGAATTAAGGGGGAAACTAGTGAAACTACTAGCAACTCTTTTTAATAAATCATGGGAGGATGGTGTGGTACCTGAGGACTGGAGGAAGGCAGATGTGATTCCCCTTCACAAAAGTGGGACCAAGACAGAGGCAGGAAACTACAGACCTGTCAGTCTGACCTCTGTGGTAGGGAAAGTGATGGAGTCACTTCTGAAGGAAAGAATAGTTGAGTATCTAGAGGCCAGTGGGGCACAGGACCCAAGGCAGCATGGGTTCACAGCGAGAAGGTCATGTCAGACAAATCTAATAGATTTCTTTGACTGGGTGACCAAAGTAGTAGACCAGGGAGGGGCTGTGGACATGGCCTACCTAGACTTTAACAAGGCATTTGACACAGTGCCACACAAAAGATTAATAGTCAAATTAACCAGCCTGGGAGTGGGTCCCAGAGTGGTAGCCTGGGTAAAACATTGGATGGACAACAGGACACAGAAGGTAATTGTAAATGGAGTCCACTCTGAAGAAAGAGGGGTTACTAGTGGGGTACTGCAGGGTTCAGTATTGGGTCCAGTCCTTTTTAATGTCTTCATAAGTGATATTGCAGAGGGACCAGAAGGAAAAGTATGCCTCTTTGCAGATGACACAAAGATCTGCAACAGGGTTGATACACAAGGAGGCATGGAAAGGATGAGAAGGGACTTGGCAAGGTTGGAGGAATGGTCAGAAGTATGGCAGCTAGGATTCAATGCAAAGAAGTGCAAAATAATATACCTTTGAAACAAGAACCCAGGGGAAGAATACACAATGGGGGGGAGGTAGTAACAACAACAAAAAAGGAAAGGGACCTGGGGGTAATCATATCAGATGACCTTAAGGTTGGCAAGCAACGTGAGAAGGCAGTAGGGAGGGCTGGGGGTATACTGGGATGCATAGGGAGAAGAATCAGCAGCAGAAAACAGGAAGTTGTTATCCCTCTGTACAGACAGTTGGTGAGACCCCATCTGGAGTACTGTGTCCAGTTCTGGAGACCCCATCTCCGCAAGGACATAGACAGGATAGAGGCAGTCCAGAGGAGGGCAACTAAAATGGAGCAGGGTCTGCAAGAGAAGCCGTATGAGGAGAGACTAAATGAGCTTAATATGTATACCCTTGAGGAAAGAAGGAGAGGGGACATGATAGAAACTTTTAGTACCTCAGTGAAATCGACAAAGTCCAAGAGGGTAGCATCTTTCAGAAAAGAGACGCTGCAGAACAAGGGACACAATTTAAAGATGGGGGGCGTGTCAGGGCAATGTGAGGAAGTATTATTTCACAGAAAGGGTAGTGGATGCATGGAACAGCCTTCCTGAGGAGGTTGTGGGGTCTAAAACTGTGGGAGAATTCAAGAATGCATGGGACAAACATAAGACAATTCTTGTGGGGGGTAGGAAGAAATAGGCTGTTGGTTAACTAGGATCTGTGGCCTATCCTGTAGGTAGGGAAATGGGCAGACGAGATGGGCCAAGTGGTCCTTATCTGCCGTCAAAGTCTATGTTTCTATGTATAATGTGGGTAGTTTTTCAAATAACTGGGAGTTCGTTGCTTGCAAGTGATAAGTGAAAGAAATGTGTTATGGATGCCGTAAGATGATAATAACCAATTTTAAAAAATATTAGGTCTAGCCTATCGGTCCCAGCACTTTTCTCAATATTAAAGTTAAGTAATAAGTCTTCCACTTGTTTAAATGTAACAGGTTGGAAAGAAAACATTTTTTTTTCCTGAATCAGAGCTCTTAGTTTCTGGAATGAGGGTTGGAATAGGATACTGTGCTGCAGGTGAATTATCAAAAGTCAATCCTGCTTTGGCAAAATGGATATTTAATTTTTCTAAGATAATTTGTCTGTCTGTTGTACTTCACCTTGCCACTCTATTTTGATTTGGGGGGGGGGTCTTCTGCCTTTCAATTTCTGTCAGGATTCTCTACATTTTGGCTGCATTATCTTTAGAGTTGTCCAAGGCTTTTAGATAATAGTTTGCTTTTGTCTCCCGATAAGATTTGTGCATGCATTCCTTGCCTTCCTAAATGATGCCCAATCTGATTCGGATTTTGTTCGCCTGGCTGTACCCCACAGAATGTCTCTTATGTAATGCTTTTCTAAGGTCATTATTAAGCCATGGTCAAGACTTCTGTTTAACCCTGTGTTTTATCAGTGGGGCATGCTGATTTATGGCTTCAAGCACCAATTGATTGAAAATCTTAGTTGCTTCATGAATTGAGTTGGCAAGGTAAAATTGCTGCTGGTTTATGGAACCCAGCTCCAATAAGAAGTTAGCTATATTCAAATTGGTAAATTTCCCTTTGGTGATGAACTTTGGGGTATATTTATGATTTATAATACCCCTTACACAGGCGACTACATTATGGTGATTAATATCATTGAGAAATACCCGCTGCATGCGTATGTTTATGGGGTCTGTTGGTTAATATGAAGTCCAATGTAGAATTGTTTGTAGGGTTTTTTTTTGTTAGGTCTTGTAGGTTCAGTAATTAATTGTGACAGACCTAATGCATCACACATACTTTTTAAATTGTTAGATTTGATAGAGTTCCAATCCAGATTCAAATCGCCTAAAATGATTGTTTCAAGAGACAAGTAATGAATTAAGGTGCTTCAGAAGCTCCATACCACCGCTCGGTGGTCTATAACAACCTATGATATTAATGGATTCAGTATTAGATAGGGGAAGTTTAATAGCCAAACACTCAAATTCCTTTGTCAGTGAATGGGAGCTGATTTCAGTAGCCTGAAATTTGTTATTAACATAAATAACAAGGCACCTCCTCTAGTTGGTCTGTCTAGGCAGAAAAGGTTATATGAGGGTATAGCTATCTCCTGTTGTGATAGCGTCCCTTTTAACCTAGTTTCAGCTAAGATGAGGACATCCGGGTTTGTATGCAATGCCCACATTTTTATATCATCTAGTGTTTTTTTAGCAGGCTGCATACATTGATTAACATGAATTTCAGTCCTCTGATAGATGTTAAATCGAAGGTGAAGCTATTGGCCAGATATGGCCTTATTAATTATGACATTACCTGAACATAATAATAGAAGCAGGACTAGCTCTTTGATCATATGTGTTTTAAGGCTCGGTTTATAGGTTTGATTTGACATTTTTAGCTTAGAGCCTATGTAGAGACCCCTCCTTATGGGAGCTGTTGTCTCTGTCGAGCATGGTCTGTAATGCTAGTAATGTTCGTACATACACTGGTTTAAGAGTGGCTAGATAATGTACTAATTTTAAGGTATTGGCACATCACTTTGTGGCTAGTCCCAAAATTGGTGGATGGGGAGTTGGGGTGATTTCAACAGAAGGGGGATTCACCAGAAAACACAATAGCAGCAGTGCTCCAAACCAAAGTTTTTCCATGCTCATTTATGGAATTTATGATGCTTATTTTATGTACAAGTGCCTTGGCAGCAGAAAGGTGTTTTTTATAAATAAAATTGTGATTGATTGATTGAGAATGTAATTAGTTTAACCAAAGATATGTTTTATAAGCTTCTTGAAATATAGCAAAAAAACTGGTTAGAAGGCTAAGACACTGCTTGCATCCGAAGCTCAGGCTGCACACTATACAAACAATAACTGAACACTCAGACCTGGATAGAAAGCTGGAGCCTCTTCTTAACCATAAGCTAATGTCACTACATAAATATACTGCAGGACATCATGAATCCTGATGAGGCGCACATAATTGGTGCAAAACACCACGTAAACAATTCAGGTATACTCTCTGTCTTATGAGGTTGGATTTATAGTGCTGCTGACAACACTGCTCTGCACAAAATTAAGCTATCCCTCAATAAGGCCTGCCAGCTGTTTGCAGGTTCTCCAAGTCTTACCCATACTTGAGCACTGTATTCCCTCTAACTTCCTTAATCTGGAGGAGAGGCTTATCTATCAATCTTGCCTCTTGACCAAAAAATATCAGTGCAGGTCTGACTCCCCCTGGCCTGTCTTCTATCATAAGCCTATCTACACCCTCCCTCTCTACCTGCAGCACTCCCCTCTGCAAGTCCCCAGAGTCAGGACCTCTCTTACACAGAGGTCATTCTGTTACCGTGCCCCATTCTGGTACAATTCCCTGCCTGTTGCTATCGCCTTCCTACCAAGATTGGGGCCTTTTAAAATTGCTCTCAAGCACCACCTCCTCTCCTCCCGACCTCCCGCTGCTGTGACTGCCCTGGCTGAGTTTTCCCCTGCCTTTACTCCTGTCAGTCTACTTATTTTTGACTTTCATTTGACTCATTATAGCCCACATTATTGTTTATGTCTGTTTATTATTGCTAATTTACCTTGACGTGGGGCCTTTGTAACCAGCGCTTAATTTGGACTGCTTTTATTTGAGCTCATTTACTTTGTTTTCTGTTGCTTACTATTAATGCATTTGTCTTCCTGATGAGGAGTCTGTGGGATGCTTACAGTCTTGGGAGTCCCTGACTCAAAGGGTTGTAAATCTGATTACTTCTTAAAATAAAATTAAATAAAAAATCTCATGGCGTTGTACGCTAAGGATGAAATTAGTTGTTTTCACAGCTTACTACATGTAGAACAAATAAGGTTGTGCTAGAGCTACCAATTTAACTGTACAAAACTGCATTCAGCTCTGTGCCATATAATACCTAACAATGCCTAGGCTTACAATGGAATTCCATGCGAGAGCAAGTGCAAGTGATGTCCCCAACACAAGATATCCGACGGTGATCCAGCAGAAGAACACTGGTCCGATGCGACCTTCTGTAACTGTACTCTCTTAATAATGACTGTTAATCTCAGGCAAATACAGAGCTTTCATAAAATGAATTAGTGGATAAGAGAACAACAGGTAGCAAGGTTTGTTAAAGTAACTGAGGAGAAAGCAAGCAGCTTGGGTAGTTAGACTGCAGTAATGATTCTGACAGAAGCCTTGCTAATATGACCCAAGGAGAAAGCAGCTGCCTACATGATTCACAGCTCTGTGTGCATTTCCCTGGCTATATAACTTGTTTTCTCACAGTGGTACTTGCACACACTATACTACACCTTCTTCACTGGCCATGCCCTGCACATACAGTGATGCTCGCCAGGATGAAACCCAGTTCTGCAGCATTTTGCAGCATGCTGCAGCTGAGTTGCTGGAATATCAGATAGTGTATTTCATCTTTTGTCATGCAGGAAACTGTGACATTCACTTAATCCTGGCAGTGTGTCACATTTTCCTGCATGACAAAAGGGATTAATTCCCACTGAAATTACAGTATTTACTGCAGTAACTCTGCTGCAGCATACTACAGAATGCTGTAGAAGTGGGTTTCATCCTGGCGAACTTCACTGTATGTTACTCCACATATTCCTGGGACTTTTACATCTCCCCCACCTCTAGTATGCATCCTTTGCTACTGCTGCTACTTTACACTGGATTGATGGCACCCAGCTTCTTTTGAACCTTTTTGCCCACCACACGACTATATAAGTTTCCAGGTTTACCACTGAACTAATGGGGTACAATTACAAGTTACATAGCACTGGTTCTCTTACAATCCTATAAAACCCTTACCTCCCTTGCAGGGTCCCTGGAGCCCTGGTGCTCTGAAGACTGTGCAGTGGCACACTCCCCAGGAATGGCAAGCAGTTACCCTGGAGGCAAGCTGGGCTGGCACATGTCTCAACTCAACCTGCCCAGTAGGATAACTAATAAAAAAGCATAGCAGGATATGATATCACTACAAAGTGCATAAAGGATTGTTGGTCCAGCTGTGTGTGCCTCCCTTTAATACTCCAGTGATTGTCCTAGCGGCCCAAAAAGCAGGCTCCCATGTCTGGCCCCTAACACTGGGACATATCAACCCCATCCAGGCCACCTCCTCTCTAACACCCATTCATTCAGCTCCCTGCCAGGGGGTTCATTACGAACTGCCTAGGACTTTACACAATGAGCATTACTTTAGCAAGGTTAACTTATGGTTTGCTCTCAGCATAGACTTCTCTCAATTCTCTCTCACTTTCACTACTGCTGTTGAGAGTGAACCCGCAAAGGTTATGGTGACCTCCCTTGAGGGTGGCCTACCAATCTCCCAATTGTACCTTTTGGAGCCAATGGTCTCTGCTTCTCTTGAGGCAGATCTCAGGGGCCTCCATCCCTCCAGCTGCTCCAGATGTTCTTCCTCTCCAGAGAGCAGGAACAAGGAGGCCAGTGCCACCCAGTCCCAGGGACCCTGCCAATGTCCCTGGGACCAGAGGCTCCCATGACCCACTCACAGCCAGAGAGACTGGACTGCTCCTCTCTGTTCCTAGGCTCTAACCACGACTAGTCAGGCCCAAACTGTCCTGGTGCCTTCCCCTTATATCGGCTTCTGGGGAAAGGCAGAACTATTCATATTCATGCTCTACTTACCAGCTCTTAGCTAGGTCAGGCCACTCACAGAATGAACATCCAGACAGTCTGTCTCTGAGCAAAGTTCTACTCAGAGTACAGCTCACGGGGTCTGGCTTAGCTCTTCAAGTGCTTTCTGGTAACCTAAGCAAAAACAAAGCAGATCTGACCCAGAGTGTGCTACTATAATCCCAGAATCAACTGACAAACCAAAATATAGACAGAAATACAAAGCCTTGGTTGTTGCTGCCCCCTTGTGCTTGGAACTTTGCATATTTACAAGGTGGGCAAGCAGGTGCATCTTTAACCACAAATATGTAGTCTCTGTCCCTTAACCCATTTTCATGGAGCTGGTTTTTAAGCACTGTGATTTATACCAGTGGTGCTGAGTATACCTTTTTACAAGCAATAAATAGTATAGCCTAGAGGTTGGAGGAACGAGGTGCGAAAAAGCTTAGTACATCCAGCAGACCAGACCTGAGTTTGAGTCTCACAACTTCCACTTGCATACTGTGTGACTCTGAGCAAGTCACTTAACCACCCAGTGCTCCCAGATCACCCCTGAAAACAGGCACTTGTGCCTAGTGGGCCTTACCCAGTTACCAAGGACTAAAAAAAAAAAAAAAAATAGAAATGAGAATGTTGGTAGCCTGAACTGCACATTTGGTAGTCACAATTGGTAGCCATAGGTTGTTTCAGACTGTATTACGCATATATTTATTTTTGGCATCATAAATTGAGTCTTGCACAATTGGTGCTGGCTTTATACAATTTCTAGTAAATAGTATTATAAAAAAAATACAAAAATCACACATGCCCACACAATGCAAAGCATCATGGGCTGCATATGCTAATCACTACAGAATGTTATGCTGGTCCAACTTTAAGCAGAATTGCATGGTGCCGGAAGGCCCCTCACACAGTTTGCAAAGGGTGCTAACAGAAGACATAGACACGTGTTTCGTCCTACTAGGACTCATCAGTATGCCTCGTCTGTTTGACACCCCAGTGTAATGGACCAGCTACCCTAAGGCAGTGTGCCTTGGATATGTTGTGGTGAACCCATTAAAATAAAACTATTTAAAGATCAAAGATTTTGTATTAAACATTGAGGCAGTTAGTCTTATATGGTTGAAGTTGTTCAAAGTACAGATTTTGTATTTTTCTGAAACTCTGGCTTCCCAGCCAAATGCCCTTTGGGTAACCCTTGCCTCAGTGTTTGTGCACAGAGGTTCTTTATCTTTTAAATAGTTTTTTATTTTAATGGGGTCACCACAACATATCCAAGGCACACTGCCTTAGGGTAGCTGGTCCATTACACTGGGGTGTCAAACAGATGAGGCATACTGATGAGTCCTAGTAGGACGAAACACATGTCTATGTCTTCTATTAGCACCCTTTGCAAACTGTGTGAGAGGCCTTTCGGCACCATGCAATTCTGCTTAAAGTTGGACCAGCATAACATTCTGTGGTGATTTGCATATGCAGCCCATGATGCTTTGCATTGTGTGGGCATGTGTGATTTTTTTGTATTTTCTTGAAACTGGGCTTCCCAGCCAAATGCCCTTTGGGGTAACCCTTGCCTCAGTGTTTGTTCACAGAGGTTCTTTGTCTTATAAAAAAAAATGTTTACTGTTTGGTAGCTAGGTAAGGCTCACTAGGCACAAGTGCCTGTTTTTAAGGGCAACTCAGAAGCACTGGAGGGGTGGGGTTAAGTGACTTGCTCAGAGTCACACAGTATTCAAATGGAGGTTGTAGGAATCAAACCCAGATCTGCTGGATGTACTAAGCTCATTTGCAGCTTGTTACTCTAACCTCTGGGCTATACTGCCAGCCCCTCGTGAGCCCTGTTAGCACAATTGGTAGCAATAAATGGCCATTACATTATGTTGTCAAGTGTTTGCAGTGTAAATTGTATGTATGCATTACTTACTGTGAATCAGTGTTGTTAGTGCTCCAACTTTGTTTTCAGTTCTCCCTACCTTTACTGGTTAGCACTCCAAACAAAATTCCAAATGACTTTTATATCTATGCTTTGCCATTAGTGTTCCTTAATAGCCATAAATGTCATCTACAGTGCAGCTCACTTAACTGCACATCAGATAAGTGCACACTTTTTCATTGTCCCAATTTGTTTTTGTCATTTTTGTAATGTTGAAAAATCAGTTACGTGCACACTAGATAAGTACACATTTACCGGATTAGTACACATTTTAGATTAGTGCACAATTTCTCTGTTTCCCAACAGATCTTTTCTCAGATAATTAATACCTGATAAGTGCACAGCTTATCCACTGACTCTCAACAAGTGTGTGAGATGCTCTTAACACCCTGCCTGTGGATACAGTGCCTAACTGAACTGTTAATTACCAGACAGATTCTTATCAGATGTGAGTGAAGCTTTTAACCCCCTGAGTGCAGCAAGGAGCTGTAATGTGTAACTGCAGCATGGATCAGAAAAAGGTGACCTCTGCTTCAATGTCTAATCTTACAAAATGTGAAGCACAGTGATGTAGCAGCTGAGTTGGTATATATGGTTCTACAGTGTCCATAATTGTGGGAAATAAAGACACGCTACTTGCTGAGTGGGAGCATTTGAAAATCAGGACCGAAAATGCCTCCATGGTGGAATTTAGCGACCAGGTGGAAGTGGCTCTGTTGAGATGGTTCTCCGCTACCCATGGTTTAGATGCTTCAGCTAATGGTCCCATACTGTTAATGAAAGCTCAGCAGCTGGTAGATACAATGGGGATCCCATTTACAGCCACGAATGGCTGGTTGTACGATAGCCCGTGACATGCATGACCGTGACTGAGTGAAATTAAACTGGTTGTACATTGGAAGGAACACAGTGATATAGTTTTTTAGCATCGCTGTGGTGAGAAAAAGGATGCCGACTTGGAGTCTGATGATCCGTGACTAACCACAGTGTTACCCCAAATTTTGAACGATTACCCACCACACTGTATCTTCAGTTGTGATGAGACAAGTCTCTATTTTCAAGCAACCCTTGAAGGTACCCTGTTGTTTAAATCCAATGTGGTAAGTGGTGGCAAGAAAGCAAGACAGCGTATTTCAGTCATGCTGTTTTGTAACCTCTTTGGAACTGAAAAACTTAAACTAGTTATTGTTGGGAAATCCAAAAAGCCAAGATGCTTTTTGGGACTCTGTCCGGATGCAGTGCCAGTTGATTATGAAGCCAATGCTAACGCATAAATGACCAGAGGAATCTTCAGCAATTGGCTAAAAACACTGGACAGCCAGATGTGCCGCAAAAGAAAATAAAAACACAAAAGAAAAACAGATACTGGAAAAGATAATCCTCTGCTTGAATGGGTGGACCCCGAACACAGGTAGTGGTCTAACAAAGAAAGTCTGCATACTTCATGAAATAAAAATGCTTGATCAGGCCTGGCATCTAGTGAAGCCAGAAACAATTCATAATTGTTACCATAAGGCCAGATTTGTAGACCCATCTGACATGGAAGAGGTGGTTGAAGAAGAGCTTACACCTGTCTTACCACCAAACATGACCATAGCAGATTTTGAGTTTTACCTGGCTGTAATATACAACATAATCCTTAGCCACACAGCAGATGAGGAGGAGAATGCACCTGAAAATGACGCTGATGAGCCAGAGGTCACCATGGTCGAGGCACCACAGTGTATGGACAAAATAAGTGTCTTTGTCTGTGCTAGGGAAAAAATTATTTAACCCAGCTGAGGTACTGAATGAATACTTTTGCTCAGTATTCACAAAAGAAGAAGAGGAGGAGTTATCCAAACCAAACAGAAGAAGCACTCTGGGTAGTGGGGTTGACGCCAGTCCATTTAGAGAAGAAAGAGTCCTGAAAGAACTCCTAAAACTCAAGGTGGACAAAGCAATGAGGCCTGACGGGATTCACCCTAGAATCCTAAAAGAACTAAGGGAGGACCTAGTGACAGCACTAATCACACTTTTTAACAAATCATGGGAAGATGGGATGGTACCTGAGGACTGGAGGAAGGCAGATGTGATTCCCCTTCACAAAAGGGGGAGCAAGGCAGAAGCAGGAAACTACAGACCTGTCACTTTAACTTCAGTGGTGGGGAAAATGATGGAATCGCTTCTGAAAGAAAGAATTGTTCAGTACCTAGAGGCCAGCGGGGCACAGGACCCAAAGCAGCATGGATTCACAGCAGGAAGTTCATGCCAGACGAATCTAATTGATTTCTTTGACTGGGTGACCAAAGTAATAGGCCAGGGAGGGGCTGTGGATATGGCCTACCTAGACTTTAGCAAGGCATTTGACACAGTCCCGCACAAAAGATTAATAATCAAGTTAGCCAGCCTGGGAGTGGGTCCCAGTGTGGTAGCCTGGGTAGCAAACTGGCTGCACAACAGGACACATAAGGTAATACTGAAAGGAACACATTCTGAAGAAAGGGGGTTTACTAGTGGAGTACCTCAGGGCTCAGTACTGGGTCCAGTACTCTTTAACGTCTTTATAGGTGACATTGCAGAGGGTCTGGAAGGAAAGGTATGCCTCTTTGCAGATGATACAAAGATCTGTAACAGAGTTGATACACAAGGGGGGGTAGAAAGGATGAGAAGGGACTTGGCAAGGTTGAAGGAATGGTCAAACATATGGCAATTTAGATTCAATACAAAGAAGTGCAAAGTAATGCACCTGGGAAGTAAAAATCCAGGAGAAGAGTACACAATGCAGGGGAGGTACTAACAACAACAATAATGGAAAGGGATCTGGGTGTAGTCATATCAGATGACCTAAAGGTGGGTAAGCAATGTAAGAAGTCAGCAAGGAGAGCCAGGGGGATACTGGGATGCATAGGGAGGGGCATCACAGGTAGAAAAAAGGAAGTGGTTATCCCTCTGTACAGACAGTTGGTGAGACCCCATCTGGAGTACTGCATGCAGTTTTGAAGACCTCATCTACGCAAGGACATAGGCAGGATGGAAGCAGTCCAGAGGAGGGCAACTAAAATGTGCAGGGTCTACATCAGAAACCATATGAACAGAGACTGAGAGAGCTTAATATGTATACCCTTGATGAAAGGAGGGACGGGGGGACATGATAGAAACTTTTAAGTACCTCAGTGGAATCAACAAAGTCCAGGAGGGTAGCATCTTTCAGAAAAAGAGATGTGTAAGAACAAGGGGGCACAATTTAAAGATAGAAGGGGGACGGCTCAGGGGTAATGTGAGGAAATTATTTTTCACGGAGAGAGTGGTGGATGCATGGAACCACCTTGCTGGAGAAGTTGTGGGGTCTAAAACAGTGGGGGAATTCAAATATGTATGGGATAGACATAAGGCAATTATAGTGGGGGGTGGCAGAAAGTAGGCTGTTGGTTAACTAGAATCTGCAGCTTATCCAATAGGTAGGGAAATGGGCAGACTGGGTGGGCCGAGTAGTCCTTATCTTCCGTCAAAGTCTATGTTTCTATGTTTGAGCACTATGTAACACAGCTTGCACTAAAAACAAGGAAGCAAACCAAAATCACGTCCTTTTTCATGGCTGTGAATGATGTTGACAAAACAGGAGAAACAGCTGATTTGTTTTTTAAAGTAACCTAAAAGCAACCTATTACTATGTATAACAGTTGTGTTTGCCATAACATTGATTTTAATATCAAAGATGAAGTGTGCTATTGGATGTATGGCTCATTCATTCAATTGTAAAGATACAGGTCCATGTAGGTACATTTTTCCCGTGCAAAACGGATGTGCAGTTAAGCGGTCTGCACTGTATTTTACAGATTCTGTGTCACACAGTGTCCTTGAGGCTGATGAGGACCACTGACTTTCATAAGGAAGGCCACTTGTGCTGTGTTTTAGTTTTGGAGTGGGGGCGGGTGGCCAGGAGCAACACAAATCTAATACTGATAGCATATTTCAATAGTTAGGAGTATTGTCCATATGTAGGATTTTATAAAAGTGTAGGTCCAAGCAGGACTTTGGTGTGGCTCTGTCATTAAAATGCTAAACAGCAAACCAGGAGATCCCACCTTTGAATCCCATCTCACTGTATGACATTGATCAGGTAATTTCACCTTTCTGTGCTGAAGTTTTCTGCTTTAAAACTGTCTGGAAGACAAAGAGAGTAAGATGCAGGGATTGTGATTACAATATACAGTATGAACCTTGTTAGCACAAGCCAATTTGTGAATTTTAGCCAGACTCTCCTGCTGTGAGCCCACTATACTGAATTTCTGTTTATAGTATGATGAAAAGACTGTGTCTACCATACTGGTCAGCAGGCATTTGGATCATAACTTGTAGTCAAAAAGGCATAATGTGGTATAACTGGGAACCAAAATCTTTTTAAAAGTAATCTCTAGTGTGTCCTATACCCTGGTTTTCCAACTCCATTCAGTTCAGTGGACTCTCACTCCTTTTACGGTACAGCAAAGATGTATTACTGTATAATGACAGCTTGTGATACTACTGCATGTGCTGTACAGACTATTCCCAGTTCCAAAGCACCGTGCGTGGATTATTAAAATATGCTTTGATTTCATCATTACTTTAAAAAGAAAAAGTAATATTTGACAGCAGAATCCACCTTAATTGAATGTTCCATAGAAAATACAGTAAATGAAGAAAAAAATGATTCTGTACAAAATTGCTTACACAGATATGGGGGTCAATTCTAGAAGAATGGTGCAAGTTGCCACCAAAGGTGACTTGCACCAAACACAGTTGCGGCAAAGACCCTGCGCCTGATTCTGCAAAGGGCTGGGTCTCCGCAGCTAAGACCTGCTACTTGTGACTTACCCAAAGATATGTCAAAAAAAGGGTGTACCTCAGGGGCATGTCGCAAGCCACATCCACATGTCCTGCTCGGCACAAGTGCCCCCCGCCTCACCTGCACACAAGCCTGGAAGCCCTGCAGGGCTATCAAACCCTCCCCAGTTCACCAATTGCTTACAAGTGCCCTGCAGGGCTGATCTCACCCCCCAAGCCCCAATCCCTAAACTCAGATCCGTGTGATACTTTACAATGTAAAATGGAAAGTGAAATCTCGTTATCCCTGGTAGTCTAGTAGTTTCCACCCTTCCACCCAGCAGTGCCAGCACACCCCACTCCCCATATGTCCCCAGCTGGAGACTGGCATAGCTCACTTACCATGCCAGCCGCCGACTGAGGTCTGTATGAGCAGATAATAATGTACATGCTCAATGAATGAACTGTCATTCATTGAGCATGTACTATTTACAGTAGTGTTCACTCATGCAGAGCTCAGTGGGTGGCTGGCCATGGTGGTGAGAAGTGGGCTGTGCCAGTTGCTGGCTGGGGATAGGTGGGGAGTGATGTGGGCTGGCACTGCCAGGTGGAGGGCCACTAGACTACGAAGGATAATGGGGATTATATTTTTCATTTTACAGTGTAAAGTACTGCACAGAGCTGGGTTCGGGGATTGGGGATTGGGGCTTGGGGGGCGAAATCAGCCCTGTGGGCACTTGTATTCAGTATTGAGGGATCGGGGGCTGGGGGTCCCATAGCTCTTCAGGGCATAAATGTACAATTGGTGAACTGGGGGCGGGGGGTTGATAGCCCTGTGGGGCTTTACTGTACGCATTATTGGTGAACTGGGGGTGGGGGGTGGCACTTACAGTAGGTTGGAGGGGTTCTTCAAGCCCTGCAGGGCTGTGTAGTGGGGCAGGGATGGGGCTGGCGGTGGCACATACTGGTGGTTTGAGACTATAGACACCACCCCAGTGGACGCAAGTTACACCAGCTATATGCTGATGTAACTTTTTATTGACGGATATCCACCGGGGGTCTTCTGAAATAGCAACATTGGAGACTTTGTTGCTGCCCTTCCAGAATAGGGTGCAACAGCTGCCATAAACCCCCTAGCACCATGTCGCAGGGGGTTTAGGGCATTACTGGTGGTGTAAGTCCACTTTGGCACAACCAGCCTATGACATGTCGCAGACTGCTTTGCAGAATACCGAATGTCGCATCTCTTGGTGTAACTTGCTACTTTCACCATTTTATTGGCGCAAGTCAAGTTATGCCTGGCGTATCCCTTTGAGAATCAGGCCCAAGAAGTATTAGTTACTGTTTAGCTTATTTAGTGAAATACTACAGTTTTGAATGAGCAAATCAGACTTTATTGTAACATGGTTCCACATCCACTTTACAGCAGCTAGCTGCTTTAAGCAGTGAATTAGAAACAAATAATTAAATAATTATATAATTTCATTAAAAAATGTGTAATAACAAAAAGGAAGTTCCAGTGGCTGGATTATCATGTAATAAACACCCCTTCAGGTCTTCCCACAGTAACCTTCTAATACAGTACGTCATGAACACAGCATATTCTATTTAACTAAGTTAGAGACCCACATGCAGACTGAGCTCCTTAACTGATGAATGATTCTTTACTTCCATAGGATCCCTTTATCATGATGGCACATCTGCCTTGGAAAAGAAAGATGATGCTGTTCCTCCTGATGGCGAGTATACGTATGTCTGGGAGATCACAGAAGACATTGGACCTACAGAAGCAGACCCCCCATGCCTAACCTACACCTACTATTCTCATGTAAATTTAGTGCAAGACTTGAACTCGGGGTTAGTTGGTGCCCTACTTGTATGCAAAAATGGTAAGATTCATAGATGTAGTTACTGTATGGCTATGTGTCGCTGTTGTTCTGTCATTGTATTTTACTTTTAAATCATTTGTACAAAAAATTGTACTAAGATGCAGCAGCTGATTCTCAGAGAGGGAGCTAGTGTTGTGGAAAAAATACACCAGCAAACCCCAAGTTGGAGAGGCACAAGGCAAATATAAGTGCCTTTAACATACCTCTCAACTATCCCTAATTTTGCTTCAAAACTGTCCTCACTCCATCTGAAATTTTGCATGTATCAATGAACAGTATAGACTTAAAGCATGAACTCACATCAGCTAAACATAGCACAGTCTAGTTATTCAGACAATGCTTTTCACATTAAGCCAAACATTGTATCTAGCTTTACGAGCTGATATTATGAATCTTTAAGACATGCTCCTGATTTTGATCACTTTGCCCTGATTTGTTTAAGACTAAGACAACTCGATAGCTATGGTCATCTCATCAAACTTTACTTCAGATACCCATGTTTAAGCTGAGTGCTACTCAGAAATCCTTTTCTTATTATGTGATAGAAGTCTAAAACAATCTTTGCCCAGTCCTCTGGCAAATCAACCCACACAAGCTGGTTAAAACAAAAGA
The DNA here is from genome assembly GCA_016271365.2 of Neoceratodus forsteri. Taxonomy (NCBI): domain Eukaryota; kingdom Metazoa; phylum Chordata; order Ceratodontiformes; family Ceratodontidae; genus Neoceratodus; species Neoceratodus forsteri. Next base: position 648,507,392 of record CM057458.1, on the reverse strand, counting down.
ATGGTTACTGACTTACTTAAAATGTAGCTCAATTGGTGTATGCAACCAAGTGGAGTGATGCTTATTCAACATTGTTGATAATCTAAAGGCTAGTTATATGATTCAGTTGTTGACTCTCTTACAGAAATACAAGTGCACAGCATATGTACAGCATGCATGTAACATGCTTATTAAGCATGCGGCATGCATGCTGCCGCATACTGTGCACTTGTATTTCTGTAAGAGCTGTTATATGTGGATGCTTTGACCATTTGCACTGTCTGTCCCCTATGAGACTACCACCTTCTCAGGGTACTGTGATGGCAAAGGAACCCTCTTGAGGAGGAGTCCACCACTAGAGGTGCTACAGTAACATCATTCTCTTTAGGATAAAGGTACCTTAGGAAGGAGCCCAAGGAGAGATGTGAGCCACTGGAGGAGGAGGGCTGGATGACAGGGATAAAGAAACACAACTTCTGAAAGAGGCTAGAGAAAGCTGGTTTAAACATCCCAGTAGGAGTGGGGAGGTGGCTGGTTGATCCTACCTACTGAACGGCTGGCATTAGCCTTTTGTCTGTTGTTGCTTTTTTAACCATTTCTTTCTTTTTTTAAACGGCTTAATATTTTTACCCTGAGTCATTCTTGTAAAAGAAGATTAGTTCTCTACCTCACCAGGTCAACAACATCTTAAAAACATGGGGCTGGATTTATAAAAGTGATTCAATTTTGGTGGCGACTGAGCCACCTAAAATGCACCAAAAAATGTGCATGTTATTTTAAACATTTTTTGACACATTTGCACCAGTTTATCTCCTTTACTGTACAAAAGTAATGTATGTGTCATTTTTTTGTGCACAGATTTCCACAGTAGTGTCACAAAGACCATATTTTAGGTGACATTATTTGTTGTTGCAAATTGCACAACTGTGATACAAGATGCCACAATTCCTGGACACCCTTTTGAAAATCCTGAATTTTCAATGGGGAGCCAAGGACTTGCAGCATCCTTTTACTACAATGTAGCAGTGGTATCCTATGTACAAGGCGATCACGATTGAGCGCTTTCAAAAAGAGTGACTCAATCATGCCACCTGTGCAAAGGGCTACCTGGGGGGGGTGACCGGATAGGGAGGTCAGTGAATATAGTGACAGGATGACGCTATGTATACATGCGCATGGGGGTGGGACCACGCCGAGCAATGGGTAGAAAGGGAGAGAGGGTTTGTGGGGTGTGGGCTGCTGAGCTGGCCGTTTGACATGGTGGGTTAGTGGCAGGCTGGGGTTGGGTGAGTGTTGGGTTCGGATCTGGGCGTGCTTGTGTTTTTTGCACCGGGTCGGGGTTTTGTTTGTTTTTAGTTTTGCACCCACCTGAAGTTGAGAATCCTTTAATAGGGGGGTGCTGGGGGTGCAGCCCCCTGCACAAAATATAGAAACCTAAATCTCGATTGCCCTTTTGCTGTTCAACATGAGTGTACATCACCAAAATTCATTTTGGTGATGTACACTTGCCCAAATGGTGATCACTATTCTGCGATCACCATTATCACATGGAACTGTAGCAGCTTAGAGTGGCGCACACAACTCCAACCAATGGCCACACAAATGCCAAAGTCTTGAAGCTTTGTTTAAAAAACATAAAAAACAGCTTAATGACAGCGTATTGACCTCTCCTGCATGACGGTCAATAGTTTCACACTACAAGTGCTTTGTCAAGACCGGATTACACAGACACTCAACACCTTTATATGTGCTATTCAATTAAGTACTTAGAAGTGACAGGCTGGGGGGGAGGCACAAAGTCAGCAATTAGTCCACTTTTTTCTTGATAAAAAATTGTTTCTCCTATGAGGCTATGGCAATCCTTTTGAGGACTGCCAGAGCCTATGATTCTGCTAGCAAGAAACAGGGGATCTACTTTATGGCCAGACTGGGTTTCTCACAGGAAGATTGTTACCTAGCAAACCTCCCCTGCCTCTATGCACCCCACCCACTGTGTAGTGCTCCATACAAGTTTATAGAGATGGCTGAAGAAAGTAAATGTCACCAGCATGTAAGGCATGCAGAGCAGCTTCACAATGCGAAGCACCATGGGCCAGCAACACAAACTGTGATTATGCTGGTCCAAGTGATAAATGGGGGCCTTACTTATTTCAGACTTTTTCTCTGTTACCAAGTTTGAGTTTGGATTTCCCCCTTCAGAACAGGTTACCTCTTTGCCCCACCCCGCTGTTTGTAGAGTGACACTCTGCCTTGGCTGTGATGGATGCAAGTGGTCTGGTCTGCTCTGAGACTTTGCCAGCCAGGTCCCACTTGTGCTTGACTGCATGGGTGCTACAGAATGACAGTCTCTAGTTTTTCCTCCCAAGAGTAACCATAACACCTCCATGACATTCCTGCCTTCTGTTGATCCAATAGCATGACCCACAGTCACCCATGAACCTGGGTCTCTTGCATGGCACTGCGGAAGGCTACCGCTGGGTTAGCAGCTGTGCTAGCACTTAATTTGACTTTTTACTTTCCCTTACAGCAATACAAGTGCACAGTGTGCGTGCAGTTTAATAAGCATGCGGCATGCATGCTGCTCAAACAGTGGTGATTGCACAAAAGTATATGAGTAGCAAGATATGCTGCTACTGCACAAATGGGGTACCCATTGAATTACATGTATACCGCTACTGTGCAGTGATGCATGGTGCATGGTAATGGTATACTTTTGCACGATCACCACTGTATGCTGTGCACTTGTATTTCTGTAAGAGTTTTTCCCTGTCAACTGTAAAAGATCATATGCACTGTGACTAGTATCGCTTCTAGTATAAGAGTATCATCTCCTGCAGTTTGGACGAGCAGACCACAAAGCACAGCTGAGCAGTTCTGTCTGCTCAAACTGTACAAGATGATGCTCCTGTACAGTCATAGACACATTCCTCAACAACTATAAATGTATTATAAATCACTTGACTTGGCTAGAGTGGTTTATGGTGCATTTTATATTCCACTGTTTTAACTTCATAAAAGCAGATGTAACACTCCTCACCCATCTCTGAAGGGGAACACTCCCTTTTAACAGCGCTAGTGGAGATAACAACTGTATGCAGGATTGTAGATCCAAGCAGTGCTTCTGACTGATCAGAGAGCTCCTTTCCTCTGTATATGAGACACTCTTATATTGTGAAAAGTGTCTCACGTGCAGCTGCCTTGAAAATGGGCACATTCGGTAAAGGTTTTTTAGAACTTTCAACACCATTGACTGATCCCAGTCAATAATATATTAATGCTGTCACTGAGACCAGTCTTATGGTTAGAAACATAGAATTTGATGGCAGATAAGGACCATTTGGCCCACCTAGTCTTCCTGTTTTTCCCTATCTACTGTATCATCATAGACTCTACTTGATTTCTGGCTTCTGCCCCCTTGTCTTACCACTAAGGTTCCTGTAGGCCTGTACAATGCTTTGTTGAACCTAATTATAGTTTTTGCCCCCACTACCTCTGCTGGGAGGCTATTCCAGGCATCCACCACCCTCTCCATGAAGAAGTACTTCCTCACATCTCCCCTGAGTCTACTGCCCTCCAGTTTCATAGCATGACCCCTTGTCCTTGAGCATCTTTTTTTCTGAAAGATGCTTCCATCTTGAACGTTATTTATACCTGTGAGGTATTTTAAAGTTTATATCATATCCCCTCTCTCCTTCCAGTCCTCCAGGGTGTACATATTAAGGTCCTTCAGACTTTCCTCATAGAGCTTTTGATGCAGACCCTGCATCATTTTGGTTGCCCTCCTCAGGACTGCCTCCACTCTTTCTATGTCCTTCCGGAGATGAGGTCTCCAGAACTGGACATAGTACTCCAGATGAGTTCTCACCAGTGATCTATGCAGGGGTAACACCACCTCCCTCTTGCAGGCCCTGGTTGTAAGAATGGTCTCATTTGTAATACATTCTTAAGGTATCAGAACCACTCACCTTCAGTTTGTGGCTCTCATACCCTTAGAATGCACCTGAGACCACTCTTGTAACCGTAAGAGTGGTCTTGGCGGTGGTATTAACATACAGTTGAGCCAGCCTGGATTCAGTGCAGTAACTTGCAGTAAATAACATTTCTCAAAATACTGCATGACAAAATGGCTTAATTGCCTTTGAACTACACTGTTTCCTGTAGCATTTTGCATCCTGGCTGGTACCACTGTACATTGGAGAAAAGACCCTATGGTTCTGAGTACTGATTGACTGAAGTCACATAAGTGTTTATAATAGAAATGAAACAGAGCCAGATGTATGTAAAGTTTTTAAAAGCATCTTGTAGAATTCCTGAATGGTGATGCCAGGAGTCAAACGTCATAAAGGACCCGCATGCAATTGCCCTGGAATTCAATTCCTTCTTTACTAGCTGTACCTCAGTACTGCTCTCCTCTCTCACCTCCTTTCAAGCCCAACCCCTCCCCCTCCGGCTCCCCTCCTCAGGCACTCCCTGCTGCTCTCTCCTTCTCCTTTCATCAGGTCACCCCGAGCGAAGTCTACCATGCCTTGCTCTCCCCAAACAAAGGCAGATGCCCCTCAGAGTTGGATTCAAAGATGCTACACCTGGTTGTTCCCGCCATCGCCGCCCCCCCAACTGCACTTTTAAATCTTTCTCCCATGCATCCATCCCCAAGGAATGGAAGCACGCAATGATAATTCTACTCCCAAAGGGTGGTGACACCTCTGCCTCCAAAAACTACCGCTCTATTTCCCTCATTCCCATTACAGCAAAGCTACAAGAGCACCTAGTCCTCTCTCAACTTTCCTCCTTTCTCAACTCCTCCTCCTCCTCCTTTTTCTCAGCCTACCAGTCTGGATTCAGGAAATCACACTCCACCACTGCCTCACTTCTAAGGCTCACTGACTCCATCATTGATGGCATGGATAAGGGCCATATCACAGCAGCTATTTTTGTTGACCTGGCGAAAAGCATTCGACATGGTCTCCCATACCTTCCTCCTTGATAAGCTCTTCCATGCTGGGCTCTCCACCATGGTCACCAGCTGGTTCCACTCCTACCTGGTAGGCAGATCCCAGGTGGTCAGAATTGGAGGTTCCATCTCGCCCTCCCTTCCGGTTACCTCAGGTGTCTCCAAAGGCTCTGTCCTTGGGCCACTCCTATTCTCCATATTCCTCAATGACCTGCCCTCCACCTGCTCACACACATTCATTCACATGTATGCAGGCAACATGGTTTTGTGTGCTTCAGGCCCCTCAGCAGCTAATTTCATGTCCAGACTACAATAGGACTTCAGCGATGTCCAGCTCTGGTTCCGTGCAAACCAGCTTTTTCTCAATGCCAAGAAGACAGTCTCAATGGTCTTTGGCATGTGGCAGTGACTCTCTCGGCTCTCTGACACCCTCTCTTTCCACACCCTGGCCGGACAACTCTGGAGAACTGCACCTCCTTTAGATATTTCAGGGTATGGCTTGATCAGCACCTCGACTTTTCTGTACATGTTGATGCTATCCACAAAAAGCTCCACCCTAAACTGGGTGCCCTCTATTGGAATCGTGGTTGCATCCCTCCGCCAGCCCGTCGAGCACTGGTACAGAAAATGATTCTCCCCATATTCAACTATGGCAATGTAATCTACAGTGCCACTCCCAAATCCATCCTAACCAGACTGGACCCCCTCTTCCATTCTTTCTGCCGCTTTGCACTGGACAGCCCACCCTTAACTCACCACTGTGTGCTCTACCAGGCTCTCGCTCTTCCCTTGCTCAAAGATCACCAGCAGTCCCACTGCACCAAGCTGATGGCCAAATTCTTGTCTTAGTCCCTGCCTTCATATCTTGCCTCTGTGCTGGCTGCCCCACCCCTCCTGTTCACTCTCTCAGGAACTCAGACACCCATGCCTGGCCATAACATGTATGTCCTCCTCAACTGACCAAGCATCTTTATACACTGGATGCCCAAACTATGGAACTCCTCCCTGCAGTCATCCAGCTCACATCCCCATCTTGGCACCTCAGTACCTCATCAATGCATTTCATCGCCGACCTGTGCCTGTGGCCAATCAAGTGGCTAGGCGTGTCTATTAAAGTGCATATTCTAGTCAATAATATATTTGATACTGTCCTAATTTTGGAAATGTCTACTGTTTTCGCTGCTCCACTTGTCGTAATGCACTTCCATAGATGCTAAATTGATTATTCTGATACCTCGTATGCTCATTGTTTGCTTGCTGCACTAATGTACTGTTTTTGTCATCTACTTAGTTACTATGTTAGTCGACTCTATTTCCCTGTTTGCTCATTGTTGACTTGCTGCACTACGTTAGTCGACTCTGTTCCCCTGTATGCTTGTTGTTTGCTTTCTGCACTACTGTACTGTTTTTGTCATCTACTTAGTTACTATGTTAGTCGACTCTGTTCCCCTGTATGCTCTTTGTTTGCTTGCTGCACTACTGTACTGTTTTTGTCATCTACTTAGTTACTATGTTAGTCGACTCTGTTCGCTTGTATGCGCATTGTTGACTTGCTGCACTATTGTACTGTTTTTGTCATCTACTTAGTTACTATGTTAGTTGATTCTATTCCCCTGTATGCTCATTGTTGACTTGCTGCTGTACTGTACTGTTTTTGTCATCTACTTAGTTACTATGTTAGTCGACTCTGTTCCCCTGTATGCTCATTGTTGACTTGCTGCACTATTGTACTGTTTTTGTCATCTACTTAGTTCCTATGTTAGTTGATTCCATTCCCCTGTATGCTCATTGTTGACTTGCTGCAGTACTGTACTGTTTTTGTCATCTACTTAGTTACTATGTTAGTCAACTCTGTTCCCCTGTATGCTCATTGTTGACTTGCTGCACTGCTGTACTGTTATTCTGTCCATTCCTTCCCATGACCCCCTTCCCCCAGGATGCACCTGGAATCAAGCACTAGTGCTCAATGTGCTCTCCTGGTAAATCTCATAAATAAATAAACTGCGGCCTCGTGAATGTAACAGGCCCCAAATGCTAATAATCACATTAAAATCTTTCTGTACTGTAACCTCGGTATCATTCTTTATGCTTAGAGATGGTTTAATATCAAGTATGTCTGAATATTTAAAATTTTAATAAAGAAAATAAAAAAAAATCTTACTGTACAATTACGGACAGTGTTGTCTTAGTGTGACACACAGCTTCTATGTGGTTAAATTAGGGACCTCCTAATATGGAACAGCTAAGAGGCATGAGACTTGCTGACTATTCTGTAGTGCATTTATAACCACATTTTGTTTTTTTAGACCAACCATACTGTATGTAGTAATATATTAATAACTTATTTCATTACACAGTTGGGACAGCGTTTCACAGGTTTACATTTCATGTAACTAAATTTTGTTTAATCTTTCTAACAAATAATCAGCATGGTTCTTGAAAATGTATTCTTTGCATTTATCCTTGCCATAGGAAGTCTGGATGAAAATGGAAATCAGAAGCTGTTTGACCAAGAATATGTCCTGATGTTTGCTGTCTTTGATGAGAGTAAAAGCTGGGAAAAAACAAAATCGGATCAGCAGAAAACCGTCATGTATTCCATTAACGGTTACGTAAACGGCACACTACCAGGTATGAACTCAGCCTGCTGTTTATTCTGGCTCGTGCTCTGATGGAAACTTGATCCTGATGGTTTTATTACTGGAAAGAATCTAAGTGATGAAAGCCCCACCATAGATGCTATACGGGATGTTCAGAATCATACAATTCTAATCCGATTTTAGGATTTAGGATTTTAGGAACTTTCAAATCCTAATCTGATTCCACTTCAAATCCTAAAAGAACCAAAAAGTTACATTTAGGATTAGGATTTGAAGTTCTAAATTCTAAATCCTAAATGCCAATGTAAAATAGGTTTTAAAATTCAATTTAGGATTCAGGATTTTTGGACTGCAAATCTAAAATCCTGAATCCAAAATTCAGATCAGAATCTAACAAACCTGAATCTGTTTAGCACATTCCAAGCAACCCTAGTTTCTATACTGGTAGCCAGCAACATGACACAGAATGTCCAGATATATCCATGACCCAAACCTGTAAGACCACATAACGGCTGGTTCATTTTCCACTGGGTGGAGATACAGATGAGGCACGCTGATAAGTCCTGAGAAGGACAAAGCATGTGATGACATCTTCTGTTCAGCCTTTGCAGATTGTGTGAGGCCAGTTGGAACCATGCACCCCTGCTTAAAGCAGAACAAATCTAAATCTTCATGGTGACTTGCTTCTGCTTCCTATAAGGTTTTGTATTATTAGAGTATGTGTGATTTTGTATTTCTCTGAAACCTGACTTTGTTGCCAATGCCTTTTTTTAGGATAACCCTTGTATCAATGCTTTTGTGCTGAGGTTCTTGGTGTTTTAGGCTCTGTACACATTGACATCAGTTCTTGAAAACATTTTTGAAATTGTTTTATCATCCGTGTTTTTGCACGGTAGTCGGAGCATCAACACTGTGCTCCGATATCATGCTGGCCTGCTGAAGTTCCCAGGTATGACTGTGGCAGAACCACAAAGCACTGTGAGTGCCTCAATGCATGCCGGGATACTTGCGATCAGGCTCGGTAACCAATTTAGGAAAAAAATGTGGCATTGTTTTCCGGAGCCCTATGAGAACGCAACCATGAAGGCAGATCTTTCTTTTTTGTTGATGTCAGGGTGCAAAAATGATTGAAGTGTGGCAGAAGTTGCCTTAAACCATGTTACAGCACAGTATGCATCCACACTGCTGCTAACATGGTGTAAGGCAACCTTGTTGGTCAAAAACCATGGTAAAGCCTTGCTCTTAACAGAGTTTTAACACAGTTTTTAAACACGGATTGTAGCACAGTTTTACCATGCTACAGTTTGGACACAAACCTTTTGAACCATTTTAACGAGGTTAAAATGGTTTAAAACACATAAAAAGGTGCCAGTGTGTACAGGACCTCAAAGACTTAAATGTTTTAATGCACAAATGGTTGGAGTCCATTTGGGAGAGGTACTTATAGCCATTCAGAAAATTTTCACATCTTGTGAACTCCAAGTTTTTTTGGTTTTTTTTAATCTTTTGGTAACTGGGCAAGGCCCACTAGGCATAAGTACCTCTTTTCCGGAGAGCCCTGGGAGCACTAGGGAGGTTAAATGACTTAGAGTCACACAGTATGCAAGTGGAGCTTGTTGGAATCGAGCCCAGGCAGCTGGATGTACCAATCTCATTCTCAGCTCGGTACTCTAACCTCTAGGCTATACTGCCAGACCCATTTAACCGTATTATGCTTATATGTATATTTATGGTATGAGCCTCTAGCACTTTTTACACTTAGGGTTCACCATATTATGCATACATGTATAGTTGTGATAGAAGCTTCTAGCCTTTTTTTTACACTTAGAGTTAATAGAGAGTGCTTATAAATAATGAGCAAGGTCTGTTTCTTTAAAAATCTTGTATAAAACGAGACCCTTGATCTGACGGTCATATCCCTTGACAAAGTGTGGTGATGGGAAATGCGTTCAGAAATCCTCGGTGTGCTTGGCTGTGTCTGCTACTTGCAGTGAATGTAGCACCAACATTCACCATTAATGCATTTTTTGTTGTACTGAAGCAAACAGCTTCTTTGCAAATGTTTTGATGTTCAGCCTCAGGGTAATAAGTACAGTGTTTCTTCCTTCTCAATAGTCATTGTTTGACCTAACACTGCTAACCATGGATGTGGCCTGTTACATGTTTTCCCCATGTGCTAGTTTGAAAGTTATTTATATTTATTATTTCTTTTTACAACTTTTTTCAGGCAAGGGTTCACAGTTCTGAGTCTTTCCAATGTGACTCTGATAAGATGGTTGCCAATTCAAGCTATTTAATAATTTACACAAGTGGCTAAAATACAAAATGTAGCTTTTATATTTATATGGGGAGGGGGTTGTTTTAATATATAAAATCCAGCTAGGCTATCACACATGCATGTTAAAAATTACACGACTGACCAGGTTTTCTTTCTCATGCAGATTTGACGGCTTGCCTATATGATAACATTAGCTGGCATTTCATAGGAGTAGGCTCTGAGCCTGAGTTGTTCTCCATTCACTTCAATGGGCAGGTACTTGAACAGAATGGCCATAAGGTCTCCACAGTTGGACTTATTACATCCTCCTCTTCCACGGCTAACATGACTGTGAAATATGAAGGGAAATGGCTGCTATCTTCCTTTGTGCTGGACCATCTTGAAGGTATGGCTACTAAAGTTAATGGCTTAGCTGTTTTCTTTTTGTGACATTTACTATTAGTAAACAACTGAAAAGGTGACCTAATTCATGTCCAGAATATCACTGTAAAAGTACGTTATGCACCTGACTCACATCCCCAGGCTAGAGGGGTCCCAGGGGAGTTGCAGAGGCAGTGCCTTCAGACTCAAGTTCAGGGTGCCACACATCGTGCTGCCGAGCTGCCACAGTAAATCTTGTGGTATTTTCCAGGGGAAGCACAGATGTTCTGGCTGACCACGAGACTTCCCTCCACCATCACTGGATGGGAGTGATGGTGACGGCCTTCAAGATGGGATGTGAGATGAGACTTGCAAGGCATGAAACGTTGAACTGACTTGGCAGAATGACCCCTCCAGCTCACCTGTGTCTGAATAATCTAACCAGATTTCTGAATACCCACACTGAAACAAGGTAAAGAAAGGTGCTCCAGCACAGGTTGGGGGAGCCAGAGAAGTGTGGTATTTAGCAGGGCCCCTCGAGAAGGCATGGTATTGTCAGGAGAGAAGGCAGATATGAGAAAAAAAAGGAACAAGTGACCTAATGCTAGCAGCTTCGCAGTTCCTCGTTTAGGTCATGTGTTTTACATGGAAACAAAGAATTAATTATGGAATCAGTTTCTTTCATTTATTTAAAAAGGATGCAAAATGTTGATGATCATTTTATTAATAAAGACTCATTACACAAGTATAATGGGTTACTACCCTTGCCTTGTGGGTTTAACAAGATTGAGAGGCCTGGGTCTCTAGAACTTCTGGATGGGGGGGGGTCATTTACAAGACAGAAAAAAAATAGTGCAGTGCTTCCCCCCAGAGATAGGTTTAAGTGGGCCTGGTATAAGTATGGCATCCCCCCTAGAAGAAGTATCTCCCCAAAATATCAACCCACCCGTGAACCAGTGTAGTGCAATCATAGTCCCCTCAATGCATGCAAAGATTTCAAACAAAAGAACAAGAAACTTTACAAAGGGAACTGTAAAGCCCTAAATGGGAGAAAAAGGAGGTTACTGTATGTGAAGAGGTAGTGCTTTACACTCCTGGTTAGTTCTTCTGTGCCCTGCCAGGCCCGTCACAGAACCATGCAGCTGCTCTTCCTTACCCTACTAGGTGCAGCAAATTAATAGTACTGTTTGCTTTGCTGTGCTTAAGTGCCATCCCAGGCTCATAGTGCAGTAGCTACTTTACTCACCTGCACTGAGGCCACTATCCTCCCCCCACTGGTACCAGTGCACGCAATCCCATTTTAGATATGGTATTACCAGGGTGCTCCCGGTGCTTTGTTTGGTAGCCAGCTGTGGAAACAGTGTGGGCCCAGTGATGTTGCATGTGGATGTCCGGCTGTGATGCACTTCAAAAAACAAAGCTGAAATGCTCACAAGACCCAACAAGATATTTATAACTTCTCACAGGCTGGCCTAGTCCATTAAATTCATCACAACAGTGAAAAAAGTGCTGGTGTTGCAAGGAAAATCCTGGATTTATGCACAGTTTCACCAGACCAGGGGATCTCCCTAGATGTACAAGGGTGATGCTACAATTTGAAACAAGTCCCTCTCTGGATAGGTTCGCTCTGTCTCTCTTCCTCTCTCTCCCTCTCTCTCTCTCTCTCTCACTCATACTCTCTCCTCTTGAGGCCTCCAGCGCTGGTTGACAATGGCAACTGGCTGTCTCTCTTGTTCCATTCAGGCCTCTTCTGACCTCCTTATTCAGCAGATGATTGCCAGTGTACAGGGGGGCAATTTCAGGCTGTAAAAACCACATCTACCATCCACCACATCCCATCCTGGCATCAAGTTCCTGTGTGTTGGGCGATAACCAGCATTGGGCAGTGGCACTGACTGGGCAGCTTCCCACACTGGTTAGGGTCACAGGTCAGTGTTAGATAGGCTGCAGCACAGCAAGGTCTCTCAATAACTCTCAATCCACGGATTTTGTTTCTGTGCTGAACTAGCACACGATTGCCTCTTTTTCTTTGGCAGGAGATCTGTTTCTTCTTCTCACTCTGACTTGGACAGACGTGAAATCTAAGAACAAAAAGAAACAAAGTGCTTTATCAGTGTGTGGTCTGAAAACAAAACAAAATGATGACATTAAACACATGCTGAAAATAGAAAACGGAGTTAGAATTGACATTCCGACCACAAGTCTTCTTCAGGAAAAGAAAAAAAAGTAAAGTTAGTGGAGGGGTGAGGGGGAAATAAGGAATATATGTGGGAGGAAATAAAATAGGGGGAGGTTCTAGGAGAAAAAGTGATAACAGGCAAGGTAAGAATAGAAACTGGAACACAAAAAGGTGATGATGGGTATGAAAAGGCATTGTAGGAGTGAATGAGCTGAGGAATCCTTAGGCGGGAACTAATTAACAGGGCCTAGTAAGAAAGCTGAAAGGTGATAAAGGTGGGAGAAGGAGGCAGATATAGAGACATATGTAGAAAATGAAAATGGATGTGCACACATAGCTGGAATGCTCATGTGAGTATGCCCCCCCACCACACACACAGGATGGAAGTGTGTACAGGCATACCCATACATGTAAACATACCATGCACACATGCAATCAGAGACATGATGGGGATGGAGGTAAAAAGGACAGATTATGAGGTCACTGTAAGATGCTAGTGGAAAATACAGTAAGTCTGTCATTTAAACCAGAGTGCTACTGGGAGCCTAGGTGAGTGATCAGCTTGGTTTCCATGTTTTTTCTTTGATCAGCATCCCAGAAACCCTAGTGAAGGACTGAAATAGAATGATCATTGACATTATGGTCCCTAGAGGTAAAGTAAGATACAATGGGTATATCAGTGTCTTCACTCCTGGCTGCCCTGCAATGTTCCCTGAATCAGTCAGTCAGGTGTCTGCCAATTTCTCCGATGTAGATAGCTGAGTACTTCCTGCACAGACTACAACACATTACTTTAGTAGAAGTGCATGAGAACTCATGGTGATGTGAAAAACACATGTGGGACCTTGAATTTCAGTGACACTAGAAATAAATTTGCAGTTATAACAGTGAGTTCTGTTGTAAGCTTTGGTACCTGGTATGGAAAAATTGTTAGGAGTATGTAGGCTGCTTTGTACCAGGAGATTCCTCAGGTTGGGTGTTAAGTGGTAGGAAACAATTGGTGGTGCTGTAAAGGAAGCTTCAATATTAGGGTCAGTTTGCAGAATAGGAAAGTTCCTAGTGATGGTCCTGTGAAGAGAAGGCATACTGGAACAGATGGATAGCACTAGTGGAATACGCCATTGTTATTGCATCACAATATCCCTCCTGCCAGGGTCAAGGTTACAGGGCATATTACTGACCTGGGAGAGTGCACTGTGCTTTCTGGGTATTCCCTATTAATAAAATACTGTGCATTATTTGAGCCTTCTCAGCAAAATCATCTTCACTGCATAACCTGTGAAGTCTAAGAAACTGCAAATATGGCAAACCCTTCTTAATTAGTTTGAGATAAAAGGAGCTGTGGAGGAGGAAGCTGTGTGAGTCAGTGGGTTCATAATAAACTGATGTCTTCAAACCAGTGTTCTGCACTGACAATTTGATACCTAGAAAATACAGTGTAGGGGAGGATACTTCGACAGTGTATTGTAGGGATGGATGGGCTGTGGTAAACTTGTCCACAATTTTTGGAGTGTTTCCCTGGAGCAGGAGGTGTCCCCTACACGGTCATCTATGTAGTATTTGTAGAGATCAGGCACAGTCTCTGTAAAGGAGAGAAAGAACTGTTCCTCAACCAACTAGCAAACAGATTTACAAAGCTGGGATGCATCCTAGTACCCATGACAACTTCACTGACATGCTGAAAAAACACTGTTATTAAAAGAAAAAGCATTATGTTTTACAAGTCCAGTCAGTCAGGTTAATGTGACTGTGGGTGGGTGGCTGTGGACTTCCCACTTAATTAAAAAATACTGCAGAGCTGAAAGGCCATCATTGTGGGGGATCACTATGTAAAGACAGTACAGAAAAGATTAGCTGATGGGAGCCGCTGTATCTGCTCCTGTCAAATAACTGGAGAGCATGGTTGGTGTCTTTAATGTAGGAGGGCAGTGATTCAATGAGTGGCCTCTAGAAGCTGTCCAGAAGTGCTGAAAATTGGGATGTGGGGCAGGAGCAGGAGCAGACAGACACAATAGGGCATCCAGTGTTACCTATTTTGTGGATTTTGGAAAGGAGATGGAACCTGGACGCCTGAGGGTCTCTTGGCAGAAGCAGGGAGTTCTTTGTTTTCAGCAGCACAGGTGATGGTAACCTATGTCTGATAATCAGCAGTGGAGTCCTGTGGAAGAGAAGAGTAAAACATGGTGTCAGAGAGTTGCTGTGTGGCTTCAGTGATGTATGGCTCCTTTTGCCAGACCACAACAGCTCCCCCCTTATCTGCCTCTGCAGCAGTGCAGCTTCAGCACACAGGTACCAGTCTGCATCTCACTGCTGGTCACTGGAGAATTCAGAGCTCTGACTGTTGGTTCAAGCTGTGGATCAGTATAGGAAATTCTGGGAGGCATGCCACTCAACAGGCAATTGCTACATAGGTGCCTGAATTAATTAGGTTCATCACAAGTCCAGAAGCCCTTTTGACTCTCTTCTCAGGCAGTGTCTCCTGACTGTTTGATCAGTCACCCTCTGACCCCATCCCTATGCCAGATTGGGTAAGAGAAGACTAAGATGGCTGGAGTTTTGTAGTCCACAAGCAGTTCTATCACAAATATCCTTATTTACACTTTGCAGTTTAAACAATATTTTACACCCCAAATCAATCTTGAGTGTTCCATTTCCAGTTCAGTCAGAGTAACAATTGAGTGTTCCCAGTCTAGTTGGGAGCACTTATGCATTGACTCCATCAGAGAAGCCTGACATCTTTGATATGCAGGTGCAGGGAACCTTAAAGATAAAGCAAAGGGGGGGGGGGAGTACACAACCTTTTAAAGCCATGAAGGCCTTTTCATCAGCACCTGTTGAAGAAGCCTTCATTGCTCTGAATTGTGTAATACCTTTGTTATACGTTTATGGGTCCATTTGGAGGGCCTCTTATGGATATAAAAGTGTTGTCTTACGTGTTCTTAGGACCAGAACACTGAGAATCAAAGGTGAGCAGTTATGTGGTCTTAAGGATGAGAGGCAACACTCTTGCATTCATAATAGGCCCTCCAAATGGACCCATAAAATTATTATAGATCACTAACTGTATTAAATAATAAAACCTTTTTTTTTTTTTTAAATTAGATACAGTTAATGGCATGAGGAGTCAGCAAAAAGTCCATTACAGTGGCTCAGCACATGAGGTACTGTTACGATAATAAGAGTACCTCACTCACAACTGGAGGAAGGACAGTTATTGGTCAGGGACACTTCCACAATCTATAACAGTAAAAAAAAAAGGCATTAACACCTACTTTTTGCATCATTTCTACTCTGAATAGCATGGCAGTACAACTCTTCATTGTTTATTTAAAATTATTTAATAAAGAAAGTTTCTTAAAATTTAATATTTTTATAAGTCTCCCATAAAACCTTCAACAAGCCCATTCACTAAACAAGAGTTGGCTGGCACCAGCAGACTCAAGCTACTATGGTGTGGGTACGTGCTTGTTGCCTAAACTGAGTAGTGATTTTTTTTTAAATCTTTGTCTCTTGGAAGAGATGTTAGTGATTGGGATGTAATAGCCAGACAGCAACACCAGCAAAGTCAGCCCTAGCAATCTCATCCTACCCTGAACTCCCTGCCAGCAACGTTAGCAAACCCAGCCCAAGCAATCCCAAACTGACTGGAACCCTGACTAGAGACCCCAACAATGCTGGCCTCAGTCTGCAACCCCAGCAACAGCAGCACTACCGGCTGAAACAGTCTCAACCTGGCTGAACCCACTGGCAGCAACACCAGCAGTGGCAGACCAGCAATCCCAATGAAAGGACAGCAACCCCAGCAACACCCACCCCAGTCTGAGCTCTTTGGGACAAATTAATGAATATGTATACTTGAGGTTCAGATTCCTAGTGACCTCTTGAGCTTCGTTCTCAAGGTCAATACAAATCTGAACCTCTCAGCGGCAGCACAGGCTGGTTGTGCATGGTTGCCAAACCAGTGTTCTCTATATTGTATTCAATTTATGTTTGTATATATGACTGCCAGACTACGACATTCAAATTTCTTGCAGCATGTTCCTGGATGCCACTGCAAATGAACCTGGCTCAATGGTTTTCCAGTTCTTGCCTGAAAAAAGCGAAAGGAATGGAAGAAACATAGAAGTGAAGAATTTCTTGGCAAAAAAGGACTGGCAGGCTGATCTAGTCATAGAATGAATGAATGAACTATAGAACTCTGTGGTTGAAAGAAACATAGACTACATCATATACTTCTAAATGCACAATGTGAGTGTACTCATGAGTCAAAAACAAGGCTCTTGCTTCACACTGGAGATACAATGCCAGTGCAGGAGTCATGTACAACAAACAGCAGCTAACTCCAGAGTGCCTTAACACCCCAGAAGGCTTGTTTTTGGCCCTTGAGTGCACTCACTTTATATATTGATTGCATGGTAATTTTGGGGTTCTGGCCATCCCCATGAGTGCACCAGCTCCTTCATTTGTTTTGTTGTGTGTGTCACATAGTTCTTAAATGGTACTTAACACCAGTGTGTAAATCAGAAACATCTGCTGAGTTTACTAAAAGACCAGGAAAGTTGAAACAATAACAGAACTGGAATCAGAATTTAAAAACGAGTTTCTCCAGGGAAAAGTGACTTGCAGTTTCAATGCAGGTCTCCTTTAACACCTCACAATGATGACGTTTGTAACATTCTTTATGATGTAATACAAATCTAAGCATTCTGTTGTATAGTTCTTTCCAAAGCACTTGAATAAATTGTGGCAGACCAACTGGTAGACTACTTGGAGAAGTACAAACTGCAATGCCTTCAGCAACACAGTTTCCGAATCACCACCACCGCCCTTCTTGAATTCACGAGCTATATTCACCAAGCCATGGATTAAGGGCAACTTGTGGGTGCCACATACATTGACCTTACCAACTCATTTGATACAGTCAACCACTCTCTACTGCTTGAACAGCTCACTGACATAGGACCATCTAAGGACTCCACTAAATGGTTTTCCAGCTATCTAAGTGACTGCTCACAACAGGTGAGGATTGGTGATACACTCTCGACAAAGCAATCACTCTGATCAGGCATACTGCAGGGTTCTATATTGGGTCCCTGCTTTTCAGCATATTCTTAAATAAACTCTCCACCTCTTGCTCAGGCCAGATCCTTCTATACCCGGATGACGTGGTACATTTCTAGAGCAGTGCTGATCCCGCCCAGCTGGAAATCCAACTACAGACCAGCTTCACGGAAGCAGAGGCCTGATTTCACTCTCAAAAGCTCATTCTCAACTCCAAAAAAACCAAAACAATGATTTTTCACAGTTCACATAACAAGCATCGCACCCTGTAGCTCATAGTCAGAAATGACATGGGCATAGCTCTTGAACAGACTCAATTGTTCAAGTACCTAGGTGTGACTTTGGACAGCACCTTATCTTTTACCAACCACATTGATAATGTCACCAAAACTGTGAATACCTGCATTGGTCTACTTTTCAAACACAAATCCTGTCTGTCCACCAAAGCCCTCACTCTTGCAATATATAGTTCAGTAGTCTCAGTCATTGACTATGGGCTTGTGGTCTATGGATCCACTACGAACACTGCCCTGTGTCATATTGCTGTTGCTCTAAATAAGGCCTGCCATCTACTTACTGGGGCCCCTCACCTGTCACACACCTGTGACATCTATGAGCAGGCAAAATGACTTCAGCTAATGGGCAGACTCAGATATCAAACCTGCCTAATACCAAAGAAGACTTCCCTTGGTCTCATGCCCTTAGGAGTTCAGATGCTCCTCAGGCCACCTTGCAACACCCGCCATACCAGAAGCTCCAATAATCAGATGTTCCTAGTACCTTGATGCCGTACTACTCAAGGGCAACATTCATTTGCAACCAGGGCACCAATGTGGAATAACTCGCTCCACTGTGATGTTACCATCATTATTACACTTGGTGCTTTCAAACAAAAACTGCATCAAACCCTAGTGGCCAGTGCCATGTGTGATTGCTTCCTCTAGGAATGGGATAGGCCTGCTCCTCTCTGCCCCATAATTCAACAGCACTTAAACCCCTGCCTCCCATTCTCACAACATCACTCACCCATTCTTTTCTCTTTTATCTACCCTTATCTCACCGCTCTTACAACCCCATTACTATACCACTACCTCCAGCCTCTTGCCCCTCACAACCTCCCTGCAGCACCAATCTCCATCTACAATGTATCCCCCCATACTCCTGACAATGCCTCTTGGCAGCTTTCCTTTCACTCTGCACTGCACAATCTCTACTACCTCAATTGTATGATTTTATTTACCTTAGAGCACTGCTTTTCTCCTCAAGGCATACAATGTCCGATGCCTGTGCACAGTCTGTCTTTACGTATATGGTTCTGACAAGGCCTATGGCCTGATATTCTCTCCTGTGCAACAAGAATGCTAGCCTCATACTGCCAAAATCGTCCTACAAGAATTGGCTTTAAGCCCTTGCTGTGGCCTATTTGCACTATAAACTGCTTGCACCATATGCTATTATCTGTATACTGTTTTATTATTAGAACTCATTGTTTTGTATTTTGCCTTTGTACCGTGATGTGGAGCCCATGTAAAAGAGCCGTTGGCTCAAAGGTGTTAATCCTGAGATTTAGTAAATAGATAAATTTAAAAAAATAGTTTGTCCAGTTCATACAAATTCTTTAACCCTGCTGACCTAAAAATCAAGTTTCCATACTCTAACAATGGTAACAGCATCTTGTGTGGCAATATTAAGATGTTCCACATTTTTCTTTGCAGTTTGATGTGGAGACCCAAACAGGGAATTTGTTCCATGCACATTCATTTTAAGTTTATTGTCCCTTATCCATAACTGTAGATAGTGAAAATCCTTTTGCAACAAGGATGCCTCCTCCTTTAGAGAGCATACTGAACTCATCACAATAATATTGTCTGCAGACAATTTGATGGAAGTGTTGTTTGCTGTATGCAGTATACCATTTGTGAAGACATCAAACAGAGTGCCCAGAATGGATCCTTGTGGGATGGGCAGAATGGATCCTTGCAGTAGGACAGAGAGCACCAGTCATGTGAGCTCTGCCCCCTGACACTAATCTGCTGCTTCCTATCCTCCAAGCAAGAGCTAAACCAGGAGCAAAATTCACTGCCTACCCCAATATTGGTCAACTTGGATAGCAGAAGAGATAATCAGCCATGCTGAAGGCCTTTGAAAGGTCCACTGATACTGCCCCACATGATGTTTCTTGCCCAGAGCAGTCACCAATGCTAATGCTAGGCTGATGCTAATAGTTAAGTTAGCCAGGCAGTGCAAAGCCTGACATCAACATTAACAGCAGTAACAGGCAAGCAGCCAAGAGAGTCCATCCAGTTCTGTTAGATGTTCCTATACAAGTCTGTCTCTAAAGATTCAGAAGTACAAAGTACAAAACAGGATATTGCACAAGAATGGGGTGCTGTGAATAAATACAGATAAAGCAGACACAAAATGCAGCATGCACCACCAAATAAAAAATGCTTCTCCTAAAGATACATGGAAAAACTGTGTCAATGTTATTGAGGTACCAGAATAAAAACACGTCCTAATGCATTTCGGATTGCTCCTCTGTCAAAAGACATGTTGGCTCACTGTGCAGATCACCTTTTATACACATAGTATCACATCATCATTGATCGCCAATGATGATAGTTCAGGTGTTTTGTCCCTTCTGAGGATGCCCCATAGTCTTACCATCAGAGGTAATTAGTTGCTGCACAAAACTGGGGATCCTCTGAGAGCAGAGCAAAAGCCATGGTGGAGGTTCCAACTGGGCTGACTGGAAGGGTCAGCCAGGGTTAGTAGGGACTCCGAGGCACCCAGGGAGGAGACTGAATAATGACAGGGGTCCTCCTTGTCTTGTTCCCTTCCTTAGGGCTGTGCCTAATGTCAGCAGGCAGCAGGATAGCAGGCCAGCTGACTCTGCTCCTCCCCTTCAGGTCATTCTCTGTAATATGAGATCTATGAGGAATGACAGTAGTGATGAAGGGTTCCATCACTGATTCCTCTGAAGATCCTGTTTGTATCACGTAGACCTGGCTGGGCAATGACTCCGGCCCTGTGCTTGAAGCATCAGTTCTGGCTGGGTATTCCATTGTACACTGCCCAAGGAGGGATCTCGGGGCATTTTTTTTTATCCACTTTGAGATTCACTGCATACTCCATGAGAACTTCCAGATTATATGAGTGTGTGTCTGTTAGGGGTGGGTCAGCAGCAGGCTGTAGGATCATCCTCCTATAAATGTGAGGGTGATTTCCTTCAGGAGCTGGCAGATTTCATGTCTGACCAGACGTTGGATGCCCCCAAACTTTTAGTGTTGGGAGATATCAATGCCTGGGTGGACAATGATGAAACATCATCTTTTGGTTAATAGTTCCTCCACTTGATGTCATCACTGAGCCTTATACAGGTGGTTGCCAATGCGACCCATGATCACACACTCGACCTGGTCTCCAGTCTGAGCTTGACATAAGTGTGTTCAAGGTTGATCCAGTTGCTTGGTCAGATTATCATGCCATATTATTCCTCTGCCAGGCCCCTTTTTTAATATTCTTCCTGCAGAGATGGTCTGTTACCTCCCGAAATGTAATTTGGAGCCTTGCAAACTCCAGGCAGTGCTGGATACCTCAGACATGATGATGGCTAGTGCTCAGTGAACCTAGAACGCCATGTAGAGATGTAATACAGTTCTTATGGCTGCTTATGACTCCCCAGCACCCTTTCGTGTTCATTTCTTGATCTCCTGCTGCAGTTCACCGTGAATTCCATGATACTATGTGGAGCTGAGGCAGTTGAAGACTAAGGGACAAAACTTAGAGTGTTCTTGGCTGAAATACTACTCCAAGGAGAACAAACTGGCTCTGAGAACTCACTGTGGTGATTATCATAGGGCAATCTCCTTGAAAAAAATTTCCCAGGTCACCCCTGAAAAAGGGACCTTCGGGGCTCAGTGAGCCTACCCTGTCACCAAAATTTAATAAATAAATAAAAAGACAGAGTTTCTGTCAAGGACTATTGCTGCAAACAAGAATCTGCCAGCTCAGATCTTTCACACCATAGACAGATTATTAAATCTTCCCTGCCTGCAGTCCAAATTAGACTATTCAGCAGAAAAGTGTGAAGAGTTTACTACGTTCTTCCTTGGCAGGGTGTCCTCCATTCAGACTGGGATTGCCTCAAGTGACCTGTCATGGGCCAGTGATATCAAGGGTAGGATAAGTGATGATGATCTGCCATCCTGGGCTGAGCTTCAACAAGTTGCAGAAATGGAGTTGGTCTGGGTGATCTCGAGTCTGCACCCTACTTACTGTTTTCTGACCCTGGGCCTAACTGGTTGCTTGTTAGTAGTCTTCAATCCCTAGGGCCAGTATACACTGAGATTGTCATGTGTTCCATGAGGGAGTGCATTTTTCCATCACCTCTGAAAAGGGCAGTGTTGAAGCCCCTCCTTGAGAAGCCATCTTTAGATCCTGGCAATCTGGTTAACTACAGGCCTGTATTGAACAATCCCTGTTTGGAGAAGGGTTATCAGGAAGGTAGCTGTGGTGCAGCTTTAGGCTTACCTGGAATTGTATAACATCTACGAGCCACTCCAGTCAGGGTTTAGGCACCATCATAGTACTGAGACCACCTCATCAGAGTAATGCATGATCTCCCCATGGTGAGAGACCAGGGACTTTATTTCATCTGGGTTTTTCTGGATCGCTCATCAGCATTTGACATGGTGGACAATGGTGTGCTAATTGATCACCTAAGGAACTATGTGGGACTCACCAGCATGGTTTTGTGCTGGATTAAGTCCTACATTACCAGGAGACTGCAGAAGGTAGCCCTAGGTAAATACATTTCTGAAGTGGCTGCGGTATCCTGTGGGGTTCCACAAGGCTCAATCTTGGCACCTATGTTGTTTGCCATGTACATGTTGCCATTGGGTGAGATCATTAGACCATATGTGGTAGAATTTCACTGCTATGCAGGTGATACTCAACTCTATCTGTCTTGCAACCCTGATGGGTCAAATGCAGTTTCGGTGCTTGATCGCCAACTGGCTGTGTCTCAAAACCAGGCAAGACAGAGGTTATGATTATTGATCCAGGTCAACATGGGCTGGCAATGACAAGTGGTGGCCTTCTTTTACCATCTGTGAATGGTCAGTCACTTTGAGCTGTGGATATGCTGAATAATCTGGGCATTGTTTAGGACTGCAAGCTGACATTAGAACATCAGGGGCCCAATTCCAAGTTAAGTTACGCATGGGCGCCAAGGTGATTCCTTAAAACCCTATGGCGCCATAAATGTACATTCATCATGCGTTATACTGAATGCGATTCAAGTTGTGGCCTGTGCCCATGCCACATGCGGGCTGTGCCAAGGTGGGGCTACACTACCCACTACACCTGCAACCTGCTGCGATATGGCGCAAGGGTGGACACGACAGCAATTGCACCCTATTCTGACAGAGTGGCTGCCATAACCCAGTTACATGATTCCAGGTCCTGCTATGGTGCTGTGGGTTAGATCAGCATGGAGGTGGTCTAAGGGGCAAACATCCTGGCACAAGGATGGATTCCTTCCATGCAGCACTGCATAAAGCACAGAGGCATGCCTCATGGACCCCTCAACCCTGTGATGCCCCCCATCCCCCGCAATACAGGGTGCCACCCAGGCCCCAGTCCCCAGTGGTACCCCCCCATTACCCCCACACTACCTATCCTCAAAGGCCCCAGCTCCCCACTGCTTGGCACCAGATCCATTGCACCACCCCATGGCACAACCCTGAGGCTGACGCATGTTGTGGGATATGCCGTGGACCTTGCCCTCTGGAAGAGGGCGCCAGGTCCCCGGCATAGTGCCACATGGCGTAACTCACATATGCCTGTGGGTTGTGCCATGCGATCTGGAATCACGCCCCAGGTGTCAGTGGTAGTAAGGAACATTTTTTACAGTCTCTGTATTATCACCCAGATTAAGTCATACCCTGCACCAGTTGACTTGAGACAATAGTCCACACCTTTGTCAGCTCCAGACTGGTTTATTGCAATGCTCTTTGCTATTAGGATTATCTGGAGGTTTGATGCAATGCCTGCAATTGACCCAGAATGCTGCAGCCTGACTGATGATGGGAACTTCTTGAAGGGACAACATTGTGCTAGTGCTGTGCAGTCTCCACTGGCTGCCACTGAGGTGGTGCAACACTTTCAAGATATGTTTGTTAGCGTTCCAGGCCCTACATGGTTTGGACCCCAGCAACCTCAAAGACCTTTTGATGTCCTACATCCCCATCTGCCTTCTGGAATCCACCAGTGTGGGCTTCTGCTAAGGTTTTCCATTCTTGCTTAAAGCAATTGGGGGACATGGCCTTTGGGGTTGCTTCCCCTTTCCTCTGGAACTCCTTACCAGAAGGAATTAGATCTACTTGCATTATCGGGGCCTTTATGAAACAACTGAATACATATCTCTTTGCACAGGCCTTCCCACATTAACTTATTTAGTTGTTTACTGTTTTATTTATTAGTTTTGTATGTTTTATTAAACTGTTTTATGCTGTTTTAATGCTGTAATGTGCTCTGAGCCTTTGTGCCAAACAAATAAAATTACCTTTAGTTGCTTTGTCATATAAAATCTTAAATACTGGGTTACCGAGTTCATCACATGATATGTTGACTGTAAACATTAAAATTCGACAATTGCATTCAAGTGGGTGTAATCTATTGTTTTGTTTTTTGCCAAAGATGAAAACTACTATTGGTCAATTGACTTTTAGTTTATGTGGTCCAAGATGTTGGAATGTACTTCTTCTGGGTTTAAGGGAGGCATGAAACCTTGTAACCTTTAAATCGTAGTTAGATATCTGGCTCACAAATTCATATGTACTGTAAATGTTTAGCTAATACAAAAATTAACTTTTTTTGCACTGGCTTGTATAACCTATGCATTTTCAATGTTTTTATTGTTAAATGGGATAGTAACTGTTCTACTGTTCAGTATACTATTTAAATTTAGAAAATAGGTATGTAAACTGCACTGATCCGCTTGGCCATTGGCATTGTAATGCCATACTCCTGTGCCGACGCTGATCACAAAAAAATACAAGATAAACACATATCATGCCACAGTTGCGCTGTTCTGTTTAAAAAGCTAACATGTTTTTCTCAGTTAGGAATTTCACACCTGTCCCAGTAAGCATATGACTCACATCAGAAAGTCACTTTTTCCCATATTAAAATTTCTGTGCAAGAACTCAGCCCTAAGCAAGTGTAACCCCCACACCGCTTTTGGCAAGTTGGCACCCCCTATTACAAGAACTAGTACCCGCATATGACATACCATTTACTTTTGGCAGAAATACTCAAATTGGTACCACCCCTAGCTATAGAGTGTATACCAGGCTCATTGTCTAAGGGAAGAAAGTAGGGGTACAATTACCAAAAATGAACCTTTGCATTTACAACTGGGTCCAGGGGAGACAATGCCAGGCGTATGCTAGACCTAACTGCTGAGGGGGCCCCAATAACTCCACACAGAAAGCAATGATCAGACTGTCCAATGCAGCAGCTGAAATTGTGCAGTACGGCTTTATTCACAGATGTAATTAAAGCACAAGTGAACCCCCAATCGTTGGTCATGGCAAACAAGTACATTCCTTTTTCAGACACTCTTTGTTAGGCAGTACAGTTCTTCACAAAAATGTTTCATTTCTCTTTCCCATGGTGAATGCACATGGATTGAACCACACACCTGAACATTTCCATTTCCTAAGAGTGTATGCTTGTGGACTTTTTCCCACTAGTGTATGCCTGTGGATTGAACCACACACTCAGAACATCCTCCTGCGGCAAAAACCTTTGACCTGGGAAACCTGGTGCCCATCAACGAACCAGTTAGCCCTGCCTTGTAGACTCCAGATGGCATTCCTCCCACCCTTTGCCCCAACTGGCAGTCTCTGCCATTCCTTCAGGGTTACACTAAAAGAAGCCTTCAGTCCCCACTGAATTGCTAAAGACTTTGAACTTTACTTCAAATTAACACACTTAGGTGAACAGGAGTCCTGGCTGGTGTGATCTAGCCATATCTTGGGCACACAAACCCCAGACAACCTCCTAAATTGAGAACTTGTCTTTCATTCTGTACTCACAGATTAGTTGCTCCTTCCTTTAGGCATGGAAACAACCCAGAAAGCATCCTTTTCCATGGTGGCTTGTCAGAAATTCTCACACAAATGTCCTTCTCAAAGGCAGCTGTGCACACTCTAAGACCTTCAGGTGATTGACCCTTAGATTCACTGAACTGGCAGTTCCTCTCTCTTCTCTGGAGTGAAAAGCAAGTAATCCTGCTGAAAAAGGTCTCCACCACTTGACTGACAACTGGAGATTTAATTCAAACTAGAGTGAGAAGCACAGGGCTCTCTGTGACAGAGCCCCAACTGGCAGACCTCCTGCCACTCTGACTGTCAATGCCGAATTAACAGAACATTCTAAACTTCCCCTGAGCAGCAGACTCAGAAATGGTTATGCTGCTGCAAGAGTTTTAAACTACATAATCATTCCCACTCAAGCTAGCTGAGTAAACAGTGATGTCATTATGTAAGAAATCCCTAAATGAGCTCCTTACTAACTGCCTTTTCTACCTGCCGAACACTAGTACTAATGAGATTCTAGTAACCTCAGGGTACTGGGTGATTACACAAGGTAAAACACTTCAGAGACACACAGAGAGACAAGCAGAGAAATAATTCAGTGAACAAATAAATGGGGCACTGCACATGCCTGAAAGTGAACGTGGTTCCCCGTCTCTCCCATTAAGTCATGCTTATGCTCTTGTGTTTGTCTCCCCAGCCACAGTGTGGAAGAACTACATTCAGGAATCTAGCAGTAATGTTACTTTTTTAATTACAGAAAAAAAAAGAAAAGAAAGTGTTTTGCCCCATTTTCTAAGTACAATAATACACTCCAGGGTGGATGGGTGGTGTTGGGCTGTACTGGCCCTTCCAGGGGCTGTAAGGCCATGCCTTTATAGGAGCTTTAATGCCCTCCTTTTTTGTACCACCAGGCCTCACTACACCCCTGGGGGGTGGGTATAGTCCAACACCACCCTGATGTGTATTATTGCAAACATATTGCTATTTTCAATTGTAAATATGTACGTATTTTATTTGTGCTTCTATGGGCGTCCGAATTGTCCCTAAAAAAGGTATTTTTGTATTCCAGTGGACTTACCTCAGTTAACAAAAAGAAGCTAAACTAAACATCAGTGTATAATGGGACTGAGCCCCCTCACATGCACACAGCAGGCAATGCCTGAGTTGCTACAGCCATGCTACAGTTTTCGATGGGTGCATGAGAATAACGTGGCAAAGAGTATTTTATCTTCTACATACTGTAGCACTGAGTACTGAGAAGCAAAAATCATAAAGCTTTCACTTTCAAATGTCAAGGGCACTTGTTCAGATCAAATTCTTTTTGTTTGTTTTGTTTTGTTTTGTTTTGCAATTTACTAACCTAGCAGAGTCTCACTGATGCTCAACAGCTAGGTCACAGTGGGGTCCTGCTCCTACCCATGTTTACAGCTAGGAGAACTGATGAACTTGAAAGTTATGTGACTTGCTCCAGGTTAAACTGTGCGTCAGTGGCTCTGGTAGGATTTGAACCTGGGTCTCATGTCTCAGGAGAGTGCTCTAACGCTATACTACATTGCCTTCTAGTGTGTTTACTGTAATCCTTAAAAGTTTTTATAGAAAGACAGTGTATTTGATATCAGAGGTCCAGTATCCACTGTTTCCCCCAATTCCTTGCCATCCTGATATTTACCATCTGTAGTGTGTGTTGTGGGGGGAGGGGGATGCAGGCTCTGTTGTGCTTGAGAATGCCAGCAGCGACATTGTCTGTTAGCACTGATCCTGGAATAAGATTCGAGAAGAGATCTAAAACTGACCACTCTGATCTCTCTGAAAGTTTCAAAACCCTAACAGCAAAATTTTAAAGTATCCCTGTGTAACCCCCCTGCAAATGGGGGTTCCCAAAAGACTTCCAGGAGCTTGCTTGAATACTCCAAGCCTGAATGGTGTTTGGCGTTTAAGCCATTTATCTGTGAGTGTTTTTAGAGCCTCTGGTACTGTCTCTTTAAAAGCTGTCTGCTTGCAGACATAATTAGTTTGTATGGGGGGACTGTGTGTTTCTCTGCTTGGGTACCACTCGAGCTGCTGCCAATTCACTCCATTTTTTGCAATCACTAGGAGTGCAAAGGGAACCTATCTGAAAGATGTAACTGTTTGCCAGAAGTCATTTAGAGTAATAATGAAAATACAGTTTGTCTAACCTGCTTTCTTTGCAGTCAGAACTGTGTTTGCCTAGTTCCCCATTCTAGTTTTGAACTGCTGAACTGGACCAATCAGTGTGGGTTAAGGTAGCTCTAAAATGGTGCCTTGGACGAATCAGAACTTGGACTCGTAATCTGAGCCAGCTTCAAGAGGATTGTATGGGCAGTGACTCTGGGAGATGTAGTTTAGACTTCGGCGCCTTTTTGGACCAACAGGGCAGTCTATTGTGAGTGACAGCCAATCCAGCCAAGAACTGGGAGGAACTCAAAGGAAGTGCCCGGTTTTGTCTGCTGGAGTTTCAGTTGAGCTCTGGCAGTGAAGAGGGAAGGATCCCTGTGCTTTTCCGGTGTGTGCAGTTTTAGTTGGGAAACGCGTGTAAGGCCCCGAATCCCAGTCTGCAGCTTGTGTAACTGCTTGTTAGGACTGAATCCGTCCTGTGAAGAGAATCAAAGGATATCTGAAGAGTAGAAACCAGGCTCACCCTGTAGAAGACTGGAGAAATTGCTGAATTGCGCTCGGTCTGTCAGGAACTGAATCTGCTGTGTGTTCTCCCGGGTATTGTGCAGTAATTGCGATCGGGATAGAGAAGCAGCCTGCCTGGTATATTACTTTCTTTTCAGCATATAAATGTGTGAGGAGGCTTGTGTAGCTCAAGTGAATCCTGCTGCCATTAAAGGACTTTTGCCTGTTACTGTTAACCATATAAATGTGTGAGGAGGCTTGTGTAGCTCAAGTGAATC
Organism: Neoceratodus forsteri; assembly: GCA_016271365.2. Taxonomy (NCBI): domain Eukaryota; kingdom Metazoa; phylum Chordata; order Ceratodontiformes; family Ceratodontidae; genus Neoceratodus; species Neoceratodus forsteri. The sequence goes on along the minus strand of CM057458.1, from coordinate 648,478,958 downwards.
CTGCTGCCATTAAAGGAATTTTGCCTGTTACTGTTTACCATATAAATGTGTGAGGAGGCTTGTGTAGCTCAAGTGACTCCTGCTGCCATTAAAGGACTTTTGCCTGTTACTGTTTACCATATAAATGTGTGAGGAGGCTTGTGTAGCTCAAGTGAATCCTGCTGCCATTAAAGGACTTTTGCTTGTTGTAGTTTGTCATATAAATGTGTGAGGAGTCTCGTGGAGCTCAAGAGTAGCCCTGCTGACGTTGAAGGACCCTATCTTGTTTGGAAGTTGTGAGTACTAATTCAGGGTCGCTCCCTGTTGAATTGCCACATTGAATCCAAATGGAATTACTGTACTGCTGACTGTTTAACTAATTTTTCTTTTCTCTGTATGAAAGGGCCCCTACCAGCTGCCATGGTTTGGACTAGCCACTAGGGCTCGGGTACCCAGGGACAGTAACTGGTAGGGATAGGCCTGTGCACAGAGCCATAGGTAGATGAGTAAAGTGATAAGCTAATTAACCTGATTTCCCCCTGTCCTTGTTATATCCCCCTAAATAAATCAGAGCTGCTTGTTTCAGCAAAGTTATACTGCCTGAGGTATTTGTCTATGTTAAAGTATTGTACTGTGATTGTTGCACTGTATCTTCTTATTTTACAGGGGGTCCCAGTGCCTGAACCAGTCCTGGGGTAAGTGTATACTGTGAAGGTAATTCTGATATACTGTGTGGGCCACTAGTGGGAAGAAAGGGGGGGTTGCAGTGTCCCAGAGGGCTGTGACCAAGTGAGTTTAACTATTGCAAACCCTGACCTCTGGGTGGAGGCACCCGTCATCGGATCCAGGCCCCTCAACCTGTTAGTGGCAAATCAGGCAGGGGTAGTAGCCCCTGGGATAGCGCCATCTAGGGGTTACATCTTGCAGGCTCACCGCTGAGATTGTGTGTCCTCTAGTGGCCAGATTTACGAACCACCGTTAAGAAAAAAAAAATGGGTACCCCGACAGAAGTGGCTGTGCACCGGCTGGTGGAGTGGTGTACTGGGGAGGAGATCGACCCACAAAATGCTATGCTTATCCTGGACATCCCCCTGGGTATCAATACGGACACTGTACAGGGAGTACTTTCCAAGGTGGAAGGTTTACAAAACCCTGTGGTGGTGGGTCGGCATGCTAATCTGCTCACCCACACTTTCCTGGCCCTAGTAGAGTTTAAGGATCCCATAGATAGCTCCAAAGTGCCACAGACCATTACCCCAGAGGGAGCCCTTACTGCCTGGAGAGTGATAACTAGGACAGTAAGACCCAGGGGGAATGAGCCCCACCACTGTCTGAAACTTTTGAGAAGAAATTTGCTAAATGGTTGCTGGGGAAGGGAAACTGTGGAGGACTTGAAGAAACTATTCTTGCCACCGGGGTGTTCCTCCCCAACACCCTCTCCTGCTCCAGTACCCGTAATGGTGGCTGAACCAATGCAGACCCTATTCTGCACCTGCCATTAGTCACGACTCTTCACAAGGTTGAGGATCTTCTCTGGCACCTCCCCAACCCCCAAGGGAGGATGACTGGGAGACCTGGATAGACTATGTTGCCCCCAAGTGCTAGAATGGCAATGCTCGGAAGCCAAAAGGAAAGAGGGTTAGTGAGAGCCTCTGAGGTCCTGCCCTGGCTACCATCCATGCTAAACGGGCCAGTAACCCTGAAGTGACTGCACAGGCCTATCTTGAGGCCTTGGAGAATGTATGGGAGCCCAGATTCTGATGAGAACCTATGGTGGAGAGTAAGAATGCACAACAGTACCAAGGGAGTTGTTGTCTGTGTATGTATCTCGGCTGGAAAAATTGTTGCAAGAATGCCTCAGAAAGGGTAGTTTGCCAGCAATTGAACTGGACCGAACCAGGCTGGACAGGATCCTAAGTCTGCCCCTTCTCAGAACTGCTGTTGCTTCAGTTACGCCTGGCAAATCGACTGGAATCCCCACCCTCCTATGATGAGTTAATGAGAGAAATTTGAGGAGTTGAGAAAAGGCGACCTCGGGAGGGACCTGTACCAATAGCTGCGGCTATGACCCGAGTGACTGAGGGTGACCCATCAAGTGAAGTTCAGGGGCAGAGGTTGGCAGTCAATGAGTGCTCTGACAAGGAAAAAGATATGCCACAATGGGGCGAACTGTTGAGAGAGATCCGGGAATTCAAAAACAGTCCCTTTATGAAGGCCACGCCTGCAAGTACGGGCCCTGACCTATATCCGACTGCATCTGCTATGGGGTTGGGGGTACCCACCCATGATTCTCCTGCTGATAACAGCTCCAAACTCAGTTCCTTGACCATGGAAGTGGAGAAACTGATGAGATGTCTCCAAATGCTTATCACGCTGCAGACAGAGATGGCACCCAGGTTTCCAGTTAGTAGTACCCCCGCCCTGGCTCCCAGTGTGGCGCCTCGGCCAGCTCAAACTCCAGAAAGTATGTTTTGCTATAATTGTGGGAAGGATGGGCACATGAAGAGGGAATGCCGGTCCCCAAAAGACTGACAAAGTTGCATATAGGCTACAAGGAGAGCTTCGGAGAACAAATCAGTGGTTAAGAGGTGCACAAAATGATCCCAGTGAGGGCACCAAAAATGCTAACTCACGTCCTTTTGTGGCAAGGTCAGTTGCCCAGGTCCCCGCTACCACCTCTCCAGACTGGTCTAGAATAGTGGGTCCCTCCATGGAGACCACTGTAAAGGTGAATGGAGTGTCTACAAGAGCTGTATTAGACAGTGGCTCCAAAGTGACAATTATGTTCCGGGATTGGTATCAGAAGCATTTGTCAGACATACCCTTACAACCATTAGAAGGACTGCATATATGGGGGTTAAGTGAGAAGGCCTACCCCTATTCTGGGTATATCCGAATTTGGCTGTCTTTCCCCACCTCCGTGGCTGGAGTGGCCGAACAAGTAGAGACTCTAGCCTTAGTGTGTCCCCCCACTGGACTGTGTGATGGTGTTCCTTTGTTGATTGGAACAAATGCTCATATGTTCGGAAGGCTGGCACAGTTGTGTTATGAAAAACAGGGGTCAAAGACTAGTAGAGCTTTAAGAGTTCCGGCTTTAATTAAGAAGGCCTATGAGGCACAGAGAGATGCTGAAAAAATAGAACCAGAGGAACCGGTCGGAATTGTATGGAAGAGGGATCCTGAGTCTCTGATCCTGGCGCCAAATGCCCAGTGTACCTTACAGAGAGAGGTCCGTATCAGAAAGGATGTTAAGAATAAAATATTAATGTTGGATGCACCAGGCGATGGAAAATTACCAGAGGGACTGCTGGTCAAGCCTAGTATTTTGCCCGCTAGAGCCCATGCTTATGCCAGAAGGGTAATAGTCCAAGTTCATAATGTGTCTGAAAGAGACATTTGAGTAAATAGAGGTTGCATCCTGGCTAATGTGCATTGTGCAGACACTGCAGTGATACCCAACAGGAAGAGTTCGAGGAAGAATGACAGAGTAATGCCTGACTTGTTTGATTTCGGCGACTCCCCGTTGCCAGCTGAATGGAAAGTGAGGATCAGTGAGAAGCTTGCCCAGAGAGACCAGGTGTTTTCTTTAAAGGAATGGGATGTAGGATGCATGCAAGGAGCTGAGCACAATATCCGGCTGCATGACGAAAGACCATTTCGTGAGAGGTCTCGACGCCTGGCACCTGCTGACATAGATGATGTGAGATGGCATCTGCAAGAGATGTTAGCTGCTGGTGTAATACAAGAATCTAGAAGCCCTTATGCTTCCCCCATTGTGGTAGTGAGGAAAAAGAATGGGACAGTAAGGATGTGCGTGGATTATCGCACCTTAAACCGGCGGACTATCCCTGATCAGTACACAATGCCCCGCATTCAGGATGCTTTGGACTGCCTAAATGGGAACAAGTGGTTCTCTGTGTTGGATCTCTGCAGTGGGTACTACCTGATCCCGATGGCCCCAGAGGACCGTGGGAAGACAGCCTTTATCTGTCCGCTTGGCTTCTATGAATTCATGAGGATGCCTCAAGGGATTTCAGGTGCCCCAGCCACTTTTCAATGATTGATGGAGCGTGCAGTGGGGACATGAACTTACTAGAGTGCCTGGTATACCTAGATGATGTTATTGTATTTGGCAGCTCACTGGAGGAACATGAGACAGATTATTTAAGGTATTGGACCGACTGGAGGACTTTGGCCTTAAACTGTCCATGAATAAGTGTCAATTCTTTCAAACATCAGTAAAGTATGTGGGACACATAGTATCCACCGAGGAATAGAGACCGACCCAAGTAAAGTTGAGGCCTTGACCACCTGGCCACAGCCCAAAAATCTAAAAGAACTGCAAAGATTCCTGGGATTCTGTGGTTATTATCGGGGCTTCATCAAGGACTATTCAAGAGTGATCCGCCCTTTACTTAACCTTACTCAAGGGTATCCCCAACCCACAAAAAATACCAAAGTCAGCGTCCCACAAGACTGAAAGAGTGTATTTTCATCCGAGTGAAGTATTTGGGGCCCGCTGGACTCTGATTGTGAGACTGCTTTCATGAGATCATATATCAACTTACCCATGCTCCAGTGCTGGCCTATGCCGATCCAAGAAAACCTACGTCCTGCACACACTGATGCTAGCTTGCAAGGGTTGGGGCTGTGTTGTACCAAGAGCATGAGAATGGCCTGAGACCAGTGGCCTTTGTCAGTAGAAGCCTGACCCCATCCGAAAAGAACTATCCTGTACATAAGTTAGAGTTCCTAGCTTTGAAGTGGGCTATTGTTGACCAATTCCATGAGTACTTGTATGGGGCTAAAATACTAGTAAAACTGACAATAATCCTTTGACCTATGTGCAGACCTCAGTTAGTTGGATGCCACTGGTCATAGGTGGCTTTCTGCATTATCTACATACGACTATGCTCTCGAATACCGAGCAGGTCTGAACCACATAGATGCTGATGCTGTCTCCGAGGCCTGTTCCCCAGAATGATTGGGTCAGATTGGCAGAACCTGACATTCGGACGCTGCTGCGGAAGTTTGACAGGGAGGAACAAATGTCACGGACGCAGTGGACTGCATGGTGGATTGCTTGGGACCCTCTGAGAATTGCATACCTGCTGCTTATTGCCATTTTTCTGCAATAGACATTGGTGCACTGCCTCAGCTGGACAATGACAGTATTCAAGTGGGCTCAGTCCATCGATCCCATGATCAAATCAGCTTTAGAAGCCCTCTGTGCAGGAAAAGATGTGTCCAAATTATGCTCCACTGATTTCAGAGCTGCACTGTTATACAAAGAAGGTCCTAAGTTGAAACTGATCAATAAACTGTTATACAGAGAAACAGTAGACAGAGGGGGACAAGTAGACAAACAACAACTAGTGCTGCCCACTGCCTTTTGAGACTCAGTATTGAGGTCCTTGCACAACCACATGGGGCACCTTGGTATTGACAGAACACTTGACTTGGTGAGATCCAGATTCTATTGGCCTAAGATGGGGGCTGATGTGGAGCAACACATTCAAACTTGTAGTCGCTGCTTACAGAGGAAAGCTTTGCCCCAGAGGGCTGCCCCCCTTGTTAACATCACCACCAGTGCACCCATGGAGCTGGTCTGTATTGATTTTCTGAGTTTGGAGTCAGATCAAAGAAATATCAGTAAAGTGCTGGTGGTCACTGACCATTTCACAAGATATGCCCAAGCTTTCCCTACCAAAGACCAGAAAGCATCCACTGTGGCCAAAGTACTTGTAGAAAACTTTTTTGTTCACTATGGGGCTCCACAAAGAATCCATTCTGATCAAGGGAGAGACTTTGAGAGTTGTCTGATCAAAGAGATGCTTTCTCTGTGGGGACTGTGAAAGTCCAGAACCACTCCTTACCACCCCCAGGGGGACCCACAGCCTGAACGTTTCAACCGCACTTTGCTAGATATGCTAGGCACCCTGTACCCAAAGGACAAGCCTAGATGGAGCCAACAAATTAGCACCCTGGTACATGCTTATAACTGCACCAAAAGTGATGCCACTGGGTTCTCCCCTACCGCCTGATGTTTGGAAGAGAAGCTCGACTACCAGTAGATGTGTGTTTTGGGTCTCTCTGATGGGGTTCAAGCTGACAACTATTTACAGTATGTGCAAAAGTTAAAGGCCCAGCTAACTCATGCATATCAACTGGCTCAAACCATGGCTGCCAAAAGAAATCTGCCAACAAAGAAAGGTATGATAAAAGGTGAAAGCACAGGAACTCCAGGAGAGACTGGGTATTGCTAAGAAATCTGGGACTGCATGGCAAACACAAGATTGCTGACAGATGGCACCATCTCCTTACATTGTAGTGGGCAAACTAGATGATCTGCCAGTGTACAAAGTAAGGCCTGAGAATAATTCAAAAGATGTAAAACAATGCATAGAAATCATTTACTGCCCATTGGACAAATCTTGATTGAGTCTGAGCCCCAGAAGATGCCCCTCTGGACCAGTGACTAGAGCTGCTGCTAAGAAAAGATCAAGAAAGTCTGCACCTACAGAAGCAGAGTTAAAGTGTTCCCTCCACAAGTCCCAGTTGAGCATGAATGTCAGTCCATATCAGAAGAAAGTGAGAGTGACTTTGAATACTATCCTTCTTACGAACTGAGTCAATTGTTTCGGGGCAATCCCCTAGTCAATACTGGAGACGAAGCTGGGCCTTCTGAACTGTCTAAGCCCCCAGCTTCGTCCCTGGAGCCAATGCTCCCAGAAAGTGAAGTGCAAAGCATCAGATCAGATGAAATGGAATCCTTGTGCATGGTTGAACTGTTTGAGCTTTCAGGGGAGGAAAATGATGGATTGGGGAAGACTGGTGATACACCAGAACAAGAAGAGTATTTTGAGTGCCCTGACAGTCCACTGCCAGTGTCCGAAAGCTCTCCATGTGAGCCAAATGTTGTGGACTCAGAAACTGTAACTCCTGGAGCTGAAAGTGCCCTAAGTTCTACTCTCTACCCCCCATGGAACTCCCTGACAAGTGAGGACAATGCTGAAAATGAGGCTCAGAGTGCAGAGACTGTAACAGTTCCCCCTAGAAAGACTGGTCGAGCTGTAAAGCCTGTGGTGCACCTCAGTTATGATTCCCTTGGGAGGCCTGTGGACTTGCCTCTCAATGTTGTCCATAAAGGAGTGTATGTATCCCTGAGCTCATTGCCCAAACTGAGTGTCAGTGCTAACTGCAAGTTACTTGTGTTGCCCTCTAACTATGGTGCCCTTGCCCCATACAGCCCCAAGGTAACTGATAGGGAAGGGCCCCCTCTCTTCAGGTTTCATGTACAAGAGGTAATAACTTGAGTTATGGTACAATGTGTGTGTAATACTGTGTAAAGAGTGATGTACTGCAATGTTTCAGATATGTGTTCTTGATAAAATGATATATTGACTGATGATTACATGTGTGAGCCTAATGCAAATGTATATGGTTGCAGTTAAAACTTATGGGGGTACTTGCTTGACACGGACGTCAAGCTTTCCCAGGCCAGGAAGGGTGTAACCCCCCTGCAAATGGGGGATCCCAAAATACTTCCAGGAGCTTGCTTGAATGCTCCAAGCCTGAATGGTGTTTGGCATTTAAGCCATTTATCTGTGAGTGTTTTTAGAGCCTCTGGTACTGTCTCTTTAAGAGCTGTCTGCTTGCAGACATAATTAGTTTGTATGGGGGGACTGTGTGTTTCTCTGCTTGGGTACCACTTGAGCTGCTGCCAATTCACTCCATTTTTGCAATCACTAGGAGTGCAAAGGGAACCTATCTGAAAGATGTAACTGTTTGCCAGAAATCATTTAGAGTAATAATGAAAATACAGTTTGTCTTACCTGCTTTCCTTTGTAATCAGAACTGTGTTTGCCTAGTTCCCCATTCTAGTTTTGAACTGCTGAACTGGACCAATCAGTGTGGGTTAAGGTAGCTCTAAAATGGTGCCTTGGACGAATCAGAACTTGGACTAGTAATCTGAGCTAGCCACAAGACGATTGTATGGGCAGTGACTCTGGGAGATGTAGTTTGGACTTCGGCGTCTTTTTGGACCAACAGGGGCAGTCTATTGTGAGTGACAGCCAATCCAGCCAAGAACTGGGAGGAACTCAAAGGAAGTGCCCGGTTTTGTCTGCTGGAGTTTCAGTTGAGCTCTGGCAGTGAAGAGGAAAGGAGCCCTGTGCTTTTTCGGTGTGTGCAGTTTTAGTTGGGAAACGCGTGTAAGGCCCCGAGTTCCAGTCTGCAGCTTGTGTAACTGCTTGTTAGGACTGAATCCATCCTGTGAAGAGAATCAAAGCATATCTGAAGAGTAGAAACCAGGCTCACCCTGTAGAAGACTGGAGAAATTGCTGAATTGCGCTCGGTCTGTCAGGAACTGAATCTGCTGTGTGTTCTCCCGGGTATTGCGCAGTAATTGCGATCGGGATAGAGAAGCAGCCTGCCTGGTATATTACTTTCTTTTTAGCATATAAATGTGTGAGGAGGCTTGTGTAGCTCAAGTGAATCCTGCTGCCATTAAAGGACTTTTGCCTGTTACTGTTAACCATATAAATGTGTGAGGAGGCTTGTGTAGCTCAAGTGAATCCTGCTGCCATTAAAGGACTTTTGCCTGTTACTGTTTACCATATAAATGTGTGAGGAGGCTTGTGTAGCTCAGGTGAATCCTGCTGCCATTAAAGGACTTTTTGCCTATTGTAGTTTGTCATATAAATGTGTGAGGAGTCTCGTGGAGCTCAAGAGTAGCCCTACTGACGTTGAAGGACCCTATCTTGTTTGGAGGTCGTGAGTACTAATTCAGGGTCACTCCCTGTTGAATTGCCACATTGAATCCAAATGGAATTACTGTACTGCTGACTGTTTAACTAATTTTTCTTTTCTCTGTATGAAAGGGTCCCTACCAGCTGCCATGGTTTGGACTAGCCACTATGGCTTGGGTACCCAGGGACAGTAACTGGTAGGGATAGGCCTGTGCACACAGCCATAGGTAGATGAGTAAAGTGATAAGCTAATTAACCTGATTTCCCCCTGTCCTTGTTATATCCTCCTAAATAAATCAGAGCTGCTTGTTTCAGCAAAGTTATACTGCCTGAGGTATTTGTCTATGTTAAAGTATTGTACTGTGATTGTTGCACTGTATCTTCTTATTTTACAGGGGTCCCAGTGCCTGAACCAGTCCTGGGGTAAGTGTATACTGTGAAGTTAATTCTGATATACTGTGTGGGCCACTAGTGGGAAGAAAGGGGGGTTGCAGTGTCCCAGAGGGCTGTGACCAAGTGAGTTTAACTATTGTAAACCCTGACCTCTGGGTGGAGGCACCCGCCATCAGATCCAGGCCCCTCAACCTGTTAGTGGCAAATCAGGCAGGGGTAGTAGCCCCTGGGATAGCGCCATCTAGGGGTTACACCTGCACTTGTTTAAAATAATAAGAGGTTTACCTCTGAACTTGTATCTGCTTTAATCTGTATCGCACACACCAAACTGCATTTTAATAAAGTCTCTATATTTGCCAGCAGAGACAGGCCTCATGGGCTACTGAGTCTGCTCAAATGTGCAGCTAGCCCCTCAACCTGTAGCTGCCCCACCCTCCCCTCTTAACAACCCCCCTCACTCTGTCCCAACTCCTCTTAAATCCCACCACTGTTCTACACAATACCACTTCCTCAGGCAGAGTATTCCACTTGTCTACCACCCTTTTTGTGAAAAAGTATCTCCGGATTTCCCTCCTGAATCCCCCCCCCTCCAATTTCAGTCGGTGCCCTTTCGTGTCCCTCCCCCTTCTGAAGAATCCCTTCCATATTAGTCGTGTTTATTCCCTTTAAGTATTTAATGGTTTCAGTCATATCCCCCTATCCTGCCTCTCCTCCAGGGGATACATGTTCAGCTCTCCCAGCCTCTCCTCATAGGATTTTCCCTCCAGTCCCTGGATCATCTATGTTGCCCTGTGCTGCACCCCCTCCAGCAATCTGATGTCCTTCTTCAGGAATGGATGACAGTACTGCATGCAGTATTCCAGTTGCAGTCTGACCAGTGATCTGTACAGGGGAAGGATCACCTCCCTGTACCTGGAGGAGATTCCCCTCACTATGCACTCCAACATCTTGTTTGCCTTTGCAGCTGCCTTCCTGCACTGAGCTGAGTGGTTCATACTCCCTGTTATTAGAAACATAGACTTTGATGGCTTTGACAGCAGATAAGGACTGCTTGGCCCATCTAGTCTGCCCATTTCCCTACCTAGAAGATAGGCTGCAGATCCTATTTAACCAACAGCCTATTTCTTCCTACCTGCCACAAAAATTGCCTTATGTCTGTCCCATGCATTCTTGAATTCTCCCACAGTTTTAGACCCCACAACCTTCTCAGGAAGGCTGTTCCATGCATCCACCACCCTCTCTGTGAAAAAATATTTCCTCACATTGCCCCTGAACCCTGAGATCCTTTTCCTCCATGGTACTTTCCAGTTGTGCCCCTCCCAACTGATATTTCCTCCTGTGGTTCCTTGCTCTGAAGTGCAGAACCTTGCACTTCTTGGCACTGAACCCCATCTGCCATGTCTCTGACCACTCCTGTAGTTTGGTCAGGTCCTCCTGCAGCCCTCTTCAAACCTCTATGTCATCTACCACAGCTCTAAGTTTAGTCTCATCTGCATACAGAATGATCCTGCTCTGGATCCTGTTTGAGATATCGGCTATGAATATACCAAACAGAACCGATCCCTGGTGCACCCCGCTCATAACATCCCTTGGTGATGAGAGTTCCCCTCCACCACCACCACCCTTTGCTGCCAGTCCCTCAGCCAGTTGGTGATCCAGTTGACCATTTTTGTTCCTACCCCTATGTATTCCAGTCCCCCCCAGCCTCCCATGTGGCACCAATCAAAGGCCTTGCTGAAGTCCAAATACAGGGCATCCACTGAATGGCCCCTATCCAGTTCCCTGGTAACCCAGTTGTAGTACTGGACTAGGATTGTTTGACAGGATCTGCCCGAGACAAATCCAAGTTGATGACCATCTTGAAGACCATTGTCTTCCAAAAAGGTCACCAGCCTTTCTTTTAGGATTGACTCTATGAGCTTCCCCATCATTGAAATGAGGTTCACCGGTCTGTAGTTGCCTGGATCATCCTTCAGACCACTTTTATGAATGGGCACCACATATTTAGTATATATATATTTGCAAAAAAAATTGCATTACTGCACCAGTTAGGGTTCAGATTAAAGTGCAAAAGTGAGGAAATGTGATATTAGGGTTTCCAGCACTGACTCCTCACTTCCATCCAGCAAGCAGCAAAAGAAAAGAACATTACAGCAAATCAATGCTGGGGTCTTCCTTGGGATTATCAACCCTAATGTTCACCCCATTCCCTGAGCCAACAAGGTCAGATGTGCTGTTCACTCTTCAGGCAGAGAAGACTGTATTTTTTTAAAGTCTGTGTTCTGTGTTTCTGTTTTGTATGAGAATGGGGTGAGTGGGTTGAGAGCACCAAAGAAGATCCCAGAAGTGATTTGCTGTAATATTTTTTTTTTTTTGCTTTTGCTGCTTGGGAGGGTGGGGAGTCAGTGTTGGAAACCCCAACATCACATTTCCCTACTTTTGTCACTTTAATCTGAACCCTAACTGGTACAATTATGCAGTTTTTTTTTTAAAGAATTTCCTTTCTTTTTGAAATAGTAGAATCGTACCCTCATCCATATGGCTGCAGAAGCATAGGTGTAGAACCCAGAGTGCCATGTGCTTCCATGCCTACATGTCACAAATTACCGGATCACAGGTAAAATTACATGCTGTGAATGGTAAATATGTGAGGAATGCCGAAGGTAATCTCGATGCATAAAGATAGGTTTAGGTAGATGTATTTCAAATTAGATACCAGGATCGAGCTAAACAATTGCTGTTTAGTTAAATACAGGATTTGGGGTCTGATTTTTACCTCAGTATTTGCTTCTTACACTATTTTGAATGCAGTTGGTAAATAGTATCGCTCGAGTGGTAATTAACAATACCTGTCACAAATTAAAAAGGGACTATGGGTATGGATCAACATAACCCCAATCACCCTCATGTCAAAATTGAGATCCCTAAGTTACTTTGTTTAAAAGTTATAAATTATTTTCCAACCCTAAATTCTCTGCCTGTTCAAAAAGCGAGTTTCAGTGAAGAGGTGCTGATGATGTCATCTCTTGAACTCACAGTCTAGCCCTCCCTGACAGCAAGCTTATAGGACCTGCTTCTCCAAAGTTTAAAAACTATGTGCAAATAGTTTTCTCCAGTAAAACCGGCAGCACCATTCAATAAACACTGCTTTAAAACCTATGTGTGTTTCAGCTTTTGTAACAAAGTTGACAAATTCATATTTTTGTTTTTGGTGCTTTTTTGTTGTGGTCCTTTTCTCCTGGGTTGCTGGATGCTAAGTCACAGCACACTAATGTGAGATTTGCAGTCTGGATATCTCTCATGTGGTGAAAGGCTGTAATCATTCACACCTATCGTTCAATTGAGGTGATTTCTCAGGATTGCACTTTAAATCAATTATTCCATCACCCTGTAAATATGGGGGGAAGGGGGTAGTGCTGTTCTGAAACCTTACTAAGAGTTTCTATGCAGCAGCCAGCTCAATGCTTAATCATTCAATCAATCAATCAAAATTATATTCATCATTAATAAAATATGAATGAATGGGATACTCAGTTGAGCAGAGCTCATTTTCTGTTTTCTCATTGATAGGCTGTTACTTGAGCTATATTCAGGCTAATCTGTATTGTACTCCACATTACAATGATTGTTTTACCAGGGCTAACACTTCCACTCCAGTGGGATATAACATATATAAGGCCCCTATTAAAATTTATTGTAAAGCAGACAGTGACAAACAGCAAAGGACCGTGTGTGTCTGTATTTGTAGCTGCATGGTCCAGGCCCTGCCTTTCGGCAGCTAGATGGACTCCTCACATGGTGTGGAACCCTATGCTTCTGTGCCCAGATGGACTCCTCACTTCGTGCCTTTGCACTTGTAGCTGTACAGAAAGGGCCTGCACTTCTGCAGCCTGACGGACTCCTCATTTGGTGCAGAGCTAGCAAGGCTCTGTGTATCTGCATCTGTAGGTGCACAAAAGTCCAGGGCCCTCCAGACCTTGCACTTCCATAGCCAAATGAACTCCTCACTTGGCAAAGGGGTCAGTGGGCCCTGCATGTCTGCATCTATAGCAACATGGAAGCACAGGACCCGGAGTGCCCTGCACTTCCACAGCTAGATGGACTACCCACTTGGTTTGGCCCCTGCACTTCTGCACCCAGAAGGACTCCTCACTTGGTGCAGGGCCTGGGGGGCCCTGCACATCTGTGTCTGTAGCTGCATGGAAGTGCAAAGCCCTCTGCCCTGCACTTCTGCAATCTAATAGACTCCACATTTGGTGCAGGGCCAAAAGTGGCCCTGTGCACCTATTGCCACACAGAAGTGCAGGGCCCAGAGGGCCCAGAGCTTCCCCAGTTTGATGGACTCCTCACTTTGCACACAGTCAGAGGGTCCAGCACATTTTCATCTGTTGCCACAAAGAAGCACAGGACCCAGAGGACCCTGCACTTTCACACTTAGACAGATCTGCTCACACAGGTCAAAAGGGACCTGTGTCATTGAGGATGTGATTCCACTATCTCAAAAAGAAATGAAGTTCATTGCAAACAAGTGTGTCAGATTCACCAGTTAGGATTCAATTTAACGCAACAAAAGTAGGAAAATGTGCATTCCAACCCTAACTCCCCACCCCACCAAAGCAGCAAGAGGACAAGACCATACAAGCAACCATAGACAGTCGTCATCAGATAAGACAAACAACATACAGTTGTTTCCGGATGACACAGATGCTGTAGCACTGATGTGCTACCTTCATGGATTTGTATCTGCAGTTGCATAAGCCACAACAGGGGGTGCATTAAAGGATTTTAATGTATGCTGCAGGGACATAGTGAGGCATGAGGCGAATGGCCGAGTATCCTTACGTCTCTGGGAAATGCATTAAAATCCTTTAATGCATACTCTGGAGTGGTTTATCACACTTAAAAATGGCCTGTTGATATTTTCAGCAAGCAAATAAAAGACAAAGTATTCAACTGTATTTCTAAGTAAAGGAAATTGTTTTATATAAATAAAATAAACAAAAATCATTTTTGAATAAAAAAGTCCCTGTTTAGTATTGTGCATTGAGGTGAGCAAAGCCAGCAGGTAGTGCTGTGAGTCCATTTTTTCTGTGGTATCACTCTCTGATGCCCTTTTCTGCAGTGATGAATATGGCCTGCCCCCCCTCCCCCAAGAGATGCTGCTTTACCTGACGAGGCCACATCACTGTCGGCCCAATTTCTTTTTTTTTTTTTTTTTTTATTTACGCTTTAGTCGTCCTCGCCTAGCCGCCGACCGCCCGGGACTATCAGCCCGTGCAGCTTCCACCTTCTCCAGAACGGCCTCGAGCCCTCCGGTACCCTGCGGCTTACCCCCCCACGGACGGGGCTACTGAGAGCGGGGGCACCCCGCAGACACTATTTTTGAACCGGAGGGCCGGCCTGGAGAGGCTAATTGAAGCTGCAGCGCGCTTCATGTAGGGCCGCCGACAGCCGTCCATTTTCTGGTTTTTCTGGGGAGGCGGCAACGTGCAATGACGTAATGATGTCTGGCCCACCTCCAAGTCCTCTTAAATGTCGGTGGCTGTGTGGCTCTGGGCCTCCGCCCAGGGTCACTAGTGCTCCGATCACTGACCCACCCTCCCCCCTGGAGAAGGAGAACAGTCCGTAGGATGCTCCATCCTTCTCCCCCCGGCCGGCCCTCCGACGATCCAGGTCCATCTCCAACCCGGGTCGCCGGCGCCGCAAGCGAAATCCCACCGCTGCGCCAGCGGGCCGGCCAACTGTCGGCCCAATTTCTGGTGTTCTGGTCTGATAGCTAGGTGAGCATTAGCATTAGTAGAAATGATTCACTGCTGACAGGAGAGCCCACTTGGCAGGTGGTTTACAGGAGAGCCCAGTCAGTGGCAAGAGGGATTGCTTGGTAGGCAGCAAGCAGGAAATTGTGCTCAGCAAATGTCTGGTAGGAGAGGCTGCTTGGTGGGCAGCTGGCTGAAGTGCCAAAAGATTAGGCTCATGAGAAGAGCCATATAATGAAAGACTTGCCCTCCCGGTCCCCACAAACTCTGCAAAAGGGTCCAGGAAGCTGAATTGCAGGAGCAGTTATTTTTCTCCCCCAGCTGGAGTAGCATCATGCCTATGACTTCTGTGCCCCTTCTCCACAAGCAGGACCTATGAGCGTTCAGTAAACTAAATCTGACCCCTTGCCACCCTCCGCTCATTGGCAGCATGTACCAGAGCATCACATTTAGCTTAAAAAATATAAGTTTGAATGGGTTTATGTGAATGGGAGACACCTTGTTTTAATAGTGCAGAGACCTGGAAGCAAGTTGAACTCAGTGCATTAGGGTGGGAAGTGTGAATGTAGTGTTTTTTATGTTTGCTTGCATGCATGTGCAAGAAACATAGTGCCATCATCGGAGATTTCGGAGGTGTGTCACCTCCTCCTCCAATTCAGTCAGTGTGCTGGCAGGCGCGGCCTCTGTAAGCCAATGCATTTTGGAGCTGTCTATGACAAGCTCCAAAATGCAGTGGCATACAGTTGAAAGGGGGAGCTACGCTTGAGTGAGCAGCGATAAGATAAGGCTGCTCACGCGCAGCTCCCCACAGACGCCGCAGGCATGCGCGCGCCCACGACGCGGCTGTATAGCCGGCCGGGTGCCCAATCCCCATCGGCTGCCTGCGCTCTCCACCGTCCCCCACCCTAAGGCTTCCAAAATGCCACGCTGGGTGCCCGCAGTGTGGCAGTAATCCTGGCAGCCAGGGGTAGCCCAATCCCCATCGGCTGCACTGTCCCCCCTCAAGAGCTGAGTGCCACACTGGAGCCCACCCCAGTGTGGCAAGCAATTTGTAGGCCGAGTGGGGGTGCCCAGTCCCCGTCGGAAGGCCCCTCATCGATCCTTGTGCCACACTGGGAGCCCACCCCAGCGTGGCAAACGGTCTCACATCATCTTTTTTTTATTTTACCTGAAAAACGAAAACTGTCCTGCCAAGTGCCTCCCGACCTCCACAACCCGCACTCCACCCACTGCGCACCCAGCCTCCCCACACCCCCATACTTACCTCCGGAGCTCGGCGCGACGATCTTCAGTGGACCGGGAACACGTCTGCACTCTTCAAAGGCGACCGCGAACTGAGGAAATGCCGGTAAGCTGTATAATGGGATAAATAGGAGGGGTTCAACTTTATTGCATATCTCAGACATTTTTGGGAATTTTGGCACCAAATTTTCAACATGGGGTTTTTGGGACCCCTTCTCATGAATGATGTCACTGTCATGGCGTTATTCAGGCCCAAAGGGTGATTTCGCGCAGTGACTGCCCACATTTCCATTTTGTAAGTGGTGGCACTGGGGAGCCCACCTCAAGTGCTGCCAAACAGTCACCCAACACTGGGGTGCCCAATCCCCAGAGTCAGATAAGTCCACTTAAAAAAAAGAAAAAAACTTTGATGTTTCTTTTTTGTAATCCTGTAAAAAAGAAAATGATCCCTCACTGGTCTATCCCCCCACCCTGACCTTCCACTCAGCATCCTATACCTCCCACATCCCTCACAACACCCTCAGTCACCTGAACATGTCCCATGGGGTAGATCCACTCTCTGATCGAAGACATGTCTTGCTTCTGGAACTGATGACAAAATCTGAGAAACTAAGGTAAGTGCAGTTCAATGTATTTCAATGGAGTTTTGAACTTTGATGCATAACTTTGTCAGTTTTGTGTATTTTGACCTCAAGTTTTCAACATGGCATTTTTGGGACCCCACCTCATGACCAATGGCAGTGGAAGTATGCAAATCATGCCCAAAAGGTGATTTCTCAGTTGCTTGTCGAAATCACCTTTCAATTGGGATTGGAAAATTTTCAACACCCTACACCCTGGAAGAGAGGAGGGAGGTGGGATATGATAGAGACCTTCAAATACTTCACAGGAATAAATAAGGTACAGAAGGGAAGTATTTTTCAGAAGAAAAGGTGCTCAAGAACAAGGGGACATGCTATGATTATCTCTGTCTGTTATATGATTATATGATATGATATGATTATCTCTCTCTTACTACCTCATCAGGACCCTAAACTCTTCCTCCTCCTTTCCTACTCTTGGCTCTCTACCAAGCATATATCTGTCACTCGAGTTAAATGCTCAAGGCTCCACAAACCAATGTCACTACCCCTCATCACAAGGTTTTCCAGGACCCTTATCTTCCTCCTACTCCTCCTCCTCACTGGAACCATCCATCCAACCCCTGGTCCAAGTAACCCCTGCCCTTTTCCTGTTCCATCCTACATTAATAAAGGGAAAAAGATTAGCACAGTCCACTTGAATATACAGAGCCTCCCAGCTAAAATAGATGCTTTCCAGGCCTGGGTAGCTGTAAATGACTTTGATGTTATTGCTCTCTCAGACACCTGGCCTTCTCACAGAATTGCAGATGTGGAGATTGAATTCAGTGGATTCACCTCTGTCAGGATAGACAGACGGGGAAAAAAAGGGGGCGGCTGCACGTTCTTTGTTTCTAACAAGTTCTCTTTCACCAAACACAATCTCAGCTCTGATTTAATCCAGCTTGAGACTCTTTCCATTTACCTATTTCTCGGACAAAATAAAACCCTCACCCTCACTACTGCCTATCTCCCCCCCAGGAACCTCTGCCTCTGACATGGAGTCCTTGCTAGGCCTCAAACACTTCCTCCCTCTTAACATGGAGTGGATTCTTCTTGGGGACTTCAATATAAATTGGTTCTCCAGCCAAACCGACACTGCCAAATCCTGTATTGCCGACCTTGGCCTTCATCAGCTTATCTCTCCAACCACAAGGTCAAATTATAAGACGGGGACTCAACCACTAATCGACTGAGTCATTGTCTCCAACCCCTCCTGCATCACTGACTCCAGAGTATTGCCAGACTGCATCAGTGATCACTGCACCACCTACTGTCTTTGGTCAGCCCAATGCCCCAAACCCACCCCAAGTTCATCTTCTCTAGATGATGGACAAATAATTCCATCAAAAATATAACAAACAATCTCAGCCTAGTTGGCTGGTCATTCATTGCTGCACCAGGTAACCTTGACTCTATCCTTGACAAATTTTCCACCATCCTTAACAGTGTTTGTGACAAATATGCCATTCTCAAAAAAATCAGGGTTAGGGGATGTATTAATGAATGGGTGTCGTCCGATATAATTAAATGGATGAGGACCAGAGACAAGGCCTGGGCCCGATACACCAAACACAGAGACCCTGCCCAGCTCTCCCTCTACAAAGCACTCAGAAAAAGTGCAAATCAGTCATCAGAAAAGCCAAAATTGACTTTTTCCATTATAAACAACTCTGGGAAACATCCAACCCTCGTCAACTTTGGATTACACTCAACTCGCTACTTGGGAAACACAAGAATACCGAGCCCATCACGCTTATCCATGGTGGCAAGCAGACCAATGATCCCTCAGAAGTAGCAAACATTTTCAACCCATTCTTTGATGATCTTGATAAATATAAACCCCCCACTCCTCTCCCCTTCCCCCTTCATCCACCCCCTAACCCACCTGCCCATTACTGCATCTGAGCCCAACCCCAGATTCTATTTTTGGGTTCTAAAACTCTCGGATACCATAAAGCTCATCCAAAGTAACAACCCTAAACCCAGCAAAGGGGCAGACAGAATTGACTTTAAAATCCTTAAACTGGCCATTAATTCATTCACCAACACACTGAACCACTCACTCTGCTCTGGCTATTTCCCTAACACCTGGAAAACTGCCACTGTCAAACCATTATTCAAGTCTGGGTCAAGAAATGAAGTAGGGAATTACTGACCTATCTCCCTACTTGCTCCCCTCTCCAAAATCTTTGAAAAAGTTGTTCATACCCAGCTCCCTGCCTTCCTCGACTGTCATAACTTGCTCTCTGTTGCCCAGCATGGTTTCAGATCTGAACATAGCACTGAAACCGCCCTGGCCAGGTTCACCAGTGATATCCTCAAGGCAAGCGATAAGGGTCAGTACTCAGGCTCTGTCTTTGTGGACCTGACCATGGTGTTCGACCTGGTTGACCATGGCCTTCTCCTGGACACCTTTAAGGGCTTGTACATATCTGAAAATGTTGTCAAATGGGCCGAAAGCTACCTCTCTGGCAGATCATTGAAAACTAATGTTAACAGTCATTTTTCTGCTGAATGTCTGATTAAATATGGGGTACCCCAGGGCTCCATCCTGGGCCCGCTCCTGTTCTCGCTCTTCATCAATAACCTCTCTTCCATCTGCCAAACCACCCAACCATTCCTTTACGCTGAAGACTAGGTCCTCTACTGCAGTGACACTAACCTGGATACAATGTTCAGTAACTTGCAGGCTGACTTCAGCGAGCTACACACTTGGTTCTCAGCCAAAGGCATGGTTCTCAACTCCTAGAAGACTAAGTTTATGAGCTTCTCTGGTCCAAGAAAAGCCCCAGCCATGGGCAGATCCCTCTCAGACAATCTTGGTAACATCATAGAACAAGTCTATGAATTCAAATACTTTGGACTCTACTTAGACCCTCACCTGATCTACAATATCCATATTACCAACCTCATCAAGAAAATCCATTTGAGGCTAGGTCTCTTATACAGAATCAGAAAGTTCCTTATCCCTGTCTTCAGACTACGCCTCGCCAGCTCCCTTCTCCTGCCCCTCCTTGATTAAGGCTCTATTGTCTACTCCCCCCCAACACATCCCCCCCTATTCTCCAAACTCATGACTACATACAATAATATTGCATGCTTCATGACCGGCCTCCTCTGGATAACCCATTACTGTAGCCTCTATGCCTCCTACAACTGGCTCACCCTTGAAGGCAAGTTCCAACTTAAAATGCTCTCTTTCCTACACAAAGTTCACCATAATCTGCTGCCATTCAGCATTAATTCCCTTTTCCCCCTTATCAGTTCCCAAGCACAGTACAAGAGGGGCATCCTGTCATATCTTTGACACCACTTTTTACCACACCAAGCATACGTAGAACTCCATCACATACAAGGGCCCTATGTTTTACAACAAACTGCCCCCTGAACTTCAGGCCTGTGGTTCAATTGGCTCATTCACCTCCTCCCTCAAGGACCACATCCTCCAATCCTCCACCTGTGCCTGCCCCGGTAGACAACCCCCTGAATGTCCACCAACCCTTGAGTTACCTTAGAATTTATTTGTATCTGTTTATTGGCTCTGTTGTTGTGTGCTCTGTATTTTTTTTCTAATCTAGATGATCCTGCCATATACACTGTTTCTACTGCAAATACCATAACATTTTGCAAATTTTGTTTTACCTTTCTCTCTGTATTAACAATTTTCGGTGCCACTGGACATTTGTTAAAATTGGCATTTTTGCTCACATACTTTCCAGTATAAAAATAGAAATTCAAATGAATTGAATTAAATATTCAGGAGCGATGTAAGAAAGTATTTTTTAACAGAAGGTGTGGTGGATTCCTGGAACAGCCTTCCAGTGGAAGTGGTGGGGGCAAAAACAGTGGTGGGTTTCAAGAATGCATGGGACAGGCATAAGGAAATCATAGTGGAAAGGAAGGGGGGGCAGGAGGAAGAGCTGTAGATCAAGTACGGTCTGCAGTAATAATGTAGGTAGGGAAAAGTGAGTAGACTAGGTTGGCCAAGCAGTCCTTATCTGCCATCAGATTCTATGTTTCTACGTTTCTAGTGCTGAATGTATTTTTGTATGTTTCTGAACCAACATTTTTGGCCACAGATACAGAAAAAAGTACAAGTAATTATGAAATTTGCACATTTGTTAGATGCTATGATAAAAAGTGTCCGTTTGGCGATTTGGTGAAAACATTTCAATTTATTTTGTAGTTATTAATGAAATGTGTTTGCACATGATCAGTTTGCTAAAACAATAGTAAAAAAATCTACAGTGAGTTACACTTTCAAACTTACAGATTTTTTAGATGTTATGGATATAGGTTCTTTTAGTGGTTTCATAAAAAATGTTGATTTATTTTGAAGTTATTAATGATTTATTGTTTGCACATGCTCAGTTCACTGCACAAAAGGAATACAGCTAAATACCACATTTCAACAAATAGAAGCCATCCCTGAATAAAACCCACCCTCAAATACAAGTTACAGGTCAAAATGAATACTTTTAATAAAAGCCACCCTAGTCATGGTTGAAGTCATGTCAGATAAAACACCATCTAATTTTTCTCTCTGTAAATATGATCATTCTTGTATTTAAAAAAAAATGATTTTCTGAGTTGATATTTCTTACTTACTTTGAAGTAAACCAATAACAACAAACTTTGTCAAATCCAGGATGTGTAATTTTTAGCACTTGTTGATTTAGCAAATGAGCTGCCCTCAAATACAAGCTGCCCATGAATGCAAGTCACAGGTAAAAATACATTTTAATAAAAACTACACAAAGTAGTATTTAGATTTTTTTTTCTATGCGGGGGGGCAGGCTCTCTCCCTTTATTTCTGTCCCTGCTGCCCTCCACTGGCAACCACCTCCCCAGGACTGACCTCTCAGCTGTGTTCCCCCCACAGGCTGCCCCCATGGCAGGGCCAGAAGGGAGAGGGCTATCATCCCACCTCGCGACCCATCTACTTGCTGCCAAAAGGGGTCCTGGTGATTGTGCAGGTGAGGGGTCAGCACACAGAGTGCCATGTCTGCCTACCTGGTGGTTCATTTTCCTTCACATTGTTCTCCCTTCCATGGGCTGGGGCACACACATCAGTGCATGCATGTGGAGGCACAGATGAGCTGCAGAGTCCTGCAGCTCCCTCCCTTTATGCCACTCCATGCCCCCACTATCACCAAGCCTCCACGTTGAGCCAGTCTTGCAGCAGAGTTGAGAAGCCTGCCCTCCTTCCCCAGCAGAGGAGAGCAGTATTGGATTCTCAATCCTCTCCCCCAGGCCTACCCTCGGCAACCCAAGACCGCTCCCCATCTCGGGTCGCCAGTGTGGTGGCAGTTCTATCGCTGCAGCACTGGGCTGGCATGTATTTGGATATCTTTAATTGAAAAACAAAATGTTTGCACAGGAATTATCTCAAAAAAATTTTTTGAACATCTACTTGTTGCACGAATATTTTGAACATCAATACAATGGTTTTCAAAATATACATGCTGCAGTATGGTTTTAAAAATCTACCTGCCACATGACGGTTTCCAAAATCTTTGTGCTATATAATCATTTTCAAAACCTCCTTGCTGCCTAATGGTTTTCATAATCTTCCTGCTGAGTAAAGGTTTTCAGTTATTAAGTTCAACATGACTAAAATCTTTAAGATAAACAAAATGGGCGATTTTATACCTTTTATTTGACCAACAAAAGATTTACAAAATGTGTAAACTTTCGGACTCACTTAGTCCTTCATCAGAAATGTGGCAGTTAATGAAAGATAACACTTTAAGTACTCAGAACAGAATTATTAAAAAAAAACCTTCACATATGAATTGGACAGCTTGGATATAAAACAGAGACAGAAATCAGAGATAAAACGATAATCCTCTATCTTGGGTTTTGGATTCTGTTTTATGTCTTGATTATCAGCAGTGCTGTCACATCCATACGTTAATTTTTTTTTTTACTAATTTTGTTCTGAGTTCTTAAAGTGATATACTGTATAGTACCTTATTTTCACTGGTCCTAAATATTCGCTATTTTAGCTGAATTATATCTATCAGCGAATATGTAGGACCAGTGAAAATTACCACACAGTACACCACTGGCTATAGCTGTATCCACCAAAAACAATTCCAGTATAGGTTCATATATTCAAACCCCTATCCACTCACCCCACACACCCTACAACCCCCTACACACACATCCTTTTCTGTCTGATGTTAGTTGCCCCCAAACCCTAGAATGATGTGACACCTGCATTTTACAGCCCCCGCCTCAACCTGCACCTTTACCCACCCAAGAGAAACACCACATTGGATGGTTTCTTTCATACACCCCAACCCCACCACACACGTAAATCTTATTCCCAATAGTGTTAGGCAAGCCGAACCCCATGGTTCATAACTTACTGTAGTGATCCTCGTCTGCATAAATGTGCTTACCTGATTGTGAGGCTGAAAAGTAAAGAAAACATTCAGACCTTCCACGCACTTTCCAGACACACTTTCACTCGCTCTCCCAGTCACACTCGCATTCTGATCACACTCACTCCAGCTTGCACTCGTACTCACTTCAGGTAGCACTGTAGAAACTCCATGTGTATCCGAACTTTATTTATTTATTATCTCCCCCCCAAAAAAAGAAAAAAAAAATAATCCGAAGGTGAACAGAAGTCCAAATTTAAAAATGCCACCGGTGTTCTTTGAGACACCATGCCACAGCATGCCACACCGCCGTCAGCACCGCATGGTTCAGTGGGCATTTCCTGTTCACTCATCGTCTGTGTCCTGGATGTCCTCCGTATCACTATCTAGTTGCATTACAACACCTGCAACACAAAATGTTGAAATTAACAAAATGAGTAAAGGCAAAAAAAAACTGTTAATCACTGTTTTACATAGAGATGGCACTTACTTGAGGTACTCAGGTTAAGACATGTCTCATGTGCCTTCACAATTCCAGCCTGCACAAATCCTCGGACACAGTCCTCACTCCTGGTACTGAGCTCGGTGAATGAAGCCACTAACTACTGAGCATGTTTCTCCTTCATGTTCTGAAGTTTTAAGTCCATTTTTAGTGGATATTGCCATTTTCTGTTGCCATCACCCGTGAGCCAGATTAGAATGGACATACTGGTACTTCTTTTTCAGGTGTGCGTCTCTGAATGGCAGCGTTAGTGTAGCGGCACAAAAGCAATAATGTCAGGTGTGTTTGCTGAGATACTGTAATCAATTTTTACAGGAGGAACATCAGCTCATCACCGCAGCACTAAATCAAAAGAATACAAATGCAAGTGATCAGCTGATACCACAAAATAAAGTCAATGTGAATGCAAGGTACTATACAGTATTTCCTTAAGTGCCTTGTTTCTCATGAAAGACTATGTGAGTTTAAAACTTAAACATTATGTAAATCTTTTGTTCATCCAGTAAAATGTATAAAATCACCCATTTTGTTCATCTTTTGTACAAGGACCAACACAGTAACTAACATTTTTCTAAAAACTTTAAGGTAAGACAACGTAATACATACCTAAAAGTAAAGGGTGATATTTTAGTGTTTGTGAGGGAGAGGAGGAACAAGACACGCAATGACCCACAGTACCAAGACTGAAGAATGAGATCTTGGTGTTATGATCAGACTCCCTAAAGCAATCAAGTCTGTAGCAAGGATCAAAGCAAGGCAAATAGGATGCTTGGATGTATCAGGAGAGGTACTGATAGCAGGAAAAGTGAGGTACAACTTCCCCTATATAGATTCTTGGTGAGGCCACACTTGCACTACTGCACCCTGTTCTGGGGTTCTCACCTCAGAAAGGATAGGAATAGGCCTGAGACGGCATGCAGGGTAACCAAAATTATTCAGGGCCAGCAGGGCATGTCCTTTGAGGAGCACCACAAGGCACTAAACATGTACTTGCTGGAGACCAGAAGGGAGAGGGGAGATAGGATAGAGATCTTCAAGTTCCTAAAAGGAATTAACAAGGTGAACTGCAGGGAACTATTTAACTTGAATACCAGCTTGCAGTCACATGGTTATGAGCAGAAGCTAACAGGAGGAAGGTTCAGGAGGGATGTGAGGAAATATTATTTTACAGAAAGGGTGATGGAGTTGTGGAACATGCTGCCATTTGAGGTGGTGGGTGCAAAATCAGTTAGTGGTTTTAAGCATACCTAGGACAGAATTTAGGGCATAGTGGTTGCTGAGGGCATCAGAATCAAGGAAAATAGGGGGTGCCAGAGAGCCATCTTCGTGGTTGGAAGTACCTCAGTAGAGCTTCTCCACTGGGAACTAAATGACCCTTAAAATCAACTTTATATTCTTATTTAAGGCGTGAATAGCTACCAGAACTCAACTCCTGAAGTCATAAGGAATCAAAAGATACTAGACTCAAGATGGTTTGTCAGAAATCACAGCATCAGGGGCCTTCAAAAGACTCACAGCAATCAAGCACGAGTAAGGCCATAGGGGCAATGTGCAGTGGGGAAGTGGGTGCTACAACTTCATCTGAACCCTCATGGAGGGCAGTGTTGGAGTCAATGAAGGCCATGGACTCCAAGATCGAAAAAACATTACAGAAGTTGGAGTCCCATGATGCGGCTATAAACTCACTTACAGGTTCGGTGGCTGAATCAAAAAAACAGGCCTTATCCATGCTGGCTACAGTGGCTACTCTCACTAAAGAGAACACACAGTTGAGAAGCCACATGGAAGCAGTAGAAAATGAACTCCGATCTGGGAATGTGCGGATGGTCGGTGTACTGGAGGATGTCGAGGGCACGAAGCTTCTATAATATTTAATAGAGTGGCTTTAAGAATATCTAAGTGTGCCCACAGAATTTGAGTGGTCATCTCTAAAAAAAGCATACTGGGTCAATCCTAGAGTGAGACCTGCTGGATCGATTCAGTCACGCACCATCCTTCTGTGCACCTTTGGCTCCGAAATCTGAGACATCATTATCTTGGCAGCAAGAGCCACTTACACACTGGAGATAAATGGAACAAGTATACCCAGATCTCTTGTTCCAGACAAGAGCCAGATGAAAGAGCTTTGATGCAGTTCAACACTGACTACGGACTCTCGGGGTTATACATTTGTTCCTGCTCCCAGCCCAATTGAGAGTCGTTTATGGTGGGAAGTCCTGGAGCTTCAACAACCCACAGGATGCCGGCCGCTGGGTTGAGAAGGTGGAAGCAGAATTTACGGGCCAAAAGTATACCTCGGACCGTCAACAATCCGGGTCAGATACAGAAGACTGAGCATGGGCCCCGTTTGGGCCGGTAGCAGTAAGTGGTGTTTGCAGCTGTTTCCAGAAGTGACTTTTTATGAGATTTGGAAGGACGTTTTGGGGTCTTAAAATCTAAGTACTGTGGGTAGTAAGAATCTGGAGATTCAACTATTAGTTTCTTGTCTTTTAAGGAAAATATACAAAGTTATGTATATTTAATACATGAGCTCCGACAGTAGAAGCGCGGGAAGAATCTCCATCTTGGGCTCTTACTCAGATAGCTGCACACTGTTTTATTTCAACTGATGTTCGATGAGCTAAGGCTAATATATTTTACTTTGATATGTTGAATTGTGGTGGCATTCTACTACTATTGTCAATGTGGAATGTATAGTTATATAGGAAGTTGCTGTTTTCTTTTTCTTTATGGGTTATTATGCTTCTGCAAAAAAGTTTGTAATCAGGGGAGTTATAGCGAAGGTCTACACTATGTACTTTTCTTTTTCTACCTACAATCAGGTTAAATAGCAATTGAATGATTGTGTCATATTACCTAAGTTTAATCCCTATAGGATACTCCTTCATCCATTGAAACGGCTAACAATTTATTGGACATTTTGGGACTTTATTTTTAAAATATATTTGGAACTCCTATCTCCTAGTGTTCAAGATTAAGGGGTGTTTATGCTTCAATGATTGTCAACTGTACCTGCTGTAATTCATACCTAAACCATATATGAGATGTATACTAAAGGAATAATGCATGACAGGGTGTGTGTCGTGCTGGGAAAACGCCACGTCTGGTGGGGTTGGGCACGAGGCAGCAGGCCGAGTGCGTCCAATGCCCCAGGCGTGACGTTATCCCAAATGACACACACCCTGGAGTGCATTATTCCTATTATACAATGGCTTGTTGTTATATAAAAAAATAATTTTAAAGAATGTTTTTGTTAGTGTGGAAAAATATTTTTGTTTCTCAAAGAAGATGCAAACAAATAGGTCATCATGGTGGTCATCATCCATATTGGTTCACAGTGCTGAGACTAGACCTGTGGCGACGTGCTGGGATGACGCCACAGGTCCAGCCCCAAACTGACCAATCAGAGACCAGGATTCTTTCTTGCCATTGTATAATTGTTAATTGTTTATTGACATGAAAATGAATAAACATAAAGTACAAAAAAAAGAATCAAGGAGTATAATGGGGTGGGGGGGGCTAACACCCTGTACAAATAGTAGGTCCCAGGGCTAAATAGGAACTCCGCCAGACTGGATTGACCTTTAGTCTTTTTCTGCCATCATTGACTATGTTTCATATTATGAAGGTTAGCACAGCGTAAACCATTATACTACCAAGCTAACTAGACTCAATGCATTTCAGCAGGGTGAGGAGATTATCCAAAGGGCTACCCAGCACTGCACACAATGGATACGGTTGATATGCAGAAAACACTACTGTGAACTTGCAAATTATGATACCCTCTTGCATATAGAATGCAATGGTATATTAAGAAGTTTTTTTAAGCGGTAACATGTGGCTGAGGGAGCCCACATTAATGCTTATGAACCTTGCTTTTGTTAGTGGTGTGCGACCCCCCACTTCTTCCTGTCATTTCCCTGTTAGTACAAAGGTGTGTTGCAGATTACAACCCTGGAAATCTAGTGGTTCCATTGCCTTGAATGCTGTCAGTACTGTGCATTATTAAACATCCAAACCATGGCTATCTAATGGACACCCCTCCTTCACCCAATTCCTGACAATATTGTGGAACTGTACTGAAGCTCTTGCCTGGCAATCTAGTGCCCCCCCCCCTCCCATAATTAATCTCTGTCAGTATTGTGGAACTGTATTAAAGCCCTTCCCTTGCAACCTAGTAAACCCCCTTTCCTCGGCCAATCCCTGTCAGTGTTTTGGAACTGTACAAAAGCCTTTTCTTGGCAGTCTAGTGGATCCTCCTCCCACCCAGTCTGGTATTATGGAAATGTATTGAATCCCATCCCTGGCAGTCTAGTGTTACCACCTGATAGATTGCTGACAGTCTCCCTCCCCCCCCGGCTCACCCACTGAACATCCACCACCCACACCCCAGTCAGCTCCCTATTTACCCACCTGTCCATAGGTGAGCCACCATCTGGTCCTCACATGACCGCACCCCCTGAGGAAGACTATTAGTTGAAGCACTGGGGCTTGGCAGATTTTTGGGAGGACATTCATTCTTTTCAACAACAAATTGTATTCATCTATTTTATTGTCTAGCACTATGTTCAACCACAGACTTGCACTAAAAAGCACTTTCAAGAAATCAAACTTTATTCATGTTTAGCAGCTGGAATGCTCTGTCATTTTGTTTTAATTGACTGATATTCACAGAGCACCTGACTTAATTAGGATGCAGCCAACTCTTTCACTGTCCAGTCCTCAGATAACAACTGGCACAGACACTGCTCTCACCACCTCAGAAGGCTGTTGTCTAACTGACAAGGAGTGAATACTCACATATTATAGAAAACACTGTTTCTACAGTATGTGCATGCTCATTACCCGTCAGTTAGATGACAAATGGATGACATGGTGAGTGGGTAGTCTGTACCAGTCAATGTATCAGGACCTGGTGGCAGCTCACCTAAGGATGGATGAATGAGGTAAGAACTGATGTGGGGGGAGTGCTCAATGGGTGGACTTGGGAGAGGGCTTTGGCAGTGACTGCTTGGGGGCAACACTAAACTGCCTGGTAAGGGCATTAGTACATTTCCTTAACACCAGATCGGGTGAGGGAGGGAGTCCACTAGACTGCCAGGAAAGGGATTTAATAAAGTTCCACAATACCAACAGGGATTGGGTGAGGTAGGGGGGTCCACTAGATGGCCAGGAAAAGGCTTTAGTATAGTTCCATAATGCAGATAGAAACTGAATGAGAGAGGGGTGTGGCGTAGTTAGGCTACACCCTTGGCTGTGACTGATGGACCACTTTTCTATCTCCTTATTTCCTAGCTACCAAAACTCCTGTTGAGCAACAGTTAGTGCTTTTCTCTTTGCTTTTCTTCTTTTCCCCCTACCCTAGGTTGGCCACCTATCATAGCTCTTTACTATCCCTACTAAACTTCCTACTAGTTCTCTCTTTTCATTCTTTTTCCATTTCCATCCATCCAGTCCCTAGAATGATGCCAAACACCCAGAGAGGTGTTGTGTAAAGTGCATAAGTGCATTTTGTGTACAAAAAGCATGAAGGCTATTTTAGATAGCAGGAATGAATACAGTTAATAAAGCCTTTTTAAAGAAAAATGATTAGAAGCCATATAAAACAATAATAATTCCATGATCAGTACAGTTATAAGAAATCCTTAAGGTATTTTCATAAATTCACACTATAAACCTGTTACTGTATAAGGTTCTATGTGTAAAAGTGCTTAGTCACTATGTATCAGAGATATATGTGGAGGTATACACTGTGCCTTTAACTGAACCAGGAAATCCCCTGACACAACCTAGTTTTGAAACATGTTCAGACATGTAAATACAAAAAAGGGCTAAGTCAGGTGACCCCACCAAAAGATATAAAAACCTCTTCAGTGAGTTTACTTCAGTTCAGTCCAGTAGAGTTCAGCCTTGAGAGTGAAAGAGAGAGGTGCTACTGCAGACAAGCTGTTGAATGCAGATGAGAAGGGTCTTAGGAGCTTTAAGATGCAGGACTGTATTATGTGAGAAACTACTAATGTTAAGTAGTGATTTTCTTTGCAATTTTTTTTATTTTCATTTATTATTTTTATAACTTTTGAAAAATCAATATCACACCAAGGTGTGTTTTAAACCTGTAAATTTGCCTCGTCTGAAGTTTATTCTCACACATTGTGACAAGGGGGTTTTGACAGACTACCAGGGATGGCATAGGTGGGTAGAGCTCCTGTCTGGGGATGGCCAAGGTTCTGTACAATACCTACCACATTTGTGCATGGACGCATTGTGCCATACAGCTAATGGCCACATAATGACATGCAAATGGCCCCTTAATACCTTGCATGCTGTAAGTATGTGGTCTTTAGCATGCCAGCCACAGAATATGGCTTTCAGTAGTGATGGCACTATTCTATTTCAGACAGGCTATATCCCTTTGTTCCTGGGAACCTGTTGCCAACAGGGACTATGGTAATGATGCACATATGCATCATGCATGACTCTTGTAGAGTTGGGGCCTGACTACATAAAAAAACCTCCTGCTCCTATATATTCCAGTTTGGCTGCTCTGCTCAACTGGGGAGCATCTGCTGGTGGTATCTTGTGCCCTTTGGAAACTCTTGGTGAAAAAGCATTTTCTGTGGCCACCCTGCACATGTGAAGTGCCTTACCAAATCAGTTGTGTCAGATTGCTGTTGACGTTTTTGAAAGGGCTCTAAACACCCATCTTTTTTATTCTGTCGTTTGAGGACTCATTTTAAATATGTCATGAATTAGAGGGATTCCACTGCGCTTGTTATTTTTTACTTATTTTTTTTGCAGTTAATCTTTTTATTGAGGAATAAGTACATAGATAACAGCAGGTGTCAGATACTTCTTATCACATGTATACATCTATCATTCACTTCTTATGGCTACACGTAGAGTTTGAACAAAGCTGGAACATATCAAGGACATGTTTATGAGTTAACTAGCAGAAAACCAGGCATATTACTCAAGGCAGAACAAAGTATTGATCTTTTTTACTGATATGTTCAGGGGAGCTTCAGTAGATCCTTTGCGTTTGATACCAGTGGGGTGGGTGGAGGTCGAGTGACATGACCTAGGTAAGGGGCCCATATTTCCACAAAAGCTGCGCTTGTCTTCCTAACAAAGTGAATGAGACAAGTTCGGGACACTAGGGACTCCATTGCTGCTAACTGTGCCTGTTATTTGATTTTTATAGACATTTTTAATGTTTTTAGTTGATTAAATGAAATTTCACGTGCAGAACATCAAGGCTTTGGAATGTATTAAATAAAATGTGCTTGCTTGCTATAAAAGCCCAAAATTGAGACTGACACAGCAGGACAGACAAGACAGTCTCACTATCTGAATGTCATTCACTGGCAGACAAGTGCTTTTTAGTGCAGCACTGGGTTGGTGCAGCACAAATGACTTGACCGACTATGAGGGCCAATGTGTGTCTTTTTTATTAATTAGTAATTTGTTATCTTTAATTTAAAGTAAAAACATTTGCACAGGAATCCTTCACATATTTTATAAAAAATCTACATGTTGTATGAATGTTTAATATCTACTATACAATGGCAAGAAAATGTCCTGGACTCTGATTGGTCAGTATGTCCTTGGCACAGTGAGGTTATCCCAGCACAACCTCACAGGTCTACTATCATCATTATGGCTGCTCTCTTTTTTTGCATCTCCTCTTAAGAAACAAAAATATTTTCCCACACTAATAAAAACATTCTTTAAAATTATTTTTTTATTTTATGTATAACAACAAGCCAGTGCATAACAGCAATAATGCACTCCAGGGTGTGGTTTGTGCTGGGATAACCTCACTTCTGGGACGTTGGATGCACTTGGCCTGTGGCCTCGTGCCCAACCACCCAGGCGTGAGGTTATCCCAGCACGACCCATACCCTGTCATGCATTATTGCTTAATTTTATGGTTTTCAGACTCCTCCTTCTGTATGACAGTTTTCAAATTCTGCATGCTGCACAATGTTTTTTGAAATCTACCTGCTGCATGATGGTTTTAAATATTTATATACTGCATGAGGATTTTCACAAAATATTCTCACAGAGCTCTTTTATGAAGTTTTTTGAGATCTACACACTGTGCAAGAGTTTTCAAAATCTGCATGCTGTGAGACAGTTTTCAATATACAAGTGTGAACCCCCTTTTTTACACACTCGCACTGGTCCCCTCACTTCTCTTACTAGATGGCATGCAGTCGAAGACTCTCTTTCAGTTGTGGCTGCTGTCCCTGTTCTTTCAGTTGGGGGCTGACATCATATGATAACGCTGTCTTGGCATTAGGCAAAGACTAGGGGTGTACATAGCTCCAGGGGTACCATCCATATCTAAGGTAGGTGGTAACTGCTCACTATTTTCAATCAAATACACTCAGTCTCTAGCTATTTACAGTTCCTTTCCTTTCCATTCCATTCATTTCTAGATGAGCTTTGCTTTGTGCCCCTTCAGTCATGTCAGAAATAAATCACTCCACTACATTCAGTTCTACTCAATTCATATTTATTTGATCATCGGGTAGTACACTGGTCCACATGGCCCATTTACAGGCATGACTGGGAAACATGCAACACAATGTATATAAATACAGACAATAGATAATTATATGTACAAAATACAATAAAAATATATGATTTAGTGTTAGCGTCAGTTTAAATGATAGGTTGGTTGTTGTCGTGTTTACTTTCGTATGTAAGCAATAAGCCACGACAGGGTGTGCGTTAGACACTTTAACACATGGCTAGAAGGCGTAGTGAGGCATGAGGCCACCGGCCGAGTGCGTCCAGCCTCCTAGCCGTGTGTTAAAGTGTCTAACGCACACCCTGGAGGGGCTTATTGCGCTTATGAAATGGTTATGTAAAATATAGATGCATGTCATAAGTAAAATTAATAGTATTTCATAGTGAAATTATTAAATATTTGTGTTACATTATAACAAAATAGTTCCTCCGCCTGTTTTTTCCTTTGAGTTGAGGACTTCTGACTTGGTAGTGTTGACCTGCTAAGGCATCCTTACTTGTATTTTTCCTCTGTAGTTGTTATGGCACTTCCAGAAGCTGGAGTGAGAGAATCGACGGCAGATTTATTTTGAGAATGAGAGGAATGCGAGATATTAGTTTTCCATTTACAGAGATTAGAAATTATATGCTATGTGAGGGAAGTTGCAATTGGAACAGTCAGTGAGCGGGCGGTCCAGGACGGAGATCGTGGCAGCCGTTTTCTTTTTATGAACCGACTCCAGGAGAGAGAGAGCGCGAGCGATCGTGCCAGTCCCTGTTTGTTCAGTTCAATGTGCATCCAGAAGTAAAGGAGACGAGCGATGGAAGCTGCAATTGAAACAGCCAGTGAGCAGCCGGGCCAGGAGAGAGAGATTGTGGCAGCTGTTTTCTTTTTATGTACTGACTCCAGAAGAGAGAGATTGTGGTAGTCCCTGGTTGTTTTTTTTTTTTTTTTGGTTTGTACTATTGAGGAAATGGTAGTAAAAAGAAAAATTAAAGAGTGCGAGGCTGAGGGAACGGTCGTCCGACTGGCAGGTTGAAGATGGAGAGCGAGCGAGTGGTTGGGATAGTTCAGCTGGCACCACTTCTGGCACAAACAAGATGGCTGCGTTTTGTTTTGCTAACATTCTGAAGTGGGCAGCATCACCTATATCAATGCCCACTGCTGGTCCTTTTTCCTGTGCGTTAGACAGAATATCACACAGGTATGGACCAATCAGCAGGTCTAAATTTTGATGCCCATTTCATAATAACAATTACACACATAGGAACACAGCCCCAAAAATCACTATCGTTGTCAACACTGCAAGATAGGCTCTATTCTGACCCTGGACATAAGTCAAAACCTTAGGGTACAAAAAGGTTTCAGCTGCTGCACATTTCTTACAGGATCCCCATGACTCCTCTAATTTCTTGTAATTGATCAGGAAGTGAGGATTTACCTTAGGACAGAGTCTTTCCTATGCTGCCTTCTAAATTTAGCAGCACTCCTATCTTACTATACACACCCATTTTTCATTTACTACCATGACACTGCAGTGGTCAGTATAGCTGGTGTTCAGAATGCAGCACCACTGTAGGGACATTCACTCTGACACTCCTGGCTAACATCTACCCTGGCTCTGGGCACTTCACGTTAACCAGGTCTTTACTCTCACCAGACAGTGTGCTGGGCACCAGTGCACCAGGGTCTACCTCAGCCTGCCCCCAGGCAGTGGCTAGCAATCTCACCAGGCCCTCTGACACAAGTGACGTCTCCAATATCCATACCAGTTTATGATACCCCATACAAATAGTAAGCCTATCTCCTACCTGCTTCAGCAGCAGATATCTCATTATCTTCAACACAGCTGATAGCATCACCTACTTTGGTGATATCCTTTGTGCATCACAAGGCCGCCAGGAAGTTCTCTTGTGGGTAGCCCCTTCTGTCATCACTCTGTCCTGATGATCCCTTACATCCCCACCAGAATTAATGGTGATCTACACTAAATGGCCTTCGGACTCCAAGTTCACACACTCATCACTGCGTTCCTGGTGTCTGTCCTTGTAGTACAGGAACCAGAGTACTCTGTGCATCTTGCCCTGAACTAAGAAAGTTTGGAAACACAAAGAAAATCATGAATCATGCTCTGCACAAACCAAGTTACCACTCTGCTGTCTCAAAATCGAAGAAAATTTATTGTAAAAAATGGTACTAAATCTGCCTTACTTTAACCAAATACAGTATTAACAAGCAATGTATTAGCAGTGCCATTGATTGCTAAAACACCTATATTTATGTGCAGCACTTAGTTTACTTCAGTATCCTTTGAAACAACTATTTCGATTACCTTTGGAATAGCTGTTCATTAGTTTGCAGGCCACAAATGCAATGCTGCTTTGAAGACAACCAGTAGGTTTTACACAGTGTTTTGTGTTAGTACTGATTTGATAATTTAAAGATAAACATAATGCCTTAAAACATTCTTCCACTCACCCTTGGCTCTTGAATCCACTGTTCTAAGCATTGAAAAATATACTTGGAGTCACGTGATGCAGAGCACTGTGTAGCTGCTTTCTCCGAGTGCTCCGACCACCCTTTCTCCAAAATAGCTCAACATCTCCTTCCAGCTTCTTTTAAGGGTACTATAATCACCTTAGATATATAGGAAAACCTTATAAACAAAGCTGAAGACCTTATGGAGGCAGAAATGCGTAAAACACCTCCAAAGCACACCCCGCCGGTGACTCCGGAGAAGGCCGCGATAAAATCCAGGGCCTCGACCTCTCATCAAGCACAGAGCTCCAGTGCAGGAACTTTGGAAGAAGAACCGCTTACTTTAACTAGGTTCTTAGAGGAGTTCTGTCCATTTAAAACAAAGATGCAGGAAATGGCAAGCGAAATCAAAAACATTACCTGTGCGCTGGAAGATCTTGTGCGAAGAACTTCTGATAATGAAGCGAGAATACGGTCACTGGAGGGGAATAAAGAAAGGCTAGACCCTGTGGTGAATCAGATGAAGCAAAGAATCACTAAGCTTGAGATGAAAGTAGAGGACTTGGAGGGAAGAAGTCGCTGCAACAACGCGGTGGTCATCGGACTACCGGAAAAAGAGGAAGGTCCAGACCCGATTAAATTCGTACAAAGATTGGTGGAAAAAATAGCAGGACCTTCGCCATTTGGATCCTCATATACAATTGAAAGGGCTCACTGCGCTTTGCACCCATTACCTCCACCTAATGCACTGCCACATACCTTAATATTCCGTTTCCTTAATTATCAGGAACGGCAGCTTTTCATAACAAAAACCAGAGAAGCCAAGGAGTTGTACTGGGAGGGAGTTAAGATCAGGGTAGCGCAAGATCTACCGCTATCGGTCCGGCAAAAGCGAGCTACCTTTCATCCTTTGCGGCTGATATTAAATTTTGAATGGGATACCCAGTGAAATTCCAGGTGCTGATTGAAGGAGAGTGGAAATCGTTCGAGTCTGCGGAAGCTGCATTGTCTGTCCTAAAGTCCGTATTCCCCAGTCTTTTCAAGGGTCCCTGAAGTGTCCGGAGAAGTTAAAGTGGCATAGGAGATACATCGTGTGTTGCCTGGGATCCGTTTCGTTTGATGTGCCTACTGAAAATGTTGTGGACTGATCAGTATAAGTGTGTGGTCAACTGTTGTGTTGGAATCAAAATGAGCCGTTTCATTCCAGTGACTGATTTTTTGTGGCTCGATATTTAATTACTGGCTTTCGCTCTGTCACAGTGGTGCCTTGTCTTCGGGAGCGAGATCAGCTTAAGATATCGCAATAGCATTAAGCTCATTTGGTCTTTCAATTATTATTTTTTTTTTTTCATGAAGTAGAAAGGAAAGACTGGCGAGTGTCTATTATTTGGCATGCTAAAGGGGTAATGCTATGGAATCCACTTCTGGTAGCGTTTCAATTTTAATCAGAAGATGGTGTTTTTTGATTTAAGCGATCGGACACAAGAGGGAGCCAGAGACCGTTAAAAGGTTTTAACACAAATCAGTTGCAAGAGACTTATTCTGATTTATGCTTAAGTTACTGGGGTTCTCTTGCAACCAAAGGGTTGTATTAATATGGGCAGTTGCCCAACAGGCCAAGGCATTTATGCTATTAACGAACTAATGGCTGAGTTACAATGATACATTAGGTTGTCAACATGTAGTGTTTTAGCATGGTTTTGTATGGATTGCTATCCGACTGGGTAGCTCATTTCAACGAGTTGGCATAGTGAATGTTACATGCCCTTAGTTAACATATGTCATAGGACCTTGTTAGATTCAATGTGAGGTTTAAAGTAGGTAATAGGGGTTTAATATTGTTGTATAAGGTAGGTAAATAATTTAGTGGGTAATTGATTGGTCGACTGCGAGTTACCGTGATGGAGGAAGGGTGGGAAGAGTAGTGGAGGGTGGGCTAAGTGGACTGTTGTCATGGGCCGTGAGAGTAGGGGTGCATTGGTGGGGGGGGAGGTTTGTGGGGAGTGTTGGGGTTTTTTGGGGGAGAGGGGGGATAGGGGGGTCTGGGTGGATACTTTATATAGGGTTTTATGGTGTTTGGGAGTTTGGGGAAGGGGTCACAAGACCTTAGGTTTCAATGGTCGACATACAGAAGTGGGTTGGATATATCATGGTTCTGATCAATGTGAAGTAGCATGGCGTCAGATACGATTATTAAATTCCTTAGTTGGAATGTTAAAGGGGCACGACTTAAGGCAAAGCAGTATAGGATTCTGAAGCATGTAGAAGTCGTGAAAGCAAAGTTTGTGTTTTTACAGGAAACGCATCTACTTCACACAGAGGCTAACTGTATGAGGAGATTACGAATAGGGAAGGTTTTTTCCTCTCAAGGTAACACGCAAAGTAGAGGTGTTATGATATTGGTACATAGGTCAGTTCCCTTTATTCCCATACAAGTGATCCAGGATAATGAGGGTAGATATGTTCTTGTCAAAGGCAAGCTGCAGAACACAGAGATTCTGTTAGGCTCTGTCTACGGTCCTAATGTTGACAAACAAGATTTTGCGGTGAGGTTACTGAAAGCACTTACTCCGTTTAATCAACTTCCCATGATTTTGGGGGGAGACCTCAACCTGGCCCTAGACCCTTTAATGGATAGGTCCAGTAGTTCTCAATTGGGTCCTACCCCTGCCCTAAGAGCTTTTAGAGAATTGGTGGATCAGCTTGGATTGGCAGATGTCTGGAGAGTGCTCCATCCAAAATCTAGGGAATACACTTTCATCTCTCAAGTCCACGGGACAGCATCCCCCATTGACTACATATTGCTTTCCCGAACTCTTCTTCTTCCAGGGGTTCTGGACTCGGCAATTGTGGCAGGATCTCCTTCAGATCATGCTGCAGTGTCAACCTCAATATCTTTTACGTCTCTGCCCAAAAGAGGCAATAGGTGGAAAATAAACAACCAGATTTTGAGACAACCTAAGGTGGCCCAATTTATTTCAGAACAAATAGATGAGTTCACTATGAATAACCTGAAAGATAATGTCCGTCCAGATATCTTTTGGGGGGCATTCAAGGCTTTTTTAAGGGGCATCTTAATTAGTAAGGCCGTTAACAAACAAAAGGAGAAGGAACGCATTATGTCGGATTTATTGGCACGAATAAAGACTTTAGAGTCTAATATTTTCCCCCACCCCCGGGATGAAGACAAAGTGGAGTTAGTTAAATTAAGGGATGCATATCTTAGTTTATTAGGGGAGCAAGCAGAATTAGCTTTAATTAAAACTACAGCCAATTACTTAGCTCAAGGGGAAAAGACCGGAAAACTCCTGGCAAGACGTATTACACAGTTAGAATCTTCCCGAATAATCTCTGGGATTCTATCTGAGGAGGATGGTGTTATTAAAACCACCTCCGGAGAGATTGTCCAGGTTTAACGGAAGTATTTTGGATCTCTGTACGGGGCTATGGAATTTCCTCCAACCAAGTCGAAGATACTTGCTTTTCGTGAACATTTGGAGCTCCCTTCATTGGACGAGTCGGATCGGACATGTCTGATGGCCGATATAACTCAAGAAGAGATTGAGGTAGTTATTAAAAACCTTCCACTGGACAAAACACCGGGTCTGGATGGATTCTCATCCAATTTTTATAAGAAGTTTTCTAGGCAATTAGCTCCTCTGTTGCTTATGTTATTTCAATATATTCTCACCGGTCAGGAGGTGGATAAGTCACTCTCAGAGGCGCTCATTGTCCTAATTCCTAAGCCTAACAAACCTCCCGAAAACCAGCCAGTTACAGGCCTATTTCCCTGTTAAATTACGATATTAAAATTCTGGCAAAATTACTGGCGGAACGAATGAAGAGAATATTGCCTAAATTTATAGGTGCAGAGCAAGTGGGTTTTATGAAAGGCAGGTCCACTGCCGATCATCTTAGGACACTGGCTCACGTCTTCTCGGCATCCGAGGGGAGCAACTCTCCCATGGCTTTGGTCTCCTTGGATGCTGAGAAGGCGTTTGACAGGGTACACTGGGGGTTTCTATTAACCACGATGGGCAAATTTGGGTTCCCAGAGAGATTCTTGGAATGGATAGGTGCCCTGTACTCAAATCCCACAGCCAGAATCACTTGCAATGGGGCCACATCGGACCCCTTTCCACTATATGTAGGCACTAGACAAGGATGCCCCTTGTCCCCCCTTCTCTTTAATTTGTATTTGGAACCTCTTATCAGGAGCATAGTGCATAATAGGGAGATAAAGGGCATAAAAATACTGGATCAGGCCATTAAGGTCACAGCATATGCAGACGATCTTTTGGTATACATATCCAGGCCAAATAGGTCAATCCCAGCCTTATTAAAATCTATTCGGGAATATAGTTGTCTTGCTAATTATAAACTGAATCAGGATAAAACCGTGGTTTACCCTCTTAGTAAAAACCTTTTCAAGCAAGAGATTATTGAGCTAGGTCTAGGGTGGAAATCTGATTCTCTCAAATACCTGGGTCTTACTCTGACGAGGAGTAATGTGCGGATACTCCAGCTAAATCTGGATTCCCTGGTGCACACCATTGATTTAGATCTCAAAAGATGGGCACAACTTTCATTTTCTCTATGGGGTAGGATAAATATAGTCAAGATGAATGTATTCCCTCGGCTTTTCTATCCCTTGAGTATGTTAAACATCTGGCTTCCACTTTCATGGTTTAAGAAGCTTCATGGGATGATAGCCAACTTTGTTTGGGGATATAAGAAAGCCAGGATGGCTTATCACAAGATGGCGGCCACTAAATTACTTGAGGGATTAAGGCTACCTCATTTTGCTCTTTATTTTTGGGCGGGTCAGGTTAATAAATATTGTAGATGGGCCCAACATATGGATTTGCTTCAGAGATCAGCCTATGTACCCTTGTGGATAAATTTGGAGATAGGCCTTATCAAGAAACATGGTCTTGCCCCAGAGGCCTTACTTTATCTTACTCCAAAATTACTTCCCTCTCCTTTGAGGAAATCCCCGATAGGTGTATCTCTAAAGATCCATGCTCAGCTTTGTAGCTTCTTAAAATATGACCAGGTTAAGGACTGGTCCCAACCTATCTGGGGTAATCTGCGTTTTTTGATTGATAATAAACCTATCAGATCCGACTGGCTGATGTTGCTGGATAAATGTTGTCTGAAAGATTTTCTTAATGAGGAAGGACATATATGTTCTTTTCTGGAGATTTTGCATAATTTTAAGCTGCCCTCTAAAGCAATTTTTAAAACATATCAGCTTCGGCACCTTCTACTCCAAAATGTAGGTAGAAATCCAGTTCAATCTCCGCAGGTTGACTTTCTTGTGACCTTGGAGCCTCTGGTGGGACTCTCACAGGCAATTTCCAAGCCATATACCATATTATTTAATTGGGCCTATTCTATGAATCTCGCTCCATGCTCGTATTGGGCCACAGTGTTTCCCGATGAAGTTCTGAATTGGCCGGCCCTCTGGCAAGGTTGCCATAAATTTATCCGGCAAGATCAGTTAAGGCTTATACAGTTCAAAATTTTCCATAACATTTACTACTCCCCTCAAAAACTTGCAAATTTGAAGTTGATAGAGGATCCCAAATGTAATAGATGTAACTTTGGTAACGGAGACCTGTTACATATCTTTTGGAATTGCCCAAAAATTGTCCCACTTTGGACAGAGATTAAAAATAAGATAGACCCCTTGCTGGGCCTGGATGACCTTTTTAGGCCTGAGATATGTCTGCTGGGGGATATGTCCCGTAATACAGTTAAGAATAGGAAATTCTATGTGGCCTTGATCTCGATTACTTTGAAAAAAGTGGTCCTCAGACATTGGAGGGACAATAGTGTGATCAGCTATTCTGAATGGCTGAAGGAACTTCTTGCGAGTCTCAGGATTGAGAGGATGATAGCTGTCCTCCATAACAAGACTCCTCTGTTTGAAAAGATATGGGGCCATTTTATACTATTTATTCGATGTGAGGGTTTTATGTACCCTCTTGGGTTGAAATTAGTTTGAATGGTCTTGTGTAGGAGGAGGGGGAGGGGCAAGGGAACCCCGCCTTATTGGGGGTTTATATTTTATTTACTTTGGGTGTTTGTTTTGTTTTGTTTTGTTTTCTGTTATGGGGTATTGCAGAGAAACATTCCTATCAATAATTGTACGATGTATTGGTGCACTCCTGTATGTGTTATGATTAGGATTATGTTTCTTGTATGTATTCTCTGTAAAAATTGGAATAAAGATTTAATGGCAAAAAAAAAAAGGAAACTATACCTACTGCATAGCATCAGTCAGTCTGGTTCTTATACCATATATGTAGCAGATCATATATGAAATAGGCATATTTTGTAAATATTTAGAATATTATTGAAAAGTCTGTACAGATTTCATAAAATAATTTTCTTTTCAATATGTTCAGTTTCCTAGTCTTATTACCTGTTATCAACATCTCTATGTAGAATATGGTTATATAATAACTGATCATAGACTTTTTCTATGGGCTAGACTGGTTATTTCTTGCCATGATAACCAGACACGTGCACAATTTACTTACATTTGGTGCGAGACTCTCTCTCACTGAAACAGCAGTTTTCAGTAGACCATTAGTGGCTTGCGCTTCCTCCGAGTAAAACTAAAACCTCAATAAGACCAGCTTGGAGGTGGTCTAAGGGGCATCCATCCTGGCACATCAATGGATGCCCCCCACAGTGCCATGAAAGTGACATGTCTGTATCTCATGTGCCCCCCTGCTCAGGCATGCCCCCACGTCCCCAAAATTCAGGGACCCCGGTCCATTTTCTGTCATGCCCCCCCCGATTGCCAGTGCCAACTGGCCAGCCCCTCCAATGCCCCCAGGTGCGTGCAGCTGCATTTTGGGGTGGGGGGTGTCGGGGTCAGTTGACTGCATGCCGCGACTTGTGGCACCCAGGTCCAGTGCGCCATTCCCTTGGCACTAGCCTGCAGCTGCTGCAAGTCACAGGTGTAGGTGCCGGGGGACCCTGCCTGTCTTAGAAAAGGGCACAGGGTCCCTGGCATAGTGCCACATGGCACAATTCACATATGCCCCTGAGTTGCACCATGCGTCTTGTAATTGGGCCCCGTGTGTGTGTGTGTGTGTAAACTTCTTGTTACACACACCACCCCATACTTTATCCTATATTTTATCTATGTATGCATGTACTTATTTATTCATTTTGTTAACTGGGTGGGCCCACTGTGACATAAGAGTCACTTTTTCAGGGACTATCCAAAATTTGTAATATATAACACTCATACATTACAGAATCACAATACAAGCTTAGAGTGGAAATACATTCAGCAATGCTTGGAGTACTAGTACACAAACAAAATATTAATTACAAACCTAAATATGCAGGGAAGGGCTAATAAATCAGAAACAGATGTCTACGTCATTAAAAGTATTATTAAAATACTTCAATAACTAAAACAAAAAATAGACAAATGGCCTTTGTTATTGTAAATTATCCAGGTTATACTGTAGTGATGCATGACAAAGAAGACTTGCTAAACGTCTGCAGTGAAAACAATTTGATTATGGTTTTGATGAAAGCCAATTCATACCCTGTTTCTTTAATTGTGTTGCATTGTTCACTTTAGTACTTATATCTGCAGCCACGTTAGTGACCATCTAGTTAAGATATGTTTTGATCTATCCAAAATAATAGCTTGGTCATCACAAGGCTACTATTTTTTTTTCTACTCCCTATTTACTGGCCAGCTGGGTCTCCCTCCTACTGGTCCTTTCAGCCTAGCATCTCTCAGTAAGTAAGTAAATTAAGAAAACTTTTAATTTTATGGTGCTTTTTCAAAGCCAAGTGCTTACCTCTTCTGTAGTCCTCCATAGCAAGGTGTCAGGGAGCACATAAAGGCCTAGAGATCTATCAAGTCTGCTTGAATGTGCAGCTAGCACCCCTTATTCTGCAGCTGCCCCTCCCTTCCACCCTTCCCCCCCATTTACTCTCCCCCTTGTCCTGTCCCATCCCCTTTTGAATCAGTCTGCTGTTCTACTAGATACCACTTCTGCCGGTAACACATTCCACCCAGCTACCACCCTCTCTGTAAAAAAGTGTCTCCTTATCTCCCTCCTGAACCTGCCTCCCTCCAGTCTCATATCATGACCCTGGGTATCCCTCCCCTCCCTTACTTTGAACAGCCCCTTCATACCTGTCTTGTTTATTCCTTTCATGTACTTGAAGGTTTCAGTCATATCCCCCCATCCCTCCTCTCTTCCAGTGAGTACATGTTCAACTCCCTCAGCCTTCTCTCATATGGTAAGTCCCCCAGACCCTTGATCATCTTTGTCACCCTGCGCTGCACCCCCTCCAGTAACTTAATGTCCCTCTTCAGATACGGGTGCCAGTACTGCACGCAGTACTCCAGGTGCTATCTAACTAATGATCTATACAGTGGCAGCATCTCCTCCCCCCTCCTTGAGGATATACCCCTTGCAATGCAACAGAGCATATTGTTGGCCTTGCAGCTGCCTTCCTACATTGTGCTGAGTTGTTCATTGACCCTATAATGTGCATCCCCAGATCCTTCTCCTCCTCTGTCTCTGCTAGCTGCACTCCCTCCAGCTGGTAACTCTTCCTTGGGTTTTTCACCCCAAAAATGCAGCACCTTGCACTTTTTGGCATTGAAACCCAGTTGCCAGGTGTCTGACCAGGTTTCCAGCTTTGCCAGATCATCCTGCAACTCCTGCCACCCCCACCCCCCCCAGATCATCCACTACTGCTCCCATCTTGGTGTCGTCAACAAACAGACTGGTCTTGCTCTAAATGCCCAATGATATGTCTGCAGTGAATATCCCAGACAACACTGGTCCCAACACCGAGCACTGTGAAACACTGCTTGTCACTACCCTTGGGGATAAGAGCTCCCCACCCACCAACACCACCCTCTGTAGCCTTCCCTGAAGCCAGTTCCCTGCCCATCTCACCAGCCTAGCACCTGCCCCTGTGCCTTCTAACTTACTTCCCAGCCTCTCATGTGGCACCGAGTTAAATGTCTTACTGAAGCCCAGGTACAGGACATCCACAGCATGGCCACTGTCCAATTGCCTAGTTACCCAGTCATATAGAACACCAGGTTGATTTGGCAGGATCTGCCATGTATGAAACCATGTTGTCTGCTGTCCTGTAGTCCTTTGGCCTCCAGGAGGGCCACCAGCCTCTCCTTCAGGATAGTCTCCATCAGCTTACCTACGATGGATGTGAGACTCACCGATCTGTTGTTCTCCGGTTCATTCTTGGGACTGCTCTTGTGGAGGGGCACCACATGAGCTATACTCCAATCCTGAGGTACACACCCTGAGTGTAATGAGGCATTAAATAGGTCTGCCAAAGGTCCTGCCAGAATCTCTGCCAGCTCCTTCAGTACCCTAGGGTGGATGTCATCTGGGCCTGGCACCTTTTCCACCTTCAGTGCCCTCAAACCTTCTAGAACCCTGCCCTCCATGATTTACTCATCTGTCACTCCCTTCCCTCTATTTCTGTCCTCCCTTCCCCATTGGGTATCACCCTCCTCTTCTCCTTAGTAAATACCAAGGAGAAGTAATCATTTAGTGCTTCTGCCTTATCCCCCCACTTCCACCCAACCCCCCTCCTTCCTAATCCTTACTATATGGTCCTTACAGTTCCTTTTCTCCCTGATGTACCTGAAGAAGTCCTTCTCCCCCTTCTTAATGCCCTGCGCCAGCCTGAGCTCCGTATACACCTTGGCTGCCCTTACTGCCCTATCCTTCAGATACTCCTCCCTGTCTTCCCCCTTCCCTGTTTTCTTGTACCTCCTTAAGGCAGCTCTTCTTCTCCTTACCTTTTCCATGACCTTGTTGCTCACCCAGCTAGGTTTCTTTGCTCTAGCCTTCTTGCTCTGGGCCATGCTGCAGGTTCTGGTTGCCTCCACTATCCCCAGCTTTATAAGCTCCCACCTCTGGTTAGTGCCCATACTGGGTTAAATTCTGGCCAGGTACCCTTTTACCACTTCCCCCATGCTCCCAAAATTGGCTGTCCTGAAGCCCAGCACCCTTGTGCCAGATTAAACTCCTTCCTTACCCATATCCAATGTGAGCCATACTGAGTGGCGGTCACT
Source organism: Neoceratodus forsteri (assembly GCA_016271365.2). NCBI lineage: Eukaryota > Metazoa > Chordata > Ceratodontiformes > Ceratodontidae > Neoceratodus > Neoceratodus forsteri. Next base: position 648,434,226 of record CM057458.1, on the reverse strand, counting down.
CCCCGCCAGTGGTTCTTCCACCCTAAGTTCCCTCACAAACTCCCCATTTGCCAGCACAAGATAATAATAATAATTATTTTATTTGTATTGTGCCTTTCAAAAATTCAAGGCACCTTAACAATAAAAGATAAAAACAGAGTACAATAAAACATAATTAATACAGATTGCCATAAAATTCATAACTTCAATAAAATCAGACAAAATAGGCTTGGTGCCATAGATAGGTTTTTAAGGCCTGTCAAGGGTATTCCCTAACCTGGTTGGTTCACTGACCATTTGCATCAGGAAGCTGTCCTTGAAGGCATCCAGCAGTACTTGCTCCATTCTATTCCTGGTAGTTGGGGTAATTCAATCCACTCCTGGCATGTTGAACTCCTCCACAATCACCACGCTATCTTTCTCGGAGGTCCTCCTGATCTGTCCTGCTAGTTCCCTGTCTAACTCCTCTGTCTGGCAGGGCAGCCTGTACACCACTGCCATGCTGAGAGTCCTATTCTTGGAGTCCTGGATTTGCATCCATAGTGACTCCGTACTACCCTCCTCCCCTGCCTCCCATACACACTTCAATCCTTTCCCCACATATAGTGCCACCCCCCTTTCCCAATCACTCTATCCCTACGAAATAACCGGTACCGTGATATCGACGGATCCCAGTCATTGTATTGGGTGGCCCATGTTTCTGTGATGGCTGCAATGTCCACCTCCCCCTCTGCCATGAGAGTCTGTAGCTCTGCAGTTTTCTTCCCAAGGCTCCTAGGATTCAGGGTGACCATCTTCCACCCCTTCCCCCATCCTGCCCTCCTTTTCTAGCATCGCCACTAGTACTTGCCCTTTGTCCTTTGTCACTGTTATGGGGGGGTAAGCTCATATGGCTTCCTAACCTGTGGTCTCTGCATGTCCCTTGCCCACTTGCCACCCCCCTCTCCTAGTTTAAATTCCCAACTTCCTCTATGTACTCCTCCATCCTCTGTTTCAACACTTTCTTTCCTTCCTCACTCAAGTGTAATCTATCCTTGGCATAGAGACTACTGTCCTCCCAGGTCCCTCCCCACCCCCCCACCAGCCCATACCCTTTAGCATGACACCAGGTTCTTAGCGATCCGTTAAATTCCTGTTCTCTGCTTTCTTGCTGTGCTTGCCCTGGGCAGTGGAAGTATCCCTGAGAAAGTTACTGATCTTCCTGCCCCCTCACATAATTGTTCTACTTTCTCAAACCTCCTCTGGACTATATCTACCATCCTGTCAGCCAGATCGTTCATCCCCAAATGTATAATTAAATGAGGCTTGTCCCTTCCCCTTCTAGCATATTTTAGAACAGATTGTCCTACTCTTTCCGCTGTCATTCCCGGCATGGCCTCCACTCAAATGTGGCTATGCCTCTCCCCTTTGCTACCCCACCTGACTCCTCTTAGTATTGAGTCCCCCAGCACTAAGATTCCACCCCTCTTACCAACTGCTTGCTTCCCTTTCTCCCCACCTCTCACTCCTGGCTCCCCCTCTTCCTCCTGCACTATAGTACCCCCTTCTGCCCCTGTTGTAATTCCCCCAGCAGAACTTTCCCCACTCCAGTTTCATCCATACATCTATCAGTTACTTCTCCAATGTCATCACCTCCCTCCCTCCTCGTCCTTCCTCTCTAGTACTGTAAAACAATTTTCTGAAGCCCCTTCTCCAATGCCTGCTTCCTCCCTCCTTATAGTAGCCCATTCCCTCCTTTCAACTCCATGACTGTTACCACTTCTCCTCCTCCACTCACAAGTCCCTTTCTCCTCCTTCCGGTTGTCTTTTTTCCCTTGACCTGGTTTTCCCTGACACCATTCTTCTTGGCCTGGGCCCGGGCCTCCCTGTTTCTGCTTCCCTTCTTCTGACCCTCTCCTCCCCCTGTCGGTCTAAATTGCCATCCCTCCTCATCTCCCTTGCTCCCTCCCTTCAGTGTTGCACTATAACCTCCTCCAGTCTGCCTTGTCTGTCTTAGTTTCTCCTGCAGACCCTCAATCTCCTTTCTAAATTTCTCTATTTGGTTACACACTAAACATCCCCCCACCTTCCATGTAATATTTTGAAAGATTGGAGCACTGCAGCTGTTGCAGCCTACCACCCTATCCATTGCTTTTGTTACCCAGCAGTGACCCCCACCCTTCCAGATGAAGGATACCCAATGCTCCCCCAAGTTTCCCCTCTCCCCTCTATCATTGCAAAACATTCTTCTCCTTTTCTCAATTTCCCTTACCCCCTTTGTCATACACTTTAGATAGACTGAGCAACTACTTTTTACATTCTTATCCCTCCTGTCCACACCCAAAAAGAAACTGTAAGCAACTATTGCACAGCCTCCTTCTAACTCCTACCCCTCCTTTCCACAGTGCAAACAGGTAACAATGAAAGCTCCTTGTGTTGCAGTTACTTCCCTTCCACTGAGATAGCAGTCACCTCTTCACTCGCTGCTGTTCCTCTCCTGGATGTCTGCTTCTGCTATGACAGGTGCATGTCCTTTGCCCTTTTTAGGAAGTGATGCCAGAACCCCCAGTATAAAGGAAATGATGTATCTGAGGTGGGTGGGGTGAGGGGCAGGGAGGGTGGAACCAGCCCGTGCCTTCCAGAAACAATCAGATAGCTGAGTGAGGCCTTGCCAGACAATTAGCACCCTTCCCCCACTATGCACTAAACTTTGCAGCTAGTGAAGACAGCAGAAAACAGTCACAACTCTACTAAAAGCACAAAAAAAAGGTTTGATACCAGAAGAAACAGGTCTCCAATTCAAACAGCCTCACCAACAACACACCAAAATAGGTTTGACATTAGAAGATATAGGTTTCCAATTCACAGAAACAGCCTCACCAGCACATCCCCAATAAAAGCACACCAAATAAGTTTGAAATCAGAATAATCAGAAGAAAGCAGAGAAATAGGCCTCCAATTTAAAGAAATGACAGCCTACTTAAAGCACACCAAAATAGGTTTCAAAGTTTCAACAGCTCTTAAACAGTTCCCTTCTAGCCCCTTTTAAGAAGTAAGAAAAACTCAGCCTGCTACACAGTGAAACAACAAGACAAATCATCTCACTTACAGCACACCAAAATAGGTTTCAAAATTCCAGCAGCCCGAAAACAATACTGCTAGCCCTATAGAAGTAGTAATAAAGAAAACAAATAACCTGCTACCAAGCAAAATCAACAAGAAGCAGTGTAAAAGCAATTAGGAGCAGCTACTAAAATGGATCTGATCCCTTCCCCTTCTAGTTTCTTCTGAGAAGCCAAAAGCAACTGTTACCACAAATCTGATTCAGCTCCAGGCCTGCCAGTCTGTGCAGTGGTTGGATTCTGCTTGCGACACCAGAGGGCCAGCTGGGGGGAGAAGGATCAAGCATCCCAAGGACTGCTCTCCTTCTCCGTGGGGGAGGGAGGGATGTGTGACTGATGCTTGATGGACCCCTGGCAGAGGCCAGGGGTACCACAGTGACCGGCACCAGAATGACGCTTGAGGGGTGGGGTGGATGCTGGCATCATTGCACGTCCCTGCCCCTGCCTACAGGGAGGAAAACCAAGCTGCTGGCTGCCCTAGATGAAGCCAGCCCTCAGCTTCAATCAGCCTCCAGGATGGCCCTTTGACCTATCCCATCATCTGCAGCACTGTGCCGGGTCAGTGCCACAACCCCACCCTGGGGGGTAAGTCAGGGGGTATCGAAGGGGCGCGTCTAATGTGGAGGTGGGAGCGAGGTTCCATGACCTGGCTGAGGTTCTGAGCAGCTGGTGGCTGCAAAAAAGTGTAATAAATAAAAAAAACTGATTCAGCTCTGCTTCCAGTTATCAGGTAGCTGAGTGAGGCCTGCCCAGACAATTAGCACCCTTCCCCACTATGCATTAAACTTTGCAGCTAGTGAAGACAGCAAAAAACAATCATAACTCTACTAAAAGCACAAAAAATAGGTTTGATACCAAAAGAAACAGGTCTCCAATTCAAACAGCCTCACCAACAACGCACCAAAATAGGCTTGAAATTGGAAGATATAGGTTTCCAATTCAAAAAAACAGCCCCACCAGCACAGCTCCAATAAAAGCACACCAAATAAGTTTGAAATCAGAATAATCAGAAGTGCTAACTTCATTCAGTCGATTCTATCTACGGTACGCTTTGTCTTCTGTGTGACTGAGACGCTTTATGCCCAAGAATATGCCTTCACCATTGACACATTGAAACATTACAGCCATTTTTTTACTTCAATAAAAAAGAACAATTTTACTGTAGAATGTATCACTATATGTAATGTAGATTTTCTGAGGGGGCATATGTGTTACATGTTAAATTACACACACACACTGTATATATTTTCTTTGCAGAAAACTTCATTAATGCATTAGGGTTAAAGCAACAAAAGTAGGGAAATACAGCATTAGGGTTTCCAACCCTAACACCCCGCCCCCTAATAAAATAAATAAAAAATAAACCACCCACCCTGTAGGCAACAGCAGCAACAGGTATGGGGTGTGCCTTGGGGATGTCAACCCTAAGGCTCACCCCATTCCATGAGTAAATAGGCTGAGATTAGTACAGTACATGAGAATGGGGTGAGCATTAGGATTGACAACCCCAAGACACACCCATGTGTTGCTACCTGCAGGGTGGGTGTGGGGCTGGGGTGCTAGGGTTGGAAACCCTAATGCCGCATTTCCCTCCTTTTGTCACTTTAAGCCTAACTAGTTCATTGACAAATTTTTGTGTAAAGAATTTTCTTACTTTTTGAAATAGTACATTCATACCCTTATTTGCCTGTGGAGGGCCCTGTGCTCCCATCCAGCCATAATTTTTGAGGTATTGTAATTGTATCCATATTTCCTTGTGGGAGCACAGGGTCCTCTGGGCTCTGCACTCCCATCAGTCCATAATAGTATCCATATTTGCATGTGGGAATGCAGGGCCCCCATACATCCATAATTTTTGAGGTAGTATAATTGAATCCTTATCTGTCTGTGGGAGTGCAGGGCCCTCTGGGCCCTGCACACTTATCCAATGGTGTGCAGTGCAAAACAAATGCCTCCCATTGCAATGTTATCCTATGGGAATCACAGGAAAATTTGAAACCTGTATAACTCCACACCAAATGAATATCTTTTCACCAAATATGAAAAAAGGCACGTCTGTGAGGCAAGCCCTTTGTACTCTGAAAATGTCACACCAAAATTGAAAACCATGTCTTCACTGCAGAGTGACAAAGAAATGACTAGGTACACCTCACATTACAGTGTTATCCTATGGGAAACAAAGCAAAACTTAAACCCACGGAACTTCAAGGAAAAATAATCTGTTTTCTCCAAATCAGCAAAATGCACATCTGTGGGGCAAGCCATTTGTACCCTGAACATTTCAGACCAAAATTATAAACCATTTCTTTAGTGTGGAGTGACAAAAAAAACAGCTGTCTAAAAAATGTTTTCGCAATTTGCGAAACAGGATCCTTTTTTACGTTTCTTTATTCACAATTTGTGGAAAAAGATAAATCCTTTTCGCAAATTGTGAAACAGGATCCTGTTTCGTGATTCTTTTTTCCCCAATTTGGCAAAAACATTTTTGTGCCATGTTCATAAAACACATTTCAAGTCATCTATCGAAAAACTAACCCCAGAATTGGATAGAATGGGCCCTGATTAGATAAACACAACCACTGGTGTCTAGTAAAGTCATGTTTATTTTTTTACTTATTTAATTTTGTTTTCCTCAATAAGAGAAAACAAGATGGCAGCAGTATGAAAAAAGATTTCCCATTTGTGACAAAGGATTACCCATTTGCAACAAATCCTTTTTTGAGGTGCACATCTAACTGGAAAGTGAAATTCCCATAGGAAATAATGGGAAAGATTAACGTCTAATAACTTTGGAACAGATTAATATTTATTCACCAAATCTTCAAAAGGCACATCTGTGACCAAAGACCTTTCTACACAAAAACATTCAGACCAACATACCATACCGTTTCTGCACAGCAGCGTGACAAAGAATTGAAAAAAAAGGTAATTTTTCAATTTTGTTCATACTCTGTATCTCTGCACTCATGCATCTGACTGGAATGAAACTTGCCACATCAATAGATCTTTAGACCTTGATGGTACATGCAAAATTTCATGCAAATTGGTTGAACAGTTGTAAAGTTATTATAGTGCAAAATGTTGAGTTTAACATAGATGTGACCGTTGAACCCTAACTATAGGGACCAACTATGCCCCTCTAATATATACAGTAAGTATATATATAAAAATGCAATAGTTACTGGTTAGACAAACAGGGTAAAATAAGACAATATGGACTCTACATTTTAATACAAGTCAGTTTTGTGCAAGTTGCAAGGCAACCATGAATGAAAATAGTATCCTCCTGCATCCCTTTATGTGCGCTGATGATTAAACCCTTCCTTTAATCACTTATTAAGGTTCCCCTATAGAAATGATTATCTCGGCATCATTCATGAGTCAAATATTATACTGTTGGACTAATATATTTGTTGAGTTTAATTTAAACTGCTATTTTAATATACTTTCATGCACTGTACATTGCAAGCAGGAAGATGCATATTTTTGATTGCACTGACATGTACAAACAACACAATTAACTACTGCAGAGTAATACAGTATGCATGTAGCAGTTTTTATGAAGTTTTATATATGCTACTTCTCAATAGAGGTTTTGAATGATAAATACATCACAAATGCCATTTGTAAACATCTTTTCAAAAGGTTTCAAGAACTACAGTACAAGTAATACCCATTTGATTGAATTAATTATCACTATTTTTGTAATCAGAAGAACAAACACTGCAATATACAATACAAATTTCTCCATAGAGTACCATTTACTTGCCAGCTATGCAGTCATGAATGCGCTGAACAATAACACAAATTCTATGATTGTCTTGACAGCAGTAGTCTTGGTTTTGTCACAGACAACCAAATGTAATGCTAATGGTAATGGCTGCACCTTAAAAATGGAGACGTGACTTGCATGTATCAAACAAGCACCATGGAACATAGAATTGCCTGTAGACAGGATCAGGATGATGTTTGTAGTCCCCTCATCATACACAATCATATACCTTAACTTATAAAATTCAGAGTTATGGTTCACCCTGTTGCAAACACAGACAGACTCATGGACTTGCAGTACATCAAAATTATAGCTCTTACCCTTGCATATTTGGAGGAAAATGGATGTTGAAAGAGTGCCCAGACCCAAGGCTGCCGCTGCCTCCAAATCCCACTAGGTTTGACATCTTGTGAGTCACCCAGTGCTAAGTGTTTAGTCATTGCCAACTCATCTTCACCAGCTCCAAAATCTGCTGGTCCCTCCCCATCAACATCTTCAACAGAGTTTTCTGGAGCTCCGCCACCACAACTGAGAGCTTCTTCTGCATCCTGATGCTGTCTGTAGGTCATCCAGCAACAGGGTTCCACATCAGTCTCATCGATTCCCCTATCACTTGCAGCAGGAGATCATTTCATGTACAGCACTTTAATAAGCAATGTTGCATCTCTAATCCATGCCTGGAGCATGTGCAGTCATCCAGAGAAATAAATCTTTATTTCTGGGTATTTGCAGAACTAAGTTAATGGGACAGCATACATATCAAACCAAAGCAAGTCATATCTTTACATCTTTTTTTTCCAATTCACTTTGAAGTTAAAAACTGAGATCAAATCTTATTTATGGAGTTTATTCTTGAAAGCTGATCTTTTCTGCTCAAGCAATTAGTTTACCATTGTCAGATTCTTGATAGTGTCCTAATCAATAATAAGTTCTATCAAACTTTCAAAATCTATACAGTATGTATTAGATATGATAAAATAATGTTTAGGTTTACAGATTCAAAATTATATCAATATTTTAAGCAGGGTTTATGAAGGGTAAAATAGTTCTGCGATGCTCAAACTGCAAAGCAGGGGGTGTAGTAAGGTTTTTTGAACAACAAAATGTTCTCTGCTGCTGAAGTTAGTGTCGTGCTAATCTTTTTCTTGTCCTTCACAATTTGAAGCAACTTCAGTAATGCTGAATTGTACAGTGTACTGCTTTCACAATAGCCAGCTCATTCCTTTAGTAGTCCCTTCACGTTTCCTCTAAATGAGAGCAGCACTTCCTCCAGGATATCAAAACACATGCACTGAAGCTTTATGTTTTATTTTATTAATGTGCAAGTTTCTGCATTATGGCAAGAACACAAATATGGCAACTTGACATTGGTTATATCCCAAATCAGAAGGAATGGAAGATTTTCAAGGAATTTGGGACTAATGAATCTATATGCATCTAGTAAACTGATGCTGACATTACTTGCCCATTTTGTGAACACAAGTTATTATTAGATGAGACAGAGATTAACCAAAAATGCAAGTTTCACTTTAAAGGTTAAGCCTTAGTCATTATATAATTACCAGGAGAGTGATGCAGATGTTGCTTTGTGCCAATAACGATGCACCTTGTATTCTTTTGCTAATCATCTAATAGGAAAACATATGTTAATTTTGATGCCCTGCATCATATACCTGTACACCCAAGAGTTTTTAACACAAAGCCTGAAGATCATGCCACAACCTTTAAACAAACTAAAGGCTTCATCCTAATAATATTTCCTCAGCATTTTGCACTGATCACACACCACCATATACAGGCCTCCCATTAACACCAAACCTGAACACTTTAAGGGGACGAGCAATGTTGAACTTTCAATATCAAGTAGTTCCCATTATTCTACTGCTATTTCTTCATTCAAAGTCATGCGCATATTGATTTTAATTTGTCTGGGCCACCACATGATGTCTGCATAAAGGAAATACCTCTACGTTGCTTGCTTCATTTTCTTACATTTAAGTTTCTTTTAAAAGTAAAAGATTTGTTTCATTTTTTTTTTATAGCAGGCTTGTATTGACTGACATTATTTCTGTATTGATTAAACACATTGACCCCCTTGTGTTTTCAATGTATTTGACTATAACATATAAAATAATGCCTTGGGAAACTGTATAATGAGAATTTTATATATACCCAAGGTGTGGAATGCTACATAAACTCCACGAGTGAAGCTCAAGAGGTTTATAATAGCATCCCACACTGCAGTGTTTTTTTTTTCCTTTTCTTTAAATTTAACATGCTTTATTAATTTTTGCAATCACAAATAAAAACAAGATACACAAACAAACACAATCCAAAAATACAACACTAAAGATAACAACAAACAACAAGTAAGAGAAAGAACCCCCACCCCACCCACAACCCCGCTACATCCAAAGCAAACATACAGAGTGAGGAAAATTATACAAATAGAGATATACACAATAGCAGGTACCAAAAGTGGAACACACTTAAGAAGGAAGAGTAAACTGGATAAAACATGTCCAAAAAAGCACACCATAATGCACATTAGCTAGTAATATTCAAGAGCAGAAGAGCATACAGAAGTTTCCAATGTTTTTTTTTTATAAAGAGATAATTGATCATGCATACTAGCAATCATTTTTCCTGCCTGCAAAGCAAATGCAATTTCTCTATGCCATTCTGCACAGGTAGGAATATCAGTATCCAGCCAGTGTTTTAATACAATCTTTTTGGCACAAGCAGTAATAAGGGACACATGATATTTCTGCTGACCTAATAGTTTATCCTGATAATTGCCAATAAGACAAATATCAGATAACTGGATGGAATATCTGGTCTAAAACTAGAAGAGAGTCTAGTCTGTTTCTAAGGGAGTTCTAAAAACAGTGTACCCATTCACAATCCCACAGAATGTGAAGTAAAGTGCCAGAGCCCTTGTAACACCTGAAACACAGGTCAGAGGACCTCTTGCCCATTTTAAATAATTTCCATGGGGTGTAATATAGATTATGTAAAAGTTTCAATTGCAATAACCTTCAAATATTTATATATGTCCAACCAAATTTTGGCCCAATTATTATGGCCTATGCATGATGGAATGGCCTGATTCCAATATAGAGCTGTTGCATTCCATTTTTTTAGGCAAAAGCAAAAGCTTATAGAGATGCACATATAATTGAAAGACAGGGTGCAGGGACAGTCCCCTTGGCACAGGGATAAAACTATTGCACCATACTCGGAAGACCAGGCATGCAGTCCAAAGTAGTTACCAGGTGTGCAACCTGAAGAAATTGAAAACTATCTGTATTAAAAGTATGATATCTTTGTTGAAAAATTGCATACATAATTAATTTACAATTCTCCATCAGTCGCTCCACAGTTGTGATATTCTCAGAAATCCAAACGAGGGGGTAGCGATAACCTGACTGTTGATCTTAAAATTGAGATTTTCAATAAGAGGTTGAGGAATGTTCCTTACAGAATCAAGAGGGAGAATTCAGCAGAGTTGCATATGAGCATGCACTGAGGTCTCCAGAGGGGTGCTCCAAAAGCTAAAGGTAGACTCTTAAGGAGGGGTGTGGAGAAGCGAGGTAATGGACACACTATGATGGGTACAAACATGATGTTCAGTATCTAACCATTGATGGACCTAAGAGGGCAAAGCCTTTCTGTCTAATTCCTTGTAACATTGAAGGTACTTACAACAATGATTAGCTAAACAGTAAAGATAACAGTGGGGCAGCCTGAGTCTGCCTTCTGGTTTAGGGGCTACTGATTTAATACCAATTGTACAAACTGTCTTTCCTTGTCAAATAAAATTCAGTATAAAGCTATGCAAATTCAGTGAACCAGGAATGGGAAATAACCTGGTTTAACATACCTAGGGGGTTAAGAACTCCAAGGAGCAGATTAATTTTAACAATATTAATTCTGCCCCATAAAGTAAGTGTCAAATGAGTCCATCTGCTCACATCCAGTTTCAGTTGTTCTATTAAGGCATCCAAATTGTATAGTTTCATCTTAGTAGAAGAAGCAATTAAATAAATGCCCAAGTATCTGAGTTTATCTGGTTTCCTTAAAAAGGCCAAGATCAAGGTTGTCAGAGCAATGGGCCCAAACATTAAAGGGTGTAACATCTGTCTTATCTACTTTACAATTATACTCTGAAATTAGACTTAAAATTTCTAATAGCATCCAGTGCAGCAGGCAAGGATGTCTCAGGGTGAACAAGATATACAAGTACATAATCTACATGAACTGACAGTTTAAACTGATGTATTCTAATAGATATACCTTCACTTTTCAGGGGTATTATTAATTTTCCTGATCAAAGGTTCTACAAAAAGATTAAAAAGAAGAGGAGATGAGATAGAGGGCATGCAAAGGTCATAACCCCAGAATGGACCCCATTGCATAAAATCCTAGCACTCGAGTTAGTGTACAAAACCAGGACCCAAGTTATAAATTCTGGTGGGATATTAAATTCCTGTAACACACTGAACAAGAAACCCCAGGATACACAATCAAATGCCTTCTCTGCCACCAGGGAGGCCACAATCTCTGGAACAGGACCATCCCTGGACACAGACAATAAATGCATCAATTTCCAAAGATTGTATTTCTTTTTCATTTTTTTATTGTATTTTAGTCTTTGGTAACCGGGTATGAGTCTGACCAACAAGGACATCATTGTAATGGAAGACTTTAATATTGGCAACATTGACTGGTATAACAGAACATCAACTAACCATATTGGGACTGATCTAATAGACATACTGGATAAATGTGAATTGGATCACATTGTAAAAGACCCACCAGAGGTAACGATCTTCTGTATTTGATACTTACAAACATTAACAAACATCTAAACTAATGTAAGACTATTGAACTCCTAGGTGGTCGTGATTACAATATGATTGAGATCTCAACTGGCAAAAAAGTTGTGAAATCTACTATAAGGGTAGAGTACTTTAACTACAAAGAAGCCCACTTTGATAAAATGGAAAGAGATCTGAAGGCCTGGAACTGGGGCACACTATTTACTAGCACGAGCGTCAGTAAAATATGGAATATTGTTAAGGACAAAGTTACATCTCTACAAAGCAAATGGGTCCCCAGTAGGAAAAAGCTTGTAGGAGGGAAGCTGAGACCCAGATGGTTAAAACAAAACCATTAAAAGAAAAATCAATAGAAAGAAATGCTCATATAAAAAATGGAGAAATTACCCTAGTGATAAAAACCGGGGGGTGCACAGGACTGATTCCATCAAATGAGGCACCATCAAGGAATTACCAACCCATCTCTCTCTTCACTCCCCTCTCCAAAATCATTGAAAAAGTAGTTCATACCCAGCTCACCACATTCCTCGACTGCCATAACCTTCTCTCAGAAGTCCATCATGGGTTTAGATCTGGCCACAGCACAGAAACAGCCCTGGTTAAATTCACCAGCGATATTCACAAGGCTAACTACAAAGGCCAATACCCAGGCTCTGTCTTCACATACCTGACCAAGGCTTTCAATCTGGTTGACTATAGCCTACTTCTTGATACCCTCCAGGGCCTGCAAATCTCTGTAAGCATTGTTAAATGGGTTGGTAGCTACCTCTCCCACAGATCCCAGAAAACAACCATCAGTGGTCACTTTTCCACCAACTGTCCAATTAAATATGGGGTGCCTCAGGGGTCCATCCTGGACCAGCTCCTTTTCTCCCGTTTAATAAACAACCTCCCAGATATCTGCCACTCTACTAAAATTGTGCTGTATGCTGATGATGTGGCCCTTTAGTGCAGTGACAATAACATGGACACAATGTTCAGAAATCTGCAAGCAGATTTCAGCAAGTTACACTCTTGGTTTTCTGCCATGGGTATGGTCCCCAATTCCAAGAAGACCAAGTTCATGATCTTCTCTGGCTTAAGAAAAACCATACCCTCAGGTTTAATCCTCTCGGACAATCTTGGAAACTGTATAGAAAAAGTGGACGAATTTAAATACCTGGGACTGTTCCTCAACCTACACCTCACTTTCAATATCCATATCACTAACCTTATTAAGAAGATCCATATGAGGTTGGGTCTCTTATACTGAATCAGAAAGTTCCTAATCCCCATCTCCAGACTATGTCTGGCTAGCTCCTTGCTCTTACCCCTCCTTGAATACGGATCCATTGTCTACTGCCCCTGTACCACAGCTCACCTCTTCTCTAAACTCAGGACCACTTATAATAGCACTGCACGCTTTGTCACAGGTCTCCCGTGGAATACCCAGCACTGTGGCCTTCATGATCCTCTTAACTGGCTCACCCTTGAGCATAGGTTCCATTTTAAAATGCTCTTTTTTTTACACAAGGAGAATCTTATCCTACTGCCACAAAGTGTCATCTCCCTGTTCCTTAAATTGGTCCCCAAGCGAAGTACAAGAAGGGCCTCCCATCACATTTTTGACATCCCATACTATCGTACCTCTCATGCACAGAATTTGATTACCTTCGAGGGCCTGAAGTCTTACAACAATTTGCCCCCTGAAATTCTTGCATGTAGCTCAATTAGTTCCTTCAGCTGCACCCTCAAGGACCACCTCTTCAAATCTACCTGTGTGCCCTGGACATCCTCCCCTCTGAATATACCAAAATATTTTGCTATTGACCATCTCATCAAATATTTTGTGTTATTTTCCCTCCTTTCTTACTCCTCCTTCCTCTCCTCCCACTCCCCTCCCCCGTTTCTGCCCCTGTGTCTTCCCCAGCCCCCAGGGCCTGCCTCAAATCCACCCTGCCTGGGTGTTTTTCCTAGACTTGTTCCCTATGACTATCTGCCTCTGTACGAAATGTTTTCCCTGTTTATCAACCTGCTGTAATCAAGTGTATTAAGTGTATATACTGTATTATTCCTCCCCACATTGTATGATATTTTAACTTATTTATTCTGTACTTTTGTGTCCAATTGTTTTGTAAAAATATCTGTACAACAGGACGTTTGTGAAAATGGGAATTTTTGCTCACATACCCTACAGTATGAAATAAAAATTGATTGATTGATTGATTGATGTGTAGGAATGGCATTAGAAAGAGTAAAAGGAAATCTGAATTTAATCTGGCAAACAATCAAACAAAAAAAAACAAAGTTATTTTATGGATATATTAATTCCCTTAAGGGCAGGGAAAAATCCATTGGCCCATTACAAACTACAAATAGATTAATGCATAATGCTGATGTGATGGTGGATGAGCTTAATAAATATTTTTCATCAGTTTTTAATAATGAGGAAATGGACAGAAATCCCACCATTAGCAAGACTCACATCTCAGAATACCTGGAGAGCAAGTTATTTAATACAGGTGCAATACACAATAAGCTAAACAACCTTGATCCCTACAATTCACCAGGTCCTGACAACATCCATCGCTACCTGCTAAAAAAAAATAGCTGAACCCTTGACTGCCCCCCTTGAGCTACCTTTTCAAACTATCTGTCAATACTGGTATGGTGCCAACAGAGTGGAGAGAAGCTATTATCACACCAGTTTTCAGAAAAGGTAGTAGGCCCTGCCGGCCCGCTGGCGCAACAGCATGGTGTCCACTTGCAGCACTGACATCTCAGGTTCAGAGATGGACTTGGGAGTCAGAGGATAGGCCAGGGGAGAAGGATCGAGCATCCCAGGGACTGCTCTCCTTCTCCGGGGGAAGAAGCATCCGGCGCTCTGTGGACCTCTGGTGGGGAGCCGCTCCTGTGGCCTGCCCTGTGAGGTAACCATGGCTTGAGACCATTGTCCTTGGGGAAGGGGGCACTCACCCAGTGGCCCAGCCCATGGGGGTAAGCCTGGGCATAGGGGAGCAGCGTGTGGGGCAGGGGTCAATCCCCTAGGAGGAGGGGTCCGGGACAAAAAAAAATGCAAAACTATAGGCCAGTTAGTTTAACATTAGTAGTGATTAAAGTTTTGGAATCCATTTTAAAAGACTATTTAGTCAAAACATTAGGTGAAGAGGGAGTATTGGACATGACTCAACACAGTTTTAGGAAGGGGAGGCTGTGCATCACCAGTTTGATTTCCTTCTATGAACCCACTAGTGAGTTACTTGACTATAACATCAAAAGTGATACAATATACCTGGATTTTAGCAAAGCCTTCAATATGGTCTTGTATTCTAGGCTGGCTGGTAAGCTGGCCAGTTCAGGGGTTGACTACAGACTGATGGTTTGGGACTGGTTACAGGTAAGGATGCAAGGTATTAAAATAAAGAGGAAAACCTCCAAGCAAATCCTGGTCACTAGTGGAGTACCACAGAGCTCAGTCCTTGGACCACGTCTTTTCAACATTTGAACATACGAAGAAGCCAGCAGAAGAAGGCCATTTGGTCTATCAAGTCTGCTCATATTGCAGGGTCCATAGCTTGAGCTAATGTACCTGCCCTCACTCCCCACTCCTCCCATCCTCCCTACCCATGACCCTATGCCTATCCCAGCCTCTCTTAAAGCTGCCCCCAGTCTTCAACGAGATTAGCTCTTCTGGCAGCTCATTCCAAGTGTCCACCACCCTCTCTGTGAAGAAGTGTTTCCTGACCTCCCTCCTAAACCTCCCACCCTCCAGCTTAAGACTGTGCCTCTCATGTTATGATTGCCACTCAGTTTAAAGAGAATCTCCTTATCGACTTTATTTATCCCTTTCAAGTACTTGAAAGTCCCAATCATGTCTCTCTCTCTCTCTCTCTCTTGTTTCCCAGGGAGTACATGTTCAGTGCCCTCAACCTCTCCTCATATGCCTTACCCTGCTGACCGACTATCATCTTTGTAGCCCTCCTCTGAACCTTCTCCAGCAGGTTAATGTCCTTTTTGAGGTGTGGGCACCAGTACTGTACTCCATACTCTATATGCGGCCTTATCAGTGACCTGTACAAGGGCAGTATAACCTCCTCTCTCCTACCACTGATCCCCCTAGATATGCATCCCAGCATCTTGTTTGCCTTTGCTGCTGCTTTCTTGCACTGCGTGGCGTGCATTAGGTCACTAGTCATCATCACTCCCAGGTCCTTCTCCTCCTCTGATGCAGATACTTGGATTCCATCCAGGTAGTACTCTGTCCTAGGATTCTTGGCTCCAATATGCATAACTTTGCATTTCTTGGCATTGAAGCCAAGCTGCCATATCCTGGACCACCTCCCTAGCTTTTCCAGATCTTCTTGTAGGTCCTGTATCCCTTCAGCTGTGTCCGCTCTCCCACAGAGTTTGGTGTCATCTGCAAATAGGCACATTTTGCCCTTAATGCCATCTCCAATGTCACTGATGAAGACATTGAACAACACCGGCCCCAGCACCACGCCCTGCAGGACCCCGCTGGTTACCCGTCTGGTGCCAGATACTTCTCCCTCCGTAACAACCCTCTGGGTTTTGTCCTTCAGCCAGTTTTCCACCCATCTGGCCATCTTTTCCCTAACCTTGTGATCCACCAACTTCTAGATCAACCTTTTGTGGGGCACTGAGTCAAAGGTCTTGCTGAAATCAAGATATAAGATGTCTACCACTTGGCCCCAGCCTGCTGTCTTAGTGACAGTCAAAGATGTCAGTCAGACTTGTTTGACATGATCTCCCCCCCCCATGAACCCATGCTGCCTCACATCCTGGAGACCATGCTTCTCTAGATATTCCACCAACCTCTCCTTTAGTATGGTCTCCATGAGCTTGCCCTCAATTGAGGTCATACTGACTGGTCTATATTCCCTGGGTCATCCTTGGGACCGCTTTTAAGGAGCGGCACTACATGTGCTGTTCTCCAGTCCTGCGGTACTATGCTTTTCTCTAGTGAACTATTAAATAGGTCTGCCAGTGGCCCTGCCAGCTCCTCAGCCAGTTCCTTTATTACCCTTGGATGTACTCCATCTGGGCCTGGTGATTTGTCCACCTTCAATGCCAGCAGCACCTCCCTCACTCTATCCTCCTCTATCACTACATCTGTGTTTCCCTTCCCCCCACTCCTCTTTTCCCCCTGAAGACACTGGTCCGCCCTTCTTCCTGGTAAAGACGGAACAGAAGTATTCCTTTAGTATCTCTGTTTTTCCCCCATTATCCTCCACCCACTCCACCCCTTTCCTAAGCCTAACAATCCCTTCTTGTCCCATTTCCCACTTATATAGCAAAAGAAAGCCTTCTCCCCTTTGTAATTCCTTCAGCTATCTGCAGCTCCTTCTGTGCCTTTGCTCACCTGACTTTCTTACTTGCCTCACTAGCCAACCTTAGGTAATTTTCCCTATCCACCTCTCTCTCTCTCTCGGTCTTCCCGAATTTTCTATAGGCCAGCCTCTTTTCCCTTACTGCCTGGGCAACCCCAGAACTGAACCAGCTGGGCACTTTAGCCCTTGTGTTCTTCCTCCTGAGCCTAACGCATTCATCTGTGGTAACCAGTATTCCTTCCTTAATGATGGACCACCTTTGTCATCTATGTCATGTATATGCACAGTGGTCTCCAAAGGCATATTAACAAATTTGCTGATGACATTAGATAGGGGGACCAGCTCTCACAGACAGTGACATTGTGCAATTGCAGTCCGACCTGGACAGATTGTTTGGATGGGCTGGGGAATGAGGTTTAATGCTGATAAGTGTGTGGTACTACACATGGGTAGTAATCACCCTTGTACCACATATAGGCTGAGTGGGACCGAACTGAAATCAGTCCGGGAGGAGAGGGATCTTGGAGCAATGGTGCAAGCTAACCTAACCTTTAAGACAGTAACTAGTTAGCAGTAGTCAAGGCTCACAGGATCCTTGGATGCATAAGGAAAATTTTTGTCTGCTGAAAAAAGGAAGTCATAATACCCATGTATCAATCACTGGCCAGACCACACCTGGATTTCTGTTCACAGTTCGGGGCCCCATATCTGAAGGGTGAAATAAGTATCAGAGAAAGAGTACAAAGGAAATTCGTAAAGTTAGTATACGGATTAAGGAACAAAAGTTATAAGGTCAGACTAGCTCATTTGGAGTTGCATAGTCTGGAAAGGAGATGGGTTGGGGGGACGTGATCTTATGTTTAATCTCTTTAAGAATAAATAGTTAATGGCCCATATGGCTTTTGAGCTGAAACATGCTGGCAATGCTCACTGAGGCCATGATAAGCAAATCAGAGCCAAATACTACAGGACTAATAAAAGAGGGGCCTTTTTCACTCAGAGGATGGTGAATCTGTGGAATAGGTTGCCACAAGATGCCATGGAGGCTTGTAACATCAGTAGTTTCAAATCATTGCTAGATAAGGAAATGGACACATGGATGGATGTTTTTGATGACCACAGATTAGTGGGGGAGTGGACTCGTAGTACCGATAGGTATATTTTTACTCCTACCAGTCCAAGTATCCAAGTAAAGCTGATGTTGACACTGGCCTCACAATGTATGTACAGTATACATGTTCTACTTATGATCCTACTTCAGTGTGAACAAAGGCTGAGAAAGTGATGGATCTCAGCTCTGTGTTTTAAAATGATTTACAGCTGTGCAAATATGAAACCTCATGTAAATGTGTGTAATGTTTGTTTTAAAGTTTTGCTTGCCATTAAGACATGCTGGGAATTCAGAATTAGTATTCCAACAGCTCTGTACATTTTAGTGGGATCTTGGTAGGCTTTTTTTTATACTCACAGCCTTCATTTACCTCATTCTCCACTTTGGTTTATGGGTCTTTAACTTTATGTTGGTACTACTCTTTATTTTGCCCAGCCTTCATCAGCCTATGCTCCTTCTTCCCCATGTGTGCTGCAGCATTATCCCTGTTACACTTACTGCAGTGAGATTTAATACCCTTCAGCCAAGGTTTTACCTGCAATGTGAAGCTCGGTTTCATAAAACACATTAAACATTTTTCTTGTTTTTTAAGAACTTGGTTTTAAGTTTTGTCTTCAGTTTGCAACTTATGCTGCTTCATCTGCTTGTGATATTATGCATGTTCAGAATATTTATTTGACTGCTTTATATAAATTGTGTTTGTCAAGTTCCCCATAATACGTCGATCCATTTTTCACTGAGCCTTGACTTCTTCAATTAACTGGCAGGCTTTCATTTTCAGTTTACTTTCTCAGTGCTGAGATTTTGTTATGCCTTTCAGGAGGCTAACATAGCACAATATCATTTTAAATTAATGCTAAACACCATTCGGTCATCACCTGTAATCTAGTGGAGTCATTATTTTCTTGACTTAATCTTTTATGTCTCGCCACCCTACCCACTTGTTTACTATTACTGGCATTTTTTGCCATTTAGTGTTAGTTTTCCTGTCACAGTGGTACATTTTCATGAATGGAGGATTTCCACCCTTTTAGCAGGATGCTAGTAGATGCTTTTAGTGAGATGCTATTAGCAGTGATTTTTGCACACTTTTTTTTTCTAATAATCTTCACTCTCTGTAATGGGCTGACAGATGAGAGGGGGTGAGCAGTATGTGAATTGCAGTATAAACCACTTGCCTGGGCTGCATATCTATAGAAGAATCTGAGAGACAGAGAGCGAAAAGTGAAGCATGCCAGGCTGAAGAAGTCAGCATTCTCCTTGAATGCAGTTTTTGGAACAAGGAACTTCAGTGCCAGGGTACATGTTATAGTGCTGCATTTGAGTTTAAAGAGACCAACAAAAACATCTTGTAGTGGCTCAGGAAGCTACCAACTGAACATCTGTGTGTAAAACAAAAGAATAATTTTTTGATGATTATTTTAGTCCCATACTTGCCAGTTCTTCTAAAGATGAGCGTTCCTTCTTATATATGCCCTCCCGCCCTCCTACGTCCCCCCTCTCATCAATTAGCTTCGCAGGGGGCCTCATTCTATTAGGCTGCCCTATTTTCCCTCTCTACTATGTGCCTGATACCCTTTCTTCCCAGTGCCCTTCTCTATGTCCCTCCTTCCTCCCTCCCCTCACTTGTACTCTATAAGCTACAACTTGTATACAAAATATTAGACCTTGTGCTAAGTAATTTGGGAGACCAAATGAAAAATTGTACTATTTCATCACCATTAGGCTCAAGTGATCACTGTGTGATAACTTTTGATTTAAGCAGGATTTTTTCAAATATGCCATGCTTAACCATGGTCCAAAATTTAAATAAAGCTAAATTTACCAATATGAGAATGGAACTTTTGGATTGGAAATGGAAAAAGATTTTCGATAATAGATCATTAGTGGAGAACTGGGATAGTTTTAAGAATAAAATTATGGACCTAATTGATAAGTATGTCCCACTAAGAAGGAAGTACAATACTTTACGAAAAATTCCCCTGTGTTTATCTCCCAAAATTAAAAAAATTGATCAAAAAGAAAAAAAGAGCGTATTTAATAGCTAGGAGAAGTGAGTGTGAAACAAATTGGGCCATGTATAAAAAATTATTAAAAGAGACAAAAAGTGTTATAAATCAGGCAACTCGAAAGCATGAACTAAACCTGGTTTCAAAAGTGAAAGATAATCATAAATCTTTTTATACATATATCAATAACAGAAAGGGAAGTCAAACTTCAGTAGGGCCCATTAAGGATCAGGATGGTATACTAGTTGAGGATTGCCAAACTATGGCAGGGCTTTTCAATACTTTTTTCTCATCAGTATTTAATAATAAGTCAAATAATAAGAGAAAACATCTGACTATAAATGGTTATAAAATTGTTTTAAATAAATATTATATCATGAATAGACTAAAACACCAGGACCTGAACAAATCTCAAGGACCAGATGGAATTCATCCTAGGGTCCTTAGAGAATTAGCAACAGAGTTGGCAGAACCTGTAACAGCACTGTTTCAGAGATCCTTGGATAACAGAGAGGTGATTGAGGTTTGGCGAAAGGCAAATGTAGTCCCTATTTATAAAAAGGGATCTAGACAGGAGGTGGGCAACTATAGGCCTGTTAGCTTGACTGCTGTACTGGGGAAAATGTTGGAATCTATTGTAAAGGAACAAATAGAGGAGTTTCAGAATACAGTGGGGGATTGTGATGATGCTCAGCATGGTTTTAAAAAGGGGTTATCATGCCAGACAAATTTATTGGAGTTTTATGAGCATTTGAGCAAAGCATTGGATGAGGGTGTCTCTGTGGATATGGTGTTCCTGGACTTCTCGAAGGCATTTGACAAAGTCCCACATGGTGAATTGATTGATGCTCTGATTGAACATAAAACACCAGGTTATATTACAAATTGGGTGAAGGCACGGCTGAGTGAGAGAAGGCAGAGGGTTTGTTTAAAGGGAGTTTACTCAGATTGGTTGGGAGTGGAGAGTGGAGTCCCCCAGGGATCTGTCCTTGGGCCCTGCTTGTTTAATATCTACATACACTCACTATCTGGAGGAAAGGATGTCTGGGAAACCAAATTTGCAGACGATACTAGACTTGGCATTAGTATCAGAAATGATGAGGATGTGGCAAAGTTGCAAAATGCCCTGGTCAAAATGGAAAGCTGGGCAAGGGATAAGAAGCTGTCCTTTAACTCAGATAAATGTGTGGTAATGCATTTTGGGAGAAATAACAACCAAGCTGACTACTGGTTAAATGGACATAAATTGTATAAAGTAGTGGAGTAGCGAGATCTGGGAGTGATAGTGACAAGCGACTTTAAATTCCACCAGCACTGCAGTCAGGTTATAAAATCTGCTAATGGAACTCTTATAAACATCAAAAAACATATAAAGAGCAGAAGGAGGGAGGTGATTGTGCCTCTCTTCAGTGCACTGGTGAGGCTGCAGCTGGAGTACTGTGCACAGTTCTGGTTGCCTGGTTATAGGTTGGATGTAGGAAGATTGGAGAGGGTTCAGAGGAGGGCTACTAGGTTAGTAGTGGATACAAGAGACCAGGACTATGAGGATAGATTAGAGTACTTGGGGATGTTTACATTGGAGTATAGGCTCATGAGAGGGGACATGTACATGGTGTATAATGCACTTATATATACAAATCTAATGGTTAAATTAGGACTTACATTGAGGGACCAGCGATATGACACTAGGTCACATTCATGGCAACTCAAGGGGCAAAATTTTAAGACCACAAAAAGGGGGAACTGGTTTAGTGGGAGAGTTATTCCAGTATGGAATAACCTACCTGAGGAGGTAGTCACTAGTAAGACTACAGTGGAGTTTAAGAGGAAACTAGATAAGTATTGTATAACTAATAAAATAGGGGGGTATCTAAATTAAAATAAACAGCAAGCACAATGGACAAAAGTCTTCTTTGCTCTGTAACTACCTATGATACCTATGATTGTATACGCTGCACCTTACATGCCTATATTTGCACTTGCTTTACATGTCTGACTCATCCAAGCACTGACTTTTTATATTGTAGCTGCCTGTACCGATGTCTACTTTTGTATGAAGTGTTGTCTACTGTAAGCAAAAGTGTCCTCTGTGTCCAGGACCACCTTGAAAATTAGCTTGCTCAATGATGTAACTGCCTGGTTAAATAACGTTTGATTGATTGCTTGATTGATTATGCAGTTATATGCATTATGAATGGCAAAAAACACAGTTATTCCTTGCAAATACTGAAACCAATTCTAGCTGAAGAGCTTCAGTGCACTGTATGTGTGTTTCGTCTGTAAAGATCATGTTCCCTAACATACAGCTTGTGGTACTGTGGGAAATGACTTTACAAACTGACTTGGTTAAATATTGTTTGTGATGGTGCTACGTGTAGCTAATCCTCTCGTTTATAACATATGACAGGGTAACATACAAAATCAGGCTGTTGCAAGCATAGCAGGAGGGCTGTAAAACATGATAATACGGTAACCTTGGGCTGCATCTCAACAGATGTCAGTTGATCAGGGTATATCATTCAGTCAGAGGCTACTTTCATTTTTTAATTTTTATTTATAACCCCCAAAAGCAGGAATACAATGCTGTTGATTAAGCCTATAAGTGGGGTTGGGGGAAGGGATTTGTTTCTTGTCCCTCTTTTTTCTGGGATTTGGGGATGATCAGGGTTCTGTGTTGAGCCGGCAGTGACTGAATGGAGTAGTACTCATTCTTTCTGAAGGACTGGAGTTGTTGCTTCTACCAAGGAGGAGTGCTGCTGCCAGCTCCATGCTGCATTTCCCAGCTTAGCTCTGCCAAAAAGCATGTTGTTTCTAGGGGTTGTGGCTGGCCGCAGCACCCCTGTGTTTGTACTGTTTGTGCCGGGGGGGGTAATAAAAAAGAAAGCCATGCAATGGAAGTTTACTCACCTGGTAAAGGTGATTATAGGAGCACCTTTTTACAGTACTCCAAGTCTCAACACACACGTAATAGTGGCTCTCCTCTCAGGCTGATGCACAGTGAAATTCCAGAATTGAAATCCGATCCTTCTCCTCCCCTACATCTGTCTCCTCCCCTTTAGCTCCCAAATTCCTCAGTACGAGGTCTTCCAGCGCTTAAGAAACTTCTGAGAAATGTTATATAAACTGACAGTAAAGATGCTCGATAGCCTCCGTCAGGAAAGCTACCCTGTACAAAGACACACCTCACCGGTTCCTGTTATGCAAAAGGCATTATTTACTTTTGGAAGAGTCAGTACCTGTGTACAACGTTACCTCCAAACTGTCGCAGTAAGAGACTTTGCTTACTAGCATGTATTTTTCTAACAACAGCATTATTCACATTAATTATTCATATCCTTTGGGCCTTTATGCTCTTTTGTCATTCTGTTAGGATATGTTCCTCTGCAATGGGTGGAATACGGAGTGCTGTAAAAAGGTGATCCTATAATCACCTTTACCAGGTGAGTGAACTTCTATTATCTATCGCACCTTTTTACAGCACTCCAAGTCTCAACATATGGGTGATTGCACAGCAGTATTAGTCTTGTCATGGGTGGGAGGAGGAACCTGATTTAAGGCTGTCTGAATCACTTTGCTGCCAAACTCTGAGTTACTTGTCAGTCCAGTATCCAACCAGTAGAATCTGATGAAAGTGTGAGGGGATGACCAGGTAGCTACCTGGCATATTTCTCTTACCGATGCAGAGTTGCGTTCTGCCCAGGAGACGGCCACTGCTCTAGAAGAGTGCGCCTTGATATTGGGGGGTAGTTCTTTACCCCCTGCCTTGTATGCTTGGGAGATGGTATTCCTTAACCATCTGGCTATGGTAGCCTTTGAGGCTGCCAGGCCTTGATTGTGTCCTTGGGGGAGGACAAATAGTCTGTCTTCCTGCACATGTCTGTTCTGGACCAGTATGTGCAGCTGGCTCTAGCTGGATCTAGGTAGGTAAGGGTGTCCCTGTTAGGGTCCCCTCCTGTCAGGCAAATGGCTGGAACTGTGATTTCCTGACCTGTGCAGAATGCATTTGCCACTTTGGGGATGAAAGATGGGATGGGTCATAAGACCAGTCTATCTAGGGGAAAAAGTCAGGAACGGCTCTCTACGTGAGAGAGCCTATAGCTCACTGGTTCTCTTGGCTGATGATATGGCTACCAGAAATACAGTTTTCATAGTTAGGAATGTTAAAGGGACTGAGTCTAGAGGCTCAAATGGTTTATTGGTCAGGGTGTCTAAGACTAAATTGAGTTGTCAGTGGGCTGTAATTGGCTTTGGGGAATGAGTGATATTGGCAGTTGCCTTTAAGAAGGACTGAACTAGTGGGTGTGCTCCCAGCATATGTCCCTCTGTTTCACCCCTTATTGCCCCAGTTGCGGCTGTTTGTACCCTTAAGGATGCTACTGTCAACCCCTTATCCAGACCATCCTGCAAAAATGCCAAAACATACAAAATACTGCAATGTGACACCTTAAGGTGTCTTGCCTCACACCAAGATGCAAATACTGCCCAATGTGTACTATTGGCCGGTGTGTCATACCTGGTGAATTTTAGTTTCTTGACCACTACCCTGGACTTAATGTTATGAAAGTCCTTGTCCCTTCCTCCATGATCCAGATTAATTAAGTGATGTGGAGGAGGGTGAGTGTTATTGCCATGAGCTACTGCAGTGGGGGCTCCAAGAAGTCACCAGCCATGGATGACTGCAGGTTTTCCGGTAGATTGGTTACTTTTTTATGCCCTGCAGAAAGTACTAAAAATACATATTTAGTGTTTTGGTCATTAGTGGTGTGTGTATGTGCCATCATATGGTACGCGATACTCAATACATCAAAGCTGGCCGGTCATACAGCATGTGGTCTGTGTGTTACTCTGAATGACCATCTGGACCCAGCACTGCACCCTGGTGTAAAGGGTGTGTGTGATGGTTCCCATAAATACAGCTATACATCTAGGTTGATAGATAGATTGGTCGCTCTATATATGGGTAGGTGTCTTTACCTATAAATACAGTATGTATGCAGGGATAGGAGTCTATCTACCCGCACATATGGCAAGCCAATAGAGGTTGAATACACCCCACATTTCTTTCTTGAGATTGTCTGTGGGTCCATGAAATAGAATTTCAGCATCTTCTACAATAGTAGACCTATACTGTAATAAAAACACACCAAGTACCTGCTTCCTCCGACTGTTTGGTGTGATGCTGAGATGGTAGACAAAGTACTGTTAGCAACAATTTCTGGGGTTATACGTTTTAGCTGGCGTGTGCAACAGTACGGCTAGCGTCTGAGGTTTTCACCCCATTATGGCTTCCGCACTGCTACCTATTTATTTGTTTAGTGTAATTGCATCCATATGCCGTGGTTGTATTGGATGAGGGCCGGTGTGTAGGGATGTATTGTGCGTGTGCCCCTTTAGTCCCCTACCAACGTGGCTTTGGCTGAGTAGCACATGCACATGTGGTGCATTTGCCCTTCCTTAGTCCCATTACCTGCCTTACTGTTCAATTATGCGTATCCAGATCATTGACTACATAGCTCTGTACTACCTATGTAGTTCTGTACTTGTAGTTCACACAAACTGTTTTTCCCTAAGTATGCAGTATGACACATTATATAATGCCCAGGAATTTGCCACAACACTAGGAGCTACTTAGCTCTGTACTTGTAATGAAAGATGGGCAAGCCCATAGAAGGCTGCCTCTCAAAGAGAGGCTGAAGCTGGTGAACCACCATGTCAAGACCACTAGTATCAGAATTCCTGCTCAGGCATTCGGATGGCATGCAAGTATTTGAAGCAAAAGAGCATTCTGTGAGTGCTCTGACTGCAGCTGCTGAGCTGCCTGGGCACTGACACTGCTTCCAATCAGGGGGAGCATGACTGAAGTGTGAAAGAGTTGTCTGGAGTACCAATACTGAACCACATTTGTCATTACTGTACTGCATGTGTTTACGAAGAAAAGCGCTAACAGAGAAAATGTAATACTAACATGCTGAGCGAGGAATAGAAGACCCATTCTGTCTCACTGATAGATGGCATTCATTCATGCTAAGCCAAGTGTAACCCCTAGGTGGTGCTGTCCCAAGGGCTACTACCACTGCCTGCTTAACTACTAACAGGTTAAGGGGCCTAGGTCCAATGGCGGGTGCCTCCACTCAAAGGTCGGTGTTAAGACAGTCTGGTATGACTTGGTCACAGCCCTCTGGGACACTGCAACCCCCCTTTCTTCCCATTAGTGGCCCACACAAGTTAATCACAGAACCTTCACAGTATACACTTACCCCCAGGATTGGTTTGATCACCATGACTCGGGGGACCCCCTGTGAAATAAGATGCAGTAATACAATTTCCACTATACAGTATTTCAACACAGACACTCAGTTCAGGCAGTATACTTTGCAAAACAACCAAATCTGATTTATTCAGGGGAAATAACAAGGATGGGGGAAATCAAGTTAATTGGCTTAATCGCTCTACTGTTTCAGGGCTCTGTGCACAGACTAAAGTCCCTACAAGTCACTGTATTGGGTACCCAGGTAATAGGGGGCTAGCCAAGTTCAGTGCAGCTGGTTGGGGCCCTGAAGATGAAAACAATTGTACAATACCCAATTGTAATCTGGAACCAGGCTCAGTTCGTGAAGAAAGAAAGGAAAATTGATCAGATGGAACACTTGCAATTAGATGATGGCAGGGAGCTACCCTGATTTGTACTCACAGATTCAATGCTGAAACTGAATGGAATGCAGATTGTCCCGGATTGCCAGAAGAAACAGAATAGCTGGCCCCAGCCCTTGTGGCAGGGCTCACTTGCACTCAATGCAGGCAGATGCAGTCCAAGTGATGCTGGCTATGACTTCCAGCTCACTGCACATTTTATATGTACACAGAACACTACCAGGCAAGCAGCTGGTCACTTCCGAAGATTTAGCCTGGCTACCAAGGCATTTTTCTCTGACTCAAACGTGGATTCAGTTCGAACCCTTTTAGGAAATCACACTCCCAGCACAGCACACAGTTCACACATGGGGAATTATGCAGAGTTCAATCCCTACAAGCACTACACACATTTATATGTAAAGATCACTTACTGTACCAGACCACAGAGTCCTGACAGGCCGATCGCAATTTTGCACGCTTTTGGTCTTCTTCAGGTTAAGTCTGGTCCCAAAATGACTTCTGCTTCTTCTCTCACTCTGAAAGCTCAGAGTCGCTGTCTGAATTACACTTACTAAAGGATGCAGGCCAACTTTATGGCCTCACACGCGCTTCCCGCATAAATCTACTGCACATAACGGCTGCACGAACACTCGGGGTGGTTTCCCTCTCAGCTTCCAACTTCAAACACAGTTCTCTTCTGCCCCAAACCTCAGGGCACTTCAGCATTAAGGTTCCTCTTTGGAATCTCTGTCTGAAAATCAAGCTCCTCTTCAGATTCTCTATCTGAAAATCAAGGCTCCTCTTCAGAATCTCTTCTCCACACGTGGTTGCCCAGGATCTAGGCCACAACGACTGCTTTCCTTTTTCACACATGTTCAGATACTTGATCCGAGAAAACACAGTCCTTTTCTCTCCCTTCAGGAGAGCTGACAAAAGACGGGCCTTTTTCAGACCTCCCAAGCAGTTCCCGCGCTGCCCCGTGAGCAGCAGCCCCACGAGCTGCTCACTCTTCCAGCTCCATACTCAGACTGACTCTCCCAGCAGACAGTCCTGGCATTTCCCCCAAATCCAAAAGGTTGCAGTTGGCTGATTCTCCTTGTCAGTCACAACAGGCTCCCTCTATTGGTGAAAAAAGGCACCACAGTCCAAACTACACTTCCCAGAGACTGTCTTCATTCAAGCCCCTTGTGGCTGGCTCCATTTGAGAGTCCAAGTGCTGATTTGCCAGCGGGCTCCATTTTAAAGAGCCCCTCTCCATTAATTGGGCCTATGTAACAGTTCAGATCCTAAACAGAGGGGCAAACACACAGAGTCCCAGCTGCAAGAAAGGCAAGTTAGACAAACTGTACTGTCATTATCACTCTAACAAATTACCAGCAGATAGTTACATCTTTTGAAAGTGCCCCCCCGCATATAGGGACTGCAGAATGGAGCGATCTGCTCAGTGGCCCAGGCATGACTCTAGCAAGGTAACATACAGCCCCCCCCAGTTCAAATTAACTATACTGCAGTTTGGCAGCTCTTAAAGCGACAGTACATGGAGGCATCAGGCACTCTCACTAAATTATTTTTAAAATCGGCTGAAATACAGGACACCAGCTGGGCGGAGAGCACTTAGTCTCATCCAAGGAAGGTTTGTTAGTGACCCTCATTTGTGGGGGGGGGGTTACACAAGTATTTAAGCTTACACCAGCTGAGCCATTAGAGTAATGCTTAAGCCACAGGTTTTTTGGAACTAGGTACATATGGTGAAGCGGGTACTCAATAAGCTCCTGAGGATAGTTATTCCAATGTCTGATCTTTTTGTCATAACTGTTGCTGGACCCTGTAGCATTACTATGGAGAATATTGTGTCTCCCCTAGTAGGACTTCTCAGTTTTGTTCCTCTTGCTTTCCATTGTTCTTCCTTGGCATACCACTGAATATCTGTTAGACCTCTGATACAGGCAAGGAGGGTGGGGGGGGGAGCAACATGGATTGGAATTGCCAGTCTCTGTCCCCAAACTCACTGGCTCTAAGTAGCGACCAGTGATTTTAATATGGCTCATGCTTCTGAGTGCCCCCCTCATCTGAGGGCAAGCTTTGGGCCACACCCCTTGTTGTTGTAGTCTGTATGGGATGTCAACTGCTAGGGCAGTCACGGGGGGGGGGGATAGCACCTCTAGGTATAAAATGGCAAGGATTAAATGGCCACGGATGTACTGGGGTTATGCCCTGTTGAACAGGGCAGGGATTGACATAGTCAAGGGGTTGTATATATGGCCTCCATGTCCTACAGCTGGAAGGGCAGAAGATGTAAAACCAGCCAAAAATACAGGCCTGCCAGCTGACATAGTGATGGGTGCTGACAGATAGTTATTGAACACACTGGCTCAGTAGTGATGCCAGTGTTATTTATCTGAGGGAGTACAGCTGCACAGCATTAACATTTAGCGTTCAAGGTAAAACCAATGTCAATGGAGTGGAATTGCCACAGGCTGATCATAGCTGGTTCTTGGGGACCACCGGTCAGAATACGTTCTGTGGCTCTCGCATTATGTATAAACATGACAGGATGGTCACTTGTCACGGGGCATAGCATGCTAAAGGAAATATGACCCCCGAGTGGACTTTAAGTAGGCAACACCTGCTGCTTGTAGATGCCATTGTTATTTTCTGAAAAATATAAGCAGTATTGGACATTGTCTGAGTCAGGATGTGACTTACTGGGTGATCATAGTATCCTAACAATCACCATATCTCAAGGAAACCCAGAGGATATACATCAGGCTTCTGTATTAGAAAAACTGGCTTACTGCTGCAACAGGATTTGAATGCAGTGTAAAATTCTTCTGCAAGCCTGCAAAATATAATTAATAGGGGACATTGCCTGAGTCAGATTGTAGTGTTTAGCATATCATTTGAAAGTGTACTTACTAAGCCTGTCAGATGCCTGGAGGATATACATCCGGCTTCTGCATTTTAAAAAACACACCTCGGCTACTAATTGCTCTCAGTTGTGCCCTCTTTTCTGGTATTGAACTCTGCTGTGCCAGTGAGTTTTGTTTACAAATGATATGGCAGCTATATGTAATTCCCTGGGATTTAAACCTGTGACCCTTCACCTCTAAGGCCAGAACATACGCAGTGTACCCCTGGAAGCCCTGTAATAATTCAGTTTCCTTTTTAACTGGTTCTTGCTAGTATGACCCCTTTAAGGAGCGCCCTGTCAGATCTGCCATTTTAGGTGGGTATGTCCGTACAGTGCCACCATCTTAGGTTTCTGTACTCAGCACTGGGGGCCTGAGAGATGTGATAGCCTCGCGAGGGGTGCGTGTAGCCTCATAAAATGGCGGCTGTACTGTATAACAAAGCATCTGTGTGTGGCATGAAATTTGAGTGCCTGGCATGCCCCGATCCTGGAGATTAGTAAGCAGGGTATCACCAAACAGCGGGTGTACTTTGTATGGGACAGCCTCTGGGTTAGGACACTCATAGCACCACAGCAGGCTCCTGCTTAAGCAGATAAGATTTTTTTACCAAAGTATTCAACTGACCCAGTAACTTAGGGAACACTAGAGAAAATCCTCGCTATTCTGCTCGCCCTTGTGGTTGAACAAGGTAAACCACAAATTGATCAGAGCAGTGTTACCTCCCCCTTTGGGATAATGAAGTAGATGCAGTCACTACCCCTGGTTGAGTGAGGTAAACCTGGGGGTGAGCAAGGCTCTGACAAAGAGATACTGATAGGGGCTGATTCAAGCAACTGTTCCCCTGTTTCAGCTGAGCAAGGTAATCCACCATGTTAGGCGGGTAGGTCCATTGTGTGCCGCCATCTTAGGTTTCTGGGAACAGCCCCGGGGGTTGTCTGAGGAGTGTGGCAGCCTCACGAGGAGAGCATGTAGTTTTGAAAAATGGTGGTAGTGCACAACAAAGACTCTGTGTGAGGCATGAAATGACAGCACCTGGCATTTCCCCTGATACTGGGGATTAAACTTTGGCTTGGTGGACATGTCTCTAGCACAAAAAGCAGTCATTATTTAGGGAATGAGAGAAGTAATCCCCACTATCTTGCTTGCCCTCACAGCTGAACTAGGTAAGCTGTGAGGCGATCATAGAAGCATTACACCTCCCTTGGGGATAGTCAATAAGGTGGATCCACTACCCCCAGTTGAAAGAGGTAAACTGGGGGGTGAGCAAGGCACTGGCAAAGGGGCACTGGTAAGGATTGATTTGGGTGCCTGTTCCCCCTCCCTCAGCAGGACAAGGTGAACTGAGGGGAGGAGAAAGAAATCAATTTCCCAAGGGTAATTCTGTCTTCTCCACTTGTACCTTACCCAAAACTTAGTAAGAGAACTTACCAGCAATGATCTAACTAGCCCTGATGCCGCGTTGGCTAGTCTAGCTATATGCTAGTTTAAATTATTTTCATGTTGCAGCACCATTCTAGGCTACCCATTAGTGTTTTAAAGCACCGGACACAATAAAAGCTCCAAGAGCTATAGAATCACGAGGAAGTTAATTTCTTTAAAAACAAAACACTCTTACCTTAAACTTTGTTTGGCACAGAGCCAATAATCTGTGACCAGCCTGTGTGAGATGCACAAAAGAATTGAGGAATTTGGGAGCTACAGGGGAGGAGACAGACGTAGGGGAGGAGAAGGATCGGATTTCAATTCTGGAATTTCATTGTGCATCAGCCTGAGAGGAGAGCCGCTATTACTCGATGTGTTGAGACTTGGAGTGCTGTAAAAAGGTATGATAGATAATACACATTACAAGTCACCTGCCTTCTTAACCAACCTGATATTTCATACTGCTTAGATTAATATGCCTGTTTCTCTACTAAGGTATTCATGTATGTCATTGTTGTGATTCAATGTGTAAAAACTCTGTCCGCAAATTATAAGAAAAGTAAGATGCATTTGTATGTAAACAATTCCTGCTTTCTGCTGCTACCTTTGTATTTATTCCTCAATAAAAAGATTAACTGCAAAAAAAAAAAAGTCACCTGCCTTAGCAAGTGAAATCCATCTTGCACTTGCCCATTCATTTATTTTCTGTCTGATGTCGCTCATGTGCATCCAGCAGTACTATAAATGTGCATGGCACATCTTGCTTGGAGGGGAGGAGGCAGGCTCAATCTTTTGTTTTTAATTTTAATTCCCCATTTGATTTTAACATGACATTTTAAATTTGATTGTGAGCATAGAAACACAGAAACATAGAGTTTGACTTTGACAGCAGATAAGGACTGGCCTTTGTTGTGGTATGGTGTGCTGACTGCACAGCAAAACTGCCACAGTGAAGACCATCACAGCGACAGAAATCAACAGAAAGCGTCAGGTCACTGTGATGGTCCCCGCTGACACCGGCACTGCATCTCCCGGTGTTTTGCCCCCTTCCCGAGACAACTCCAACTCAGAGTTGGATAAATGGAAACTGGGGGGTGTGGGTGGCAGAGCACCCCACATGCAGGATTCGGGGGCGCAGCCTCCTCCCAAAAAAAACACACTGAAATCCCGGCAGTACAATGCCAACACTCTCCATTGTGTCTGTCGCTGTTGGGGAGGCCGTGCTGATGCATATGTCCGCTAATAGGTAAACCTTCAGGCATAACTGGTGCTCTTTACGAACCAGGAAGCCCTGCCTTGTAAACATTTAGATGGTGTTCCCCCCACCCTAGGCCCCAACCGACGGTTTCTGCCATTCTTTAGGGTTACACCATTGAAACCCCCATTTCCCACTGAAATGCTAGAGGTCCCACACTTTAACTTCATCACTCACTGGGGTGACCAAAGAACAAGTGCACTCTCTTGGGTGAACAGTATATTTATTTATTTTTTATTTATTTGTTGGAATTTCGGAAACAACCTTTGAGTAAGAACTCTTTTACAAAGGGACCACACCTGTTAAACAGTACAAATACAGACATCATTGAAATATCAGTACATAACTGAATTCACAGTACAAATACAGACATAATTGAATTATCAATATAGGAAGTAGCAAAAACATAGAAAACAGCTAAGAGTTTCTTATGAGTTTCATTAAGGGTTTAATACTAAGTGCTGTATGGCATAAGGAAGTACTGTATATAAGAGATAGGAAAATGTAGGATAGGGAGAGAGTGGTTAGTGAATGGAGTGTGGGACTAGAGCAGCCCAGGAGGAGTGTTGTCACATTGCATTATAGCTTTGGAGTGGAGGAGATGGGGATAGTGCATGTGAGAGTGTGTGGTATGGTGGGAGAAGGTGGTGAGTGTGTGAGAGAAAGAGAGAGGGGAGGGGAGAGAGAGAGAGGGATGGAGGGGAAGAGGGAAGAGGAGAGACCAAGTAGGGGAGGGGAGGTATCATGAGAGTAGAGATTGATGGAGAAAAGGGGTGGGAGGGGTGAGGGAGGGTGGAGAGAGTGAGAGAGAGAGGGGCAATGAGGTGCAAGACAAATGAGAGAGTGCAACTTCTAGCAGAATAAGAACTACGGAGCATGAGGTGCCAAAGTCTGGGGGACAGGGATAGGGAGCAAGGAGCGGTGGCCCATGTGAGTGACTCCATGAGTAGTTGCTGATAGGCAGGTTTGGTGCAGGCTCTGGAGACCCGCTCTGAACAGTTTAGCACTCACATACATTCTTTTGCAGTGCAAACTGCTTAAGTTCGGCTTTGAAGGTTCTAGGGTTAGCAGCATTTAGAGTGTTAGCTGGGATCTCATTAAGCCACAGTGGGGCACCATAGGAGAAGGATCTTTGTCCAAGAGCTGTCCTTCGGAAAGGGACACAGAACGGATGTAGTTCTTTATTCCTGGTCCTGTACATGGAGTTGGTTAAGGTAATCAGGTTGGTGGTACAGGGAGGAGTTAGGCCTAGCATGGCTTTCTTACCTAGGAGGCACGTCTGGCATGAGATTATATTCTTGAGGCTTAATATGTTTGCTTTTTTATAGAGTTCACAGATGTGCATGAGACGGTCAGCATCTAGTAACAGTCTGCAGGCCTTGTTTCGAGCCGTGCCTACCCTCTTGAGGGCGGTATCAGTTGCTGCTCCATAGGCCACCAGGCCGTAGTCAACCATGGAGAGAATGAAGCTGTTTATGGAAAGCCTGAGAGCATTAGTAGTGAGGCTTTTCCTGTACTGATAAACTACCCCGAGTTTAGTATTTACTGCCTTCACAACCTGGTCAATATGCTGGCCATATGAGAGAGAGAATCATCTGTTATCACTCCCAGGTATTTAAAGGAATGAACCTGTTCTAGAGGGGCCAACCAGTTGTTGGTAACTGTTAGTATGGGGTACTTCCTCTTTAACTGAGGGCTAGAAAGGAGCATGGATTTGTTTCTTTTGTAATTGAGTAACAGCCCATGAGAGCTGAACCAGACCTCCAGTTGTTGGAAGTTGGACTGCAGCTCAGCCTGCAGGGTCTCAATGTGGGCACTGCTGCTGAGTACCACTGCATCATCTGTGTAGAGGGTAATTTTGCTGGCACATGCCTCTAGGAATGTGTACAGAAAGAGGCTGAACAGTAATGGGCCCAACATGGACTCTTGTGGAACTCCCAGCACTGTGTCCCGAGAGGTAGAAACTGTTGGTCCAATTCTGACCCTTTGAGACCTTCTGGATAGGTAACCTTGAAGCCATTGGATGGTGTTGGAGGCCAGCCTAAGGGCCCATAATTCCTTAAGAAGGAGGTTGTGACAGACCACTTCGAAGACCTTCGTCAGGTCAATAAAGATGGATCCAACCAGTTTACCCTCATCCATAGCTTTGTGAGTGTAATTAACCAGGGTTGTGGTTTTTTTCTGAAACCACGCTGCTGGGAACACTGCAACTGGTATTTCTGGATATATTCCATGATTTGGTCTGCTACGATCCTCTCTAGTGCTTTAGATAGGGGGAGAGGATAGAGATGGACCTCTAATTAGCTGTGCATGTCCTGTCCCTGCTCTTGTGACCTGGGGTGACCAGTGCTTGTTTCCAGAGGGAGGGGAACTTAGCCAGGGTTAGGGACTTATTAAAGATTTTAGTGATGAGGACAATAAGCACATCTACTGTCTGAGCTACCAGTTTTAAGTTGATACTGTCACTGCCAATCCTAGTAATTTCTAAAACCTTTTTGACATAGCTGTGAGAGGGTAGAATAGGACCCTATCCCATTTGTTATGGAGAAAGGGTTTAAATGCAAGGATCTAATATTTCCTTTTCTGTCTCTTCTCTGTCTGGTTGCGCAACCAGATTTTCCCTGTGAGACCTTGGACTTGATCAACCCGAACAGTCTCGGAATTCATTGCCTCTCACTGTCTCTCAGTTTTCTCTTGCTGTCTGTTTTCCCCCCTTGCATATCTAGATCTGCTAATATAAAAATATATGTAAATCAGTGTATGAACATGCAACCGATAATGGGATCACTTTTGTTTGGAAAATATAGCATTACTGTTGAAATGTATATTAACTGTATTTTGTCATGACTTTAGAAAGCTAGAGGTTACTTGAGTGCAAATGCTTGAGCCTTTTGCAAAAACTGAAGGGGCCTCAAGCACACTCTGTTCTAGGAGATCCTGCCTGATATTTATGAGAACACAGCGTTTTACAAAAACAGAATGTTTGCTAAGGATGGGGGTTGAAAAGAATTTTAAAATAGCTAAACTGCAATTGCTTAGATAGAGATTTGTTTTGGAAGAACAAGGGACACATTTTACAAGAAAAATTATTATTTTTTGCCTCTGTAAATAGTTATTATGAACAAGTTTATATTTATTTTATGTTACTGCTATTATAATTAAAGTTTTGGTGATTTTTACAACTGCTCCTGGTTTTTCCCTGTGCTTCCTGACCTGTGCCTCGATGACAGATGGTGTCAGCCTAAGGGGGATTTAAGCCGTGCATACCCTAAGACAGGAGTTTGTGCATGGATACTGGACCTAGTACAAGGGAAGCACAGAGGAAGGTATGGATTCTGCAGCAGCAAGTCCAGGAGAGGTTACCAGGAAAATGGCAGCCAAACTAGCAGAGACAGAAGTCCTGTCTGAGATTATACAGCCAGCACAAGTCATGGAAAAAGAACAGGCAGTGACAGAACCTGAAAGCCTGATGGACTTTTTCAAATGTATTTATTTATTTTATTTATTTATTGAGAATTCGAAAATACTTTTGAGTCAGAAACTCCTTTGCAAAGGTTCCATGTCACAGGAATTATCTAAAGAACAAGCATTACATAACAATTCAACAATGCCACACACCAGCTTGTTACAAAGTACAGTGAGGCTAACAGTCAGAATACTAGGAGGAATTAGTACATGTCATTAGCAATACATTAAGTTCAGATATATAACTAGCCAACAGATACAGGATAGGCTTAATGGGGGGGAGGGGAGATAAGCCAGCCAGAGGTCTTAGGGGAGAAAGGAGATGGGGAGATGGCAGGTTCAGTGGCAGTCACAGGTATTTGAGGACTAGAGGTGGTCCCTAAGAATGGTTTTGAAGGGGCCAATTCTTTGTTCGTTTTCCAGTG
The DNA here is from genome assembly GCA_016271365.2 of Neoceratodus forsteri. NCBI lineage: Eukaryota > Metazoa > Chordata > Ceratodontiformes > Ceratodontidae > Neoceratodus > Neoceratodus forsteri. The sequence continues at coordinate 648,397,974 of CM057458.1, read as the reverse complement.
AGGTGGGTAGGCAGTTCATCCAAGAAGGGGCTCTGTAGCTGAAGGACCTTTGGAATTGGGAAGTTCAGCAGTAGGGAACCTAGAAGAGTTTCTTGCCAGAGCTTTGGGTATGCTTGAGCGCCGGAGCTGGGTGGACTAATGGGGCTAGCCCAGTGGGGGTGAGGCTGAGGGCAATCTTTTTGGCCATCAGACATGTGGGGAACCTGATTTTGTTGTTGAGATTAAGCCAGTTGGTGGCATTATAAAGGCAGCATGTATGGGTGAGATGGTCACAGCCCAGGATGAGGCAGCATGCTTTATTTAGGGAGAGACAGTGTCTATAGAGGGAAGAGGTGTTTTCTGCACTATAGATAATTAAACCATAATCAAGCAGGGAGAGTACAGAGGAGGTGACAGCAAGCCTGAGGGCGTCTGGGGTGAGACAGTGTTTGAAGTGATACAATAACCCAAGCCTAACATTGAGGGCATTGGACAGGTGATGGATATGTTGGTGGAAATTAAGTGCTGGGTCTAGGTGATGCCCAGGTATTTAAGGGAGTCCAGTTGCGCCAAAGGGGACAGATTGGCAGTTAGTACTTGAGGGCAGTGCTCCTTTCGAGTGTTCAGAGGGTGAGAGAATAGCATAACTTTGGTCTTTTTATAGTTGAGAATAAGGCGCTGTGCAGAGAACCAATTTTCAGTGCAACTAAAGGAGCATTGAAGGGAAAGGTGGAGTTGAATGGAGTCAGAGCTGGAGGAAAACAGGACAGCATTATCTGTGTAGAGTAGCAGGTTGCCAGAACAGGACGTAGGGAGGGAGTTGAGGTAGAGGCTGAAAAGTAGTGGTCCTAGAATGGACCTCTGTGGGACACTGGAGAGAATAGATAGTCTATTAGATAAGGTGTTACCAATTTTGACCTGCTGGAACCGGTTCGAGAAGTAATCAGAGAACCAGCTAAGGGCATCTTGTGAGAAACCAATGTTGGAAAGTGAGGTTAGTAAGAGGGAGTGGTTGACAGTGTCAAACGCCTTGGTGAGGTCAATGAAGACAGCACAAGTGACATGACCTCTGTCCAATGCGTAGTGGATGTGGGCAGTAAACTCAAGAAGGGCAGTAGTAGTACTGTGCCCTTTTCGAAAGCTGTGCTTCTGTTTGCAGAGAAGGTTGTGTTTGTTGAGGTGGTCCGAGAGCTGATCAGAGACAATCCGCTCTAGGGCCTTAGATAGGGGAAGGAGAATGGAGATGGGGCGGTAGTTGCTGGTGCTGGAATGGTCCCCGCTTTTAAATATAGGGGTGATGGAGGCAGATTTCCACCTAGAAGGGAATTTACCTTGACATAAGGAGCGATTAAGAATATGGGTGAGGGGGTAGAGTACCTCATGAAGGCTGAGCCTGAGGAGTTTCAGATTTAACGAGCCACTACTGTAGCATGAGTGGCTTAGGGCTTTTTTAAGGTGGGGCTCAGCAGACTTGGGTGTAATGAAGCATAGGTGAAAGGGAGGGAGGGGCTTCTGCAGGGGGAGCTGGCTGGGGGTGGGTCAAAGAAGTTAGGAGGGAGAACATGGTTGAGGTTTGTGAAGGCATCATTGAAGGCTGTGGCTAGTCGGGCAGGATCAGAGGTCAGACACCCGTTGACCATGATCTGATTAGGGACAGGATTAGGGTCTTTTCCACAGATATCCTTGATATTGTTCCAGAATTTCCATCCTGAGCCCCAGGAAGAGGTTAAGGAGGATTTATAGTACTCAGCTTTGTCTTTGCGCAAGGTCCATATGCATTTGTTTCGGACCTCTCTGTATTTTTGTCTATTGGATGGCCGGCCAGTCAAGTTGGAGAGGTGGCAAAGTGAATCTCTGGTCCGCATCAGAGCCAGGAGGTGGTCAGTGATCCAAGGCACTGGATTGCCTTTGACCATACTTTTGGTAAGTGGGGCGAATTTATCACAAATAGCATTGAAGGAGTGGATGAAGAGATCAAGGGCTCTATCAGGATTGAGGGTATTTGTTATGAAGGACCAATTAATAGTACTGAGATGTGCTTTAAGATGGGCCAGTTTGCCAGGGCCAAGTTTACATTGTAAGATGATTTTGGGTGGAGATTTAGGTGCATTGCCTATCTAGGAGCAGAGTACTGGAGAGTGGTCACTAAGGGCATTTGGGAGAACGGTCACGCTTGTGATTTTGTGGTGGCAACTGGTGAAGACGAGGTGTAGCAGTGAGGAGGAGACTGGACGTTGGTTCAGTCGGGTAGGGGTTGTGACCACTTGTGTTAGGTTTTGGGCAGTGGCAGCGTCAATGAATGGTGCAGCAGCCTTCTTTAGCCAATTGATATTGAATTACCCGAGTACAACTTTTTCAATTTGAGACAGGAGGGTGGCCAGATAAGACAGTACTGAAGTGGAAGGCCACCTTCTCGTCCCTTGGGGAATGTATATAGCAGTGATGGGGGGCTTGAGAGTGTCCCAGTGTAACTTTTAGAGTGAGGGCCTGGGGTCATGATACCAACTGAGGGGAAGGGAGTAGCTGCCCATGTACAGTGTCCTTGGTGTAAATGGCACAGCCCCCCCCCCCAAACACGCTTACCCTGCCGGGTTTGCATGATACATGTCATAGCTGGACAGGGTTATAGATGAGTCTGGAATCCAAGGGGAGAGCCAGGTTTCACCCATGGCAATGACATCAGGCTGATGTTGCATAACCCAACCCTGGAAGGAATCCCACTTTTTTAATAAGCTACATACATTAAAGGTGGCAATGCACAGCCCGCAGACCGGAGAGTGAATAGGTGCAGAGGGTGCAAGGAGCCCAGGGTTTGGGTGGATATTACCCGACTCATCTAAGACATGAGGAGAAGAAGGAGGGGGAGGAGGAACCTGTGGACAGGGTTCCAGTTCAATTTTTTGTGGAAGTGAGACTTACGTGCTGTGTACTCTTTTGGGGGATAGAATGCAGGAATGGAGAGGTTTAGTATAAGGGGAGCAGCCAGGAGGAGTCGAAGTGAGGGGAGGGATGACTGTAACAGGAGTTGCAGGTGGTGCGGCAGCCAGGAGTGGTACAAAAAACAGTGTGATACATCTGCTGAGATGGTCATTAGAGGTGATAGAGGGACACAAGGCCAGGTGGATGGACCCATCTGCAAAGGCATAGGGTGTTGGAGGGTCTTGATATGTAATTGTCTCCAATGTGGCAGCGAAGGAAAGCAGCCAGGCAGGCAGGTGGTAGTTGGGGACATTAGAGAGGTGACATAATGGAGGGTTATACAACAAAAAGAGACTGAGAAGCACAGAGAAAAAGAGATTCAGCATTTAGAAGCACAGAGGAGAGAAGAGATGCAGCAACAGGAGCAGCAGATGAGAGAAGAGATGCAGTGACAGGAGCAACGATGGCTGGATGCCTTGCAAGCTATTGAAGGCAGAGGATCCGTCAAAGATCCAGACAAGCAACAAAATGCAAGCAACTTAAAGGCCATTAAACTTATGAAGTTGTGTCCCTCAGCTGATATCAAGGCATATCTGACAACCTTTGAAAGAAATGCCACAGCCTGCCAGTGGCCAAAGCAGCAATGGGCAATCAGATTGGTACCCTACCTGACAGGGAAAGCTTATCTTGCCTACAGCAGTATGGATACTTCACAGTCAGAAAACTATGACCTGGTGAAAAGTGAAATCCTGAAAAGGTATAACATCTCCAGAGAGACCTACAGGCAGAAATTTCAATCTCTGAGGTACAACTTGGTCGACAATCCTTGAGAAGCCTTCACCAGACTCAGAGAAGTCCTGATAAAATGGATCCAACCAGAGAACAAAACAGTCCCACAGATCATTGACACATTTGCCATGGAGCAATTCATCAGCATCTTGCCAACAGATGTGCAGTTGTGGGTAAAGGAACACCGACCAGAGAATGGGGAAAAGGCTGTTTCTTTGGCTGACGACTACCAAATGGCCAGACAGATGCCACATCAGCTAGGTAACAGCCAAGCACTGGTAAGACACACTTTTTCCCAATTAAATTCCAAGCCTGATAAGAACTCTGGTGGGTGTAACAAATTTGTGCCAAAAGACGTTATCTACTATAACTGTAATAAGCCAGGCCATTTTGCAAGAAACTGTTGTAGTAAGGAGAGTGGCACTGGAGCAGATATATTCTTAGCAAATTGGGGCAAGTACTTAACAAATGTGAAGGTGGGGGATAAGACTGTGAAGGGACTCATTGATTCGGGAAGCAGACAGACCCTAGTACATGTTAAAGTGCTGGGAAAACACTGTGAAAAGAGACCGGGTACTGGTGTCTTCTGTATCCAGAGACACTCGATACTACCCCACAACCAAAGAGACTCTGACTGTTAAGGGTGTGTTGAACCAAATGAAAGTGGGGTAGTACCTAAGTTACCTGTACCTGTGATTATTGGAAATGACTTTCCAGGATTTACTGAGTTGATCAAAGAGGGAGTAAATCCTGATGTTTCAGCAGCAGTGGTGACAAGAGCTCAGGCAAAGAAAATTTCAGACAGTGGGGACACTTGTCCTTTCAAAGCTTTTGATTCAGACTTATTTGAGCATAGTTCCAAGATCTGGAAACCCAAGAAAGAAAGACGAAGCCTGAAGAAGCTGTGGCAACAAATGACTGATGGACATAAAGGGTTACAGTATGAAACTGCTGAAACTAAATTGATAACTGATTGTGATTTTCTTTCAGAACAAGCCAACAATGTTTCTCTCCAGGGTTATTCTAAGCAGCTGGGGTGAAACCAAAACAGGGTGGACCAATGTTTAAAAAATGTAATGGGTTACTGTACAGAGTCTGGGTTATACCTCATACACAGGAACAGACAGAACAATTGGTTATACATACCACAGAAGTATAGAACAGAGTTGTTACAGATAGCACATGATAGTCCCATGTCTGGTCACTCAAGGAGGGATCGCACCCTTGCCAGATTACTGTATAGATTTTACTGGCCTGGAATTCATGAGGATGTTGCTACCTATTGTAATTCCTGTGCTGAGTGTCAGAAAGTAGTCCCAGTCACTAGAAAAGACAAGGTGCCCCTGATGCCCCTACCCTTGATAGATGTGCCTTTTGAGAGGATTGCAATGGATATGGTTGGTTCTTTAGACAAAAGTAAAAAGGGTAATAGATTTATCCTGGTAGTATGTGACTATACTACTCGACACTCAGAAGCAGTTTCAATGCGTACTGTTGCAGCCCCAAAATTTTCAGCAGAGTGGGCATACATAAAGAAATTATTACTGATCAGGGTAGTAATTTTGGTGCTGCACTGCTTAAGGAGTTGTACAGACTGCTAGGTATCACTGCTATAAGAACCCTCCCCCCCATCACCCTCAGACAGATAGTCTAGTTGAGCATTTTAACCAAACCCTAAAACACAAGTTAAAAGGTTTGTAAAAAGGGAAGGGAAAGATTGGGACCATTACTTACCTTACCTACGTTTTGCATGTATAGAAGTGCCTAAGGCATCAACAGGGTTTTTGCCATTTGAAATGCTGTATGGTAGGCAGCCAAGAGGGCCACTCGATGTGATAAAGGAAACGTGGCAAGATAACCCCACTCAGAAACCATCTTTATCTTCCTGTATGTGTGCCCTAAGATAGAAACTGGTAACATATGTTGAAATTGCCCATAGTAATCAGGAAGAGACCCCAAACCAGCAGAAGGTTTATTATGGCCATGGGGTAAAAGAATGTTTTCGAGCCAGGTGAAAAGGTTTTGCTACTGTTACCCACAACAGAAAATAAGCTATTAATGAAGTGGAAAGGACCTTATAAAGTTTTTAGATGTACTGGCACTGTTAACTACGAGATTGACATCCCTGACAGAAAAAATCCTACTAAGATATATCATGCTAACCTCCTGAAGAAATGGGTTGAAAAAAATGCCAAAAGCTGCTTTGCTGGTGTAACCCCCCTGCAAATGGGGGTTCCCAAAAGACTTCCAGGAGCTTGCTTGAATGCTCCAAGCCTGAATGGTGTTTTGGCATTTAAGCCATTTATCAGTGAGTGTTTTAGAGCCTCTGGTACTGTCTTTAAGAGCTGTCTGCTTTGCAGACATAATTAGTTTGTATGGGGGACTGTGTGCTTCTCTGAGTACCACTGAGCTGCTGCCAATTCACTTCATTTTGCAGTCACTAGAGTGCAAAGGAACCTATCTGAAAGATGTAACTGTTTGCCAGAAATTATTTAGAGTAATAATGAAATTACAGTTTGTCTAACCTGCTTTCTTTGCAGTCAGAACTGTGTCTGCTAGTTCCCCATTCTAGTTTTGAACTGCTGAACTGGACCAATCAGTGCGGGTAAGCTAGCTCTAAAATGGTGCCTTGGACGAATCAGAACTTGGACTCATAATCTGAGCCAGCCACAAGAGGATTGTATGGGCAGTGACTCTGGGAGATGTAGTTTAGACTTCAGTGCCTTTTTGGACCAACAGCAGCAGTCTATTGTGAGTGACAGCCAATCCAGTCAAGAACTGGGAGGAACTCAAAGGAAGTGCCCGGTTTTGTCGGTTGGAGTTTCAGTTGAGCTCTGGCAATGAGGAAGGAAGGAGCCCTGTGCTTTTTCAGTGTGCAGTTTTAGTCAAAAAACGTGTGTAAGGCCCAGAGTTCCGTCTGCAGCTTGTGTAACAGCTTGTTAGGACTGAATCTGCCGAGAAAAGAATCAAAGGATCTCTGAAGAGTAGAAACCAGGCTCACCCTGTAGAAGACTGGAGGAATTGCTGAAAATTGCACTCGGTCTGTCAGGAACTGAATCTGCTGTGTGTTCTCCCGGTATTGTGCAGTAATTGCGATCGGGATACAGATGCAGCCTGCCTGGTATAGTGCTTTCTTTTATATGGATGTGTGAAGAGGTTGTGTACCTCAAGTGAGCCCTGCTGACATTGAAGGACCCTATCTTATTTGGAGGTCGTGAGTACTAATTCAGGGTCGCTCCCTGTTGAATTGCCATATTAAATCCAAATGGAATTACTGTACTGCTGACTGTTTAATTCTCCTTTTCTCTGTGTGAAAGGGCCCCTACCAGCTGCCACGGTTTGGACTAGCCACTAGGGCTTGGGTACCCAAGGACAGTAACTGATAGGGATAGGCCTGTGCACAGAGCCATAGGTAGATTATTAGAGTGATAAGCTAATTAACCTGATTTCCCCCTGTCCTTGTTATATCCCCCTAAATAAATCAGAGCTGCTTGTTTCAGCAAAGTTATACTGCCTGAGGTATTTGTCTATGTTAAAGTACTGTACTGTGATTGTTGCACTGTATCTCATTTCACAGGAGGTCCCAGTGCCGGAACCAGACCTGGGGGTAAGTGTATACTGTGAAGGTAATTCTGATATATTGTGTGGGCCACTAGTGGGAAGAAAGGTGCAGTGTCCCAGAGGGCTGTGACCAAGTTAGTTTAACTATTGCAAACCCTGACCTCTGGGTGGAGGCACCGCCATTGGATCCAGGCCTCAGCCTGTTGGTGGCCAAATCAGGCAGGGGTGGTAGCCTGGGATAGCGCCATCTAGGGGTTACACTAGTGTAACCCCTAGGTGGCGCCATCCCAAGGGCTACTACCCCTGCCTGCATGGCTAGTTGCAGGTTAAGGGGCCTGGGTACTGAAAAGGGTGCCTCCACCCGGAGGACAGGGTTGTTAGTAACAAGGCTAACCTGGGTACAGCCCTCTGGGGCATTGTAACCCCCCTCTTTCCCCTCTAGTGGCCTAGACAATATGCAACAAACCCTTTCACAGAAGCCCCTATTCAGCATACAATTCCCCACACTGTTTGCACTTACCACCAGGGCTGGTTCCCCAGTTCGACCCTGGAGACCCCCTGTAAAACAAAGTTAGGCACAGCAAATAACAACAGTACAGTGATTTTGGTACAAACTGGAACCACAGTCAGATTAAATGCCAAAAGAGTTAGATCCGATTTATTCAGGGGAATTGAACAAGGGAGGGGCGTAATCAGGTTGTTTGATTCAAAAACTGATGTAGACAGGAAATAATGCATGCACTTTTTGTCCCTACACAGTCACACACTCTGGGTACCCAGTTGAAAGTAAGGTGGGCTAGCCTGGAACGTTGCACAGGGTAGGCCGGCATCGCAGCTGGTTGGGGCCCTGTGATGAAAAGAAAAGGCATGCACAACCACACACAATTTGTAATCCAGAGCCTGGAAGCTCAGTTCATGAAAGGAAAAACAACAATGCAATCATATGACAACACTTGAGATTTAGCTGTTGTTGCAGGGAGCTATCCTGATTGTTACTTGCACTACCCAATACGAGACATAGGCTAGACGAAATGGAGACTGCAGGTTGATGACTGGTTTGCCAGGAGAAGCAGGGCCCACATGGATCACTGAGGTGTGATTCCTGTTCGAAATGGTAGAGCAGGGGGCTGATCCCCGGGCAAGTCTCTCGTCGATGATGGTTTCTGTGCCTGAAGTAGCTGACTGGGCCAGGTGGCAAGGCCCAAGCCGGGTGGAACAGTTCGAATTTTGAGTCCAGTAGTGCTGGATGCAGCTTCCAGTAAGTGTAGCACATTTACACAGTGGGGAACCAAATCGTGACCCACTAACAGCACACATCACATTTATAGTAATGCAATCACCATACCACAATGTGGAAGGTAGTCCGGCCACAATATCAGTGTCTCTGAGCAAAACCGGGAATTCTGTGGTACTTAGATGTCCTGACAGGCAGATTGTGTACAGCAAATCTTAGGTCTTCTTAAGGTTCAAATTTGGTCACTATTAAGTAGCTTTGTCACACTCCAATTCGGATACAGTCTGATTGCTAAGCCTTTCAAAGAATTCCCTCTCAAGGGACTGCAGGTAGACAGGCCAAAAAGCAGCTGCTTGAATCACTCAAGTTGTTTACTCTTCAAACTCTAACTCCAGACTGACTGACTGCAACAGGCAGCTTGGGAATTTCCCCTTGGTCCAAAAGGTTCTGGTTGGTTAATCCATCAGTCTGTCAAAGCAAGGGCTCCCCCTCCAGGTCTGTTTTGGTGCTAAAATGCAAAAACTACAACTCCTGCAGAAAGTTGCTCCTACAATACCCCTGGGGACAGACTCCATTTTAGAGTCCCCAAAGGTACCAGTTGGTGCTGACTGGCAGTCCAAAATCAAAATGGTGGTGATAAACAGAACTGTCCATGCTGCAAAGAAGGCAGGTTAGACAAACTACAATATCATTACTATGCTAATAGATAATCAGCAAATAAGTACAGCTTCTAACAGAGCTCCCCCTGCACAAATAGCGATGGCAGAACGGAGCAATTATCTGGCAGCCCGGGTGACACTTGAGCATAAAAACACTCAGCCCCCTCCCAGGTTAAATAAGCACCACGTTATTGGCAGCTCTTTAAAGAGACAGAGCACAGAGGCATTAAGGAGCTCTCACACAAACACTTTTAAAGCACTAAGACACAGGATACCAGCCTGGCAGTGGGCATTTAGGTGCACCCAAGGAAGACTTTCAGGAAGCCCCATTTGTAGGGGGGGTTACACCAGTTTTACCAGAAACTGATAAGGAAGATGTTGATGTAGCTTATGATAGACTAGAACAAACTGTAAATGCTGATGCTGTAAAGGTGAATGTTTCCTTAACCTCAGAACAGACTGCAGACATTCATACTGTGTTAAAAACATTTAATAGTACTTCTACCATGGTACCAGGCTGAGCAAAAGAGGTTGCGCATGTAATAGAGACAAAGAATGCTCGTCCTATTTGGCAGAAGACATACAGGTTACCAGAGCAGTTAAGAGCTGATGTGGTTAAGAAAATACAAAAAATGAAGGAATTGGGTATCATAGAGGAGTTGAGGAGTGCTTGGTCATCTCCCATGATAATTGTAAACAAAAAAGAAGGGGATGTTAGAATCTGCCTTGATTATCTCCATATCTCCCAGGAACTAATACAACATTTTGGCAATGGCCCCTGGGATCAATACAGGAGTGGTCCAGTTCTCAGTACGGTTCTAACGAGACCTACATCTCATTATATTTCCTTTTACTACAAGGAGCTTCAAGCATGCACCAGGGAGTTTGATGGCCCTTCTTGTTATACATGGAATAGGGTCCTTCCTCCAACATCTATGAGCCCTCATCCATGGACACAAATCTGGAACAGACTGTACAAGGATGTCAGGTGGGACCATTATAGATTACTTCAATTTCATGTACTACATGACTTACTATACCCTGGTAAAGCTCAAAAGGATGAGGCACATCCAGTTGGATATATGCACCAGGTGCAGATCCCAGAAAGGCACCTTAGTTCATGTCCTTTGGGAATGTGCCAAGGTGACCCCTTTTGGGAATGTATCCGCTAAAGACTCGATCCCCCCTTCTGGGACTGCAAGATGCTTTTCTGCCAGAAATTTGTATCCTTGGGACTCAAGAGATGTCCTAATAGGGAACCAAAGAAAACACATGGCACTGATATCCCTTTGTGCCAAAAAATTATACTACGCCACTGGTTAGATCAGCAAATTCCCACGTATACAGAATGGCATGAAGAAATTACATAGATACATAGATACATAGACAGTGTCGGCAGATAAGGGCCTATGGCCCACCTAGTCTGCCCATTTGAGCTTGTAAGTTCAGTTTGTTTTCCTAGAAGTCTGTTTCCCCTTACCCCTGCCCTCTAGAATTCTTTTATGTCTATCCCATGCATTCTTAAATCCCCGTGATTGTTTCAGCCCCCACCACTTCCTCTGGCAGGGTGTTCCACTTGTCCACCACCCGTTCTGTGAAGAAATTCTTTCTCATGTTTCCTCTGAATCGTCCTCCCTCCAACTTCATCCCATGCCCTCTAGTCCTGAAACATCTTTTTCGCTTAAAAATAGTGTTTTCCTGCACCCTGTTCCTCCCTGTAAGATACTTGTATGTCTCTATCATATCCTCTCTCCTCCTCTCCTCCAGGGAGTACATGTTCAGTTCCTTCAACCTGTCTTCATAGGACTTGTGATGCAACCCATGCACCATCTTTGTTGCCCTCCTCTGAACCTTCTCTACCCTGTCTATGTCCTTACGTAGGTATGGTCTCCAGAACTGTACACTGTACTCCAGGTGGGGCCTCACTAGTGTCTTGTATAGCGGAATTATGACCTCCCTTTTCCTGCTGGTGATGCCCCTGCCTATACATCCCAAATTCTTTTTGCTTTACAAGTAGAATATCTTATAGTGAGCATCTCTAAATGTAATAATAAATACCAGAAAATATGGGCCTCCTTACATACCTTGCTGTCCATTTAAGGTTACGTTGGACCTTATTTTAGATCGTAGCACTGTGCTAGACTAAGCTCTGTAAAGGTTGATGATAAATACTTATCTTTTAGCTCTTGAATTTGTACTATCCCCAGTTTTTACACAAAACTTGATATGGCTTTTTGTGTTACTCCTCTTTTTATTTCTTGTGGCGACAAGGGGGCCGGAAGGGGGGGTGTTATATATTTTATATGATCCTTTCATCTTTGTTCTTAGATACTATTATTAACTACTTTCTAACAGACCTCGATATCTACTGTAGAGCTGCTAGCTTATGTAATGACAATATATGCATATAGGAATATTCTATCTACAGATACCTATATTCCTGAATGTTTGGGGAATATAAAGTAACACAGGTCTTGTTATGTATCATTGTTACTTAATTTCTTTGTATAGGATTGATTTGTTTACAATGTGTAAAACCAAACTAAATACCCAATAAAGCTTATTAATTAAAAAAAAAGCATCTGCCTTGATTTCAGGAAACTTAATCAATACATAGATACATAGACAGTGTCGGCAGATAAGGGCCTATGGTCCACCCAGTCTGCCCATTTAAGCCTGTAAGTTCAGTTTATGTTTTCCTGGAAGTCTGTTGCCCCTTACCCCTGACCTCCAGAATTCCTTTATATCTATCCCATGCATTCTTAAATACCGTGATTGTTTCAGCCCCCACCACTTCCTCTGGCAGGGTGTTCCACTTGTCCACTACCCGTTCTGTGAAGAAATTCTTCCTCACGTTTCCTCTGAACCATCCTCCCTCCAACTTCATCCCATGCCCTCTAGTCTTGGAACATCTTTTTCACTTAAAAATAGTGTATTCCTGCACCCTGTTCCTTCCTGTAAGATACTTGTATGTCTCTATCATATCCCCTCTCTCCCTCCTCTCCTCCAGGGAGTACATGTTCAGTTCCTTCAACCTGTCCTCATAGGACTTGTGATGCAATCCATGTACCATCTTTGTTACCCTCCTCTGAACCTTCTCTACTCTGTCTATGTCCTTACGTAGGTAAGGTCTCCAGAACTGTACACTGTACTCCAGGTGGGGCCTCACTTGTGTCTTGTATAGTGGAATTATGACCTCCCTTTTCCTGCTGGTGATGCCCCTGCCTATGCATCCCAGCATCCTATTTGCTTTACCTGCTGCCTGTCACACTGTTTCCCTACCTTGAGGTCATCAGAGATGATAACCCCAAGATCCCTTTCCTGCTTGGTGCATGCTATATCCTCACCCCCAACTGATATATTGTGCCAGGGTTTTTGTGCCCCATATGCATTATCTTGCACTTCTTTGCATTGAGTTTCAACTTCCAAACCCCTGACCATTCTTCAAGTTTCTGCAGGTCCCCTTCTCATTCTGTCTACACCCTCTGGTGTGTCTATTCTGTTACAGAGCTTTGTGTCATCAGCAAACAGTGAAATTCTGCCTTCTAGGTCCTGTGCAATGTCACCAATGAAGATGTTGAATAGGACCGGTCCCAGCACTGATCCCTGTGGTAGCCCACTGGTCACTCTTACAGCAATTTACCACTACCCTCTGTGTCCTGCCGCCCAGCCAGTTACCTACCCACCACACTACTGTCCTGCCCACACCCATATTCCCCAGTTTGTGTAATAGTCTTCTATGTGGCACAGTGTCAAAGGCCTTGCTGAAGTCCAGATAGGCCATGTGGACTTCATTTTGACAGTAATCCTATGCCCAGGACAGATGATTTGGTGGATAGAATGGGGAGTGCAAAGTATATCAGTACCCTCAATCTCACCAAGGGTTACTGGCAAATACCTTTAGCAAAAGAATCCAGAGATAAAACTGCATTTGCCACCCCTATAGGATTCTATCAGTTCACTACCATGCCATTTGGTTTATGTGGTGTGCCAGCTACATTCCAGTGGTACATGGATGTAATTTTATCCCCTCACACTGGTTATTGTGCTGCATACCTGGATTATGTCGTGGTGTAGAGTCCAGACTGGGAACGCCACCTGGAACATCTACAGGCAGTTATCCAAGCTATCAAAAATGCGGGTCTGACTATTAATCCTACCAAATGTGCATTGGGCATACAGGAAACCAGATATTTGGGCTATGTGTTGGGAAATGGAGAAGTTAAGCCAGAAATTTCTAAGACAGAAACTGTAGCTAACAGCCCTGTACCTAAAAGAAAGAAACATGTCAAGTAATTTTTAGGGCTGGCTGGTTATTATCGGAAATTTGTGCCCAACTTTGCTGAATTAGCTACTCCCCTCACTGAACTCACAAAGAAACGGTATCCAAATAATGTGAAATGGAGTGTGATGAAGCTTTTCAAGCCACTAAAGCCACATTATGTTCAGCACCTGTTTTAAGAAGCCCAGACTTTGAGAAACCATTTCTGTTACAAACAGATGCATCTGAGGTATGCCTAGGTGCAGTCCTAAGTCAAAATATGATGAGAAAGAACATCCTTTTCTGTATATAAGTAGGAAATTGCATGACAGAGAGAAAAGGTACTCCACTATCGAAAAGGAGTGTTTAGCAACAGAGTAGCTCATAAAATCCCTTAAATTTTATATACTAGGAACTGAATTTGTTCTTGTAACTGATCACAGTCCTCTCTGTTGGCTTAACCAGAAGAAAGATAAAAATTCCAGAATCACACGGTGGTACCTGGCACTGAAGCCATTTAAATTCTCTGTGATTCACAAATCTGGTAAAGAGAATAGCAATGCTGATATTCTGTCAATATATATGAATCTGGAACTGAGGATTCTGAAGGTTGAAAAAAACACTAATGTATGGGTTTGAACTGTACTTTATGCTGCACTGTTAATAAAAATGTATGCAAATGTGCTTAATTTCTGAAAGCAGAAAATGTTAGTAAAGAATAGAAAGTTTTGGAAACCTGTTTAATAAAACAGGTTCCCTCTTAAGGGGGGGTATATATGACAGGGTAGAATAGGACCCGGTCCCATTTGTTATGGAGAAAGGGTTTAAATGCAAGGATCTAATTTTTCCTTTTCTGTCTCTTTTCTGTCTGGCTGCACAACCAGATTTTCCCTTTGAGGCCTCGGACTTGATCAACCCGAACGGTCTCGCAATTCATTGCCTCTCACTGTCTCTCAGTTTTCTCTTGCTGTCTGTTTTCCTCCCTTGTATATCTAGATCTGCTAATATAAAAATATGTATAAATCAGTGTATGAAAATGTAACCAACAATGGGGTCACTTTTGTTTGGAAAATATAGCATTACTGTTGAAATGTATATTGTATTTTGTCATGACTCTAACTAGAGGTTACTTGAGTGCAAGTGCTTGAGCCTTTTGCAAAAGCTGAAGGGGGCCTCAAGCACACTCTGTTCTAGGAGATCCTACCTGATATTTATGAGAACAGAATGTTTTGCAAAAACAGGATGTTTGCTAAAGATGGGGGTTGAAAAGACTTACAAAACAGCTAAATTGCAATTGCTTAGATAGAGATTTGTTTTGGAAGAACGAGGGACACAGATTTTACAAGAAAGATTTTTTTTTTGCCTCTGTACCTAGTTATTATGAACAAGTTTATATTTATTTTTATAAAATGGGTACAAGAGATGCTGCATCCTGATTGGTTAACAAGTACCAGTAGCCATGTCCTTATCAGCACATATACATAACAATTGGTACTTGTTATGCCAAGCAGGACGCAGTACAGTCAGAGATCTATGCCTGCCAGTTTATGAACATAATTGTCTGCCAGGCTCTCTTGCTCACTACTCTCAACTATTCACCCTACTTGCGGCTTCATTTTGAAACCCACACCTACACACTACACTCTCACTGCCAATGCTGTCTAGACACCAGAGACACACTGCTTACAGTACAACAGCACCACAGGAAAATGTTTTCATTAATTTTCTCTCTCATTAAATACAAATCTGACCTTAAAACACTGCGAGCACAATCCAATCTGATCAGCATAGCGATTTGCGCATGCCACGGCTTTCAAATAATGATTGTACCCCAAATCTGCTGTTTCAGAAGACGCCACACCTCTTCTTGTCCTGCTCCTCCACTAATTCTTTAACAGTATACAACTGTTTATTTAAGCATTCCCAGTTACCATTTCAAATAAAAATACATCACATCAAGTTGCTGAAAATGTAATTGCGGAAGCGCTATCACGGAAGCGTTGAATATGGCACCCAGTGGACATGCTCAATCCCACTCCTTACAGAAAAAATCCTATGTTGCATCACATCCTCATAAAAAAAAAAAATGAAAAACACACACACACAGCCAAAAGCATATTGTTGACAACTGTGTCTGTGTTGCGAGGGTGGGGCAGACAGAGACTATCAGAACCACAGCAGCTGATGAGATCCCGTGCTACCATTTCTGTAAGAAACTGATTTGGCGTTTCCACCCTAATCATAAAAAAAAAAAAAACACATAGGAAAAAACATATTATGCATAATTTTCTTTCTCAGTGGAAGGTGGCAGGACCAAACAAACATGCACCAAAGCCCCCTACTTAATCAAGCATCTTCACAATAATAAAATGAGTTGGACTACTTTTTCTCTCTTTAAATTCATAATATATTTTTTAATAATTTTACTTAATATTCTTATCTGCATTTGCATTTAATGTTTTTACTAAGGGACCCATTTTATAAGCGCAATAATACACTCTGAGGTGTGGGTTATCTCCTTATAAGAGCATGCCCAGGTGCATAACTAACATTGCACCTGGGCATGCTCTTATCAGGAGATAACCCACACCTCGTCATGTGTTGTTGCTTGCTTATCTTACCGCTACTATAATTAAAGTTTTGGTGATTTCTACAACTGCTCCTGTTTTTTTCCTGTGCTTCCTGACCTGTGCCTCAATGACAGTAGCCCAAGGCTTCCTTGACTGTAACCCGCCTGAAATAGAATTGTGGGTGCTGTGCACTCTTGGGTATGTTTTCAAGATCCACATCCACAGGCTTCAAGTATTCATCAGGGAGGACGGAGCTTAGGTCCATGAATGCAGAGTTAAACTCTTCTGCTATGGTGAGTGGGTCCATAGAATTCGAGCCATTAATATTGAGTAGTAAAGGTTGTTGCTTGACTTCCTTTCCTAGGAGCTCCTTAAGGTATAAGTTTAACAGAACATTCACTTTCCTGGGTGAACTAGGGGCACTGACAGGTGCGACCCAGCCTTATCTAAGGGCACACACACCCCAGATTATGATTCCCCTAAATAATGTGGAGATCTTGTCTCCTAGAACAGTACTCACAAATGGTTGTCCAGGCCACTGGGCATGGAACAACAAAAAGGAAAAAAGGCATTTTCCTCTGTAGCAGATCAAACAGTCTCTCGGGGTTCCTTTTCAAGGCAGCTGAAATATACACATAACCTTCAGGGGTTTGCCCCTTGAGTTCACTGAGAATAAGCAGTTCCTTCCACTTCACTGGGAGTAGAAATCAGGAAATCCTGCTGTAGCACTGGTCTCCACCACTTCACTGAAAGCTGGAAATGACAACCCACCAGAGTGAGAAATGCTGGGCCCTCACCTCAGAGCCCAACTGGCAGTCCTTTTGCCACTCTCACCTCCTCACTCAAGCTCTCACTACCACAGACTGAACATTCTAAGCTGCCCAGAGCAGCTGTCCACACAGTGTGGCTTATGCTGCTGCAAGAGTTCCGAATGAACTAAAATCATTCTTCCCTCAGGCTAGCTGAGTAAATAATGATGTCATTATGTAAGAAACCCCTAATGAGCTTCCTACCAGCTGCCTGCTACCTTCCTAACAAAAATACTAATAGGATTCTAGTAACCCCAGGGTACTGGGTGGTTACTGTGTCTTTCAGGAGATGTGGTCTCCAGGACTGGACACAGCACTCAAGGTAGCGTCTTACCCCCCAGTCTGTACAAGGGCATCACAGGCTTCTTCTTTCTGTTGGTGATACTCCTTCCGCATGCACCCCAGCATCCCACTAACTCTCCTAACTGCCTTGTTGCACTGCCTGGCTACCTTTAGGTCATCCAATTTGATTACCCCTACGTCTCTTTCCTGCTTGGTGGTTGCCAGTACCATTCCACCATTTTGTACTCTGCCACCAGGTTGCTGTGCCCCAAGTGCATTGTTTTGCACTTTTTTGCATTGAAACCCAGCTGCATACCTTTGACTATTCCTCAAGTTTTTTCAGGTCTCTGCTCATCCTTTCCACCCCCCCCCCCGAAGTAAATGCAAAGCATGTTGGGTGGCTCAAGGACCAAAAGTGGAGCCAGGAAAAAAGAACCAAAGCAATCACAAGGTAATAGTACCCAGCTGCTCACTCCGCTGAAAAAAAAACCCACCAATAAAACAATGCTAGGTTACTTTAAGTACTAATTTCTGAAAACTATGATCAGACCTATCTAACTGTACATACCAACCCCCCAAAAAATATAAACTTTCCTTGTTAACTATTGCAGAGCCTAATAAATAAAGTCTAACTCAGAAAAAACACACATACATAGTTCATTTATTATGTAAAATTGGAGCCAGTTGAAAATGTTCATTAAGTCCTGGATATTGGCCTGCTTTCAATTTATACTGCCAATAAGTTTTCAGAAATTAGTTAATAATCTCTTCTAATTTGTATTTCTTAATAATATTTTTATGTCTTGATCATATAACTTCATTTAATTACTTATTGATGGTGCTTTTTATGAGTATTTATTTGCTATTAAATAATGGACATTATAAGGTGTGAGGTTTGCACTATATGCATTATATATGCCTCAGCAGGTAGCACATTCACCTCTGAGGCCGGGAGATCAGTAGGCTGTGGGTTCTGTCCCCACACCAGGTACTTGGGTTAATATCCCAGTACTGACACTGTAGTGCAGCATGAGGGGGGACTCCTGAGGTGCCGTCTTTCGGATGAGACATTAAATACGAGGTCCCATCTGCCTGTTCTGGTGGTAGTTCAGGTGGATGTTAAAGATCCCATGGCACTTCTCAAAAAAGAGCAGGGGAATTTCCCTGGTGCAATGGCCAAATTTCCTCCATTCACAAAAAATACCACCAGCACTTCATCTGGTTCAAGGTCAGTTGGCATTCATCTGTATCCCCCTCACCCGGCTCGTGCCTAAAAATAGGCAGGATTTGTCTAGTGCACTTATCTGGTCAACAAAAACTAAATAAATATATATACTGTAAATATATATATATACACAGTATATATATATATATATATATAAAACATAACTTGCTATTTGCACATATGTACAATTTGCTATTTGCACTTGTATGCAGAGCATTATGGCAATGCACGACTCTGAGATAATTACTGTAACTGTTTATATTACAGCTGGTTAACTATCATGACGTCTTGATAAAGCGTCTGTAGTATGTGAAATATGTGTTGACAGTTGTAGTTAACATAAGGGGGTGCCACATGTGCGTGTAGCACAAATACAAGTATTCAAAGTGTCCACACTATTGCAGATTTTCATGTCATCCTCAGAGGCAGACCTTCCCTTTCAGCTCCTCTTCAATGCCATATGCCAGAATGTATAGGTTCATAGGTGTGGTACGAGTTAAGTGGGGGATTCCATTAAAAACTCGTCGCCTATTGGCGAAATTGAAATTTCTTATCACCCAAATGATTATCCAACTCATATTTAAATTGTGACAAATTATTGCTGGAAACAACCTCAATTGGTAAGGTGTTCCATATTGTAGGTAACCTTTGTGTGAAGAATTTATTATGTATAATATATTTATTAATAAGTATAATAGATTTCAATCAGGTTTTAGGGCACAGCATAGTACTACTACAGTAGTTGTTAAGGTTGTGTCAGACATCCAGGTGGCCATGGATAGGGGCCTCCTGGTTGGGGCCATATTTATAGATCTGTTGAAGGCTTTTGACACTTTAGACCATCTGGTGTCAATTGAAAATTTGAGATCTGTTGGCCTTAGCCAGGGGGACCTAGATTGGTTCCATGGCTACCTGGATGGGAGACAACAGAGGGTTAAACTGGGTGATCAATTTGTATCCAGTTACTTGAATATTAAATCTGGTGTACCACAGGGGTCAGTGTTAGGACTTTAGTTTTTAATGTATATACAAATGGTGTCGGACACCTGATGAATGATGTCTGACACCATTTGTATGCTGATAATACAATATTGTATCTTGAAGGAAAATCTGTGGGGTACATACAGAAAAAACTACAAAAACACTTTAATATATTGCAAACGTGTTTTGGGGAACATCAGTCGGTCACAAGCCCTCTAAAGTCACAGGTAATGTTATTTTCAAATAAAAAAGTGTAACTCCCCTTCAAATGGGGGTTCCCGAAAAGTCTTCCTCGAGCTTGACTAAATGCTCACTGCCAGGCTGGTGTCTTGCGTTTTAGCAGTTTAAATGTGATTGCCAGAGAGTGCCTGTATAGCCTCTGTGTACTGTCTCTTTAAGAGCTGCCTGGATTGCAGTCATAAGTAATCTGAGAGGGAGCTCTGTTGAAAGATGTAACTATTTGCTGAAAATCATTTAGAGTGATAATGATAATGTAGTTTGTCTAACCTGCCTTCTTTTCAGCAAGGACTGTTTTGTTTATCTCAACTATCTTGGTCCTGGACTGCGAATTGGACCAATCAGTTCTGGTGGGACCTAAAATGGAGCCGGACTACAGGAGCTGTCTGGAGTCAAAATCTGTAGGAAATGTAGTTTTGGGCTTTTGGTGCCTTTTTGCAACTGAAGGGGGAGCTCTTGCTTTGACTGACAGCTGAATCAGCCAACTGAACCTTTTGAATCTGAGGGCAATCCCCAAGCTGCCTGCTGTTTAAGTCAGATCTAAGTTGTAAGCTGAAGGAGCAACAGCTCTATGTATTTCGAGCAGCCATCTGTGTAATTTTTGCATGAGAGAACTGTGGAAAGACCCGATTTCTGGCCTGCATGTCTGTCTACTGTTCTGAGAGGGAGAAGAGAATTGTTTTCAGACTGAATCCGAGTTGTGTGATTAAAGTAAGCTACTGAAGTGGAACCAGGCTCAACCTGAAGAAGACCAAAGATTGTGCTGAATGCGATCTGCCTGTCAGGAGTTCCAGCTACCTCCAAGCTCCCGGTGTGTGCAGAGACTTTGCAATTGTGACCGGGGAGCGCTTTGCCTGGTACAGTAGAATTCCCTTACATGTAAATGTGTTGTGAGCCGCAAGTGGGTCGTGATTTGGTCCTCCACTGTGTGAACTGTGTTCTGCTTGCTGAAAGCTGTATCCAGCCCAAAACGGACTGCACCCGAATTTGTTTCCATGCGTTCTGGGTCTTGCCACACTGGCCCAGCCAGACTACCCGCTGCACAGAGAAGCCATCAACGAAAGACCTGCCTGGGGATCAGCCTCCTGCTCCATGCTTGAACAGGAATGATGCCTCAGCGAATCGTGTGGGTCCTGCTTCTCCTGGCTCTCCAGATCAACCACCTGCTGTCTCGATTTTCGTCCAGCCTGTGTCCAGTCTTGGGTATCATGAGTAATGATCAGGGTAGCTCCCTGCAACAACAGCTTAATCTAAACGTGTCAACTGATTGCCTGGTTGTTTCTTTTTTTCTTCACAAACTGAGCCCTCTGGCTCCGGATTACAAATAGTGTATATTGTGCATGTTGTTTTTTTCCATCACAGGTCCCCAACCAGATGCGATGCCAGCCTACCCCAGGCAATGGTCCTGACTAGCCCATCTTTTCTCCACCTGGCTACCCAGAGGTGTGACTGTGTGGGGGAACTTAAAGCACATGTATAACTGCCTAATTGATATAACTTTGAAGCTAATTAATCTGATTTTGCCCCTCCATTGTTCAAGCCCCTGAATAAATCAGATCTAACTTTTTCTGCATTAAATCTGACTGTGGTTCCAGTTTGTGTTCAAAGTACTGTTCTGCTGTTATTTGCTGTGACTAACCTTGTTTTATAGGGGGTCCCCAGGGTCAAGCCAAAGGAACCAGCCCTGGTAGTAAGTACAAACAGTGTGGGTACCAGTGTGGTGTACCAGGGGTATTGTGAAAGTGATTATTGCACAGTGTTCGGGCCACTAGAGGGGAAAGATGGGGGGGGGGTTACAGTGTCCCGGAGGGCTGTGCCCAGGTTAGCTTGACCACTACCAACCCTGACCTCTGAGTGGAGGCACCCGTTTTAGAACTCAGGCCCCTTAACCTGCTACTAGCCAATCAGGCAGGGGTAGTAGCCCTTGGGAATAGTGCCACCTAGGGGTTGCATTTTGGAGGCTCACCACTGGGATTTTGTGCCTTCTAGTGGCCAAAAATTATGAATTATTGTTAAAAATTAATGGCTACCCCAGTAGAAATGGCTGTACACGAGTTTGTGGGGTGGTGTACTGGGCAGGAGATTGACCCCCAAAATGCTCTGCCTATACTGGATATTCCCCTGGGTACCAGTAAGGACAGTGTAGAGGGAGTACTCTCCAAATTTGAATGTTTAAAAAACCCTGTGGTGGTGGGTCGACAGGCTGATTTGATCGCCCAAACTTTCATAGCCTTGGTAGAGTGTAATGACCTTGTGGACAGCTCTAGAGTGCCACAGACTATTGCCCCGAAGGGGTTCCAGCTGCCTGGAGAGTGATAACAAAAGATAGTAAAGACCCCAGGGAGGATGAGCTCCTACCATTATCTGAGACTTTTGAGGAGAAATTTGCTAAGTTGTTGCTGGAGGAAGGGAAAACTTAGAGGACTGTAAGAAAGTTTTCCTGCTACCTGGGGGTGTTCCTTCCCCAACACCCTCTCCCACTCCAGCACCTGTTACTGCCCTGCCTTCTGTGCCCGTGCCAGTGCTGGCCCCTATATCTGTACCTGCCATCAGTCCCAACTCCTACCGAAGGCTGAGAATCTTCTCAGGCACCCTTCCCACCCCTCAGGGGGAGGATGACTGGGAGACCTGGATAGACTATGTTGCCCCTCTAGTACTTGAATGGCAATGCTCAGAAGCAGAGAAATGAAAGCGGTTGAGTGACAGTCTCCGAGGTCCTGCCCTGGCTACCAGCCGTGCCAAGCGGGCCAATAACCCCGGAGCAACTGCACAGGACTATCTGGGTGCATTGGAGAATGTGTATGGGAGCCAGATTCAGATGAGGATCTGTGATGGAGAGTAAGAAACGCTCAGCAGTATCCAGGGGAGCCATTATCTGTGTATGTACCTCAGCTTGAAAAGCTGCTACAAGAGTGCCTCAGAAAGGGTAGTTTGCCATCAAATGAATTAGATCAAACTAGGCTGGACTGGACCCTTAAGTCTGCTCCATTTTCAGAATTGTTACTGCTTCAGTTGCACCTTGCCACCTGACTGGAATTGCCCTCTTCCTATGACGAGCTAATGAAAGAAATTCGGGGGTTGAGAAAAGGCGACCCTGTGGGGGAATTGCACCCATATCTGCTGCTGCTGCGCAAGTGACCTAGAGTGATCAGCCAAGTGAGACTTAGGGGCAAAAGTCAGCACTTAACAAGCACTCTGAGAATGCAAAGGACTTCCCGCCCTGGGCCCAGCATTGGATAGATGAACTACTAAAGGAAGTCTGAGAGCTGAAGATGGGTGCCTCTGCAAGGGTGTTCCCTATGGAATAAGATTCTGGTCCCTTTCAGGACGTGACTGCCATGGGGGTTGGGGAGCACCCTCAGGCATCCACTACTGAAGGTGGCTCCAAGGCTGAGATCACCGGATTGACTGCCACTCTAAAGGAACTGTTAAGACACGTTGCATCACTCTCACCGCTGTAAGCAGATACTACAATCTCTTTCTACTGCTTCAGTTCCTCATACGATGATCTCTCCCAGGATGACCCAGGAGTCTATCATTTGTCACAACTGTGGAAAGGATGGCCATATGAAAAGAGAATGCCGGTCTCAGAAGGACTTAGAAAGAGTAGTAAACAGACTCCAAGGGGAGCTCCGAAAAGCAAATCAGTGGTCAAGGGGTGCCCAAAAGGAGTTCGAGAAACCCTAACTCAAATTTCTTTGTGGCTAAATCATCTGTCCAGGCCTCTGCTACTGCGTCTCCAGACTGGTCCAAAATAGTGGGCCCTTCAATGGAGACTAAGGTGACTGTGAATGGTATTCATACTCAGGCTGTGCTTGACAGTGGGTCACAAGTGACCATTGTATTCCAGGACTGGTATGACAAACACTTATCTGATGTGCCTTTGCAATCCCTGGAAGGCCTACATGTGTGGGGTCTGAGCGACAAGTCTTATCCCTAACTAGGGTATGTCCGCCTCTGGTTGTCCTTTCCTGCAACTGTAACTGGTGTAGAGGAGTGTGCAGAGACATTGGCCCTAGTGTGTCCCCCCCACCAGACTGTATGATGGGGCCCCCCTCTTAATTGGGACAAACGCCCATATAATTGGGAGACTGGTGCAACTCTGTCATGAGAAACAAGGGCGACGGACTGGGAGGGCCCTGAGAATTCTGGCCCTAATCAAGAAGGCCTATGATTTGCAACAGAAACCCAAAGAAGTGGACCAGGATGAGCCGGTGGGGATCGTGTGGAAGACGGATCCCAATTCAATGGTACTGGCCCCTAATGCTCAGTGTACCATTCAAGGGGAGGTCTGCCTCCGGAAAGATGTCAAGAACAAAATACTGATGTTGGATGCGCCAGGTGATGGAAAATTGCCAGAAGGATTATTGGTCAAGCCCAGCATCTTGCCTGCTCATTCCCATGCCTATGCATGATGAGTGATGGTCCAGATTCACAATGTGTCAGATTGGGAGATCCGGGTAAACAGAGGGTACACCCTAGCTATGGTACACTGCGCAGACATTGCAGTATTGCCCAGCAGCAAGCACCCTGGTGAGAAGGAGAGAGTGACCACAGACTTGTTTGACTTTGGTGACTCCCCGTTGCGAACTGAATGGAAGGCTAGAATTAGCAAGAGACTTGCCCAGAGAGACCAAGTGTTTTCATTGAAGGAATGGGATGTGGGATGTGTCCAGGGTGCAGAGCATCACATACGCCTGCACGATGAATGGCCATTTCGAGAGAGGTCCTGATGCTGAACCCCAGCCGACATAGATGATGTGAGAAGACACCTGCAGGAAATGCTCGCTGCTGATGTGATGCAAGAATCCAGGAGCCAATATGCCTCTCCCATTGTGGTTGTGCATAAGTAGAATGGGTCTGTGAGGATGTGTGTTGATTATCGAACATTGAATCGGCGGACCATCCCAGAGCAATACACTAAGCCTCATATACAAGATGCCCTGGACTGCTTGAATGGGAGCAAATGGTTCTCGGTGTTGGATCTTCGCAGCGGATACTACTGAATCCCAATGGCTCCAGAAGACCATGAGAAGACAGCCTTCATCTGTCCATTGGGGTTCTATGAGTTTCTGAGGATGCCGCAGGTGATATCGGGCGCCCCAGCAACCTTTCAGTGAATGATGGAATGTGCAGTGGGAGATATGAATTTATTGGAATGCCTGGTGTACTTGGATGATGTCATTGTGTTCGGGAGCACCTTAGAGGAGCATGAGAACTGACTGTTTAAAGTCCTAGACCGACTGGAAGACTTCGGCCTCAAGCTGTCCATTGACAAGTGCCAGTTTTTCCAAACCTCCGTGAAGTATGTGGGGCACATAGTATCTACAAAAGGGATACAGACTGATCCCAGTAAGGTTGAAGCACTGACTACTTGGCCCCAGCCCCATAATCTGAAAGAACTACAACGTTTCCTGGGATTCTGTGGCTACTACCGCAGGTTCATAAAAGACTATTCCAAGATGATTCGTCCATTCTTGAACCTTACCCAGGGTTACCCTCCTACCAATTGTAAATACAAAAAAAGGGTCCGTTAAAGAACCAGAAAAAGTATACTTCTGCCCAGGTGAACTCTTTGGGCCCCGCTGGATGCCCGACTGTGAAGCAGCCTTCCATGAGATCATATACCAGCTCACCCTTGCCCCCATCCTCACCTATGCTGACCCCACCAAACCCTATGTGCTGCATACAGATGCTAGTATGCAGGGTCTAGGAGTGGTGCTGTATCAAGACCATGAGGATGGCCTGAGAGCAGTAGCTTTTGCCAGTAGGAGCTTGACCCCGTCCCGAACGAAACTACCCTGTGCATAAGCTGGAGTTCCTTGCACTAAAATGGGCCATTGTTGGCCAGTTTCATGAATACCTCTATGGGGCAAAGATAGTGGTGAAGACTGACAATAACCCATTGGCCTATGTACAGACCTCAGCTAAGTTAGATGTCACTGGGCACCGGTGGCTTTCAGCATTATCAACCTATGATTATGCTGTCGAATACAGACCGGGCCTGAACCATATTGTTGCTGACACCCTATCACGAAGGCCCACTTCCAAGAGTGATTGGGTCAGGTTATCTGAACCTCACATTCGAGTATTGTGCCAAAAGTTTGATAGAGATGAACAGATGTCTGTGGACACAGAGGACTGTTTAGTAGATTGCTTGGGCTCTTCTGACACCTGCATACCAGCTGCTTATTGCTACTTCTCTGCTCTAGATATTAGTGCACTACCTCAATTTGACAATGACAGGATTCAGTGGGCTCAGTCCCAAGATCCTATGATTCAGCCAGCACTTGATGCCCTGCGTATGGGGAAAGATGTGTCTAAGTTACGTTTCACTGACTTGCGAACTGCTTTATTGTTTAAAGGAGGCCCCAGATTGAAGTTGCTCAATCAGTTGTTGTATAGAGAGGCAGTAGATTGTGGTGGCAAAGTAGACAAGCAATAATTGGTCCTGCCCACGGCCTTTAAAGATTTGGTACTGAGGTCCCTCTATAATCACATGAGGCACCTCAGTATTGACAGAACCCTTGACCTGGTACACTTTTTGCTGCTACTGGCCCAAAATGGAGGCCGATGTTGAGCACTATGTAAAGACTTGTAGTCGCTGCTTGCAAGGAAAAGCCCTGCCTCAGAGGGCTGCCTCCCTTGTTAATATTACTACCAGCACCCCCATGGAGCTAGTCTGCATAGACTTCTTGTGTTTAGAACCTGATCAGTGGAACACTGGCAGTGTGTTAGTGGTTATGGATCATTTCACACAGTATGCACAAGCTTTTCCCACCAAAGATCAAAAGGCGTCTATCGTGGCCAAGGTGCTAGTGGAAAATTTCTTTGTCCACTATGGTGCCCCCCAGCAGATCCACTCTGACCAGGGCAGAGACTTTGAGAGTCGACTAATCAAAGAAATGCTCTCTCTATGGAGGGTGCGAAAGTCAAGAACCACCCTCTATCACCCTCAGGGAGACCCTCAACCAGAACGTTTTAACCGCACCCTTCTAGACATGCTGGGCATGCTGTACCCAAAAGACAAACATAAATGGAGGCAGCAGATTAGCACCTTGGTACACGCATACAATTGCATGAAAAATTATGCTACTGGGTTCTCCCCCCACTGCCTCATGTTCGGGAGAGCGGCCCGGCTGCCAGTTGATGTCTGTTTTGGGGTCTCTTCAGATGGGGTCTGAGTCCGAAAACTGCTTGCAATATGTACAAAAACTGAAAGCTCAATTGAACCATGCCTATCAACTGGCCCAGATAATGTCCACCAAGAAAAATCTAGCCAACAAAGAGAGGCATGATAAATAAGTAAAGGCTCAAGAGCTTTGACCTGGAGACCGTGTGTTGTTACGCAATTTGGGACTGCATAGTCAACACAAAATAGCTGATCATTGGCACCATCTTACCCATGTAGTAGTTGGAAAGTTGAATGATTTACTTGTGTGCAAGGTGCACCCAGAGAACAACTCCAAAGCTGTCAAGACCATGCACCATAACCACTTGCTACCTATCGGCCAAGTCATGATTGAGGCTGAACCCCCAGAAATTGAGCCCCCTGGGCTGGTGACTCGTGCTGCTGCAAGAAAGAGACAGAGTTAACCTACCCCAGTGATCACAGATTTAAGGTTTCCTCCACAGCAGGCCCAGAATGATAGTGACTGTCAGTCCACTTCTGACGAAAGTGAGTGCGACTATGCCTGTTACCCCTCATATGAACTGAGTCATCTGTTTTGAGGTAACCCAATGATTAATTGTGGGGATGAAGCTGGGCCTTCTGGACTGCCTTACCCCGCCCAGCTTCATCCTTGGAGCCAATGCTCCCAAAAAGTGAAGTGCAAAGTATCACATCTGAAGATGTTGAGTCTCTGTGTATTGTGGAACTGTATGACTTGCCTGAAGAAGGGGCTCAGGATTTGAGTCTTTCTGGTGACATACCAGAACTTGAAGAACACTATGAAAGTGCTGACCACCCCCCTTCAGTGCCTCAAAGCTTGATTGTGTCTGAGCCTTCGCAAAATGAGTCAAGTGTTGTAGAAACAGAGCCTGCAGAGCAAGGAGCCGACACTGCCCCAAGTTTGGACATTCCCACCCAGCCAGAGGCACCACTCACAAGTGACGGGAGTCCCCAGACCAGTGCTGAGACTACAGAGACTGTAGTTGTCCCCCTCAGAAAGACTGGCTGAGCTGTCAAGCCAGTAGTACGCCTCAGTTATGATTCTCCCAGGAAGCCAGTGAATTTGCCTCTCAATGTAGTGCACAAAGGTGTTTATGTTTCACCAAGCTCACTGCCCAAATTGAGCTTGACAGCCAATTCCAGGTTACTTGTTCTGCCCTTTCACCATGGTGCCCCTGCCCCCTCTAGCCCCAAGTTAGCTGATAGGGAAGGGTCCCCTCTTGCATTGGTTAATGTACAAGAAGTTATTACCTGATTCAGTGTAGTAATGTTCAATTTACCTGTGTGAAATATACAAAATGTGTTGTCAGAATGGACATAGTATTGTGAAGTGTAGTGAATATGTATAATAAAGTAATAAGTTTATGTTAACTGATGCATGATGGTACAGACTTGACGTGGACGCCAAGTTTTCTTCAGGCAGAGAAGGGTGTAACCCCCCTACAAATGGGGGTTCCCGAAAAGTCTTCCTTGAGCTTGACTAAATGCTTACTGCTAGGCTGGTGTCCTGCGTTTTAGCAGTTTAAATGTGATTGCCTGAGAGTGTCTGTATAGCCTCTGTGTACTGTCTCTTTAAGAGCTGCCTGGATTGCAGTCATAAGTAATCTGAGAGGGAGCTCTGTTGAAAGATGTAACTATTTGCTGAAAATCATTTAGAGTGATAATGACAAGGTAGTTTGTCTAACCTGCCTTCTTTGCAGCAAGGACTGTTTTATCTCAACAATCTTGGTCCTGGACTGCGAATTGGACCAATCAGTTCTGGTGGGACCTAAAATGGAGCCAGGAGCTGTCTGGAGTCAAAATCTGTAGGAATTGTAATTTTGGGCTTTTGGTGCCTTTTTGCAACTGAAGGGGGAGCTTTTGCTTTGACTGACAGCTGATCAGCCAACCGAACCTTTTGAATCTGAAGGAAATCCCCAAGCTGCCTGCTGTTTAAGTCAGATTTAAGTTGTAGGCTGAAGGAGCAACAGCTCAATATAGTTTGAGCAGCCGTCTGCGTAGTTTTCGCGCAGGAGAACTGTGGAAAGGCCTGATTTCTGGCCTGCATGTCTGTCTACCACTCTGAGAGGGAGAAGAGAATTGTTTTTGCACTGAATCCAAGTTGTGTGATTAAAGTAAGCTACTGAAGTGGGACCAGGCTCAACCTGAAGAAGACCGAAGATTGTGTTGAATGCGATTGGCCTGTCAGGAGTTCCAGCTACCCCCAAGCTCCTGGTGTGTGCAGAGACTTTGCGATTGTGACCGGGCAGCACTTTGCCTGGTACAGTCGAATTCCCTTACATGTAAATGTGCTGTGAGCCACAAGTGGGTCGTGATTTGGTCCACCACTGTGTGAATTGTGTTCTGCTTGCTGGAAGCTGTTTCCAGCCCAAAACAGACTGCACCCAAATTTTTTTCCATGCCGTCTGGGTCTTGCCACACTGGCCCAGCCAGACTACCCGCTGCACAGAGAAGCCATTGATGAGAGACCTACCTGGGTATCAGCCCCCTGCTCCATGCCTGAACAGGAATGATGCCTCGGCGCATTGTGTGGGCCCTGCTTCTGCTGGCTCTCCATATCAACCACCTGCTGTCTCGATTTTCGTCCAGCCTGTGTCCAGTCTTGAGTATTGTGAGTAATGATCAGGGTAGCTCCCTATAACAACAGCTTAGTCTAAATGTGTCATCTGATTGCCTGGTTGTTTCTTTTTTTCTTCACGAACTGAGCCCTCCGGCTCCGGATTACAAATAGTGTATATTGTGCATGTTGTTTTTTTCCATCACAGGGCCCCAACCAGCTGCAATGCCGGCCTACCCCGGGCAATGGTCCTGGCTAGCCCACCTCTTCTCCACCTGGGTACCCAGAGGTGTGATTGTGTGGGAAAACTTAAAGCACATGTATAACTGCCTGACTGATATAACATTTAAGCTAATTAACCTGATTTTGCCCATCCCTTGTTCAAGCCCCTGAATAAATCAGATCTAACTTTTTCTGCATTAAATCTGACTGTGGTTCCAGTTTGTTTTCAAAGTACTGTTCTGCTACTATTTGCTGTGCCTAACCTTGTTTTGCAGGGGCTCCCCAGGGTCGAGCCAGAGGAACCAGCCCTGGTGGTAAGTGCAAACAGTGTGGGTATCTGTGTGGTGTACCAGGGGTATTGTGAAAGTGATTATTGTACAGTGTTCAGGCCACTAGAGGAGGAAGAGGGGGGTTACAGTGTCCCGGAGGGCTGTGCCCAGGTTAGCTTGTCCACTACCAACCCTGACCTCCGGGTGGAGGCTCCAGTTTCAGAACTTGGGCCCCTTAACCTGCTACTAGCCAAGCAGGCATGGGTAGTAACCCTTGGGAATAGTGCCACCTAGAGGCTACAAACGTTTCCCTGAATTTAGATATAAAAACGTTGGAAGGGTGTGGCCTGGCCCTTGTGGATTGTTATAAATACTTGGGAGTCTGGTTGGACTCCCATTGTAATTGGGACTTCCATATGATAATTTGATACAAAAGTTGAACAAGAAGCTGGGGGTATTGTATAAACATAGAGACTGCCTTCCATCTGAAGCTAGATTAAAAATTGTGAATTCAATGATAATTCCTCATATTGATTATGGTGATGTTGTGTACAGTGAGGCTGCTAGAGGCACTTTGGGAAGGTTAGATGTTACTTTTAATAGATATGCGCATTTTATTTTAGATGCCCCCTTGAGTACACATCATTGACTCTCTATAAAGCTTTAAATTGGATATCCCTGATGGAATGGAGTAATATGCACGTGCAGTGTTTGACCTATCATTGATATTTTAAAAAAGCACCAAGATATCTAAAGGAGTTTTTGGAGGCATGGAATGTTAAGGAGGGATTGCAATCTGCAGGGGAAATAAACACCAGGGTGCCATTTATGAGAACTATGAGGGGCCAACATTGCTATGTATATGAGGGCCCAAAATTGTTGCACTCTTTGCCGGGTCACCTGAGGTCATGTATCAACAAAACATCTTGGAATGTACTAAGATCTTAGCTTGAAAAGGTTGCACTGTCTCCAAAAAGTTGTTGTGTTTGAGAGATTTGCATTGATTGTAATTGTCTTGTCCATGTTTGAATTTATCTACATGTATGTTATATTTTTAAGAGTGAAACTGATATTCTTCTTTTTTGTACAGTAAGACCCCATTGTAAATTAGCTTCTGCTAAAGTGGGTTATCCTGTTTCTGACATCAGAAATAACACTTTTTACTACTACTTACTACATATAAAGACATCATAGAGGACCAATTTGCAGCACTGATTCCTGAGGCACCCCACTGGTCACCTTCCCTTCCTCAGTGTGAACGGCTTAACACCACCCTCTATCGCCTATCCCCTAACCAGTTTTCTACCCAGTTTACCACCTTTGCAGCCAATCCCAAGCTGTCCAGTTTACTTACTAGTCTCCTATGGTGTTCAAAGCCTTACTGAAATATAAGTAGGCCATATCCACTGCTCCACCCTTACCTAATTCCTCGGTCACCCAGGCAAAGAAATCTGTAAGATTTGTTTGACATATCCTTCCCCTATGCCAGCTGTGCAGTAAGACAAATCTTACTGCAGTCATATGATGTAGTTCAGCCAATCGCACTTTTGCTTTTCTCATGGCCATTATATATGAAGCCCTTTTTCTTCTGTCTGGTAGGAAGCACCTTTTTTCAATGTTCTGTGTCAGTTTTAGCATTTCTTTTAGACCTGAAATAACGAAAGGTGAGCCCCCATGAATATGGCTGGCCCCAGGTTTTCATCTGTGCAGCCAGCCACAATCTATTTAAATTAGGGATGCTTGGCTATTTCAAAATCTGATCCAGCTAAGGATAATCAGATATTAGGATAATCTGTATCCAGTTCAACCACCAGATATTGTCGGATGTTGTCAGAATCTGTTTAGGATTATTTTAGGATATTCAGTATTTAGGATTTTAAATATCCTAAATTCTGAGTTAATTTTTGAGGTTTTTAGGATATCAGGTTTTGAGGACCAATATCCTAATATCCTAGAAACTATCTATTATGCCAAGTATTCATTTTTTAAAACAGATATCTGAACAGCCCTACTAAATGCCCCCTGTTCAGCGCCACTTTTCTTAGGCTTTTGATGAACTAGCATGCTACAAAAACTGCTTCCTGACTGTATGGGTAGTGGGGACATCCAGATTAACTCCAGGCCACAAAATATAATTTCTAACCTGTGGGGCACGAAATGTGGCATCATATGAATGGAATGGGAAACAAAAATGAACAGCAGCAGGTAAACAAATCAGGGATTGAAGGGGTGCATAATAAATAGAATAATAGATAGATAAGTGTCTATTACAGGGCAGCTGGCCCAAGAATCAGGGCTGCTCAAGCTCCCAACTACAGGAGTCCTGCCACCTGGACAGATGGCATTTCAGCAGCTGCCGCCCACAACCTGTAGCTCGGATCCCAGCCCAGCAAGGCAGCTGGCCCAGGAATCAGGGCTGCTCAAGCTCCCAACTACAGGAGTTCTGTCCCCCGGATGGATGGCATTTTGGCAGCCACTGCCCATGACCTGCAGCTCAGATCCCAGCCCAGCCAGGTATGGCTCAGCACCATCCAACTGGATCACGGGCGCTTCAGCTAACCCACTCCGATTGGTTCAGTTCTAATTCAGACTTTTGCCGCCTGGCCCGATGTCTCTCCGCTGTCCTGCAAATAGAATTATCTCTGCTCAGGAACAAGTCACATTGTAAACTGCTCTGTGTTGAGGTTTTTGGCCCAACTGCCCACACCCCCTCCGCCCACCCCACCCCTCCCACCCCTCCACTCTTTAAATACACTTTACCCCACCCTAAATCACTTCCTCACTCATTGGCTACTTAAGTCCTTCCTCCCATTGGCTACCAAATTACACCCACCGCTCAATCATGTTACTGTCTGCCTATCTCTTAGCTTCTACCATCTACCTCCTCAGACCTTACAGCCATGCTAACGCTCCTCTGGCTTCCCTGCCATGTATCTACTACATGGATACCTGTCCCTACTTGCTACCATATCCATTTGCCTCCTGCCCCACCTCTCCACTATGCCACCAACCTCCCCTAAACCACTGCCCTCTATCCTGCCAGACCCCGCAAGGCTTACCTATTCCTTCAACTCGGTGACCATCTCAGCAAATGGCCCAAATTGGTCCCATTCCACCTCCCTTTCCAGACCCTTTTTCTTCCACCCCTTGCACTTCTGGCTAATTCTGCACTTAATTACCTTCTGACCAACCACTAATGCTCTTTCACAACCACTACCAATCAATCAGTCAATCAATCACTCAATCAATATCTTTATTTTGCCAGGCGGAACATCATTGAGACAAGCTCATTTACAAGATGGACCTGGGGCAAAACAATTACCAACAGGATTAAGACATCACAGGTTGAGTGAATGTACATAACAGTTACATAGTAATAGTAAAAACATAATAACATATAACCATTGCATGTGACAAGATACTTGCACCAGAACATAGCAATAGGTTCAACAGGAGGTAGTGCCATTTAAATACAATTGCATGGATACAGATATATGGACATAAGGTAATGAGCTAAAGTTTATACAGTAAACATCATTGGAGAAGTCACAGTGAGCAGGAGTGGCAGTTCCTCTAGTGTCAAAGTGCGAAGGAGATTGAGATGTAAGAGTCCTTTGATAAGTATTGTACCAAGGTGGCACTCGCTCTCCTCATGGCGCCTACATCAGTTGGCCCACTACTTAACAGTCGCTCTCCTGTTCCTCATAGCTGGGGACATACACCTGAACCCAGGCCCCACACTCAATCCTACCCACTCAAACACAGCAGGCCCATCCCCTATCTCGTTCACCACCACAAATCTCACTGGAGGCCGACTCCCCCAGGGCCTGTGACTCCTGCACCTTAACATAAGAAGCCTAGCCCTCAAACTTTATTCTTTCCAGGTGCTGGCAGCCCACTACACTCCTGACATCATCACCCTTTCCAAAACGTGGCTAAATAAAAATATAACTGACCTCTAGGTCGCTATCCCAGGTTATGTCATGGCCTGCCAGTAGAGGGCAACCAGAGGTGGTGGAGTGGCCATCTATGTGAACTCAGACTTCCACTTCTCAGTAACCCTAGCCAAGGGCGAGCCACAAGCCTACGGGCTACTAATGCTCCAGCTGGCACTCTCCCGATTTACATTGCTGGTGTATATACTGCTGGCCTGGCACACCAGTCACAGCAGTCTCTGACCTCCTCACACATATCTCCTCCCTAACCACGGCAGGTGAGCTATACATTATGGGTGATTTCAACCACAATTGGTTAGCTCCAGCCCTCAATAAAGCCTGTACAGAGCTAGCTGCACTAAACCTTTCACAAATCATCAACGAGCCTACCCGCCTTAACCTCAAATCTGGCAACCACTCTCTAATAGACTGGGCTCTTAACACCCACCCCCACTGAGTAATCAAGGCAGGCTACTTCCTGACTCCCTGAGTGACCACCACATTATTTACCTAGTTCGCAAAATGAACCGACCCAACCCCCCCCAAATTCCTAGTCGAACGCTCCTACAAATCCCTCAATCTCTCCCCCTTGCTAGAAGATCTTGCCCTAGCTAACTGGGACCCCCCCCACTTCAATACACCTGATTGATGAAGCCCTCCTACACTTCCAAACCACATT
The DNA here is from genome assembly GCA_016271365.2 of Neoceratodus forsteri. Classification (NCBI taxonomy): domain Eukaryota; kingdom Metazoa; phylum Chordata; order Ceratodontiformes; family Ceratodontidae; genus Neoceratodus; species Neoceratodus forsteri. The sequence goes on along the minus strand of CM057458.1, from coordinate 648,363,635 downwards.
TCTCAATGTCTGGGATACTTATGCTCCTCTGCGTCACACAAGGGTACGTGGCCACCACCTGCCATGGATTACACAAGCACTCATAGCATGTCAAAATGTCCGTGACAAAGCTTGGAGAGCTCATAAATAATCCCACCTCCCACAAGACTTCACCACATACCGCATGCTGTGCAGTAAATGTATCAGAGCAACTCGGCTAGCTAAAGCAGAATACTTCAGCTCCACCCTCCAATCCAACCTAAATAATCCATCCAAATTCTGGAAGGTCATTCACTCCCTCTTCTCCCCACCAGCTGCCAATCCTACCCCACTCTTAAATGTAAACAACACCCTCCTTTTGGATCCACCTGCAGTCACTGCGGAGTTCAACACTTACTTTTCTATGTGTGCATCTATGCTCCTCTCTTCCCTGCCCACCCTTGTGTCACATGGACATCCCATAGGAGCTAAAAAATCTCCCTGGCCCTGCACCTTCTCCTTTAAAGATATCTCACCAGTTGAGGCCCTAAATGCTGTACTAACTCTCAACCCTTTGAAAGGTAAATCCCTGGATGGACTGGACACCAAACTCCTCTACCTCTCTGCCCCCACCATAGCAGCTCCACTTGCCAACCTCCTAAATCACTCCTTTGCCACTGCATCAGTCCCCCAGACATGGAAGCAAGCCGTTGCCATCTCCCTCCCTAAGGGGGGTGCCCCCACCTCCACTTCAAATTACCGCCTTATCTCCCCCCTCCCAGCCCTTGATAAATTACAAGAACACCTCATGCTTGCCCAACTTGCCGCTTTTCTCTCTGACTCGAACTTCTTCACACTATTCCAGTCCAGATTCAGGAAGAGGCATTCCACTGCCTCCTACCTGATAAGGCTCACCGACACCATCCTCTCCGGAATGGATAGAGGGCAGATCACCTCAGCCATCTACATCGACCTTGCAAAAGCATTCTACACTGTCTCCCGCACTCTCCTTTTAATGTGCCTCTCAGAATCTGGCCTTTCTGAATCATCCACAAACTGGTTCAGCGCCTACCTCACAGGGAGGACCCAGTCCGTCAGAATTGCGGATGCCATATCCACCCTCCTCTCCATGACCACTGGAGTCCCCTGGGTTTGGTACCTGACCCCATTTTGTTTTCCATTTTTCTAAATGACCTGCCACTAATCTGCACATCTACATCTATCCAAATGTGAGCAGATGACACCATTGTATTCACCTCTGGTTCTTTCCTGGAAGACGTAACTACCAAACTTCAGGCTAATTTCAGCAAAGTTCAGCTCTGGTTCAGCTCTCATCAGCTTGCCCTAAACACAAAAAAAAAAAGTTGCCATGACCTTCGGCACAAGGCAATGACTGTCTAGGCTCTCCACCCTCCCCTCCTTTTACACCATGGATGGGACAGTACTGGATAACAGCACCTCCTTCCGGTACTTAGGGGTCTGGCTCGACCAGCACCTATCCTTCTCTGTTCACATTGACGCAATCTTGAAATAATTTCACCCTAAGCTCGGTGCCCTGTTCAGGAACCACAGCAGCCTCCACCAACCATGAGGCATGAACTCATGCAGAAAATTATGATTCCATCCATTGACTACTGCGATGTAGTCTACAGTGTCGCTTCAAAGTCTACCCTATCCAGACTGGACTCCCTCTTTAATGTCTTCTGCCTCTTTGCTCTCAATGCCTCCCCCGCACCCATCATTGCAATCTCTGCCGTTCTCTTACATTCCCATCCCTCAAAAATCACCGCCAACTGCACTGTGCAAAATTTGTCTCAAAATTCTGGCTTGACTCCCTCCCATCCTACCTCTCCTCTGTACTATCCTCATCCCCCACTCTGACCCACGCCCTTAGATGCACTGACTCACATCAATTATTAATCCCATGTGGAGAACCTCCGCCAGCCAATCAGCCTTCTCTCACAGCTTCCCTAAACTCTGGAATGACCTCTCTCCTCAAATTCACCGCTCCTCCTCTACTCACTCCCTAGCCACCACCATGGCAAATTACCTTATGGTAAATTGTACCTGCACATGATACCCTCATGTGTCTGCCCTCCTGTCACCCTATACCCCGACTGCCTGACCAGCAGCACCTAACATATGAGACGGAGGCTGGCTTATATGCTAACTATAGCACTTACTACTCCACAGTGACTTACCTGCGCTTTTTGTCTGTACATGAACAACTGCTCTGGCTATTCGTGTCATGTGTCTAACTGTTCCCAAGTTGTTAACCATAACTCAGCTGTTATTCCTACTGAATGCAACTACATAATACTGTACAACTTGTAATGTTAACAGTTCTTCTCATTGATAACCTGCATGTTATCCTCTCCTGTGAACTACTGTAATGACAAATGTACTCTCTTTGATAGCCTGCGTGTTATCTCCCTTGTTTCCCCACCCCTCAGGTCGCACCGAGAGACGAGCATCTTTTTGCTCAGTGTACCTTTCCTGGTAAAACAATTCAGTAAATAAAATAAATAAAGAACATCGAGAGGTTTTGGGGACTTGGAACGCTCTCGAGGTTCCCAAAGTCCCCAAAAATCTCGAGATGGCCTTACTGCTGAGAAATAGACACTTATCTATTAGTTATTTTTTGTAATATATGGATCCTCTTCTAAATTCCGTGGCTTTTTTTGTGCATTCTGTGAGACGCGCTGGCTGACCACCGCACTGAACACTCACTTGCTGTTGACTGACAGTCACACTGGAGACTCACTTACTTGCCCTCGTCCCCCCACCCCACCCCCCGTGTCTGTTAATAATTTATTTTTTACATTTGGTGGACAAGTCCTACCTTTTAGTTTTTTCATCCTTTCGGGAATGCAGGATCAACCAGATAATCCACTGAATGAGAGAAAACAATAAGACGCAGAAATGAAGGACACGTATTAGTCTTGGTAAGGGAGACTAAATAGCTGCCATGTTTTTAAAATTGTTCTGCCTGCCCAGATAGGAAAGCAGCTAATGAGAATGCACGCAGTGAGTTTGGCTGTGCAGGACAGGACTTGGGACCATGAAAACTGGTTTCTATGGGAGGCAGACTTACAGAGGCGCTGTGACATTTCTGTGATAATACCATGGTTCAGAGCTAAAACCATTTATTATCAAGTCTGAACGATAGTATTATCACACTGAAACCACGTATTATCAGTGCTCAAATGGCAGTATTATGGCATTGGTGGTTGTGTATTACAAGAAAATCTTCCAATGGGCCAAGACAGTATTATTAAGGTTTATCTATATATTACAAAGTACTTATGCAGACATCACAGTGGCTGTCCCCTGGGACCAGTGATCGTCATACAGATGGTTCAAACATTAAGACAGGTGCACAGTCAAACCCCACAAAGATGGAGGTCCTGGACTTTAAGGGGAGTGGATGTTAAAAACATGGACTTCCTCAGAAGCAGCCTAGCAGGGGAGGATTGTCGGGGAGGAAGACAGTAACAGCAGAGAAATGTAAGGGAAGGCATAGTGAAGGCAACCAGCCTCTGCATGAAGGAAGTGAGCAAAAGCAGGAAGGAAAAAAATACCATTATGATACTGTAGGGAATTGGCCACAAAGGTGAAGGAAAAAAGGGTGGCATTCAAAGAGGTATGAAGAAATGTAGAGGGATGAAGATAGGGATGTAGACTAGATAAAACAGAGGGAAGCAAGTAAGGCAGTAAGAGGAGCAAAGGTGAAAACAGAGGAAAGGATAGCCAAAGGAGTAGCAAAAGGGGACAAGACTTTCTTCTTCTACGCAAGTGAGAAGAGGAAGCCAAAGGGAGGGACAGTGAGGACAAGGAGGACTGCAGAGGAAGACTGCAAAGAGGAGAATCAGAAAAAAGCAGACATCCTGAACAAGCACTTCTGCTCAGTATTCAGAGGAGGGAGCCCGGATAGATCACCAAGGAGCTGGAGCACTTGGGAGGGGGGGGCTGGACACAAGTTCATTTTCAGAGGATAGAGTCCTGAAAGGACTTGCACATCAGAAAGTGGACAAGGCCATGGGACCAGACAGGATATGCCTAAGGGTATTTAGGGAACTCAGTAAGGTGCTTTCTGCATCTCTGATGGCCTAATTCAACAACTCACTGGAAACAGGAATTGTTTTAGAGGACTGGAGGGCTGGTGAGTCTCACATCAGTGATGGGAAAATTAATGGAAACCTGTTAACAGAAAGGCTAGGGAGTATTTTGAATCCAGTGGGTTAGAAGATCAAAGGCAGCAAGGATTCATGGTGGGGGGGGGGAGGTTATGCCAAACAAATCTGATTGATTTCTTTGACTGGGTGACTAGGGAAATAGATTAAGGAAGAGCAGTGGACGTGGTTTATTTTGACTTCAGGAAGGCCTTCAACACTGTGCCACATAGGAGACTGACAAAGAAATTGGGCAGTCTAGGGGTGGGATCCAAGGTGGTAAACTAGGTAAAAAACAAGTTAATAGATAGGTGACAGAGGGTGCTGGTAAACAGCACTCACTCTAATAAGGGGAGAGTGACCAACAGGGTGCTGCATGGTTCAGTACTGGGACCAGTGCTCTTCCATGTCTTCTTAAGTGACATTGCAACAGAATTGGAAGGGAAGGTGTGCCTTTTAGCAGATAACAGCAAAATCTGTAAATAGGGCAGATACCCCGGAGGGGGTGGACAGAAGGGACCTTAGAAAATTATAAGAGTGGTCGGGGACATGGCAACTGAAAAATATATAGATAAAAAAATACATGAAAAATAAATAAGAGTATTATCTGTTTGGTGAGTGGGCCCTCATTCCACCAATTTGCGTTTTTGGTTTTTTTTTATCTGGAGTTCACTGCCACAAAGTGCAGAATCATTCACTTATAGCACAGAAACCCTGGAAATTAGTATAAAATGGGGGAGGGGTACTGACAGTCACTAAGCAGGCAAGAGACCTTGTGGTTATCATATCTGATGACCTTAAAATGGTGGGGCAGCGCCACAAGGCAGCGGTAGGGCTGGTGGGCAGCGGGCTGCTGAAAAGCTTGGGAGGGAGGGAGGGAGGGAGGCAGACACTAATCCTTTTTTGAAGTAGATAATCCTGAAGGGACTTGCTAATCTGAAGGTGGACAAAGAAGTGGAGCCAGATGGGGTACAGCCAAGTGTATTGAAGGAGCTCAGGGAAGTACTGGCTGCACCTCTGACAGTTCTATTTAACATCTCACTGGCAATAGGAGTTGTTTCAGAGGACTGGAGGAGAGCAGATGTAGTCCCACTACATAAAAGTGACTTCTAAGTTTCTATTGGGTGCATAGAGAGAGGTATCACCAACAGGAAGACGGAGGTGGTGTTATCACTGCCTTGGTCACCGGCGAGACCCTCCCCACCTAGAGTTCTGTGTCCAGTTTTGGTGGTTGCATCTCAGACAAGTCATAGATAGGGCGGAGGCAGTCCAGAGTAGGGCAACTAAAATGGTGCAGGGGTTATATCACAAGCCCAGTGAGACTGAGGAATCTCAACTAGAGATGGTATTGACCTCGATTCGCTCCGCGGAGTGATTCATGGAGTGAAGGCGATCAAGGAGTGCCCAACGCGAAGCAGAGTACTCGTATTATAATGGGTAATGCAAAGTCCACTGAAAACAATGACTGTGCATTACTCCGCCTTCCCAAACCACTGCTCCACTGATCTTTAAGGTGAAGTACATTGAAAACAATGTACTTCGCCTCACTTCGCTTTCTTTTTAAGCTCCAAAGGCGAATGTTGCAGTGATTTATGGGATTTCAGGTCACATGGGCTCTAGATTGTTCTGCACAACCTCAGTTCGGATAGTGTGTGTAGGAAGCTGTAGGAGACAGTTTGTTTTGGGAGTTCGCTGTGATTCAAACCTTCTAAAAGCTGTTAAAAAAGCCTTTTTGAGTAATTTTTTTTGCTGAAACTTTAGTTCATCGATTCTAGGAAACCCTCCTGTGCTCATATCGTCAAGCATTCATTGTTTGTGTATGGATTTTGAATATTAATGTACAACATTCAGTCTGTGTACTGAGAGACAGTGGAAGTGTGCTTTGGGGGCGGGGTGTATCTGTGGTGTAGGTAGATTAATTCTGTTTTGGTGATATTTTTCTTGAATAACTGTATTAATGTACACACTAATATTTTCAATAATTCTTGAAATTGTTTTGCTGATTGTTGTGGTGCAGCAGTGCATAATTTTAGTTTGTTTAAAATACGTGGTTATATAACTGAAGTTTTCAATTTGCTACACATTATTTAGTGTGTGTATGTGAGTATGTGTGACACGTGTCATCAAATCAGACATCTTTTATTGTGCCACATAGTAATTTCAGTAATGTGAACCTGCTATCTACTGTAGCTGCATGATTTTTGTACTTCTTTGTGGTATCTTTACTGGTACTAGTACTAGTGACTGTTACTGCAGTACACCGCCAGCCCCCCCCCCCCCAATGGCCTGCCCCAACCGACAAAGGCATTCTTTTCCAGATTTGAATTTCAGATGGTGAGCACTGGTTAGGTGTTGTACCTTTGAGTCTGCATCTCTTCAGTGCACAGCGCAATCTTAATCTGTCTGTGCATTTGCATCTCTTTAGGGCCCAATCTCCATCTGTAACTTAAGTCACAGTTGTTTCTTTGGCTTCCCTTCAGAGTACTGGACTGGTGTAATGCATATCTCTGCATGAACATTGAACTCATTAATATGTGTTTTTAAGTCAGGGCCATCATCACGAGTCACTCGTGATACAAATCACGTTCTTCATCATCATGGTCACAGATGCAGTCACAAATTATGACTCACGATCACGTCATGAATCACAAAATTAAATTTTTTACTAGTTACTTGGATGCATTGTAATCCTGTTTTGTAGTATCTCTCCAGGCTTCACCACCCCACAACTGTACTCATTAATAAGAGTTTTTAAACTGGGGAGTTTTGTGCTACAGCTCATTGGGGAAGTACAACCGTAGGCATTTGCGTTCCCATACAGTTTCATATTGGTTATCTCGGTCACGTCGAATCTCATTCTTCATCATCACAGTCACAAGTGCAGTCACAAATTATGATTCATGATCACATCACGAATCACAAAATTAATTTTTTTACTAGTTACTTTAGTTACTTGCATGTATTGTAAGCCTGTTTTGTAGTATCTCTCCAGGCTTCACCCAATCACCACCACTGTACTCATTAATAAGAGTTTTTAAATTGGGGAGTTTTATGATACAGGCTCAGCTCATCGGGGAGGTACAGCCATAGGCATTTGCATTCCTTCCTGTACAGCATGTGAGTTACAGTACCGTAAGTAGTGGTGGGCGAAGTGGCCCCAATTCGCTCCATGAAGTGATTCAGGGAGTAATGCGGAATCCGCAGAGTACTCCGCAATGTGAAGCAGAGTACTTCGCTTTATAATGAGGAACGCGAAGTCCATTGAAACCAATGACTTTGTGTTATTACACTTTCCCCAAGCCACTTCTCCACCAATTTTAAGGCGAAGTACATTGGAATCAATGTAATTCGACTCACTTCGCCTTGTACTTGAGCTCCAAATGAAATTCTGCAGTGATTCATGGGACTGCAGGTCACATGGGTGTTAGATTGTTCTGCACAGCCTCAGTTCTGGCCTGGGTAATGCGTGTCTAGTGGTAGCTGTAAACACTTTGTTTTCAGAGCTCTGCGATTCAAACCTCTAAAAGCTGTTTAAAATGCCTTGTTGAGTAATTTTTTTTTTTGCACAAAATTTAGTTCATTGATTGTAGGAAACCCTTCTGTGCTCATATCATCGAGTGTTTATTGTTGTGTGTGGATTTTGAATGTTAATATAGAACAGTCAGTCTGTGTACTCTGAAGTGTGCTTTGGGGGAAGGGTGTATTTGTGGTGTAGGTACATTAACTGGGAGAAAAAGGCAGTCTCTGTTTTGGTTATATTTATCTTGCATAACTGAGTTAATGTACACACAGTAATATTTTCAGCAATTCTTGACATTTTTTTGCCGATTGTTGTGGTGCAACAGTGTATAATTTGTCTGTTTAAAACATTTGGTTATATTACTAAAGGTTTTCAATTTGCTGCGCATTACTTGTATTGTGTGTGTGAGTGTGTGTGCGATGCATGCAATTAAATCAGACACCTTTTATTGTGCCACAGAGTAATTGCAGCAGTGTGAACCTACTATCCACCACACCTGCATGAATTTTTTTTATTACTTTGTGATATCTTTACTGGTAGTGGATTGTTACTGTTGTGCAGTAATCCCCCAACTGGCAAAATGTATTCCTTTCCAGATTTGGATTTGTGACTTAGTTATTGTGAGCACTGGTTAGGTGTTGCTGTGCCTTTTCATATGCTTCTCTTGAGTGTGCAGCGCAATCTCAATATGTCTGTGCATTTGCAGTGCACCATTAATTCTAGGAGACTTCATTTCTTGTTATGCTCTCATTTCACTTCATGAGCACTAGGGAATTTTCTAGACACAAGACAGAAGCATTTCGTGAGCACTGGAGAATTTTCTGGACACGACAGTAGCACTTTGGGGATGCACATTAATTCTGGTGACTGTGTGTGTGGGGTGCTGCCAATATTGTTGTCACTCCACCTTGCTACGCGTTAAGGCGGAATAACAATGTGAAGTAATACTCACAAGGCGAAGTGAGCCTTTCCAATGGGGCACTCCACACGTGAAGTGCCCACTTCGCAGATGGAATTTAAATATGCTGCATCTCTAATCTCAACATGTACACTCTAGAAGAGAGGAGATAGAGTGGGGACATGACAAAGACCTACAAGTACCTCACAGTATGAACAGGGTGTAAGAGGGGAGTCTATCTCACATGTGGATGTGCACCAAGACAAGATAACATGCAATAAAGATTGAAGGAGGGAAATTTAAGAGGGATGTGAGGAAGTACTACTTCACTGAAAGAGCAGTGGACACCTGGAACAGTCTGCCATCAGAGGTGGTGGGAGCAAAGACAGTGAAGGACTTCAAACTTGCATGGAATAGGCATAAGAGAATATTGGTAAATAGGCGTGGGGGAGAGTTGATAGAGACCAACTAGGGTCACAGAAACTTAGAATCTGCTGGCAGATAAAGACCGCTTGGCCCAACTAGTCTGCCATTTTTCCATGCCTATAGTATCACCGCAGATCCTATTTGATCTCTGGTCTATTTTCCCTCACCCTCTTTCTTTCCTCAAAGATTGCTTTGGTGCCTATCCATGTATTCTTGAACCCCAGCCCTGTTTTCATCCCCATCATGTCCACTGGAATCCACCACTCTTTCTGCAAAGAAGAATGTTATCACATCTCTCCTGATTTTACCTCCACCCCTCCAGTTTCATGGCATGTCCCTCATGTTCTCGAGCACCTTTTTTCTGAAAAATACTTCCCTCCTGTACCTTATTTACTCCCTTTATGTACTTAAACATCTTTATTATATCCTTCTCTCCCTCATCTCTTCCAGTGTGTACATATTCAGGTCCATACGTCTCTCCTTATAGGTCTTCTTATGCAGACCCTACACCATTTAAGTTTCCCTCCTCTGGACCACCTGCAGTCTGTCTATTTTCCTTCCAGGTCTGCGGAGACAGACTAGGCAGGGAAAATCTAGGCAGACTAGGTGGGCCAAGTGGTCCTTTCCTGCTAACAATTTCTGTGTCAAAATGATAGCATGAACTGCTACTGTGAGCTTTTGGTGCTGAGTGAGTATCAGGTCCTTGTTATATTTGACACTGAGACTTGTGATGTTAAAAGAGGACTGCCATTTTTATGTTGGTGCACTTGCGCAGACAACATCTTGTGGCAGTGCAGCTTTGGAGGCGCGGTCGCTGTTGGGCGAATGCAGGGCACACATCAGTAGGTGTGTCCCTCATTCCCCAATCAGCCTGCATGCTGGCGCCAAACCATGCATACATAATGTGGCAAGCACATCTAAGAAAAGGTCCGCTGCAATCCGAGCAAAGCTCGTCAGATCGCAGGGACCTTCCTGGACATGCTCGCCGACATTATGAGCATGGCGCACAGTGGCTGCCAACTGCCGACTTCGGGGTGCTCAATCCCTTCTGTTAACCTTCCTCTGTACTTCTGACAGGGGAGCCCACCCCTGTCGGCATAAATCACCTTCCCCTATTTGTTAAATGCCGAGGGTGCCCAATCCCTCGCACGGTGCCTCCCGCTTTCTTGTGTGCTGACGGGTGCCAATCCTCCCGTCGGGCATACATTCCTCCCCCCTGTTGTGTGCTGACAAGCGTGCCCAATCCCCCATTTGTTACAAACCCCCAAACAGTTAGGTGGCACGCTGGGAGCCCATCCCAACCTGCCAAATTCTCTAAAACAAAAAAACTGTCCCGTGATGTTTTTTTTTTTCCTTTTCACCTGTAAAATGAAAACGGTCCCTCATAGGCTCCCTGCCCTCCACCCACACCCACCCTCTGTGCACCCTGCCTCCCCACACCCCCCTCACCCCATACTTGCCTCCGGAGTTCAGCGACGATCTTCGGTGGATGGGGAACACGTCTGCACTCCTCAATGCCGACCGTGAACCAAGGAAATGCCGGGTAAGCTGTATAATGGAATAAATAGGGTTTTTTACAACTTTGATGCATATCTCTGGCATTTTTTTGGAATTTTGGCCCAAAATTTTCAACATGGGGTTTTGGGACCCCTCCTCATGAATTCTTGCACTGTCAGGGCATTATTCAGTACCGAAAGGTGATTTCGTATTCACTGCATGGAATCACCTTTCAGGACTGAGTAACAAAATGACAGTGCCACTGTTCATGAGGGGGCCTCTCAAAAAGCCTATATTGCAAATTTGGTGGGAAAAATCCCCAAAATGACTGTTTTACGAGCATGTGTTGCGCAGTTGCTACACACGCTCATAAGTTAGTGAATTCACAATATTTTCAAGCCAAATTCTCAACATAGGCATTTTATCACACCTTCTTGTGAATTGTATAGCTGTCATTTATCACATCCTGGCCAAAATGTGTTTTCGCACTTCCGGCGCAGAATAGCGTGCTTGCTGTGTGAAATCAGTGTTCAGAACACATTACAAAAATGACAGTGTCACTGTTCATGAGCAGAGGTCCTAAAATGCCTGTGATGAAAATTTGGTGACAATACTCCATAAAGTGACTGTGTTACGAGCGTGCATTGTGCAGTTTGCACTGCGCTCGTAAGTTCGCAAACTTATAATATATTTTCACTCCAGATTTTCAACAGTGCCATTGTTCTGCACCTTCTAATGAACAGTATAGCTGTCATTTTTCACATCCTGACCAAAATCTGTTTTTGCAGTTCCGGCGCAGAATAGCGTGGTCGCTGTGGAAAGTCTGTGTTTAAGATACATTATGAAAATTACAGTGACACTGTTCATTACCAGATGTCCTAAAATGCCTATGCTGAAAATTTGGGAACGAAAGTCAATAAAATGAGTGTTTTACGAGCGTGCATTGCGCAGTTTGCACGCATGCTCATGACTTTGTGAATCTGTAATAGTTTCACTCCAGCTGCTCATCTTTGGCATTTTTCCATACCTCCTTATGAACAGTGCAGCTGACTAAATGTGTTTTCGCATGTCCGGCGCAGAATTGCACGGTCGCTGTGCGAAATCAGTTTTTGGGACAATCTGAGGAAATGACGGTGACACTATTTATGAGCAGAGGTCCTAAAATGCCGATGTTGAAAATTTGGTGCCAAAAGGCCCTAAAATGACTGTGTTGCAAGTGTGCATTGCACAGTTTCCACGCACCCTTGTAACTTTGTCAATCTGCAATACTTTCATGCCACATTTTCACCACTGGCATTTGTGCACACCTCCTTATCAACAGTCCAGCTGCCATTTTTCACAGCCTGCCCACAATGCGTTTCCACAGCTGTGGCGCACAATGGTGTGCTCGCTGTGCAAAATCACCTTTTGGACACATTAACAAAATCATAGGACTATATGTTTCTAGCTCCGCCACTGCCACTGCCACTGCCAATGCCAGCATGACAACATTCGGCATTGACGAATGCTTGTCAAAATAACTATAGTTTTTGGAAATAAGTATCTATATACCTATTGATGAAGTATCTGCATTATCCTACAGGTATTTTTAAAAAATAAAATCAGGCCAGCAAGACTCATTCATTCTCCGTTGATGCTGTAAACTGCAAATATTGTAGTTTCTGTAGCACATAAATAGGAGTTCAGTTCTGGGATGGACTGCGTTGTATTGTGACTACCTGCGTACACTATATAAGAACATGTATGGTAGCACACATGGGAGAGTGTCTGTACTGACAGAAAACAAAGTGATGAGAAGTAATTCCAAACCCAGGGTTCTCTAGATTCAGATGGGAAGATGCTATTAAACACTTTTCAAACTATTCAATTTGCTGCGCTTGTCTACAGATGTTTGCCAGTTCACATCAGTACATGCATTTTGCACTGAAGAAGCAGTTTTACTGAAGAAACTCACTGTATAGATTCTTGAGTGATGGTTTTGAGTGTGTTATCACATCCATGTTTCTAAAGTGGTACAGTGGAAGTCCACCATGATGAAATCCAATTTTGCAAAATTCTGCAGCAGTTACTGCAGGAAACAAGACAATTTCAATGGAACTTAATTTCCTTTTGTCATCCAGGAAACTGTGGCACTGCACTTCATCCAGGTGGGCTCCACTGTAAGATGTTTTTTTTTATAATTTAGTTGTTTAACCAGGTATAGCATACTAAGCTGAAAGCTTTTATACAGGAGCAACCTGGGACCACAAGGAGGTTAAGTGACTTGCTCAGGGTCACACAGTATGCAAGTGGAAGCTGTGGGATTCAAACCCAGGTCTGGTCTGCTGGATGTCACCAGATTTGCAGCTCAGAGCCTTAGACCACTGCGCTATACTGCCTCCTTTTAGGAGCATACCAATGTGCGTGTGCTTGTTTAACCCCAGTCAGCTGCATATTCATTAAAAGTGACTGCTTGTGAGACTCACCATTTCACTCTCTGTTTCTTATCAGCTGGAATGCATGGCTACCTTGTAGTAAACAAATGTGAAGATAAAGAAGTAACCAGAGTTAAAGTTCCCACATCTCTGAGAATTTTGACCCAAAGCTGGAAATACTATATTGCTGCTGAAGAAGTTCTCTGGGATTATGCTCCTGACATACCAAAACACATCGACAAGTAAGATGTTAGCAATGGGTTAGAGTCTTTTAATTCTAGAAAACTGGTTCAGATTAGGGTTGCTTAGATTCTGTGTCATAGAATTGAATTTGTTGACTTCCAACCCAATTTTTGGATTTAAGAGTTCCAAAATTGTAGTTTCAAAATACTAATTCTGAAATTTAAGGCTAAAACATGTTTTTACATAGGAATTTAGGAATTAGGGTTCCAAATCTGATTCTGATTTTGAAGTCCTTTTCAGAATTGAATAAGAATATAAGCAGTCCTGTTCTACTAGAATCGACCAGTTCTGAGCATAGTAGTTCAGATCAAGTCTAGGTCAGTAGAGACAAAAGTCGTAATTTAAACAATATACCATGACAGGGAGTGGGTATACTGGTAGATTTACTACGCCTGGTATGGTTCGGTCACGAGGTGCAGCTGAGTGACTTAACCACACCAGAAGTGGTAAATCTACCCATATACCCACTCCCTGTCATTGTATATTGCTATTATACAATGTTCAACTTGTTTGTTTTTTTTTGTTTTTATAGTGATATAAAACTTTTACAGTGGGTATACTGGAGCATTTACCACGGTCATGTGATCTGTTTTGACCAATGAGGTTACAGGATTTTCATACCCCATTGTATAATAACTGGTAACTGGGAAATTAGTTATGTAAGTCTGCTCTCAGTCCATTTCTAAGTGGATGGATCTCTACTAGGGCTGGACAAAATCTGCAGATATCACCTTTGTCTCAATGACTGCAAAATTCCATGATAATTGCAAACATAAAATTCCTCTGGTATATTGAGATTCTTGACTGCTCCTAACTTGGCCATCTTTTTTTGCTTTTTTCACAATTTATTTAACCAGCATAGCCCAGCTGAGACGTAACATGTTGTTTCCAGTAGGGTCCTGATTCTGCCTCTTTCCACAGCTGGGTGGATATGAGCACTGGGAGGTTAAGTGACTTCCCCAAGTCCACAAACTGAGAATTTGGACCTAGTGGAGTTTGAACCTGTGTTCTCTTGGTATACTTCTCAACCTTTCTTCACCAAAATGTGTGACACGGTGTGTGACAAATGAGCAGAATGTGTGACATATTGTCTATCATGGCACTGGAAGTTCAAAACACTATAGCTATCACTATCAGTGCACTAATGTTCATTTTGTTTTTGTATAACTAAGTATAATAGATCATTATGAATTTCTGCTTTAAAGTCTCAGTGGGGAATATGGAATATCACCTTCCCCATGATGGACAAAGGGTTTTGAAGAGGTAAAATGAGTGATGTACCTCATAATGTGTGACAGTTGATAGGTATGTCTCTTGGATCCCAAGCTGGTGGTCTAATCACTGGACCACACTGCCTCCAAGATTTATTTGAGGGAGGTGTGACCTAGTGGGGGAGCGTGATGACAGCAGAACTGGAGAGCTCCTACAGGATCCTCTACATAACCTCTCCATCTGGCATTTCATTCAGCTACAACCTTATCAAATTGGTGGCAAATTGTCTTTCGATGCCTTCCACAGCAAAATTAAATAAAAAGCAGGGGAAGCTGCACTTTAAACTGCCAAAAGACTTGAAATCAGATCAGGGCCTACCTCATCCAGCCGCTCCTGGCCCAGCAGATCCAGGGGTGCACTACAACACTGGGACTTAAGGGAACCCCCTAATTCCAGTACATCCCAGCAGGACAAGGTGCCTTGCGCTGAGATGGCGGAAGGGTACCAGACACTTGAACTCCTGCTTAAGGACTTAAAGTATGATTTACGTACTAAGATGGAGTCAGGATTTGAAAATATGACTTCTCAACTCCAACACCTTCAGCAGACCATTAACACTATCTCAGAAATGGTTGATTCGCATGAAAGCAGACTGGGAGAACTGGAAGTTAGGCTGGGGGCTCAAGAGAACACTGTGCAGCTTATTAACTCTGATCTCCAAAAGGCACTGAAGGAAAGTGAGTTTTTGAAATGGGCCATAGACGACCATGAAAACAGAGAGAGGAGATGTAATGTTCACCTCTTGGGGATGCCAGAGGGGCAGGAAGGTCAGGACTGTGCTACATTTATCCGCAACTGACTACGGCAAACTCTGCAAATACCTCAAGACGTTTCTCTGGAAATGCAGAGAGCCCATAGATCGCCAGGGGCTAAACCATCACCCAACCAATGTCCCAGGCATATCATTATTACATTTCTTCAGTACCTAGATCGCCAGTATGTCCTAGAGGCAGCAAGGAAGCAGGACCGTATAGTGGTGCAGCAGAGCTAAGTGAGTATTTTTCTGGACTATTCCCAGCAACTGCAGCTGCAGAGAAGAGCCTTTTCAGAAGTCAAAAAATGGCTTCATGCATTGGAGTGCCCTTTTTCTCTGATTTGTCATGCCAGTTTGGTGATTCTCCTGCAGGGCAGTAGCCAGAAATCATTCACCAATCCGGAGGCAGCCTTAGAATTTGTGCAGGAACTGGAGAAATGCCATCAAGAACCTCCTAATGCGTGAGATCTACAGGCGTTACAATTTCTTCAAGTCTTAGGTTGGCAGGTGCTGTAGTCTTTTGTGGCTTTCATGGGCTGAGTAGATGTGGGAAGGGAGCATCATTCCCCCGACCACAACACCCAGGGGGTGGCCTATCAGTGCTGGTGTGTGGGGGTTCCCCCTTCTAACCCTCTCTCACCAAGAGGGCACTTGCCAACTGGGGCCACTAATTGAGCCTCTTGTCAGGCCCATATTACCGTATATTTGGCTGCAGGTGAATTGGTACAGAACTGCTAGCACTGCAGGCCTTTGTTTCAGCTACTGTTGGTGACCTCCAGCTGTGGGTCTCCAGGTGAGGACTAAGACACTTAAGACTCTCAGCTTGTTACCCACAGACTTTCTAATTGTATGACTATGGCGATACAGGCATACTACCTGCCATGTCTTACTTTGTTGCTTGTTGCTAGCTAACTTCTTTGGTTCTGTTTAATAGTTAAAATAAGCTGTCTCATTGGGGGTTGGGACCTGACCTACCGATTCTGGGGAATGTATAGTAATGGTCTCTACGCATTGCACGTGGGCATCTGAGCACTAAGTATTAAACTACCCCATGTATTTTTAAGGAAGCACATTTCCCTGCCTTCTTCAGTCTGGGAAATGTTTTGCTCTTGAGGGGACCATACTAAATGCGTAATTTTGATGACTGGTTAGATTGTACCAGTCTGTCAGGGGGGCTTGGGCTCCCCTCCTCCCTCTCTCCCTCCTGCAAGGGGGGGTAGTGCACCCCTGGGGGCCTTCCCTCTCTTCTGGGAATAATTTTTCTTAGAGATGGAAGGGAATTTTCTTTCTTATTGTTTGTAGTTATATAGAGGATCAGCAGCTCGATCTATGAGAAGGAGAGATAGAGATGCTGTGGGCTTTTGGGGACGGAGGGGGTTTGGTTGGTTTGTTTACCTTTCAGCACTGTTGCTTATTCCTATGTTGGGGGGAGATACAGAGCGAGTCTTTTTTATTTGACTAATGGTGTAACATGAGGAGAACATTGGGGGGTGGGTGGGTTTGGATTCCTTTCAAAGCATTGTATCTTGTTCTACTATTTCACCTGCTCTCGGGGAAGGGTAATTTTCTAGGCAGAAATGTTACTGTATGAAAGTGTTCATTCAAAATGTTCTGATGTTGAGGGTGTTAAGGGGGGGATTGGCCTTTTGGGAAATCAGTTTACTGTTCCTAAAGTTGTCCTTTCGGAACAAAATTTATAGGGTATCAGTTCTACTTTCTGGACCTATCTTTTTTAAATTGCTGGTGACAATGGAAGCAAGAGCATTCTTCATTATCAGTAGGCAATGTAGATGAATAGATTGACCTTAATATCATGGAATGTCAATGGTGTTAGGACAATGGTGAAGAGAAAATGAGTATGGAGCCAAAATAAAAAGTTGAAAGAAGACAGTTTTTTTTGCAGGAGATCTGCTCCATGTGGAAGGAGGCCTCCAGATTGGTCGCTTCCTGCGGAGGCTCTTTTACAGCTGCCCCTTTTACATCGAAAGCAAGGAGTGTGGTGGTCTGGATATGACCAGAAATTCCACACAAGCTAATTTCCTTCCACTCAGATCCCCAAGGGTGCTATGTTCTGGCAGTAGTGGATTTGGGGGGGGGGGGGGTTCAGTTACACTCTGGGCTCCATTTATGGTCCTAATTTTTACTCTTCAGACTTTTTCAAACATTTTGCTGTGACCTTGGCTCCATACCCAGATAATATTTTTTAGGAGGAGATTTTAATACCTATTGGGCCCACGGTTGGATCACTCAGGTGTTAGAATGAGGCCTACTCCCCGGAGTGTATCAGCTCTTAGAAATTTGGCAGAGGGAAGAGCACTGACTGAGGCCAGGAGGCACTGTCACCCCCAAGATAGGGAATATTCTTTCTTTTCCCACACCCATAAGCTATATACTCACTTAGATTACCTGTTTTTGCCTGTGTCTTTAGTGGGCAAAATACAGGAAGCCAGATATGGTCCCATCACTGTCTCAGACCATGCCTCCTTGAGGGTGTTGGTCTCACCTCTGGAACCTGATCCCCCCAGTTCCAGTTGGCATATGGACCCTTCCCTTCTTTTGGATAGGGGTTTTCTGGCACAAATCAGTGATAGTATCAGAAACTTTCTGGCCCTTAATCATCCAGCTGAAACTAGCTGGCAAACACATGGGACACTGTGAAAGCCTTTATAAGAGGGGAGACCATATCTTATTCATCCTATATCAAAAAGCGCCTCTACAAAGAAGAAGAAGATTTATTAAAAACTACGATGTTAAACTGGAGGGCAAACTGATGAAAACAATGTGCCCCCAAAGGCTACTTGAATTGAAAACCCTAAAGGGCAAATTTCATCAAATCACTAATAGAAATCTTGAAAGAAGCCTTCTGCTCACTAAATCTACGAGCTGTTTTGATGGGGATACAGCGGGGAAGTAGATGGCAGGCCTGAAAAAGAGGAAACGAGCGTAGAGAACTATATTAAGAATGGAGGATGCAGCGGGCAACATTACATATGATTAGAAGGGTATTAATGATGTTTGTAAAACATTTTATTCCGAACTTTAATCATCGGATTATACTGGGGAAGTAAACCTGAGGACTTTTTTGCAGAACCTGGGGCTCCCAATGGTTAGTGAGGAAGATAAGCAGGCGTTGGAGGCCTCTGTCCAATTAGCAGATAGTCTGGACGATCAAGAGGGGGAAGGGCTCCCGGCCCTGATGCTATTCCGGTGGAACTTTATAGAGCAACATGGGAGTCACTGGGCCCCTTCATGCTGCAAATGATAACTGAGGCATTAGAAAGTGGTTCCCTTCCTCCCTCACTTTATTTAGCTACAATTACAGTTCTCCCCAAATTGGGGAAAGATCCCATCAAGAGCTCCACGTACAGACCAATCTCTCTCCTTAATTCCGATTATAAGATCATACCAAAATTAATAGCCAGCAGGCTGGAGTAAGTCCTTCCCCAACTGATACATCCCAATCAAGGGGTTTCGTCAAAGGAAGGCAAGCAAAGTACAATATTAGAACCCTGAATATCATGTATAGTTGGCCTAAAGGTAGGGGAGAAACGGGGGGGTTGTTGGCCTTAGAGGCAGAAAAGGCTTTTGACCAGGTTGAATGGCCCTTCATGTATGCTGTGTTGGAGAAATTCGGCCTCAGGGGAGGGGTGTGTGTAAATGGATTCAAACCCTTTATAAATGCCCACGAGCCCAAATTTTAACAAATAACATAATTTCGGACCCTTTTCACTTAGCTAGAGGAACAAGGCAGGGTTGCCCACTCTCCCCTTTGCTGTATGTTCTTTCCTTCTAAGCTCTTGCAGCGACTATTAGGGAACACCCCGATACTGAAGGTCTCAGGGTTCAGGGGACAGACCATGTAATCTCCCTTTTCATGGATGATATTCTCCTATTCCTGAGACATCCCTGTAAGGCACTACAAGCCTTATCATGAATCTTTGAAAGATACGGCCCATTATTGGGGCATAAGATTAACTGGGGAAAATGCAAATGGTTACCCCTGGGGAGGGAGAAACATCCCATTCAAATATCTGGTTGTGATATCATGCCATCTACCAATATCAGGTACCTGGGCATTTATTTACCCTCTAAACTTTCTACTATGGCAAACATTAATTATGAGTCAGGTGGTCCGAAAGGTGAAGGAGGACTGCTATAACTGGAGATCACTACCTTTGATGCTTTTGGGGAGAATTAATCTTGTAAAAATGAGTATACTACCACAGTTTCTCTATCATTTTCAAACTATCCCAATAAACATCCCTAATAAGTACATAAAAGCTCTGGAGGGTGCCATTGCCCAATTGCTGTTGGAAGGGAAGAGGGACAGGATTAAAAAAAGCAGTCCTGTGGAGGCCAATAAGGCAGGGTGGGCTAGGCCTCCCAAATGTTAAAATTTACTACTTTGCTGCCTAGTTATCCCACATCCATGATTAACTACAGGAGGGAAATGCACGCTCAGCCTGGGTGAAGATGGAAAGTCCCCCTATGATTTATTTATACTATAGCCACTTGGTGGAATCCCTGCGAGAATTCCCAATGACCAGCATTAGGAACCCATGTACCAGAGCCTTGTGCAAGGCCTAGAAATCTGTCCACAACCTATTGCAACACTGCCCGGGACTGTCACCTGACAACCCCTTGATAGCCTTAGAGAAGGGACTGGGACATCTTGGCCATGGGCTAGAGAGCTGGAGTTCCAAAAAACTCTACCTTCTGCATCACATAGTAGAGGAAGGGCAGGTTTTACCTTTCTCTGAGTTGGTAGCCCAGGATAGAAGCCAGACACTTCTTCACTTACCTGAGATTGACAAGGCACATTGATAGCAAACTTGAGGAAACAGGGAGGGAGAGACTGGGGTGCGACCCTCTGGAAGAAACATTTATAAGCAGGTCTACAGATATAACCTTCAAATCTCTCAGGGCCTGTTATAAACTTTTGGTGGGAGCTCTTTGGGACCCTTTGGAAGACCTGCAGAGGAAATGGGAGGAGGATTTGCATCCAGACTCCCTGACGAGGGGAGTGGAACTTTATCTTCAAGAATGTCTTAAATTGCTCCATTAATAATAGACTTAGGGCCATACAATATAATGTCTTGATGAGATCCTACTTTACCCCATTCTTGGCTCATAGGATAGACCCGGACTGCTCCAACTTTTGCCCAAAACGTAGTATACATGAGGGTACCTTATTTCATATGATCTGGGAGTGTGACAGGACCAGAAGATTCTGGAAGGGCATCCTGGGAATTCTGTCTCAAATGGTTGGATGGCCACTCAGAAGAGACCCAGTGGAGATCCTATTGGTGCTCTCCCTTGGGAGATCTGGGTCCCCTCCTTCATATTTTAAACTTTGGCGCCTGGGGGTTATTTTTTATTTTATTTCTTTTATTTTATTAAACTCTAGGATTACAAATACCTTTGAGCAAGAAATGCTCATTTACAAAGGTTCCATGTCAGAGGATGGAGGGTAACATACATACAAAGGTAGACAATGATTTACATTCAATTAGCACGTTTTTTGCAGTTACAGTCATAAGCGTAGGGAGAATGCAGAGGGCAGCTTAAATGAGGTCTCAGAGTAAAAGAAAACTATTCAGGAGGGACAGTGGGGTGATCAGGCTAGGAGGGGGAGGGAAGAAGTGGGCAGGCTGAGGGGCCTCTGTTGGAGTGATGGGTGGGTAGAAGTAGCGTAGGCAGAATAGAGATAAAGGGGTAGGTGTCTGGGAGATGCACTAGTGGAGCGAGGGGGTGTAAAAGATGGGGGAAGGGCAGAAGTGGTGTAGTGGGGGTGCATGAGAGTTGGGGAGGCCTGGGGGGGGCAGGAACAGCAGGTGCCATGGTGCAGGTGGTTAGCTGTTAATGGTTATAGGTCACAGGTCAGAAGCAGCCAGGTAGATGGAGAGCCAGTCCCTTTAGGAGAAGCAGTCACATTGCGTCATTGAGGTGAGATAGAGTTGGAGATTCCTTTTTGAAAGGTCCAAGCAAAGCAGAAGAAAGTGCTTCTTTGTAGAGGGTGTTGTACCACTGAGGAGCCCTGTGTGTAAATGCCCGCTGGCCCATTGTTGTTCTGCACCTGGGAACCCTGAAGGTTTGATTTTGGGTACTACAAGTATGCTGGGTGCCATTATGGGTAGTAAGGAGCTTTTCAACACCTGGGGGCCTGAGACCGAGGAGTACCTTTTTAATTAACAGGCAGGTCTGGTATTGTATTCGACTGTAGAGGAAGCCAGCCAGCCTGGGCGTACAGGTCACAGATCTGTGTTAGGCGCGCAGTATCCATTAGAAGCCTGCAGGCTTTGCTTAACAACACTGAGATCCTGCATTGGGCAGTTGTAGAGGCAGACCCATAGATGGCAAGACCATAGTCAATGACAGAAGTGACAGAGCTGTAGATAGCCAATCTAAGGGCATCTGTAGTCATACAGTGCTTGTGCTTGTGGAGCATACCAATACGCATGTTGGCAGCCTTTGCCACATTGTCAATGTGCTGAGCAAAGGAAAGAGTTGTGATTGACCTCAGACTGTTGGCACTGTTTTGGAGACTACCAGAACCCCCTACAGTGGCTACATGGGTTAGGGACCTGACGAAAAATATGACTCTGGAAAAAATCAATACAAGGTTAGGGACCAAATGGAGAGGTATGAGGAGCTCTGGGGTCGAGAATGCCATTCAAGCTGACTGGTTTCCTTGTTTCTAACGAGGGGAGAATATTTTCTGATTATACTTTGGTTCCACAGCTGGATACTTTTAAGTATTAATCATATTTCGGGCTCAGTCGTCCCTGACAGAGCAATTATACCCAGACTGGGACTCCCGAGCTCCTCAGAGCGGTTACCTTTAGTGGTTACCTTTTGTACTTCCTTTTGAAAGCCCAGAGTGTTTTGAGTCACAGATTGATTACCTGATCTGATGTGGCTGCACCATGGCAAGCTTTTTTTCTTGCCTCTTGACCTGGATCAAGAATGATTGGAAGTGGAAGTTCAGTGAATACGGAGATATTTTAAGTGGTCTGAAATGTGATTGTCCTGTCTAAATATGTCACCTGTACTTTTGTATATGCTCTATTTTAAAAAAAATAAAGTTTACAAAAAAAAAGATTTATTTGCAAGAGATCTGAAAATTGACATGCACACTCATGTCATATGACTGAACACCTGTCAAATTTGGTGACATTCAAATCAGTACTTAAAGTTTCAGAGGCTCCAAATCTCACATTTTAAAGAGTTGCAAAATGTCATGAATATTTCAGAACTGATTGACTGCTTATAACTCACCCATCTTGAGAATTAGAATCTTGAACATTGGCATGTTTTTGCCATTTGTTGCTGGTTAAAATAAACTATAAGTTAATGGGGCCTCTGCAGGTGTCTCAGGGTATCCTCTGAGTACGAGGCTTGGGCAGAAAGACTGCATAGTGAAGCAGAGCAGTTCTGGCTCCCCCAAACCTCACAAGAGGAGACTCATATGCCATAAGAGGTACCCTGCAGATGCCCTATTAATATAAATCACTCAGGTTAGCTAGAGGGATTCATAATCTGTTTAAAAAATTGTTTTTATCATTTTAAAAAGGTAAATTAAGCCACCCTCCTGCTTGTTGTAAAGTGGAACACACCATTCCTAACATTACTGCACAAGAGACAACTAGGTATAGGATAAAAGTCCAGAACAGCGACTCTATGTGCTGACTGGCTGAAATCACATAAATGATTTATAATACCAGATATGGTGGCATTTGGTTAAGTAGTTTCAAAGTTGCAGTGGCCAATGATCTTGCATTTCATCTATTTGCATAAATTCATGACATTTTCCAAAATATGTGCCTGTATCTAACTTGACAGTGTTTAGAACTAGAGACCTGACAATTGGAACCATACCCTTTGAGGTACTATTTGGAATCCTGCAAAATATCTGTTTATGTATTTATTTAAAGCACATTGTTACCAGGTGAGAAAACAGAATCTAGGAATGTCTTGTTTCCATTTCTGATCAGATGTGTGGAGGAGGGAAAATATATGGGAAAATCAAGATCATTTCACAGTACAAGGCAGTCACAGTGTACACGATCTGATGCATGTTTTGAACTCTATGACCTCATGAGTGGTGGAGCGCTACCATTCATGAACGTTATAGAGATCAAAACCTGCTGATAAAAAAATTTGACATTTTAGCTGGTCCATGGCATGACCCTTGAATACAATGAGGTTATACAATGAGGACAATTTACAGGAACCAGGAGAAGTAAGGAGACAGTTTACAGGACTCATCATTACAGCAATATACATGGGTAAATATACATCTATATAAGACACTGAGACTCGCTGCATCACAGTTTGTAGTGATAGGATCCAGTAATGAATCAAAATGTGGGAGGTGACTAGAATAACTATGAAGGATACCACCTTGAGGACAATTATGGCATGTCACAGGAGATCTGATACTTCTTGATTGGAGCCTACACAGAATGGTAGCTGGGGGATGGGGGTTAGGGTGGATAGGAGGTTGTTCCAAATGATTGTTAGCCTGTGCCTAAGGGAGGCTTGATGATGCTCATTGTGCCTGCAATGGGGAATTTGGAACGTACTTCTCTGATCTGAGGGAGTTAGAAGACTTGGAGGCAGGAGTAAAGAGGCCATTTAAATAACCAGGAAGAATACCTGACAAAAAATACTGCACGATCAATTCTGTTGGAAAGGAAAAACTTGAGCACAACACTCCTCTAGGAGACCTCTTGTTAAATCTTACCAAAGTGAAATGTGTCAAACTACTGTGTTGCCATGTGATCCTTCACTGATTTTTCCCCTCAGTAAAGGTAGACCTTCATTAAGGACATCCCCTCCATTGGACCATGCCTTTGGAACTATGAACTGTCCATGTCAGAACCATTTAGAAACTTTTGCTAGCTGCATGCCACCCACAATGACAGGCAAATGTCGGTGCCTATAAAACATAGGTGGCCCAATTTTTTCTCAGTTCTTTCTTCTCCCATTGACCACTCATCAGACCTACAGAAAAATAGTGTTGTCACATTTCTACAACTTTACTGTTTTTCTGCTGTACAGTAAACTTATTGACATTGTCCCTGTATGCTGCCATCAAATGATGGATCTCTGAAAATTACCACTGACAGAGTTAAAGAGGCTTCAATGTACCTAAAGATTGACACAGCACCAGGGCCTGATGGACTGCAGCTGAGGGTGCTGCTGATGAACTGGTGGACCCATTGACTCATTTGTTTAACTGCTCACTGTTGACAGGTGTGGTGCCAGAGGAGTGGAGAAGAGCAGACGTAGTACCTCTCCACAAGGGAGGGAGTAGGGAGGAGGCTGGCAACTACAGGCTGGTCAGCCTCATATCTGCCATGGGGAAATTAATAGAACCCCTATTTAAACAGAATATAGTGGAATATCTAGAACAGAACAATCTTCAGGATAACAGACCACATGGTTTTGTGGCAGGCAGGTCATGCCAGATGAACCTTATTATGTTTTTTGACTGGGTAACTAAGGAAGCGGATAAAGGATACCAAGTAGACTTCCTCTACTTCAATTT
This sequence comes from Neoceratodus forsteri, assembly GCA_016271365.2. NCBI lineage: Eukaryota > Metazoa > Chordata > Ceratodontiformes > Ceratodontidae > Neoceratodus > Neoceratodus forsteri. The sequence continues at coordinate 648,338,928 of CM057458.1, read as the reverse complement.
CAGCAAGACCTTTGATTTGGTACCACACAAGCAACTGATAAAAAAGTTGGAAGACCTAGGCATTGCTAAAAGCTTAATCAGGTGGGTGGAAACTTGTCTTAGGGATAGAAGCCAAAAGGTAGTTGTCAACAATGTAAGGTCAAGCAAAGGCAGAGCCACCAGTGGTGTGCCCCAGGTATCATTCTTATGCCCACTCCTGTTTAATATATTTATCTGTGACATGGGTATAGGCATTCAGGGCAAGCTCAAGCTCTTCACAGATGTTGCTAAACTGGGCAGTAAGGCTGACAGTGTGGAGGCAATTAGGAAACTTCAGAATGACTTACAAAGACTAAAAAATGGTCTAAAGTCTGGCAGCTGAAGTTCAACACATAAAAGTGTAAAGTGCTGCACCTGGGTAAGGGGAATCCCAGGACAGATTACTGGCTCAACAGGGTCAAACTCAGCACTTCTCAGGAGGAAAGGGATCTAGGGGTCACCATATGTGACACCCTTATGCAATTGAGCCAAAGTAGCAAAACTTACAGCTAGGCAAATAGAATGCTGGGGTGCATTGGGAGAGGATTCAAAAGCAGGAGCAGGGAGGTGATCCTCCCACTTTATAGGTCCCTAATGAGACCCCACCTAGAGAACTGCATCCAGTTTTGGAATCCATCCCGTAAAAGGACCGTTATAGGCTGGAGACTATGCAGAGAAGAGCGACCAATATGATACAGGGCTTCCATCGTCTCTCCTATGAGGAACACCTGACTAAGCTTAATTTGTTCTCACTGGAAACAAAGAGGGAGAGAGGGGATATGATTGAGACCTTCAAGTTCTTGAGAGGCATTAATAAGGTGCCATACACAGAAGTATTCCAAAGGGTCGCCAGCTCGACCACTAAGGGACACAAATGGAAGCAATGGGGAGGAGCTTCAGAAGAATATAAGAACGCTTTTCTTCACAGAAAGAGTGGTGGAGCCCTGGAATGGCTTACCAGCAGACGTGGTGAGTGCAAGGACCATAACAGCTTTCAAAAAGGGGTGGGATAGAGCAAGGACTCAAGAGGGAACTGTGGGACTAGGTAAGGATGCAAATCAGAAGGGGGGGCTAGATCTCGGGACCCACATAAGGTCTTGGAAACCCGTGGGTAGACTCGATGGATCAATGGCATTCTTCTGCCATCACTTTTCTATGTTTTTACGAACCTTTATTTAGGTTTTGTACCTGTAGTTAAAAGATCTGCAAGGACGATACTCACACTGTGTGTTTGCTATTTGGGCTTGCACCATAATATAGGGGATTGCATAACCTGCCAGGGATTTAATCAGGCCACAAGAAGATGCTGCAAGAAGGGTCTGGAAACCTTAATAACCCTCAAGGCCATGGAATCTCAGGCCAAATCTATGGGCTGCAAGATGGCTTCTGCCTCACACCTGGCCACCACCAGGAGGGATACTCCCAGGCAGTTGGTGATGCTATCACTACCATGGTCAGTGAAACAGTTGGAGAAAAGTAAAGAAAAAGAAAAGGACAGATTGCAGATGAAGCCCTCCTCCTCTAGCCATCACATGATGTTCCTGCACTGATGTAATGTACTTGTCTTACCACTCTTTTTGTACTCTCCCAGGTTTTGCCTGAAAATAGTCATTGTTTGGCTAGTGTACTCACCCAGTTAACAAAAACTAAATAAATAAATAAGCATTGGGAGGGACATGCTTCACTAGTGAGATCAAGGTCTCCACTGAAGGAGGGTAAGTCCTCATCATTGATCACTTTGCCAGCAGCAACTACAGCCTCCCAACTATTGATTAGACACCGAGCTTGGGGCTTGGCAATGGTACTGCTGTGTCTACTACAAATAGCATGCTACCTCTGCCATCCAGTTCTGTCCCGGGATCAACAGAAGTCACAAACCTAATGGGCACTGTCAACTCCAAGGCTGTGCTGGCATTGTTTTCAAAAATGTTACTTCAACTGTTCACATCACTGCCAAACAACAGTGCCTACAGTGCCACTGACAGGGCCTCCCCTGCCAGTACCATCAAAGTCAATGGAGTACAGAAGCATGCCTACTGTTCCTCCATCACAGCTGCCAGCTCCATCAATTGCCCCATTGAAGATGAAGAGGAGGAGGAGGAATATAATTGTAATCTCCCAAACATGGAGGAAGATTTTGAAGATGATGAAAGAGAGGAAGAGCCTATGAAGGAGAGTACACTTCCAGCTCTACCCTTTCATTTTGCAGTGAGGATTCTGTGTTCTATAACTTCAGGTTTCCTCCTGAAGACCCCTCATTTCAGGTTTTGCTCAGACAAATCCAAGATGCCATGGATTTTGAGAGTGAAGTGGGAGATGTCAGCAAAATAAATTTAATGGAGTTTTTTGGAGTTTGCTGCTGCACTTACTACTGTGGTGCCTCCTGTATACCCTGCATTGGAGATGTTACCTTTGCTGCATGTCATAGGCCTAACACATTGCATGCAGTCCCTAGGAAACCTAAATAACTGTTTAAATGTGAATGTCTTTCTGTAGCCAATAGCTTCAATTCATGTGGGACCTAATGAGTCATATCTTCTAAAGGACACTTCTGCACCACTGCAGTGTAAAGTATACTGAACCTGGCTAGCCCCCTTTCTTTGCACATATTTAAGATGATTCCTTTTGATGTGTCTAAAAAAATCCCTGCAGTTTACCCCCATAACACCAGAATTTCAGATTATACTTCTTGCTCTGCTCATGTTTGGAGCAGCCAGTAGACAAACACAAACTCACCCATTTATTTGGGTTGCCTTTCTCTAGCTTCTGTTTTGAGCCATAGGTGGATGCAGACTGCAAGTGGTCCAAGGGTAAAACCTGGTGTTTGCATCATTGTGGGTCCTGGTGGGAATCTATCCATTGGAGTAGAAGCTGCTCCTTAAATCACTGAGCACGGGAGCTTCCAGAGACCAGCACCAGCCAGAAGAGGGCCAAAACCTGGACTGGACCCAGGGCCTGCTATACTCCAGGCTTGGAGGACCCTTCTGTAAACATGGCAGCAGCAGGAATAGTCTCTCTAATTCCCTTGTCACGTGGCACTTCTTCCTTCTTCCCATTGGCTGTTTAAAAATAAATTTAGGAGTTTTTCAGTGGAAATATCTAAATCTAAATGCTCATGTACTTAACAATAACGTATCGCACATTTAACGACTGCATAATTATTTTGTATTGTGTAGTTGTCTATACTTTATTAGGTGTATATATATATATATATATATATATATATATATTATGGTAGCACAGTAGTGCTACCATAATTAGGGTTGAGTACCCCATTGAAGGTTAAATGGTGAAATGTTGCACTTTAATAACTTTGCCACTGTTAAAATGGATTTGCCTGAAATTTGGCAGGCATGGAGCGTAACCATAGATCTTGGGATCTGCCAACTTTCGTACTGATCGGATATACGGCTACGGAGTTATTAAGCAACATTCCAGAGTGCATTTATGCTTTTTTGCACATTCTTTGCTTGTGCCTATAGGTCGCACAGTTTGTGTGACTGGTCCAAAAACTTCAAGGACTGTGCGGCTGGGGTTCCCAGTGTGTCTTTTGAAGATTTCGTGAAAAAATATTGAACAGTTCAAAAGTTATTCAAACAACAAGTTTCCCATTATAGTCAAGGGGAAAAGTTAACAAAAAGTTTGAAAGTGTTGCAAATGCAGTTTTTAGTGTCACAAATGACCCATGTAGTGAGTCAGCCATTTTTTTTACAGGTACTGATCACAGAAATGCTTGGCATTTAAAATTGGGACCATCTAGGGACACAATTTTTTCTGTGTTTACCTAGTTGAGTCCTGAGGATGCTAGGCATGTCTTTATTTTGGGGTTAAACACCCCAGAAATATATTTTTGAAATTTTGGGGAAAAGTAGTGTCACAAAGTAGTGTCTTCTTGATGTTTTTTGTGAAAGTGTGGCAAATCACGACACTACTTTGCAACACTATGGCCAAAATGACAGGAATTGTTTGCCACCCTGCTGCAAAAGAATGGTTTGGTCTTTTGGGCTAAAATTTGGAGGGAAGAAAGCCAACATCTCACACGTGTGCCTTTTGGTGGTTTGATGAAAAAAATATTGCAGGGATGCAAAGTTACCATACTCCAAAGTCGACACTTTTTCCCATAGACTAACACTGCGGAGTGCGCCGTGCCTTTTGGGGCCCGTATCTCGGAAACGGTGCGAGATATGGACTTTTCGTTGGAAAAAAAACATTCAGTCCAAACCTGACCAGGAAAGTCATGACTCATATGACATTTTAATTTTTCTCTACATCATATGGTTCCCGAGATATAAGCAATTTAGTATTCCAAGAGCTCATTTTCTGGTCCCAGGCCCATTATTATGCATATATTCTTTGTACTCACTGTGTTTCTCTATGCAGCTGTTGGAGAAAACCAGGGTATGCGCTCCAGTTACTGTTTCACGTAGCATTTCCAGTTGCGTTTCCATACCCATTTGCGTTAGCATTTCCATGTACGGCACCATGTGCTTTATCCTTTGCATTTCTGTTTGCACTTGCGTTTGCGTCACTCTTACCATTTGTGTCTACAGTACTGTTTCTGTTTGCGTTTCGCTTTGCATCACCATGTGCATTACCATTTGCATTTGTGGCCGCCCTTCCATTTGCATTTGTGTTTCTCTTTCATTTTGAGTCATCGTTGTTGTTACCGTTACCATTTACGTTTCCAATTAGTTCCTGTGCCTGTCGCGTGCGGTGCGCTGCGTTTCAAATGCGCACTTGCATTTGCGTTTCTGTTTCCTTTGGCATTATTATTGCTGTTACAGTTACCATTTGCATTTAGAATAGTGGTACCATGACCGTGCTTGTTAGCAGTTGTGTTTCCATACACGCTTGCGTTTCCGTTTGTGTCACTCTTCGCTTTCTCGTCTATTTGGGCTTGCGTTTCTATTAATGTTTGCTTTACCATTTACATTTGCGTCACCATGTGCATAACCATTACCATTTGCATTTGTGTTGCAGTTACTGTTACTATGCCACAAACGTGGTGGGAGTGCTGGGCCCGAAGTGCCTGCGCTCCCATCACCACATTCCATTCACTAGTTATAGTCCTCATTCTCAAAAGAAGGGAGATTCATGGCAAAAAAATCTGGTTAATGCATCAGTTAGGGTTGTTCCACAGCAGCAAAAGCAAGGAAATTCATGTTAGGGTTGAAAGCGCCCCTTGCACCCCCCAAGCCTGCACCCCCAACTGGCATCGGGGTGTGCATTGGGGTCGTTGGTCCTAACTCTCACCCTATACTCCTATACCTCAGCTTCTTTACACATGTGATGGGGTGAGAGTTAGGGCCGATGACCCAATGCACACCCGGTGCTGGTTAGGGGCAGGCTGGGGATGCAAAGGGGCTTTCAACCCTAACACCGAATTTCCTTGCCTTTGTCGCCTAGAACAACCCTAACTGATGCATTAAATGGAGTTTTTGCCATGAATATATATATGTGTGTGTATATATATATATATATATATATATATATATATATATATATATAATGTCTAAATATATAACTGTTTATTTGCCTTCTGGCCTGGGTTAAACCTGAAAACAGGCTTTTAGTCCAGTATTCTGCATTAGAGGGGAGTAACTGGGGGGGGCAGCTGCAAAGTAGGGGTGCTGGCTGCACGTTCGAGCGGACTTGATAGACCTGTTTCTGCTGGCAGATCCATGTGTGTGTGTACCCTGCTCAGTCTGTTAAGCCTTTTATGCTTCCCAGACAGACATAGATTTGGCAGGAATCTTGGCTGCTCATGATCACTCTAGAGGCCCTAGACACATGAACACTTTGCCTCCTGACAAAGAATCTAGGAGGCTGGATGTTATGGGCAAACAAACTTATGCCTCTGCATGCTTTTGGCCAAAGAATAGCAAATTATCAGACATATATGATAACATATCAGAATAGTCTGTGGAAATCTGCCATGACTACTGTTCAGACTTTGCCTGATAGTCCTGCCAAGGCTGAATGGCTTAAAGCTGCTTTGGTTAGTATTGATACTGGAAAGCATCTATTATGCTCAGCATATAATGCCTGAGACACATCTGCCAGGGTTGTTGCCCCTGGCATCTGTCTCAGAAGATATTCATGGCTGAGGGTGACTGGCTTTGCTATTGATGTACAACAAAAAATTCTCCATAAAATTCGCACTACTCTGAATAAGGCCTGCAGGTTAATTACTGGAGCACCTAGGATGACACACACCTGTCTACTGTATGCTAAAGCGCTGGTACTTGATCTCGACGAGCGCCTCAAATATCTTACCTGTACCCTTACAAAAAAGATCCTCCTTGGGCTTTCCCCACCAGGATTGACCACCACCATACGCCGCTCTGTCCCACTAGTTCATACTCGGACCTCTGGGAAAACCTCTCTTGTTATCCCTAGAGCTAGGACCTCTCACGGCCAAAGAGCCTTCAGCTTTAGGGCCACCTCCTGGTTCAACACACTGCCCCCCTCCATCTCCGAAGCTCCAACTATATCGTGCTTCAAAACTTCCTTACGTAACCACCTTATTAACACCCGATGCTGTAACTGCCACTAGTCAAAGCCGTACTAATACTTATGACAAAGCTTATTACTAAGCTGCTATGACTATTAACCTGGTATTGTTTGCATCCATCCTACCTGTACCAGCTTGTTTGTATCTATGTCTTAATTTTACTGTTATACTTATGTGTTGTACTGCTATACTGTGTATTTTGGTTTGTCTTACTGTGACAAGGTACCTTTGTAAATGAGCCTATGGCTCAAAGGTTTTCCAAACTGCTGTTTAAATAAATAAAATAAATAAATAAATAAACAAGCCATGCTGAATGCTCCTTTTAGAGGCTCCAGGCTCTTTGGACTGGATGTTGATAATGCCCTTAGGGACATTCAATCATCCAAAATGACATTATGGTCTGTTATATCCATGACCTCTCAACCTGCCAGAGGGCATAGTAGGGGTTCATTTCAAAGACCAGCAGGATACTGTCAGCAGTCCCGTGGTCATGTTAGTGGCTCCCATCTGCCCCCCCCCACCTCTAGTGCCCGTTCTAAGGCTGTCAAAAGTATCAGTCAAGGCAGACCCGCCGTCCCCAGTACATTCTGACTTCCCACCTCCTGCTCCTCTATTGTTGCCTATAGGTGAGCAAGTGGGGGAAAGGATCTCCCTTCATCTGTCAAAATAGAGGGAGATCACCATGTATGAGTGGGTCCTGGAAATAATTGAAAAAGGGCATGATCTGGAGTTGCTGTCCAACCATCCAGTTCATCTCTTCTTCCTTCTCATTTTCCTCTGTGTCACTTGTCCCTTCTGAGAGATGAACAACTGTCAGTCGTGTTTCTTCCAGGTGTCCATGGAACAACCTTCCTGAGGAGGTCGTGGAGTCAAAAACGGTGTGTGAATTCAAGAATGCATGGGACAGACATAAAGCAATTCTGATGGGGGTTAGAAAAAAGTAGGTTGTTGTTTAACTAGAATCTGCAGCTTATCCAATAGGTAGGAAAGTGGGCAGCCTGGGTGGGCCAAGCAGTTCTTATCTGCTGTCAAAGACTATGTTTCTATGTCTATGTTAAACCAGTCCATCCCAAGAAAAGGAACAGGGATTCTATTCAAGGTACTTCCTGGCTCCCAACTAGATAGGAGATCTGTGTCCTGAACTGGACCTCAGAGACCAGAACACGTTCATCGGATACAAAAAGTTTTGAATAGTATCTCTTCAGGCTCTCGTCCCCCTACAGAAGGGGGGGGGGATTGGCTCGGCTCTGTGCCCTGGATATGTGGTGTGTTTACCTTTAAGTAAAATTCCAAAAATGTCACAGACAGCACCTTTGTTTTACGCTGAAGGGCAGTCATCAGTTCTGAGTCTTGCTCTTTGGCTTATCCTAGACACCATGAGTATTTAACAAATGCTTTGCAGTTGTAGCAGTGTCCCTCCAAAAGGAAGGGCTTTATCTCTTCCCCTATCTGGACAATTGGCTACTGAAGGACTCATCCAAGGAACCAGTTCATATAAATTGTCCAGAATGAAACTATGGTTTGAGGAACTGGGTATTATGGTTAGTGTACCAAAATCCGCACTCATTTCGTGAGTGCCTACAGTACATTGGTGGAGCACTGGACGCGGTAGTGGGCAGTGCATTTCTACTCACAGACAAGGCCAAGTCCCTGGTTGCCTGTGACCAGCAAATTCACAGGAGCCATTATGTGTCCACCTGGACAATGCTTCATCTCCTGGAACTTATGGCAGCTGCCATTGTGACAGTCTTCTTGGCCCGTTTCCATAAACAAATCTCAAAATGACTATTCTGAATACAATCAGGTAAATTGACGGATGAACTGGAACAGATGATTCTCATCACGTCTTCTCTTCGCAATTCACTAATACAGTGGATGGAACCCTAGCACTTGTTGCTGGGCATCCTATTCTTCTCCCTAAGTCTGGTGCAGATCCTCACAACAGATGACTCCAGGTTGGGATGGGGTGCCCACCTGAGTCATTTCCAGACCCCAGGTATTGTGGACTTACCAGGATTTGGTTCTCCATACCAATGCTGTGGAGATGAGGGCTCTTCTTCTTGGTCTACAGGCCTTTGCAGAATACCTTGTTCCAGGTCCTCTTTTGATAAGAACAGACAATGCCAGTGTAATACATTACATCAGCAAGCAAAAGGGGCACTCGCTTTTTCCTCCTGTGCAGGGAAGCAGTGAGAGTATGGTACTGGGCACTGTCTCACAGCCTTCAACTGGCAGCCGTTTTTCTTGCAGGTGTCCAAAGAACAGCTTAACAGACTGGCTATGTTGGTCCCAGTCCCACTTATATGAGTGGGAACTGCTGAGCTCTGTGTTAAACAACCTCTTCAACAAATGGGGTCAGCCAAAGTTGAGCTTTTTGTGTCCCCACACAATGCAAACCTGCCGTTTTTCTGCTCGCTCACTCCAGGGCCTGGAGTTGTTTGGCTAAATGTATTGTCCCTCTCCAGGACAGGGATGTTCCTTTATGTGTTCCTCCATCCCTCTCATTCACAGAAGTTGCAGGCAGAATGAGCCACCATGACACTGGTGGTCCCTTATGGCCTCACCAGGTATGGTTTCCACTGATGCAGCATCTGGCAGTGGAGTCACCTGTTCAGCTATCACTGTGTCAGGGTCTACTGTCACAGGACAGAGGGTCCCTGGTCCATCTGGACCTGCAGTCCCTGCATCTACACACATAGCTCCTGAGGACGTAGCCACTGACCATTTTGATGCCTTGCTGGTGGCAAGAAAGCCTTCTATTAGACACATTTCTTCATATTGTGTCTTTCTCATTCAGAGGACTCATTTACATGTCCTGTTAATACTATATTGGCTTACTTTCTGACTCTGTCTGACTCCAATCTCCAGTACTTGTCAATTAAGGTGCACATGGCTGCCATTTTGGCTCTCAGTGCCCCTACTGATGGGAGTATGGTGGCACAACTGGAAGTGTTCCGTACATTCCTTAAGGGTAATCTGCACAAGTGACCCCAATTCGTAAACTGGTTCTGTCATGGAACCTTAATTTCATACTTTGAACAACTGACTCTGGCTCTATTTGAGCCTTCAGCAACTTGTGAAATGCACTTCCTTTCATGGAAGACTCTATTTTTGGCTGCCTTAACTTCTGCTGATAGGATTTCTAAGCTTCAGGCCCTTATATATGAGTCTCCTTACCTGATTTTACCACATGGACAGGGTGTCCTTGAGTACCAGTCTACGTTTTTTACCAAAAGTGGTCTATGATTTCAGTTTGAATCAGACTATAAATCTTCCATTGTATCATCCTGAGCATGCTAACAGAGGTGAGGCATTTCTCTATGCACTTAATGTACACAGAACACTGTGTTTCTATTTCAGTAGCACTAAGGACTGTAGAAGGTCCTCTCAGCTTATGTCTTATTCACCCCTGGAAAAGAGGGAACACCTGTTACTAAACAGTGCCTGTCCAAATGGCTGGGTCACTGTACTAAGTTTTTTTTTTTTATAGAAAGTACAATAAGGAACTTCCTACTGCTGTGTAAGGCCACTCTACACATAGTGTGGACAGTTCTGTTGCAAGTTTTCAGAATGTTCCTGTAGCAGACATTTTTTATTTATTTATTTATTTATATAAGTTTAGGAATTACAACCTTTTGAGTCAGGGACTCATTTACAAAGGCTCCGAGTCATACATTGAATGAGGACAAATACAGAGTAAAATAAGGTACAGAGACTAAGAACAGAGACAGAATGGGATAATATATAAACAGAAACAACACCAAAGGTGTGTAATTATGAGTCATATATTAGAATCAGAGTTAAAATTTGCAACGGATACTTAGCCCATGTAGATGAGTTAATGTGCAATCACAGTAACAGCTGGATATAATATGGGTATGCAGCACAAGTTTAAAAGGCCCCAACCTGGGAATAGAGAGGGCAGTGTCAGGGAGGGAGTTCATCCAGAGTGGCACCCTGTAGCAAAAGGACCTTTGGCTGGCAGTAGTCCTTGCAAAAGGAATGCGAAAGGTAGTAGTGTTTGAGTGTCTTATGGCCTGTTTCGGCCAGCATGTTTGTAGGAGCGAGAGACAGCTGGGGGGGCTAACCCTAGTTGTATTTTTTTGGCCAATAAGCAGGTCTGATAGAGTAGGCATCCCTGAAAGTTTAGCCATGATGACCGTTGGTAGAGTTCACAGATATGTGTGAGGCGATCACAGCCTGTGGCAAGCCAGCATGTTTTGTTAAGTGAGCACCTAATGCTAGACAGGGCACTGTCGGAGGCGGCGCCATATATGACTATGCCATAGTCTACCAGGGAAAGGATGGAGCTAGAGATGGCTAAATGGAGGGCATCAGGAGGGAGATAGGACCTATATTTGTACAGGAGACCGATTCTAATGTTCATAGCAGAGCAAGTCAATGCTATATACTCATGGAAAGTAAGGGCTGAGTCAAGGGTGATCCCTAGATATTTAAAACTGGCAACTGCTTCCAGCACGGTACCCTGGGAATTTAGTATAGATAGTTTGGACATGTTGTGCTTATGTTGAGGGTGGGTGAATAGCATGACCTTTTTTTTTTTGTAGTTGAGGACAAGTTTGTGAGAGGTGAACCATAATTCTATTTCTGTGAAGGAGCTCTGCAAGGCTTGTTGGAGCTGGGTAGGGTCAGGGTGCCAGCTAAAGATCACAGTGTTATCTGCATAAAGGAGCAGGTGTTCAGTGGAGGCCAAAGGGAGGGAGTTTAAGTATAGGGAGAAGAAGAGCGGGCCAAGGATGGACCCTTTTGGGACACCAGATCGGACTGGAAAGCTAGTAGAAAGGGTGCTATTTATTTTAACTTGCTGGGTACAACCATGGAGATAGTTGGAGAACCAGTCAGCAGTCTCTTGGGAAACACCAACAGGGAGGAGAGAGTTTATCAGCATGCTGTGATTGACAGTATAAAAAGCCTTGGAAAGGTTAATGTAGAGAGATCCAGCCAGGGCTCCCTGGTCAATGGCTTCATGGATAAAGGAGGTAAACTCAAGCAGGGCAGTAGTTGTGTCGTGCCCTTTTCTGAAACCATGCTGCTGCTGGCACAGTAGTTGTTGCAAGTCTAAATAGTCAGTAAGTTGATCTGCAGCTGTTTTTTCCAGCACTTTTGAGAGGGGAGGAAGTATAGAGATGGATCTATAATTACTACTAGAGGTACAGTCACCATTTTTATGAACTGAAGTGATGACTGCCCTTTTCCATAGGGTAGAGAACTGCCCAAGGCATAGGGACATGTTTAGTATTTTTGTTAGGGGTGTTAGGACTGCATCAAGGGTTAAGAAGAGCAGTTTTGCATCAAGAGAGTCACCACTCTGCCTAGTCTTTCCAAGGAACTTGGCGAGATATGGGCGAGCGACACTAGGGGAGATCAGTTTAAAGTAAAAGGGTGGAGTGCTGGGGGGTGTCAGAAACTGTCCAGTATATGCAGTAAAGAAGTCAGGAGGGAGGACAGAGCTGAGGTCAGAGAAAGACGCATTGAAGGCATTAGCTAGCTTACTAGGGTCTTGGGTGGAAACACCATTGATGACAATCATGGATGGAGGAGGGGAAGGGAGGGAGACTTGCCGCTAAGTTCCTTCATATTTGCCCAGAACCTCTTCCCATCTCCCCAGGTGGCCTAGGTGGCAGTAAGGTTGGACTGATAGAAAGCTGCCTTTGCCTTACAGATAGCCCAGGTGCATGAGTTACGGGCAGCATGGTAAAGTTGGTGATCTGAGGGGCGACCAGACTCAAGGGCACAGTGCCATAGGTTATCACGGGCCTTCATTTGGTCGAGCAAGGACCGATTTACCCAAGGGGAGGATTTAGTTTTTTCTATCCACTTAACAAAGGGGGCAAAGATGTCACAGGCAGCTTGGAAGGAGCTAATGAAGAAGGACAGGGCGGCATCCACTGATGACTGGTGATCTAGTGGGGACCAGTCGAGGTTAAGAAGATGGTTTCAGAGATGTGCCAGATACCCTTGTTTTAACTGGCGATACAAGGAGATCCTCGGGAGGGGGGCTTCCAGCTATTTGACCAGCGGCAGGTAACAGGGGAGTGATCGCTGAGTCTGGGAGGACCTGTGAATCCTGTAAGCACTCAGGGTGATTCGTGAAGGTGAGATCAATGAGGCCCCTGCATTGGTCTTATCTAGTAGGGCTTAGGACCATTTGTGGGAGATTTAGGGCTGTGGCTGCATCCCTGAGGGAGGATGTGTGAGGGGAAAGCCAGTTAGTGTTGAAGTCTCCTAGGGCAATGATTTCTGAGTTTTTTGGTAGTTGGGCGATGATATTAAGGATGGAGGAGAAAGCCTCCTTTTGGTTGCGAGGAGGTATGTAGACTGACATTAGGTAGAGAGATTTACCTGATTTGCCAACTGCTATCTTAAGGGTGAGGGACTGGGCACCTGCCATGGGGTTCAATGTAGCAATTTTAACACCTTGTAGGTGATCCCGAAGTTACAGCGTGCACCCACCACCCTGCCTATCCAGCATGTCTGATCTGAAGAATGTATAGCCCGGTATGTAAACAGCCGAGTCTGGGGTGCTTAGAGATAGTCATGTCTCAGATACAGCAAGTACATCAGGATTGTGGAGGAAAAGCCATGCTTGAAGTGAGGCGAGATTCTTTTGGAGGCTACATATATTAATAGCGGCCAGTCACAGACCTTTGAATTGCATTGATGGGCAAGGGGTGGGGGTGGCGGGGCCAGGATTGGGGTGAATGTTGCCCATAGGTAGCACTAGGATGATGGAGATCCTGAATAGGGCACTTTTTAGGGTCACCTTATGTTTACACAGTGTCGGGCCTGCATGTTGAGGTAGCTTGTTGACAAAATGAGAGCAGGCTAAACACAGTATTTTCTGGCTATAAAGAAAGGGGGTAACTGTGGCTGCTGGAAGCAGATGGCTAGGAGCAAGTAGGAGGTAGGGTGGGTAGAACATAGAACATGGTTACTGAAGGAGGAGTAATCACAGGGGGGCAGTGGGGGGTGTTTGTGGGGCAGAAGGGGTAGTATGGGGTTTAGCAGGAAAAGGGCAGGGGGTGGTACATATTCGCTGCTGCTGCATGGAACACTGTGCATACTTTCACTAAGCACTACCCTCTAAACATTGTCTCACTCAGACATGCTGGCATTGGTTTTGCTGTTCTGTAAGGTCTTCTGTCCTGATTACAAATCAGACTTTGCCATCCTCTCTGGGTACTTTGTGTACTGCTTGGGAATTGTTCCAAAGGTATGGTCCAATGGAGCAGATATCCTCAATGAAGCTAGAACAGTTACTTACCATAACAGTAGATATTCAAGTGACTCTTCTCCATTCAGTCATAGCACAGCCACCCTCCTTCCCCTTTTCTTTATGGTTGAGGTATTTGCTAGCAGTTGTTTACTGCCTTGTCTGGAGGTGCCCATAAGTGCCTTCTTTTTATTTCCAAGTCCTATGCTTCTCCGTTTGTGCTTGGTAATGGTCTACTTTCCTAGTTCATCATGGTAAGAGACCCTCTGAGCTTGTCACCAGTGAGAAACAGTGACTTACTGTGACAGTAGATCTTCAGCAAAATCTCCTCTATTGAAAGCCAGCCCAGTGGTGTGGAGGGCTGAGGCATCTATGCCTTACCTCCTGCCATGCTGGCGACCCATGCTCAGTGTGCGAGTGGGTCACTGGGGGCCAGCCAGGGAGGAGGAGGAGGAGGATCAAGCATCCCCAGGACAGCTCCCCTCCTCCAGTGAGGGGGGATACAGCAGTTGGTTTTAGCTTGCCCCTGGTGGAGGCTAGGGTCTGGCACTCCAATGCTGCAAAAAGGAGGGGTAGAGGTGGGGCAGATGCCTGGTGTGCCACATACGGGAGCATGTGCAGCACCACCATTGGGGTCCTTGTATATCCTCCTCTGCGGGGAGAAAAAAACAGTAGGGAAAACTGCCGGGAGTTGGATGATGATGGGCACCCGCAGGCCCCACCCCTAGCCAATCAGACCAGCAGAATCGGATCTGTGAGTGGTGGAGGTGAGCACTCCACCCACCAACCCTGTCAGCGGGGGCAAGCCCTGGAGGAAGAAGGCTGGTGTGGATGGACATCAGGGGACGGGGCTGCAGTGCCTGCCAGAACATTGGCTGCCAGGGGAGAGAAACAGAAGCTAAAAAAAAAAAAAGAATCTCCCCCATTGGGCCATATAATGCACACATCCTCCTTCTTCCTTTCTCCGTGGCTGATGTATTTATCAACAGTTGCTTACCACCTTGTCTGGAGATGCCCTAAGTGCCTTATGTTTATTTCCCAGTCCCATGCCTTTCCTTGTATGCCTAGTACTGGTCTAATCACCTGGTTCCTCATGGTAAGAGGCCCTCTGAACTTGTGCCCAGCAGGGAACTGAGGAGTAATGGGGCCACCCACATGTTATAGGCACTGATGTTGCAAGTCATAGTGGCTGGCCCCTAGCTAGCAAAAGTTTTCAGAGTGGTCCGGATGCTGATGACTAAAAGTTCCAAAGGTATGACCCAATGGAGGAGATTCTCTAGAAGATCTACTGTTACGGTAATTAACTATTCTTTCTACCCTTTAATTGGTTGGATTGCCGTTTGTAGTGTGCAAGTCTCCGAGAGGAAGGTTATGCTTGAGTACCACTATGCCCTGGATCCGGCCCTCCCCTCCTTCCACTGTCAGTTCTGTTAAGTAGTTTGAAAGTTACATGGAAAATCTTCTGGCTTACTTGTTGGCAAAATTCCATGGCCAGTTTTGCAGAAGCAGTAATTCCACCCAAATTTCTGCTGGTGGAATTTAAATTTCACACAGCACTAATATCCACATCACAAAAAAAAAAGACACTTGACACTAAGTGGTGTCCTTGCTAGCAGCCTCTCATGAGAAACTAAAGACTAAGTGAATGTGGAATCTGACCTTCCATGCCACCCACTGGAAGTGGTCTCTCTATGAGAGGCTTGTTGTACAGTGGTTGGCCAGTATAGGGAATCTTACGATGTGGCTTTGCATGCTGAACCTGCCATAAAGAATGGATAGCAGAGGGCTACTCTTGAGTGTAGTTAATTGAGCCCCTTTATGTGGTGGCACTGTTACGTACATGACTTTTGGTGTCACTGTTATGTACATGACTTCTTATGAAAAAACTGTGTTTGAATAAATTGCACTGAATAATTAGGAAACTCGGTGTTGTCTAACTTATCCACCAAGGTTCACATAACAGATTAAAAAGAAGGGGACGGTAAAAACAAATGGATGCAATCAGCAGCAAAACTTTGACATTTCCTGTTTTCACAGCAGTGGTACCCAAAGATAAATTGTGGCGCAATTACAATCAGGTAATGCTTAGAATAATGTAGTAAAATGTTGCATACTATGGTACCTAAATAGCTTCAATAACCATACTAATTTGGAAAAAAACTAAAAGAAATTTAAACTGAAAATTCAACAGAAGGGACACCGTGTAGTACGTTACCTGATCCATATGCTAACTTAAAGACTCATTTTCTTATACTTCCAGATGATGAACTATCTATATATATTTGGTATTACATTATCTCCATATGCACCTAATGTAACAATGATATAGTTATGGGATTAAAGTAAAAAAAAAACTGAGACATGAATGTCACACTTTGTCTCTGTAGTATCAAATACACACTCATATTTATTTATAAAATTGCAAGAAAAAATTTGAAATGTCATTGGCTGAGAGACACCACCTGGCCATGCACTGAATCTCCATAAATGCACGGTCAGGTGCCGAATCTCATTTTCCTCCCCGAGAAACCTACATAGTACTATCATAAGGGTAATACATCCCTCCAGGGTGTGCATCATAGTATTTTAATGGGTATTCCCTAAGGGTGTAAGGATACTCAGCCTTCAGCCACATGCCTTACTACACCCCCCTGGGGAATGCATTAAAATCCTATAACTTAATGCACACCCAGTCATGGCTTGTTACTTATATACAGTAGACTCCATGTGTGGCAGACACGGAAACCTTGGACAAAAGGGGAAGGCGGACAAAAATGATAAAAACCAAACCATACTCAATAGCTACAATAGTAATTTTGCCTGTTATGTGGACGTAACATGCTGGCAACTGCGAACAGCTGAGGGTGTCATTAGCACTGTTAAACTGATTCACTTAACAGATCGTAAAGGTGCAAATGCAGGCTGCAAACCTTTAATTACTTAAACGCTTCTGGAGATAGCTAGCTTGTTTACCTGCTGGCAACTGTTGTTTTTGTCTTCTCCCTCCCTGCTCCGGCCTATTCACATGTCACATGTAAAATTAAGGTTGAATGTTTTTAACCACCACCCCCCTCTCGATACACAAGCACAATCTCACCAATTCAGTGCAGCAGCCAGGTAATCATGGCATGTCCTTGGCAGCTTACCGCAGCAGAACATACGATGCTTGACTCCTCACACCCAGTCCACAAAGCTCTCCCAAGTCCCAACTCAGTGCAGCAGACTAGTTCATTTCAAAGTACACAGTACAGTATAGCTCATTGGGTCATCCCTGATCACATTCATTGGACTCGCTGTCCTGTCCTGTATGGGAATGTGCTCCACGAATGTGCCCCATGTCGATTTCACTAACTCCAGCTTTCCCGGACATCGGTTTCAGAGGACATAATTGAGCAGCATGGATAAGTCTGTTGTAACCGGCTTACACTGTATTTATATTACATATGGGGGTATGTATGTTTAGGCAAGGTTTGTGTCAACATTGACTTATACCTGGCACTGATGTGAAACAACATACGAATGCAGAGTTAATCTGAGTTGACATTTTTCACAAAATGTCGATAGACTGAAACATAGAAACATAGACTTTGATGGCAGATAAGGACTACTTAGCCCACCCAGTCTGCCCATTTTTCCACCTATTGTGTAAGCTGCAGATTCTAATTTTACCAACAGCCTACTTCCTCCTACCTCCCACTAAAATTGCCTTATGTCTGTCCCATGCATTCTTAAATTCTCCCACTGTTTTTGACTCCATGATCTCCTCAGGAAATCTGTTCCATGCGTCCACCACCCTCTCTGTGAAAAAATACTACTTCACGTTTTCCCTGAGTTGTCCCCCTCTGTCTTCAAATTGTGCCCCCTTGTTCTTGCACATCTCTTTTTCTGACAGATGCTACCCTCTTGGATTTTGTTGATTCCCTTAAGGTACTTGAAAGTTTCTATCATGCCCCCCGCTCCCTATTTTCCTCAAGGGTATACATATTAAGCTCTTTTAGTCTCTTTTTGTATGGCTTCTGTTGCAGACCAAGCACCATTTTAGTTGCCCTCCGCTGAACTGCCGCCATCCTGTTAATGTGTTAATGTCCTTGTGGAGATGGGGTCTCCAGAATTGCACGCAGTACTTCAGATGGGGTCTCATCAGCTGTCTACAGAGGGATAACAACTTTCTGTTTTCTACTGTTGATGCCTCTCCCTTCGCATCCCAGTATCCCTCCAGCTCTCCTTACTACCTTCTCACATTGTTTGCCTACCTTTAGGTTGCTTGATATGACTATCCCCAGGTCCCTTTCCATTTTTGTTGTTATTAATATCTCCCTCCTTATTGTGTACTCTTCCCTTGGGTTTTTGTTTCCCAGGTGCATTACTTTGCACTTCTTTGCAATGGATTTAAGTTGCCATACTTTTGTCCATTCCTCCAACTTTGCCAAGCCCTTTCTCATCCTTTCCATCCCACCTTGTGTTTCAACCCTGTTGCAGATCTTTGTGTCATCTGCAAAGAGGCATACATTTCCTTCCAGTCCCTCAACAATGTCACCTATAAAGGCATTAAAGGGGATCGGTATCAGTACTGAACCTTGTGGTACCCCACTAGTAACCCCCCTTTCCGCTGCATGGTCTCCATTTACTATTACCCTCTGCATCCTGTTGTCCAGCTAATTTTTTACCCAGGCTATCACCCTGGGACTCACCCCCAGGCTGGCTAACTTGTTTATTAATCTTTTGTGTGGGACTGTGTCAAATGCTTTGCTAATGTCTAGGTAGGCAATGTCCATAGCCCCTCCCTGGTTTACTACTTTGGTCACCCAATCAAAGAAATCTATCAGATTCATCTCACATGACCTTCCCACTGTGAATCCATATTGCCTTGGGTCCTGTGCCCAGCTGGCCTCTAGGTACTCAGCAATTCTTTCTTTCAGAAGTGACTCCATCATTTTCCCTACCACTGAGGTCAAACTAACAGGTCTGTAGTTTCTTGCCTCTACCTTGCTCCTACTTTTTCCCCCCAATTATTTAACCAGGTGAAACACACTAAGCTGAAAGCTTGTTTACAGGTGCAGCCTGGGATCACAGGGAAGTTACGTGACTTGCTCAGGGTCACACAGCATGCAAGTGAGGGCTGTGGGATTCAAACCCAGGTCTCCAGATTTGCAGCTCAGAGCCTCAAACCACTGAACTATACTGCCTCCCTTGTGAAGGGGAATCACATCTGCCCTCCACCAGTCCTCAGGTAACATACCCTCCTCCCATGATTTGCTAAAAAGGGTAGTCAGTGGTGCCACTGGTTCTCTCTTTGTTTTTTTGGAATTCAGGGGTGAATCTCATCAGGCCCATTGCTTTGTTCACCTTCAGTTTTAGGAGTTCTTTCAGGACCCTTTCTTCTATGAATGGACTGGTATAGACCCCCTATCCAGTGTGCTTCTATTATTTGGTTTAGATATCTCCCCCTCCTCTTCTTTTGTGAATACTGAGCAGAAGTATTCGTTCAGTATCTCTGCTTTGTCACTGTCACCCTCTGCCCACCCCCTCCCATTTATTAAGCCTAACTATCCGTCCCCTGCTCTTTCTTTGTTTCCCTAATGTACCTATAAAAGGTTTTATCCCCCTTCTTAACTGAATTAGCTATCTTTTTCTCGGTTTGGGCCTTAGCTATTCTCACTGCCTTCCCCACTTCCTTCTGCTTTTACTGGTACAGTTCTCTGTTTTGTTCCTTCTGTATTTTCTTATACTTCCTGAATGCTATCTTTTTTCCCCTAACCTTCCCCGCCACCTTTTTTGAGAACCATAGTGTTTTTTCCATTGTCTTGTTTTGTTTTATTTGCTTCGTACAACTGCTTGTTGCCTCTGTGATGGCAGCTTTGATTTTTTTCCCATTGCTCCTCCAGCCCACCTTCTTGCCTATTTGCTAGTGCTTTTCTGAGGCACTCTCCCATTTTGCCAACATCAGCCCTTCTAAAGTCTAATACCCTTACCTTTGTGTGACTTGACTTTATGGCTGTGTTTATTGTGAATCACACTGTTTAGTGGTCACTTGTTCTCAGATGGCTTCCCACTTCTAAATCCAAGATCCTGTCTCTGTCCCCATTTGAGAGCACTAGGTCTAAGATTTCTCCACCTGAGGGGTTCCAACTCTAGCTGTCTGAGACATGCCCCCTGTAGTGCATCAAGAATTACCCTGCTCTTGAATGTGGCTGTAGCAAAGGAGCTCCAGTTAACATCTGGCATATTCAAGTCCCCCATCAATAATATCTCCCCCTTTTCTGCTATTCTAAGGATGTCTTCTATCATTTCCCCCCACCTTACCTCAGTCCTAATAGCCCAATCCCCTCCCATGTACTCACTTAGGAAATACGACTCACGACTCTTGTCTGTTCCACACATGTCCACTGCCGCAGGCCAGACAGCCTTTAAATTTTGCATGCCTAAACAGTGGAACTCCCTTCTCGAGGACATTTGGCATGCTCCCCCCACTCCGCAACTCAACTCCCTCCTCAAAGAACACTTTTCTCACCTGCACATGCAACCAAGATATGTTTTAGCACTAGGGCCTAGCTTCTCCTTTATTGTGACTGTTAATATGTGATGTATTTTAAACCTATATTGTTTCTGTCTCACACAACTACCTACTGTATTTGTATGTTTTGCCTGGTTGTTCACTGTATACTGTATTCTACATGTATTCTTCCCTATCTCCTTCCCCCAGGACGCATCTGGAATAGAGAAGTAGTCTGCTCAGCATGCCTTCCTAGTAAAACTTTTAAATAAATACATTTTTTTGTCCATTTCCTCCCCCTGAGGTGGGGGTCTGTATACAACTCCCGTATGGATTGTGGTGCCATTTCCTGTCTCCAGGGTGACCCACAGTGTCTCCTCTCCTCCCCTCCCTGTTTATCCTTCAGTTCCATTGCTTTGATCCCTTCCCTTACGTAGACAGCTGCTCCTCCTCTTTTACCCTCTCCCAGTCATGGTTCTCTGTGTAGCATGTCTCTGTGACTGCCACGATATTCAAGTGTCCCTCTTCCATCAAGGACACTAGTTCAGGGAGCTTGTTACCCAGGCTATGTGCATTGGTACTCATCACCCTCCATTTTTTGATAGCCTTACCCCTTTTAGCCCTATCCCTGTCCTTACCATCTTTGCCTTTTTCTCCATTGACCCCTGTCCTGCTCCCTGTTGACTTCTCTACCTTAGTGTTTACCTCATTAACTAGCCTGTGCCCTCCAGAAACTATCAGCTACATCTCTGACCCACCACCCCGGTGAGTGTTTTCCTTCTTTTCAGCATGACAACCTGCATAACAATTTAAAAGAAAATATACCCTGCAAAAAACAATTTCAATCAGAGAAAAATAAAGCAGTAAACTGTACAACCTGTAAGCACAAAACAGTAATAAAACCTGTAAGCACAAAACAAATAGTAGCACAACAGTAACACTGCATAGCCAAAATAAGCCTTAATGTTTCTCTTTGCTTTGTTAATATTGCTCCTTGCTTTTCCCTTTCAAGCAAATCCTAGAAGAAAAATGCTCAGGTGAAGCTAGGTGCTTTATACCAGCAAACTTAGTCTTCACTGCTAGACTGCTCAGAAAATAACACCAAAGAAACTACTTATGCTTTTGTGGATGTGTTGTTGATATTAATAGTGGATTTTAAAATATAATGAGACTTTAAGAGCATGTTAGGAATTAGCAAAATGAATGTGAGTCAGTGGAGTCATCAGTGCTATGTAAAGCTATTTTCATGGTACTGATAGCTGATGACAGCTACAGTATAATTAACATTTAGCATGACAAGTTCTAAGTAAGTCATAACCCACAACAGGGTATGGGGTTATAGGGATTTAATCCATGCCTGGGGTGCATTGTGAGGCATGTGGCTGCAGGCCCCAGGTAAGCAAACTATTAGTGCCGTTAGTCAGGCTTGTATTGTCACATTTGTAACCCCCCCCCCCATGGTGGGGCTTAACATTGGGCCACTGGAGGCTCAGGATGGGTCTACTATTGCTGCCTGTGTTCTCTGACTTAGACTGGTGAAGGAGTCCAGGTAGTGAAGTGGAACAGAGAAGCAGATAAGGTCCCAGTGCTCCATGACACTGATGAAAGCAGAGCCCATATGCTCAAAGAGTACATCTTCTCGGACATCTGACCAGACTGTCGTGACCGTTTCCCGTGCACTGGACATCAGTTTTGACAAGGACAGCTGCAATCACCTAGTGCAAGTGTGTTTAAGTGAGGGACTGAAATGAATGACTCTTCAGACTCAGTGCCTACAACAGCAAGTTTGTCACCATCTTTGAGGCCCTTAACTGGAGCCTGATAATCACAGAGGAAATTCAGAAAGCACTCTGGCAGCCAGAGGGGCAGTGTGATTGGTGCTCTTTTTACACCAATCCTAAGCACAAAACTGTGACTGACAACCTAGTCTATGTGGAGTTAGAATGTCTGGGACCTGTATTGGAACCTTCCCTCAACTGGAAAAAGAAAACATATTTGTGACCGCTGCACTTTTCTCAGTTATGACATTAACTTTGAAATGACCTCTTATTGAGACATTTGCACAGTAGTAAGGCTTTGAAATTGCAGTATAGCCTAGAGGGTTTGAGCTCTAAGCGGTGAACCCACTGACCCAGAAGATCTGTGTTTTAAACTCATAACCACCACTTACATACTGTGTGACCCTGAGCAAGTCATTTAACCTTCCTGTGCCCACAGTATGCACCTGGAATAAAAGCTCCAGTTCAGTGTGCCTTTCCTGGCAAAAAAAAAATCATTTATTTACATTCTTTCCAACTCTGTTTTGAACTCTGGTCAAAAAACAGAATAAGATTAAAAACATTTCATGTGCTTTAAAGAATAGCTACATGAGCTGTTAACATTTCTAGTACTTAATCTTTTCACAAACAGCTCACTTGGGGTGTTTTTAGTTTTGCTGATATCTTTGTTATGAGGAATCTGCCATTCAATGCTGTTGTACTACAGTACTGACACAACTATTGTGGTACAAGAGTGCTATACTATGCATAACAACAGTATTCTGACATCAGTACTGCAGTACAACAGCATCTGGAAGTGTATGAATTTCCATACACAACACTGAACCACATACTATATAGAGGATTGTGTATGAGCAATCACACAGAAGGCTATTTTTCGATTGAGAGGTTTCCATGGTAACTAGAGACCTCATGAGTGCAGCCTGAGAGATCTTGTTATCATGGAAACCTCAAGATTGAAAAATAGCCTTGTTTGTGTATGACTGCCCATATACTACAATCTTTTATAGTGTATGGGCAACACTGGTGATAAAACTAAGTCCTTACTGTGCAGTTCTTTTTGGTCGCGAACTCCTTTCTAGGGCCAGCTCTCACCACTATGGCCACTTCCTGAAGTTCAGAGGGTTCAAGACTGCACATGCGTAAAGACATTCTATGTTGTTGTGCTGCTACACTAGTGATGTACCTAGTGCAGCACAACAACATTGTGACGTACCCAGTGCAGCACAACAGGCCAATTTGAGTAACCAAATTCTATCGGCAATCACATTGCACCGTACACTATATATAGAATAAAGTATAGGGTGGAGTGTGCAACAAGACATTTACACACACCCGAGGGATTAGATGCTACATAAATACCAAGATCGAAGCTCGAGAGGTTTGTGAAAGCATCTAACTCCGAGGGTGTGTGTAAACTTCAAGTTTACACACACTAACCCATATTTTATTTTATATAATTGCTGGCTCTTGTTTTTTCACCCCCACAATTATATAAAATATAGAGTCTTGGTTTAGCTGCGGTCTGATTGGGTTTTGTCCTTTTCTGCGGTCAGACATGGTGGAGATGAAGTTTTCAGGGTTGTTGCCTTTTTTTCTTTAAATTAGGAGAGTTTCAGTATTATTCATCAGGAGATTCTTTTATAAGATTAAAAAAAAAAAAACTTACCAGTGAGTCTTCCGAATGGCAAGCGCCCAAATGCAAGCAGTGGTAGCGGCGAATAGAGAGAGGGCACAGAGGTGACTGACGCATGCTGTGAGTAGGGGAAACCGAGGGCATGTTTGCTGTTATAAACACCCCATTGTAAGAAAAAATTGTCTCTGTTTCCTTAGGGAAAAAAAACGCGAGCCAGTTTTTATATAGAGAATAATATATGAACAGCAGTGTAATATGTTTTTTGAGTGTGTACACAATTATTATAATTTTTTTCCTGTCCAAAGTTTTATTTTTTATAATTACTAGTTCACAAAACAGTTGGGTATTTAGTACTGCTGTGTCTCTAACTCGGTGTAAAAACAATGGTGTTACTGCTGACAGTGAGGCAATTCTCCATTACAAATTGTGAATGATGGAGTTTGTTTAACAGAGAATTTCAGGCAATGCTTTCTGGTTGTAATCAATCCTAACCGCTAATTATTAGGCTTTTAATAAATACAGTTGTTATATTATACTTGGTATTCAGAGTTGCTTCTAAATTCTTGATTTTGATTTTTCCAGGGAATTTAAAGCACTGTACTTGGACCGAGGGCCATATCGCATTGGGAAAGTTTACAAAAAGGCAGTCTACAGGGAGTACACAAATGAAACTTTCACTAAACGAAAAGAAAATACAAAGTTTAATGAAACTGGAATTTTGGGCCCTATTATCCGAGCTCAGATTAGAGATAAAATTACGGTAAGTGACAAAAAGATAATACAAAGGCAATTCTAGCCAATGAAATATATATATATATATATATATATATATATATGAATAAACAATGATTTATGGGTATAAGGTGAATCATGGAAGGCATACAGCGATTGCACAATACTTCATAAAGAAAAGTACAAATCTGTAGGGCACATACTTTTCTAACAGACTTCATAAAATAGATAGATTAAACAGAGACCTATGATTGGTGGACCATATTGATATTCCTAGGTTGGATTTTTAGCAGAAGAACTTACTGTCTTTAAAGCTAGTTCTCACAGGATTTGGGGGATTTATCAAGTCCCTTAGAGCTTGCATGACTATCTAACTGTGACACTTTTTCATATTCTTTTCAAACTCCTCACTTTGTGTAGCTATGGCCTTTTCTGCTTACCCAGGAGCCCTCTTACCCCACCATTAGTGAGCTCATCCCCCATGAACCTAGGTGATTCCATCACTCAGCTAAACTTCTGAGGCCATCCCTGAACGAATATGGAGAAGCAGAACCATAAGTCATGCCACTCCTACACACACACTAAGACTGCAATTGCAGACAAATAAAGTTCAAGAAGTTTTTATTCTCACCAGTGGAGGAAATGAAATAGGACTCACTCTCAGTGCAGCTCCTACTGTTTAACACTATCAAGTGCTTTGTTGAAGATGAATATGGAGAAGTTCAGCTGGACAGGTAGATATTTGTCAAGAGTCTACACTCTCATTTTGAGGGTGTTTTCCCTTCTACCCCTCCTTGGGTGGAACCCAGTCCTTCCCATATTCACTTAAATGACTCTGAATTGAATACTCCTTTGGGTAGTAGCCTCTGGTGTGACATGGCCCCTGATGCTCTAGAGAACACTGCACTCACAGAGACAGTTTAGTTTATTCATTCGACTATAAGTCATTACAATACAATACAATACAATACAATACAGAAACATGTTACAGTCTTTTGACAAGTAAAATGTACAAAAATGTACAAAGCATGTATAATAATTTCATTCAATCTCTTATGATAATAAGATAACATTTCAGTCTTTATATTTTCATCAAGGTAATTTTACCACACTATTCAGATATTTAAAGTTTACATAAAATTATAAGGAATCTTGGTTCCAATTTACTGTAGATACTTCATTTATAAATACAAACACTGTAACAGGTTAAACGTTGCTAAAAGTTGACCCATCCATACACTATAATTCATGAATAGTTATAAAAGAAAACGGCCTGTCTAACGTGTTCTCTTTTGATGACTATTGAACACACACATATCTTTTTATGAAAACGTATTTTAAAGGTTAATATCTTCCTTTATTTTTACCTTGACTTCCCAGAACGTTATCCAAAAACAACACTGGCATCATGGAAAAAGAGCAATAGACAGTAGGAATTATCACCTAAACACCATTACCAGACTGCAATATATTTTTTGCTTCCATTCAAGGGAGTCTAAAACATGACATCCCATTCTTTGCATTACTTGAGGACTCCATCAATCCAGACCATCAGCCTATAAGATAGCCAGAACATCAGAAATATGTCTCTTGTACCCTTACTAATAGCAAATATGGACCCATTTACTAGCTCCCTCGAGACAGGGAAAGCCTTCCTTTTAGGCTACAGAGGCCAGTTAGGTCCCATTATATCCGAAGTTTAATTAGAGGCTTTATCTTATTGTTTAGCTACCAAATAAATGCTATCTGTCTCATGATCCTATCCTGGTTTGTGCTAACATGTATTTAGTCGTACTCTTCTCCTCCCAAATTCTACCATACTTAATACTTCTTACCCAGCAACTTAAATATCAAAGTTAAGGTCCACTGTTTAATTGACCACTTACCAATGCACCTACTGCTATATTTCCATCAATCCTGCCAGCCAGAGATATTCACTTAATTTAAACAAAGCCTCCATTCATGCAAAGGAAGGCCTCCCAATTAATCTCCCAATCACTTATTCGACCTCCAAAGGGACTAGGAGCCTATTTTACCTTAAGTAAAAACTTTTATCATTAAGAAAGGAGGATGTTTAAGAAACTAAACCAATGTATTCCACAGACTTAAAAATGTGCTCCAATATTTTTTAACCAGGAGTAGCACACTAAGCTGTAAGCCTTTTTATAGGAGCGACCTGGGAGCACAGGGAAGTTAAGTGACTTGCTCAGTGTCACACAGTATGCAAATGGAAGCTGTGGGATTCAAACCCAGGTCTGGTGTGCTAGATGTCACCAGATTTGCAACTCAGAGCCTTAAACCACTGTGCTATACTGCCTCTACATGTTTTATA
Source organism: Neoceratodus forsteri (assembly GCA_016271365.2). Taxonomy (NCBI): domain Eukaryota; kingdom Metazoa; phylum Chordata; order Ceratodontiformes; family Ceratodontidae; genus Neoceratodus; species Neoceratodus forsteri. Next base: position 648,312,191 of record CM057458.1, on the reverse strand, counting down.
CCGGATATCCAAAATTTTATAAACAAACACAAACATTTAGGCAATTTATAAAACATATTGCTATAAAATATAAAATATAAATAAAAACTGAACCAAGCACTAATTTAGTGGCTCTAGTACAAACAGAAGTCCCTCCATCTTTAATCAGAGTGTAGAAGTTCCATAGATTTCCATAGGTTTGTAAGGACTAAAAAGGCTCTGTTTAAATTCTAGAGTCTGTAGCTATATATTCCATGTAGTTCTTCTTGTTGGTAATTATCTTTATCGCTGTTGCCTTATCACTAAACAGTGTCACTCAGAAATGTTTTATAGTGATAAAAGAAACAACAAATTTAAACAGACAAATGTCTCTCTTCCCATGGGCCAAGAGTCAGTGGAGCCAACAATTCATCTCTCATATGACAAGCCACTAAAAATATAAGGAGCCCACTTAAAAGATTGATAAGTTATAGGATGACCAGGAGTTCAATCTCCATAAGGACATTTCAACTAATAATCATTTTTATGATGTTAATATAGTACTTTTTAAGAAAAGGTACCCCTAGGCTCATTTCCCACCAAAGCTGCTATGAACATAAGATAACCGGTTTCTCCTTTCATGTGCTGGGAGCTGGGGCTTATACACTTCACCTGTGAGCGAGCAGCAGTTAACAAAATATCAGCCAAGAAAAAGTAAATCAGTAGCTCCTGGGGGAATTACCTCTAACAGTTCTCCTTCTATTGCAACACAAGGTTTTTGTAGGAGTTTATACAAAGGAGGGTTACCACAAGCAGAACTCAAGACTTGGCTCCATTTTTCAGTCGGAGCCAAAAATCTCATCTCCACTCTTCTTCTCCAAAAATCCCTCCAATTTTCTGTATCAGTGGAGTTCCACCCTCAGCTGTACTGAGTCCTTCCAGGACATCATGTAAAACTGCAGCACCTGAGGTTCGATCTCGGGAAGATAATCTGATCTGAAAAATAAAGCAAAAGAGATGCTCTTTTGAGCATAATATTTCTTGTTTTTTGAATCAACCGCATCCATCCCCTTAGGTAACAGTGGCATAACTTTTAAAATAACAGACAATGCCTTAAATGCTATAGCGTAAAGTAATCCATCGGTCTCTCTCTAGCTCTCTCTTTCAGACTCTGTCACTCACACTCCTCAAGGAACGAAACAATGAGCAATGGGCACCACGGGCAATTCCACTTCCTCCTCTAGGCCTCCGCTCCTTCTAGCGCCATCTATTTCTTTGAAAATAGCAAAATGTGCCAAAAACAGAGCACTCACCCTCAGCCTTAGAACTTCGATACTTCAAGCCGGCAAAGGGGATAGTGCCTTAGCGTTTCCATCCAGCAAACCTAATTTGGCAATCGCAAATTCCAAACATTGGTCACAGTCCACACCTTGTGGCCGGAAACAAGAACTCAAGTATAACAAACCCAAAATTAGTCTTGCAAGGCTCACAAAATTAATGAATTAAATAAACTGCAACACCACTTACTGTGGCATCAGTAAGTGGAAGAGCTAAAAACTTAAAAAATCTTTAGTATTTTAAAACACAAGAATGCTCACTCAGTGTGGTGTGGAGTGGAGCAGCAGTGTGGCCATCTTGCCACTCCGCCCCTCCCTTTCAGGGGTTATCCAGTCCATTCTGGGGTCAAAGGGGCAGAATAGCCTGTCCAGAGCATTCTTGAATGCAAAGATTCACCTGAAGGAGCAGAAAATCTATGGAATGCTCTCTGAATTTTCCTACTACCTCATAGTAGTATTTCAGATTTAGAATGTACTGTAGACCCAGCCTGCTGGCAAAGCACGCTGCTCGTCAGTCACTGCACTGAGTCAGCACTTTTAACCAGCTTTTTCAATTAAAAGTGCTACAGGTAAGGGAAGGGCACCTACTGGTGTCTAGAAACACTTGGTGGCATATCTTATACAAGGAGCATCTGCTTTATGTCATGAAACACCAATACTTCCCCTCCATACCAAGTCGCCACAGGTCAGGGCAGGTGGGGTCCAGAGGCACCATAACACATAGTATACAGGGGCACCAACAAACAGGAGATCACATACAAACAAATGTCCATACTGGGAGCAGGGTCAAGCAGGCTGTATGTTTATTAGCTGTACTGGTGGTACACAGCATCTAAGAGCATTACCCTTGCCACTTCAGTTAAATCACTCAGCCATAATGTCATTATTAAAGCATGTTAAGTACCATTTCTGTCTCCCTAACTGCTGCTGTACATAGTGTACCAGACTGCTCAGTACTCTACTACACTGCCCCTCACTCTGATTGGGCACATGAGTGCTGCATCCCTTTGATTACCCTATCTCCCAGTTTTGTGGTCCTTAGCACTTTTGCACAGTGGCAATTTCCCAAGCAGGGTGAGCACTACCCTGGGGGCAGCTGTGCTTGTGCTTGTCTGCCGTGCTGCAAAGTGACTTCACATGAAATAAACACCAGAACTTTCGTGCACCACTAAATTATTGGCTAGTTGGTTCAGCCATGTGTGTCTCCCTTCTGACATCACTCTGATAGCCCTAGTGGCCCAAAGACTGGACCCCCATACCCAGTCCAACTCTATGAGACTTAACTGGCACTAACTCTTCCCAGGTCCCTTATCCTGATGCCCATTGACAATATGCTAATCCATGCCCAGGAGTGAAATATTAATCGGGGTTTCCTTTTCAGAGGTAATGGCCTGCATCCGTCTGGGAGGGGCACTGCAATCCTCAGTGGAAAATTTAGATGTTTTCTTGAAGACCATTTAAACTAGCCCGGGGGGGGTGGAAATACAAAGTGAGGTATAAACTGCCCCCCCAAACTGAAGGAACAGCTAGAGAGGGCCTGAGGTGAGGAAACTCCCCCTAGGCACAATATAAAGGAGGCAGAAGTATAGTTGGGGACAAGGGGGACTAGAACAGAAAAGGTGGAAAGAGCTGTTGAGAAGGCAATGAATGAAATGGGCAGTGAGGGGGGAGGAGGGAGTAAAGGAAATTTCACTGGTAACAAAGGCAGAAACGGGGTAACAAGCAGAGGGGAAGCAAGGTGTGGAGAACAATGTGTGCCAATGCAAAAAGTCTTGGAAATAAAATTCCAGACCTGGAAGCCATCATGGCGGAGGCAACCTGGATCTTGTGGCCATTACTGAGATGTAGTGCACAGGGAGCCATGACTAGGACATGGCCATACCAGGCTACACTCAGTTTAGAAAGGATAGAGAGGTGAGAAAGGGTGGAGGGGTTGTGCCACATGTGAGGGAGGGTATCAGAGCAGAGGAAATGCAGAGGAACAAACACAAAATCAAGCGTGGGTCTGTGCTCTCTGGTGCGAGGTAGGGTGCATGGCGGGGGTTGCTAGCTCAGATAACAACAGTAGAACAAACAGTAATGACTGCACTCCAGGTCACCAAAAATGGAAATGAATCACCCAAAATTCAGAAGTAAAGCTGTCAACTCCAAAGTGCTTTTATTGTAAATCCAGCAGATAATGTAATTCTCCAACTGAACCAAACAGGTTAAACCCTCTGCCAGTGTCCAGGTGCCCTGGTGCTTCACTCAAATGGAGCTTTGTCAGTGGGTGGGTACCTGCTTATGCTGTTATCCCTTAAATATTCACCAGGTATGTGATGTCATAATTACATCAACACAGTGGCTGTCAATCAGCCATGGTGCCTGTATGAACACTCGCTAGCCAAAAAGGGGATAAATAAGCATCTCAAAAGGGGCTCGAGCAAAATGACCAAAAGTGAAACAGTGAAAACAATGAAACATAAATACAAAATACACACATCATATCTGGAACAAAAAAAGACATTCCAGCATGATTCATATGAGCCATGATGGCTATCAACATACTTTTTCAACTGATAAACATTCTTATGTAATAAATTAATTTGTCAGAGTGACCAGTCAACAAAATAAAAATAAAAATAGATCATATGGAGTCTGGAGCTCCCCTCATTGTCTGTCTCTTGCATTCCAATGGGGATATAAAATACAGAAAGTGCTGCGTTCTCCAAACCTCCAAGAGTACTTGTGAAAGATAGAAGAAGACAGAATTAGTGTAAAAACACAAATCAGAATGTATCAAACAATTCATTACTAGTAAGAAGACTCCTATTATTAAGGGACAACAGCATAACCAGGTACCCACCCCATGGCGAATCTCCAACTGAGAGAAGCCCTGGAGCACTTGGACATTGGCAGAGGGTTTAACCTGTTTGGTTCAGTTGGAGAATTACTGTACAGTAGTAAATATTAGCGTTCCATTTATTTTCGCTATTTTAGCTACAATGGAAAAAGCGCTAAAATAAACTGAACGCTAATAATTTCAGGAGCGAAATTAGAAAACTGATGGAGCACGATTTAATTTGTAAGTATTTTATTTCTGAGTACAGGGAAATGGGCAGACTAGGTGGGCCAAGCGGTCCTTATCTGCCGTCAAATTCTATATTTCTATGTTTAACCTCAGGAAGAATCAGGAATAGACTATCTGGGTCTCACAGAAACACAGAAAGTGATGGCATGTTTTTAAATCACATATTTTGCTTTGTTATAGTTATGTATTTTCATGAGCACTGCATACTTTGCCTTACTGCATTCTCTAAAGTGCTGTTGTTTTGTTATGTGGTTCTATTAGAAACAATTTATATACTGTATTTATTAAATGCATTGTACTTTACTAAATATATTGGGAGACATAACAAATGTCAAAGAAAATTAATTTATTTTACCACAGCACTTTAGCCAAGGTTAGTCCAACATTAAGGTGCATGACATGGTGAATAATTTTCTAAATACAACCAGTATTATTGCCATCAGTCAAATCTTATTGAAGTGTGTGTCATTAACTGACGTACATATAACAAACTGGGTGCAAGTTATGACTGGTTGTTACAACTGATCTGGTGCCATGTGGTATTTTTCCTGTGACTACTTGGAAACTATTTCACCATTAGCATCTTTGCTATGGACTTCGGTCCTCTAACTAATTTTAAACAATTTCAATTAGCATGAGTAAATTAATTAATCACCTTGGTGCTCTATATAAGTTGAACTGCCCTTGATTTAGCCACACCCTGAGGAATACCAGTTGTCGAAGTGCTAGGGCTTGTGAGACCAGTAAGGTATACAGTAACTGTCCTTAAGTACCTGAAATTCGAAGGTAATTCTTGAATCTGCTGTAACTTCATGCAAGGCAGATTCATTCGGGCGCTAATATGTACGGTACAGCCCGCAGCGCTAAATAAAGAGGGCGCGGATATAAACTACTGTACAGTAAATTGTCTGTTGGATTTACAACAAAAGCACTTAGGAGCTGACAAATTTACGTCTGAATTTTGGAGGATTAATTTCCATTTTTGCTGACTTGGAGTGCAGCCATTATTGTTTATTCTATTGAAATGCAAGGGAACCTAGGGATTAATGATGGGATGGAGTTGCTATGGGTCACCCTAGAGACAGATGCCAAGATCCCCAATTTCACTTGGGTGATATGCAGACCTCCAGCACAGGGGGAAGAGATGAATAAGGCAATGGAAGAAGCCATCAGCATAATGGCTGAAAAGGGGAGGAGCTACTGTTGGGGGACATCAATCATTCAGATACAGATTGCAGCTTCCCAGCCATGTCTTCAGCTAGAAGCAGGGTCATCCTAAACTACCTACAGGAGGTGTTTCTCAGGCAACTAGTCAGAAAGCCCACTTGAGATGGGGCAATACTGGACCTAGTGCTCGCAAACAAGGACACTATTGCAGACGTCAAGGTGGGATGCCACCTAGGGACCAGCGATCATTGTGCAGTGTGGTTTAACATACAGATGGTGGCAGAGACAAACCCCATAAGGATGAGGTTCCTGGACATCAGGAGGGCAAATTTTAAAAACAGTTGGTAAATGCCTGAGATGTGGGGATTGCCTCAGTGAGGTGGAGGATCAGTGGGCCACATTAAGGGATAGCATAGCGAAGGCAACAAACTGCTGCACAAAAGAAGTAAGCAAAAGAAGGGGGATAAGGAGACCACTATGGTTCTCGAGGGAAGTGGCTGAGAAGGTAAAGGCAAAAAGGGTGGCAATCAGGAGGAACAAAGAGACTCAGAAGTAAGAGGATAGGGAGGTGTACCGGGAAAAGCAGAGGGAAGCAGGTAAGATGGTGAGGGACACAAAGTTGCAAACAGAGGAAGGGACAGCCAATGGGGTAACTAAATGGGATAATACCTTTTTTAGATACTGTAGATAAGCAAAAAAAAAAGAAGACAAGGAGAGGGATTGTGATGTTAAGAAGGGCAAGGGAGACTGTGCAGAGAGGATCAGGAAAAAGCAAATTATCAACAACTCAGGAAAGCCATAGATAGGGTGGAGGTGGTACAGAGAAGGGCAACCACAATGGTGTAGGGACTGCATCAGAAGCCCTACGAGGAAAGACAAAAGGAGTTAAATATGTACTCACTAGAAGATAGAAGGGAAATGGATGACATGATAGAAACATTCAAATACCTCAAGGGTATTAATAAGGTATAAGAGGGGAGCATTTTATATAAAAGGAGATGCTCGGGGACAAGGGGCCATGATTTAAAGCTGGAAGGGGGGCTCAGAGGGAATGTGAGGAACTACTTCTTCATGGAAAGGGTAGTGGATGTCTGGAACAAACTATCAGCAGAGGTAGTGGGTACCAAAATGGTAACAGGATTCAAACATGCATGGTATAGACAAAAGGGAACATTAATAATGGGCCAGGGGGAGGTTAAGGATAGAGACTGAGTAGGGTCTGCAGTAACATAGGAGGTAGGGAAATTTAGGGCAGATTAGGTGGACAAAGGTGTCCTTTTCTGCCGACAACTTCTATGTTTCTGTTTATTAAACAGATACTTCTGCTCAGTCTTCACAGTGGAGGAGAGGGGTAGACCACAAAGAAGCAGCAAGAACACTGCGGGGGAGGTAGACACAAGTCCATTCACAGAGAAATGAGTCCTGAAAGGACATGTGAATCTGAATGTGCATAAGGGTATGAGGCTGGACTGGGTACGCCCAAGGGTGCTGAGGGAGCTCAAGGAGGTACTGACAGCACTTCTACAGCCCTACTCAACAACTCACCAGAGACGGGAGTGTAAAAGAGGACCAGAGGAGGGCAGATGTAGTCCTGCTCCATGAGTATCATGGCAGGAAGGAAGCTGGTAACTATAGGCCGGTCAGTCTAATGTCAGTGATGAGGAAATTGATGAATACACTTTAAAAAAAGAGGCTTGTGGAATATCTTGAATCCAGTGGATTACAAGTCCCAAAGCAGCATGGATTCACAAAGGGGAGATCATGTCAGATGAACCTGGTCAATGTTTTTGACTGGGTGACCAGGGAAATAAATCAGGGAGGGGTAGTGGACGTGGCCTAGTTAGACTTCAGTAAGGCCTTGAGCACCATACACATAGGATGCTTATAAGGAAATGGAGTAGTTTGGAGGTGAAACTCAAGGTGGTAAAAGGGGTGCACAACTGATAAATGGATAGGCGATATAGGGTGTTAGCAAATGGCAATCCCTCTAATGAAAGGAGAGTGGCCAGTGGGGTACCTTAGGGCTCAGTGCTGGACCAGTTCTTTTCAACATCTTTATAGGCAACATTGCAGACGAGCTGAAAAGGAAGGTGTGCCTTTTTGCAGATGACACTAAAATCTGCAATAGGGTAGATACTATGGAAGGGGTGGAGAGAATTAGTAGAGGTCTGAGGAAACTTGAGGAGCAGTTGAGAGTATGGCAGTTGGGTTTCAATGTAATAAAGTGCAAAACCATGCACCTAGGGCACAGAAACCCAGAGGGGGTGTATAAAAATGGGAGAGAGGTATTGATGTTCAGTAAAAGGAAAGAAACCTTTGGGTTATCATATCTGATTAACTTAAGGTGGTGAGACAGTGCAGCAAGGCAGTAGGCAAGGCCAGGGGGATGCTGGGGTGCATAGGGAAGGGAGTTGTCAGCAGAAGGAGAGAGGTGGTGTTACCACTGTATTGATTGTTGGTGACACCCAACCTGGAGTGTAATGTCCAATTCTAGAGAGCACATCTCAGGGAGGATATAGAATGGGTAGAGACTATCCAGAGATGGGCAACTAAAATGGTGCATAGGCTACATGATAATCCCTATGAGAAAAGACTGAGGGATCTCAGTATGTACATCCTGGAAGAGAGGAGGGAGAAGGTGGGCATGATACAGACCTATACATATTTCGCAGGAGTGAATACGGTACAAGGGGGGAGTATTTTTCACAAGAGAAGCTACACGAGAACAAGGGGGTAGGAAATTAAGCTGGAAGGGGGGAATTTAGGAGGGATGTGAAGAAGTACAGTACTTCCTCGCTGAAAGAGCAGTGGACGCCTGGAACAGTCTTCCAGCAAAGGTTATGGAGGGACTTCAAGCATGTATGGGATAGGCACAAAGGAATCTTGGTAGGAAAGATGGGGGAGGGGGAATAGCCAGAGATCAGGTAGGATCTGTGATGGCAGTATAGGCAGGGACAAAAATGAGCAGACTGAGTGGGCCAACTGGTCCTTTTATGCAGATAAATTTTGTTTGTGTGTTTATTTTCTCCTATGGAGCTCTACCATGCAAGGAGTACTTTCAAATTGCTCCATCCCTTGTGCTCTTCTGGTGGGAGTGGAACTGCAAGGATCCCCACAGCCTCTTTAGAGAAGGGGCCACCATCACTACTCCCTGGCTTCAATCGTACTGCTGATCTTTCTTCCTCAGGCAGGATTCCTGTCATGGTCATCCTCCTAGGTGGTGGTTTAGGGGGCTTCTCATTACCACAGGAAGGGGTGAAAAGAGGCAGGGCTTCCTCTGGGCATTCTCTCACTCTCTCTATGCTACTGGCTCGCAGATGCTGCTCCTCTCTCTGGGATCCTGGATCTTTACCTTGGAACTGTCAACTCTCAGCTATTCTTCCCCTCTTATAGTGTAAATGGAGACAGCAGAACCATAAATATTCATACCTGGGCCTCCCACTTCTAGATGAGTCAGGACACACTGAGCACAAACTCCAAACAACTTATCTCCTAGCTGAGGCCCTCTAGAGAACAATTCTCATGGCTTGGCTTAACTCTTGATTGCTCTCTAGTAACCTGCCTCATCTTGCTTTGAAGAAGAGAGGGGTAGGTTATACTCTCCTCTTGTAAAAATCCATGTGGTGCCCCGCAATGGTAAACACAATGCTGGTCTCAACTCTTTCAATGGGCGGTACTGCCCCCCTGCCATCCCTGTCAGGTTGACCAAATGTTGTAGCTCTCTGCCTGGGACCTACACAGGCTGTAATCCACAGAAGTCCTTTAAGTAACCAAACTGGGCCTTTGTAAAATGGATCCTAAACTACAAGAGTGCTGCAGAAAACATTAATTGTATGGCAGTAAACACATACTTCTATGCCATATCCTGAACACGTTTTAGCAGACTTAAACTAGCAATAAGTGCCATGGGGCTGGGAAGGCACCCAGCTGTTCTACAGCAGTCTCTTTCTCGAAGTCTTCAGCCTTCTTCTGCCCTTCATCCTCTGATTCCTCTAGCCTGGGCCTCTGAGGATTTGAGTAGCTAGTAGCTGTCAAGGGGGGAACTTGTAGACTCCTGTGGGAGACTCTTGAATGGCTGAATCTGTAGCTTCCTTAATGACTACCTCCACCACCGCATCAGTGGGTTCTGGTTTCTACTTCTCTTCAGGCATCACAGTGTGGCTGTTTTTCTGGTAGTCACACAGAGCTGGCTGAGGACAGACCTCTGGGCAGGCCACAGGGACAACAACCTCATCAGGAAATGGTGCATGAAATCTGAGAGAGTCATCAGGCCCATTTGGGGGCTGAGCCACTGTGGATTGCTGGTGAGACCTATTTTTGACCACGAACTACTCTCGCTAACTGGCACACCAGATGAATTGCACACCATAGAGACAGCCAGGGAGGAGGCTCCTGTCCACACCTGGATCTCACCAGGAGCTGAATGATCCAGCTTTACCCCGTGCATCCCAGCAGTCACCTCCTGGGCCCGGGACATTCCAGTCAAGTAACCACCTCTTCCTTGGTGCAGGCCTTTAGATAATGCCTCTTCCACCTGGTACAGGTTGGTGGGGGTAGGGGTAGGCACAGCAGTCTGTCTCTTCTCACCCTCCTCAGCAGGCAACAAGCCAGGGGATCACCTGTGGGGTCTGGGAAGGTGGCTATCCCAGGCCAAAGGATGGCATAATTGTAGCAAGGTTCATGCAGTCTGACAGTTAATACTTTGTTGACATGATTGAAACAATGGCTGCAGTACCCAGGTGAAGACTGTGTCACAAGTGCCCCCCCCCCCCCCCCCACAGGCTTTTACTGGAGCATCATAGCAGATTCTCCAATGCCTGACCCTCTATTTGGAGCCTTAATGCTCTCATTTGTTGGTGCCTTAATCATTCTTATAGTCGTGGCTTGAAGCTGGACTGTTTTATGTCCTACTAGTGGTCCCTGTACCCTGACCTTTTCCCCCAAATTTTTAAAGGTCAGATGTAGCTATTCATAGTACCACTGCACACACCAGAGGCTTGGCACAGTTACTTGCAAAATGTACTTTTACTTTTCAGTTTTTCTGCTCTGTGCATGGCACTCCTGTTACTTTAAGACAGTACTTTACAAATCCTTGGAGGGCAGATTCATGGATCGAATCCTTAGGCGCAGTCTCACCGCGAAGGTAGGCAGAGGTTTACAGGTACGCTTCCCTCTTCTGAGCAAGTGGGTGGTGGTGGTGGTATGGAGCAATCTGGAGGCCACTCAGGGCCTGGCTTAACCCTTCAGGTGCTCTCTTGTAACATGCCTCAAGCTTGATAGAAGAGAAAAGCTGGTTACACATAGAAAACAGCAGACATATTCTAGCACTCTTCAACACTCTTCCTTCCTTTTTGCTTTTTTAACACAACCCTCTAGTCCCTTAGCTGAGGAACTAGTAGTACTATGCATCTGTTTATCATCAAGATAATAAAAATATAAATACCATTCCACTGGTAAATAAATTTGGTAAAAGGATCATCTTATTGCAGAATAAAAATCTATTTGCAGTTAGAACACATGTTATTTCCAGTTAGAATATGTTATTGCCACTTAAAATCAGTAATTAGAAAATGGGCTAAAGAATCCTAGCTTCCCGATTGGCTAGGACGTGATCTCAGTGGGCGGGTATTTCCTGAAAGAGCCCGTTGAATAACAAGTTCCCATTCGGGGTGCCCCATTACTTGGGATATTCTTGGGCACCCCGAATTTTGAAATGGAGCAACCGCCATGTTTTTTGCTTCGCTAACCCTGAGTTGGTTGTCCGCTCCCCCCAACCCCCACACACTTGTGTGGCTACCCCTATTCCTCCGGCTATTCTCCAGTTTGGTTCAACTGTCTTGAACTAAAAGTGGCATTAAATATTGTGCTTAATTTTGAACGCGGTCACACTCCCTCTCAAACAACTGTTTTTTACCTCATCGGAAACAGAGTGCGAGAGGTGATGTCGGTGATCAGTGCAGACTGCATTAGTACAGGTGCCCCATGGCTGCAGTTCGTGGAGAAAAAAAAAACGTTCACCTGCCTGCACTGGTATTCTGTTATTAAATTTATTTATTGTACTTACTTTTCTCCATTAGTTTGAAAGTGGTGCATAGAGTTCTTCAGCAGTGGGCACTGACAGAGGCGGCAGTGGCAGCAGTGTGGGGGCGGGCGGGGGGCAGATCTGGAGAACAGTGGCTTGGTAAACATTATTTCCCGATGCTGCTTTGTATCTCCCTCCTGCTGCCATGTTGATCTCTAACATTTAAAAACTTTTAGAAGACTCAGTCTGCACTTGCTAGTTTTATGTGCCAGCCTTTACGAAAGTCACGCACCTAACTTCCACAGCTCAGCAATGAAAAATAAAAACACTCTTCCTGATAGGCTAACAAACTGGTGTGTGCGTATTAGGAACAACTCATACTTAAGAGCTCCCCCTAGTGACGACTAGCATGACTAGCGGACAAACTGTTGCCACCTGTACCTGTAACCATGGCAATCACCTCCAAAAATGCAGGTGGAGGAACTATTTTGTTACAAATCTTACTTTCAATAAATTTTTCATTAACATTTTTCTTATTAAATTTATTTTTTTAACAGTGCCCATTTTCTAAGCGCAATGATACCCTCCAGGGTAGGCAGTATTGTGCTATACTGGACCTTCCAAGGGCTAGTAGGCCCTTCACCTGTGGTGTCAGGCCTCATTACACCCCTGGGTGGTCCAGTATAGCACAATATTGCCCACCCTGGAGGGTATTATTGCTTACATAGAACACAGAGAACAATGGCAAGGCAACAAATGTCATTGTCCATCTGGGATCAAATGACCTGGCAGAGGTCACAGCTGGGGTGGCACATGATAGGTTTAGGCAGCTGGGGGGGAGATCCTGAAGCAGGTAGTGCATACTGAGGTGCTACTTTTGCAATACTGGGGGGAAGGAAACACAGCACTGTGGTCTTCAACAACTGGTTGAAAGCATGGAGCAGGGAGGAGAGGGTTGGCCATATTGGGGACTGCTACCCGGAGGGATAAAGGCCTGTACAAATGGGATGGCCTCAGAGTCTTACCTGGAGGGATAGACTTGTACAAATGAGAGAGCCTCTATCCATCCAGGAGGGGAACCACAGTCCTTAGTGGAAGGTTTGAATGTTACTTTAATGAGCATTTAAACTAGCCTGGGGGGGGAGAAGAAATGAAGAAGGCAGTGAATGCCTCCCCGGATAATGGAGCAGCAGTGAAGAGAAACTCACGGCAAAAAAATTCCCCTGGAGTAGTGGGGAGTAGGGGCAAGGAGGTAAGAGATGGGAGAGGAGGGTCGAGAGGTGGAACTAAGGCTGAGAAAAACATTAGAAAGGTTCGGTAGATGGAGGATAAAAAGGGGACAGAACCAGTGAAAAGAGAAGGGTGAGGGATGGTCTCGGGAAGGAAGGGCACAGTAAAGTCAGGGAGGGATAAATGGAGTGGTGAGCCATGTGTGCCAATGCAAAAAGCCTAGGAAACAAAATTCCTGATCTTGGGGCTACCATTGCGGAGGCAGACTTGGGTATGGTGGCCGTAACAGAATCATGGTACACTGACACCCATAGCTGAGAGGTGGCCATACCTTGCAACATATTTCAGGGCAGGCAGAATAGGGGGATGTTGTTTTATATGTAAGAGAAGGTATAAAGGTCATGAAAATACAAGGACACAATGGGGAATAGGACAGTCTGGAGGTTCTTTGGGATGGCTTGGAGATGGGGTCTGGGGTCTTTATATGTGTGGGGGTGGTATACAGGCCACTAACACAGCAGGAGGAACTGGACAAGGTTTTAGGGAAGGACACAGGCAAAATGGAAAGCAAAGGGGAAGTAGTAATTATGAGTGACTTTAGTCTGCTGGATGTGGACTGGAACATCCTGGCAAAATGGCAAGCAAAGGGGAAGTAGTAATTATGAGAGACTTCAATCTGCTGGATGTGGACTGGAACATCCTGGCCACAGCTATAACTAAGAGCAGGGTCATCCTACACTCCCTGCAAGGGGCATTTCTCAGGCAGGCAGCTGGTTACAGATCCTAAAACTGGAACACATCAAAGAGAAGTACTTAGGTTTCAGGAAACTCTGCATAGTCCCAACAGTTATATACTGGTGGGATGAGCAGAGAAAGACTGACAAAGATTGAGTAAAGTGCAAATTGAGGTAGGAGACCAGGAGCCTTGCTTAAAAGAGGTCAGGATAGTATCTTGGAATATAGAGGAACTGCATCTTAAACTAGCAGATCCTGTAGTTAAAAGTTTCCTGGAGACTTATGATATCATATGGCTCCAGGAGGCCTGGAGTACTGAAAGAAAGGCTCTTGGGCTACTGGGATATTCACATTTTTCAAACTTCACCACCAAGGAAAAGACATATGGTAGAAATAAAGGTGGATTATCCATATTTGCAAAGAGCGCTTTGAACTACAAGATTAGTAAGTTAAATACTTTATCTGATAACATATTGACGTTATCAATAAAAAGTGAATACATCCTAACAAAATTGGCAATTGCAAATGTTTACTGCCCACCAAAGTCAGGGAAACAAGATGATATAATTACTAAGCTTAAAATGTTGCTTGAAAGTACTAAGGCTATGGCAGGTGATAGGGCCATAATGTTCCTGGGTGATTTTAATGCAAAATGTCCAACAAAAACCAAGATAAGGAGGAATGAGAATGATTTTGATTCCTACCTTCCCATCATAAACCCAAGAATATCTAGCAGCAGAGTGACAAAGGACTCAAGAAATAATATTGGGTGAAAAAACTACAGAAAATCTTCTCCAAACAAAACATGAGTGTCCTAAATGGGCATCTCCCAGGTGACAAAGAGGGGAAATTAACCTATATGAGACTGACTGGTTCCTCTACTATTGACTTAATATGGTCGAACCTGGAAGCTATGAAATTTTTTTTTCTACTTCATCTTTTTATTGAAATTCGAGTGTATATAAGAAAGCACACATCTAATACAATAGAAGACTATCCTCCATGTAAGATATAAAATATCACTTAACAAAACACAGTATTTAGGGTAAACATATTGGAGAAGCCGTATATACATGTATTGATAATAAAACACAAAACCTAGACAGGATGTAAGTAGAGAGCAGAAGGGTTACAATCAATAGGGTATTATAAGATCAGAAATAGCAACCATGTGCAAAATACATGCTAGGGCAGGCTATTGCAAGGCATTCAGTAAATTGCAAAAAGTGATAAATATGGTAATATGAACAATGTTCAGCAATAGAGAGATGAAGATAAGAGAAAAATGTGCAAGGAAAGAAAGAAGAGAGAAAAAGGCAAGGAAAGAGGGAGAAAACAGGGAAGAAGGGAAAAAAGAGGAGAAATCTGTGCACAAAAGTTTCGAGAAAACCCAATCTGAGAGCAAAATAAGAAGGAGGGCTAAATATCCCTAAGAATTAGGGTCTAGAAGAACTAGGTTGGATGTACTTGAAGTAATCCTGCCAACATCTGTCATATGCAGTGAGTCAGCTATGAGTAACATGAGATAATCGGTCTAGGGAGGCATACTGAGAGAGGCTTTAAAGAACATCCGAAAGAGAAGGCACCAGAGTTGATTTCCATTTCATAAGAATCAGGTGTTTGACCAGAAGATTAAGTATGTTTAGCCATCTAAAATGTACATGTGAGAGGAGAGAGTTATTGGGGATAAGGATGCCTATAAGGAATAGCTTGGGGTCAAAAAGTAGTTTTTGTCCTGTTACTCTGGAGGCAAGTAAACAGACTTTATGCCAGAGCTTATTATTTGGAGCACAAGACCACAAGATATGAAGTAGATCCCCGTCGGCCAAATTGCAACGCCAGCAATTATTATTATTTAATAGGCCCATTCATTGAAGCACAGAGGGGGTTCTATACCAAAGATTTAGGATTTTAGTTTGTATTAAAAAACTGTGGGCATCTTCAAAGGTATTATGTACAATATGCCAACAATTACTCCATTGTGCATCTGAAATATTGTAGTTAAGAAGAGTACTCCATTTATTTTTGGCCTGTATAGATTGATCAGGTAGATTATCAATAATGTCTTTGTAAATGGAGCTATTTAATTTTACTGATAAATTAGTCCAATGCGAGACGTATGGGTTTAAAAGAATATGCCTATACACTAAACTAGAGAGAGAGTTATAAGCTGACCGAATTTGTAAAAACTTCCAGAAGTCCTGTTTAGGAAGTTTCCATGTGACCTGCAAATCTGAGAATGATCTAAGAGTGAGTGAGTTCTGGTCCAAGTTATCTCCAAGAAAGAAAATGCCTTTGTTCCTCCATGTACGACAGAAAATTGGGTGATCTTCTAGAGTGAGCAGTGGATTGCCCCATAAGGGGGCATAAAACCAGGGTGTTGGATTGGATTTCAGGAATTTGTGGGTTAGTTTCCAATAAAAAACAGAGGATGATATAGTCGGGTGAGATTTTAGTTTAGAGGAAATGGGATTAAAAATGAAGGAAGTGGGAACTCCTCCCAGGCTGGCCAGTTCCATTGCAACCCATTAATGTGAGTGAGGGGAGGGTTTCTGAAACCATGTAATGGTTTGGGCCATTCAGAAAGCCCAGAGGAAGCCTTTGAACCAGGGGAGTCTGAATCCCCTTTTTTCCAATGTGATAGAAGTTGTTGCTGTTAAATCTCGGTGGATGAAATTGGTTTAAGATATGGACATTATTGAATGTTTAGAATCTGCCCATTATCCAGTGGAAATTCAGCTGCAAATTAAGCAACAAAAAGAAATAGCTGTTGAGAGACATATCCAGAAAGGTCTAGAAATTCTAAATCAAAAAAGAATAAAATGGCAAAATTCAACCATATATCAGTTCAATGGCTTCTTACATACATGATTAATAAATGATTTATGAACACAAGTTATAGAGGAGAAAGATTTTAATAACATTTTTAAAGTATGGCAGGATATAAGTACTTTAATAAAACCCCATTGCATTAAAACCTACATTATAAAGTCCAATAAACTAGGTAAATATTGGTTTAACCAAAACTGTAAGAAAGCAAAATATGAGTTTGATAAAAAATTAAGACAACGTAAGTTAATCAAACATAGAAACAAACTCCATATTAAAAACATAAATAAAGCAAGACAACAATATAAGAAAGTTTTGGAGTCTGAAAAGCATAAATATGCTATAGAACTTTGAAAAAGATTGAGGAAAGCAGTATTTAATAGAGATGGCAAACAGTTCTGGAAACTAGTGAGCCAGGGCTACAATAAATATATTACTAAGGTAGAAGCTCACATTCCACCAGATAGTTGAATAGCCTACTTATCGAATTTATACTTCTCCAAAGAAGAAGAAGAAGAAGAAGAAAGGACAACTGTAATAAATAAAATAAAATAGAACAGGGCATACTAATATACCGGCGTCCTATATGTATATCAGAGGAAGAGATTGCTCTGCCTATAGCCCAGCTGGCATCTAATAAGGCACCTGAACAAGATTTGATTATCAGAGATGTACAGTATATAGGTCTTTTGCTGATTGATGGATACCCATCTTCAAGAAAATATTTAATATTTTTGTACAAGGCCAAAAGTTCCAGCAAGCTGATATGGAAGTATAATTTTCCCTATATAGAAAAAAGAAAATCCAAACGATCCGAGAATGTACAGACCAATAAGTTTGATAGATGTATCTCAATTTTCAAAAATGATATTAACTATTAAAACTGGTACAAGTACCCTTATTGACTGGGTTCTCACAAATCACCCTGACCGGATAAAAAACATTAAAGTCCTCCCTGACTCCCTCAGTGACCACTCCCCAGTGTCCTGTACCTGGTCTAATAAATTTCTCAAGCCACCCCCCAAAGTTATAACAAGCAGAGTATTGCCTTATGGGAATCTTATCAAGTTGAAAACCCATCTCCTACAACAGGACTGGACACCAATCCTTGAATCAACTGATATTAATACCCTCTAGAATACTTCTTAAATCTTTGAACTCTGCATACGACTTATACGCCCAGTAAAAAACATAAAATCAAAGCGCTATCAAATCCATGGATTACTGCCAAACTACTTGCCGAGCTCAAGGTTCAGGACCACCTCTGGGCAGTTGCCAGAGACACAGGCTCACCTCATGATACCCTAAAATACAAGCAGGCACGAAATAGATGTACCTCACAAATTAGGCAAATGAAGAGCGCCTATTTCAAAAACGCCCTTGAATCCACCTGGGGTGACGGAAGAGCTTTTTGGGACAACATCCGAAATATAATGGGTAAACAATCAAAATCGTCACCTACCATTATGAAAGTTGATGGATCCACCACTTGACCCAAAGTCTATTGCAGATCGCTTAATAAGACATTCACAGACCTTAGTGGGTCCTCCCCAGATTTCTTCCGGACTTACCTGTGCCTAGCCGAGTATCACAAAACACCTCTCGTGACAAACCACAATTTTCTTCAAGAAAATCAAAGTGCAGAAGCACACAAGTACATAAGAAAGGCCTGCTCCAAATCCAGAACAAGTAGTGACACGCTAGATCTAAAATCCTGTCTCTCACCCTGGATGAGTAATTCACCCTTGCAAAATTCTTAATCTGTCACTTTGCCAAAGTCAATTTCCCAACAAATGGAAATCTGCCATAGTTACGCCAGTGAACAAAGGGGGACAAACTCAACAGGAAACTATCGACCAATATCAATACTCTCCTCTCCAAAGCACTTGAACTAATAGTGGCAGACCAACTCTGATTACCTGGACAAATACAATCTACTCTGTAATCAACAGCACGGCTTTAGGAAAGGACATAGTACAACAACAGCCTTACTTGATTTCTCTGGAAAGTCCACTCAGCCCTGGACAAAGGGTGCCAAACAGAGTGCAGTCTTTATCGATCTTACAAAAGCTTTTCGACACAGTCCATCATGGCCTACTTACCTCCCTACTTTCTAGCCTAGGCCTGGCCGAAGGTCCTTGTGCTTGGGTAAAAAGTTACCTGCTCAAACGGTCACAGGCTGTAAAAATCTCTAATGAACTCTCCGACTTAAAGCAGTTCTCTCGGGTGTACCACAGGGATCAATTCTTGGACCGCTCCTCTTTAGCCTGTTCCTTAACTCCCTCCCAGATATCTGCCGGAGAAAATAATCTTATACGCTGATGATGCTGTAATTCTCTTCCACAAGGATCCAAACTCCCTCACGAAAAGCCTGCAACTTGCTTTCTAGTGTTGAAAGGTGGTTCCTGGATAGTAAACTTGTGCTAAACCACAATAAAACAAAAGCCATGCTCTTCTCCAATCACCAAAACAAAAATAGGCATACTCCACTCACCATACAAACCTCTGCTGGAATTACACTGGACCAAGTAAATACTTTCAAATACCTTGGCATCACTTTTGACCAAGGGCTCACCTTTGCAACCCACATTGACAACACTGCGAAAACAGTGAATCAAAGCCTTGGAATACTATTCCGTAACTGTCAATTTCTAAATCAAGCGGCATTGAGAATAGCTATACAGAGTTCCATAATCTCAATCATTGACTATGGCCTTATTATTTATGGCTCGGCTACCTCCACTGCTCTAAGGTGTATCTCAGTCACTCTAAATAAGGCCTGCCGGCTCCTCACGGGGGCTCAAAGACTGACTCACACGTGTGATCTGTACTATGAATCAGGCTGGCTGAACCTATCAAATCGTCTTATTTATCTCACCTGCACAATGGCAAAAAAATCTATCTTGGGACTGACTCCATTATGTATTCAAAACCTACTCCGACTGAATCCTGGCTCATGACCCTCCACCAGATCTGAACGCCAACCTTTCCTGGTTCCGAGATGCCGGACTGCACAGGGACAAAGATCTTTCGCATACAGGGCCCGACATGGTTCAATGCGCTTAGTCCACCTACTCTATCCTCAACCTCGCTTGAAGCTTTCAATCCATGCTCTATGCCCACCTCACCACCACTAGCAACTGTGACTCGCGCTAGATAAAGACTACTACTCCTCATGTCCATCCTCACATCTGAGGCCTCTTCCTCCTGACTAATGAACCCTCTGGTACCTCTACTACTTCCTGTCTCCCACCCAAACTCACTCCCCCCTTTTTCCTGTCCCTCTCACTTACTCCCGCCACCACCTTCCCTCCTCTCTAGCCTCCTTGGCACCTAATGATCACCCTCTCCTGGAAGTTTCTTTAACCTCGAAATTGTCTACTCGCTTGAACCTGTTATAACTTGTATTTCTATGAAACTTAAAAATGTTACTGCCTTAAACTGTTAATAGCAAATTTATGATGTAACTTTCCTGTCTGGTTTTACCTGTAATGTGTATCGTGCTTTGTTAAATGTTCTTTGTGACGTGGAACCTTTGTAAAAGAGCCCTGGCTCAAAGGTATTAATTCCTAGACTAATAAACTAAACTAAACTAGGTTCTGGGCTTATAAATAATAAATAATAATAATAATAAATCTTTATTTATACCGTGCCTTTCTTAAAACCAAGATGCCTTACAACAATTACACATAGAACAAAAATAAACACAGATCTAAAACTGCTGAGTTCATAAAAATACAATAAAATATCATCAGGTGTAAACCTTTGACCATAAATAGGTCTTTAAGGCCTTTTTAAATTCCTCCATGGATGCACACTACCGGAGCGGAAGGGGTTGAGAATTCCAAAGGGCAGAGGCCACGTACATAAAAGCACGGGCCCCTGAAGGTTTAAAAAAAAAAACTCGAAATCTCTAGCAACCCCTCATCTGCCGAGTGGATCGATCACCTAGGGCAGTAAGGTACCAGGAGCTCTTTCAAGTAGTCTGGGCCTAGTCCGTGTATGGCTTTGTGAGTCAGAAGACCAACTTTAAAGGTGATCCACCAGTGTATTGGCAGCCAGTGCAGATTGCACAGAACCAGAGAAATATGACAGGTATGGGGAGTACCTGTCAATAACCAGGCCGCAGCATTGTGAATGAGCTGCAAGCAGCAGATATCAACCCCAGGAAGCCTTAGATAAAGGGAGTTGCAGTAATCAAGACGCGAGGTCACAAAGACGTGGACCAATGTAGGCAGATCACCGGACAGAACTAGGTGCTTAATCCTGAAGATGTTCCTCAGATGGTAAAAGGATGATTTGACAACTGCTGATACCTGCAATCATAGTGTCAGTTCGTCGTCAAATATCACCCCCAGGTTCTGCACCTGTTCAGAGGTAGGGAGCTGGACACCTCTCAGAAAAAGTCCCAAGGGTAAACCAGCACCCGTCCCCTCTATCCGGCGACCCGGGTCAACAACCATCACCTCTGTCTTCTCCGAGTTCAACCTCAGCCAGCTTGAATAAATCCAGTACTGGATTTCAGTGAGGCAGTTAAATACCGAGACAGCTCTATCCTGGTCAGGAGCAAAAGATATGTTGAACTGGGTATCATCAGCATAGCAGTGAAACCTCAGCCCATACCTTCTTACAATGTCTCCGAGGGGTAGCATGTACACTGCAAACAACATGGGGGACAACACTGAACCCTGAGGAACCCCACAAGACAGAGAGACTGGGTGGGAGGAATTAATCCCTGATACCACCCTCTGGGTTCTGCCTGTGAGGAAAGATCTAAACCACCTGAGAACTGTACTAGACAGGCCACAGATGAACCTCAGGCGTTCAAGAAGTACCCCATGGTCCACTGTGTCAAAAACTGAAGAGAGGTAGAGAAGAACCAAGTTGGAATGGTTCTTTCAATCTCTTGCCATCAGGAAATCATTGAGCACCCAAACCAGTGCTGTCTCGGTACTATGCCTCTTTTGAAAACCAGACTGGAGTGGTTCATAGATGTCACGGATGGTCAAATGGTTCTCTAGATGTATGGACACTACTTTCTCAACCATCTTCCCCACAAAGGGGAGGTTAGAGATTGGTCTGTGGTTAGCATGGCAGTCTGGGTCCAAAGAAGCTTTCTTCAGGAGGGGCATTACCACCACCTCACTCAGGGAGCTAGGGAACTCACCTATCTCCAAGGAGCACCAAACTATCTGTGCTAGGACTGGGCCGATAGTATCACAACAACCCTTTATCATGGAAGTTGGGCCAGGATCCAAACTACAGCATGTAGGATGTATACCCTGGACAATCCTCATGACATAAGTTGACTCTGGCCAGTCAAAGGAACTCCAGGAGAGCCTAGGGACTGTGACCAAGCACCGATCCACAGCTTCTCCCATAGAGGATGCAGGCTGGAATGCTGCCCTGATGTTGGCCACCTTAGCCACAAAGATGCGAGCAAGCCCATCACACTCAACTTGTGAAAAGGCTCTTCAAACTTGCAGACAGGCTGGGTTGCACAGTCTGTCTACAGTTCAAAAGAGCTGAGCTGGTCAGTTCTGAGCAGCCGCAATCTCCCCGGACAGGAACTCTGCCCTCTTACGGGAGATTGCGGAATGATAGAGTTGATAATGTTCCATCAATCTAAGATGCTCGGCATCAAGGGCGGATCTCCACCAACAGCGCTCTAATCTTCATTCATATCACCGCATCTCCCTCAAAGTACTATCAAATGATGATGACTGAGGGCGAAGGGGAAGAGGACGAACGCGGATGGGAGCAATTGAATCCAGAGCCGAGGAAATGGCTTTAATATAGGCCAAAACCAAGGCATCTGGGTCACTGCTCACTCCAGAAAGCTCTGATAGGTCAAGTACCACTGCCAGACCCTCAGAGCTTATATCTCGCAAAGAGCGGTACCTGACCATCTCCACAGGGGTGGACCTACAAAGGGGGGTGCAGAAACTGAACTCCACAGTGTAACGATCGGACCATCCGACAGGTTCCACCCCCAAATCGAAGGCTTCGATCCCCAAGAGGAAGACTAAGTCCAAGGAGTGACCACCTTTATGAGTGGCAGAAGTAACAACCTGTGTAAGGCCCAAAGATGTCATCAATTGGAGGAAGTGTTGTCCAAACTGTGGGAGTTCGTCATCGACCCAGGTGTTAAAGTCACCCAGGACCATCAGCCTGGGTGACTCAAATGCCATGTCGCTCACAAAGTCTGCTACTTCTTGCAGAAACCGCTTCTCATCACCTGGTGGATGGTAGATGAGAGCAATTCTGCAACCCACAACTGCCACTACAGTACACTCAAATGACTCAGCACCCTCAACTGGTACACTTGTGAGGCCCAGTTCGGTCTCGAAACAGACTGTAACCTCTGCCGGTCCAGCCTCAGGCGGTGTAACACTGAGTACCCGGCTGGAATAGCGGCCTCTAATATAGGGCCTACATTCTCATCCAGCCAAGTCTCGGTAATGCATGCCAGGTCCACTGACCCAACAAGATCTGCAATAATTGCAGTCTTGTTCTTCATGGACCTGGAGTTGCACAACACCGCCCAGGTAGGGCAGACCTCTGGAGCTGCACAGACTGCTTGCCCACCAATACTGGTGGTGCCCACGGGTATGGAAACCAGACAGTAAGGACCCCGTTCCAGATTCCATTTAGCCCCAGGGTGTTTTCTGTATCTCACTACCCCAATGTGATGGCCCCGCTCATTCGACCTCCACTGTTTGCACCCCCTAACTCCCCTCCTCCTCACACAATACCCAATGCTCTACAGCATTGGTATTTCGATAACTGTAATGGAAGGGGGGAGAAAGGGTGAAGGGCACGAAGAGCGGAGGACAAATAGTGTACGACTGTGGGGACAGGCCTCCTACACATATTAAGACCAATAATAATAAAACACACCCCTAAATAAATCCTCAATTTAACCCCAAATAAATTCGCAATTTAAAACAAACCCCCATAGTTTCTCTGAGACTCCCCACACGCTCACACCGGGAGGAGAGACTCAGGGAAGCAGATTAACAAACCTCTTCCCCCAAAGTAAATCTATAAAATAAAATTACAATTCCTGAAACTCCCCACACGTTCACACTAAGAGGAGAGACTCAGGGAAGCAAAATTAACATAACCCCCCCCCCCCAAAGCAAAATCTATAATACAATAACATTACAACCAGTCCCAAAATATACAATTAAGTGATTAAGAAGTCCAGAAATAATTATCACAGTATCATTGTCCAGATATATGAAGCACACCAAAACTTCAACAGTTGTTTTTAGGCAAGGGAGGCTCTCACCCTCTCCCAGTCCAAAAAGAGAAAAACAAAACCAAGGTTGCTCTCCTGTCTTCCAGCAATATCCACTCAGAATTTGGAATACAAATTTAGTCTATTTGAGATACTCTCACTATCTCACCAGTCAATCATAGAGTTCGCATAGGCAAATGGACTGCCAAACAATTCCCCAGGTAGCCAAATCCAGTTTCCTTCTTTCCTTCTTTCCAGTCATCTCTTCTTAAAACCACTCCAAGACCTCAAACTGTAAGCACCAATTCGGTGCTATGACCCAAGAGGTAAACTGCCACCTTCCCCTTCCTTGGAGCGACAGACCCACAATAATTTACAGGCTGAAAAAGGGCCCGATCAGAGGGGAATTGGAGACTCAGTCGCCCACCGGCCACAAGAGTCCCCTTACCTAAACAACAGCAGCTGGAGTAAACCCTCCGGTCCAAGCCCCTGCTATTGCCTCCCTGGAAACCTGAACAACCCAAAACCTGCCAGTCGTCCCTCCCGGGGCCAAAAGGAGCAAATACCTGAAGTCCAGAGGAGTAGACACCACCACTCTCAGATATTCTTTCAGCATGCGCTCTTACCACACCAGCACCTGCTCCATAAATGAGCGGAAAAGGCAGCAAACTCCATACTCCACAGCTGCACTCGAATGTTTCCCCGGTCACTGAAAGTATTTTCACAACTCCATGAATAAATGGCTTAAAAGACAGTCTCCAAACCTTATATTGCATACAGTTCAGGAAAGTTCTTCAATTTCAGTTTCCAACTGTACTCGGCCCCGGGTTTTCCCACTCACAAAATCAGCCCGTATATGGGAACGATGACTCCAAACAGCAGCTCCACAAATCTCCACTGCAGTGAAGAAAAACTGTTATTTCTTTACTCATAAACAGCAGCCATAACATGAACAGTTGAACAGACAGCGCTCCCGTGCAGTAACAGAGTAACGACAGCTCAGCAGGAAAAGAAAAATATACTGCTGGTTTCAAACCACCAGTAGTTAATGATTCAAAGCATAAAGCTACAAAAGCTACAAACCCCACTAAGCTACTGACCCGAAAAAATACACTTTATAATTCTGACTATCTCTCTCACAAACCCTAACTAAACTAAAACAGCTAAAAACAGTACAAAAACTAAACTCAGAACTCGGCACTTAGCACAAATAAAATAAAATAAGGAGCTTAAGCTAACAGCTTGGCTGGAGGAACATTCTATAATAAATGAGACTCAGAATGGCTTTAGAAGCTCGAGATCACTGTTATGTGCTAACTTTTTTAGTATGGAAATATGTAAAGGCTAAGGGAGATAAACTGTACCACTGTTTTGTGAATTTTTCATCTGCATTTGACAGCATTAGTTGAAACATACTATGACATAAATTACAGAACTTAGGCCTACAGCCAGAATTATTAAATGTACTGATCAGACTCCATAAAAATACTTGGGCTAAGGTTCAATATAACCAGCATGGTCATCCAGAATTTCAAACCAGTCTTGAAGTTTGCCAGGGTTGCTTGCTGGCACCTACACTTTTCAATATTTACATTAATGAACTATTGGAAAGTCTATCTAATCCAGAATTTCATGCTCTGAAAATTACTGATTCTAGAGTTGAATGTTTAGCATATGCAGATGATCTGGTACTAAGTTCAGCATCTGCATTGGGACTTCAGAGGAAGCTAAATACTTTTGCTGGACACTGTGATAATCATAAACTAAAACTTAATAAAGATAAGACTAAAATTATAATCTTGGGAATCAAAGTAAAATATTACCAAAATTCTGTCAAGCGATATGACTACCTGGGAGTAAGATTTACATAAAATCATTCATGGAAAGAACATACCAGATTAGTATAAATGAAGATGAATATGGCTATTAACATGTTTAAAATCTTCAATGCCCAGATGGGACGTAGTACAGTGATAGGGATATTAAAAGTCCTTAATGCAAAAATAAAGACATCTGCCCTCTATGCTGTGGACATTGGAGGAACTACTAGGTTAGGGAAACTTGAAATAGCATTTAATAAATAAATAAATCCCCACTGCCTACAGGATCCCAGCGAGGGTCCACGCTGGAGGTCGAGAGGGCCTGAACAGACGCCTCCCCCGAGAGAAAAAGGTACAGCAATCAGAGCGCGGGCAGAGCAAGCCACAGAACTCTGGCACATTCAAACTGGTGGTGTTTGGCGCTCTTTTACTTTTAAATTTATGTCGACCCAATATAGTCTCATTTATTCCCACTGCCCACAAGATCCTAGCGAGGGTCCACGCGGAGGTCGAGAGGGCCTGAACAGACACCTTGCCCCACCCCCCGAGAGAAAAAAGCCCACTTCCCACAAGATCCCAGTGAGGGTCCACGCGGAGGTTGAGAGGGCCTGAACAGATGCCTCCCACCCCCGAGAGAAAGCCCACTGCCCACAGGATCCTAGCGAGGTCCACGTGAAGGTCAAAAGGGCCTGAACAGAAGCCCTCCCCCAACCCCGAGAGAAAAAGGCCACTGCCCACAGGATCCCAGCGAGGGTCCACGCGGAGGTTGAGAGGGCCTGAACAGATGCCCTCCCCCAACCCTGAGAGAAAAAGCCCACTGCCCACAGGATCCCAGCGAGGGTCCACGTGAAGGTCAAGAGGGCCTGAACAGACGCTCTCCCCCATCTACCCAGCAGTGGAGATAGTCTCATTTTTTGTAAGATTCCCATGCTACCAGCTTCGCCTGTATACCTGTGCAAGTGTGCTTTAAGAACAAAAAAGGGAATTAATGTAGCCTTATTGCTTTACTAGTTATCAAGTGTGATTTAAGAACAAAAAGGGAATTAATGTAGCCTGTTGCTTTACTAGTTATCGGTCCTTACAAGACCTTTTAAAGGACTCAGTTTAGCTGTATTTCTGACTGATCAGCCTGGCTAAATTAACTGTGTTTAAAGGAATCAATTTAGCTTTATTTTTAACTGCTTAGCCTGCTGCAAGATTTGACTTAGAAAGTGCTTGCAACAGTGTGGTAACTCCGCCCCTACAACCATATAAATCCTTCTTACCTACTTCTCCACAGCCCACTGCCCATAGGATCCCAGTGAGGTTCCATGCGGAGGTTGAGAGGGCATGAACAGACGCCCTCCCCACCCCCAAGAGAAAAAGTATGGCAACTGATGCATGGGCAGATAAAGCCACAGAACTCTGGTGCATTCAAACTGGTGTAGGCCCGCCACTCCACCACCACCCTTGGTCGACACACCCTTATATAGGGTTGCATCGACACGCTGTTGGCCGACAGAATCAATTAGCCCACTTTACCATTAGCAGCCTATATAACTTACCACCAGAGGCAGCATTGCAGTACCTTACCAAACGCAGTTTCCCCCTTACTTTACATTTAAACACTAAGCCCTTTGGTCTCTGCTCCTTCTCCCTCCTTCGCTCTCTTAATATCCTCTCCCCTGTACTACACCATCTATTCACATCTGCGTTCCAACACCAGGCATCATCCATAATAACAGAGCAACAGCACTAAAATGCTTGTCTTACTCCTTGCCTCTGTTATCCTCCTCCAGGGATTCTCTAGTCCCTCACCAGTAACCTACCCCTATGGCACCTCAACGATGCTACACCTTCCTGCCACTGTTACTCCCCTTTACCCCCTCCCTTGCCCATGACCTACCCCTATGGCACTGCTGCGACACAACACCGGCCTCCACCCACCCTACCTGTCACGATAACCCCACATCACCCCCCTCCCTTTCACCACCCACCTATCTCCTCACAACAC
The DNA here is from genome assembly GCA_016271365.2 of Neoceratodus forsteri. NCBI lineage: Eukaryota > Metazoa > Chordata > Ceratodontiformes > Ceratodontidae > Neoceratodus > Neoceratodus forsteri. The sequence continues at coordinate 648,284,787 of CM057458.1, read as the reverse complement.
CTCCACCCATGTCCCATTGCATTCTTATCCCACCCCACCCTTGTCTCCCTGGCCATCCCATGCACAGGTAGTTCCCCAGCAAAAGAGTAACATGCCCACCTCAACAAACAGAGAACACTAGCCATCCTCAGAATATTTGCAATCCTACTTCTTATGTCAGGCAATATTCACCCTTACCCAGGCCCCATTTCAGTCAGTCCTGATGCCCCACGCAATGGGCTAACTATAGCAGCCTTGAATATCTACAGCTTACCCAAACAACTAGCACAGCTACAATGCTGGGCCCAGCAACATCAACCAGATGTGCTAGCCCTCACTGAGACCTGGCTGTCTAACAAAGTCCCAGACTCCTCTGTCGCACTCCCAGGCCTTACCATGTATAGAGCTGACAGATCTGGCAAACAGGGAGGGGGGTGTGTGCCTTCTATGACCGAGACTCTCTGCTATGCCAAAGCCTACCATCTCCTTCTCTGACCCACAGTGCACAGGCCCTGAAACTAAAGCTTACTCCAGATCCTACCAGAGCCCCTATAACCATTACGGTGGTGTACATCCCACCATGAAACCTAGCCTCAGCTTGTCAATCCGTAGCAGACTATATCTCCAGCTTCCCACCCAAAACTGAGCACATTGTCGTTGGAGACTTTAATGTGAATTAGTTATCTAGCTCAACCACTGATAAAAAAGACACCCTCTCGGCACTAGACCTAGCCAAATTAGTTAACCAACCAACCAGTGTTAATCCCAGAAATGATTCCAGCACCCTAATCGACCTACTCACCAATCGACCCAATAGAATCACAAACCTAAATGTACTCTTTGACTCACTAAACGATCACTCCCCAATCCTCTTCACCTGGTCTTGTCAGCAGCAACTACCCAAACCTTGCAGTTTTGTCCAGCGACATCTCCTACCTGATGGCCTCACCACACTAAGGAGATATCTTACCTAGTGTGATTGGTCCCCCATCAGACACGCCCCTACCATAGATGGAGCCCTTGACTACTTCACCCGCACATTCAACAAAGCCTGTAATACTTATGCCCCACTCACTAAGGTTCAAACTAAAAAAAAAGAAACACCCCTTGGGTAACACCAGCACTGCTCCAGCAACTAAAAAACTGGGATGACCTATGGTACAAAGCAGTTCCCTCTGGTGCGCAAACGGACAGAATTGCCTACAAAATGTCTCGCAACAGGTGTACCTGGGCTATTAGAATGGCCAAATCCAGCTACTACAAGTCCGCCCTGGCCTCATCCTGGGGGAATGCTAGACTATTCTGGGACAACCTAAAGGAACTGAATGGAAAGGTCAGGATGCCCCCATCCAACTAAACGTAAACAATTGTATTACCTCTGACCCACTCACCATTGCTAACGGCCTAAATGCAGCTTTCTCTGATCTAAGCGCAGTTTTGCCTAACAACTTCTTCGGCCCTACACCCAAAACCCCGGAACCCAGCAATATCAACCCCCCCCCTTCCACTTTAGGGTTGTTACTATGAATGAAGCGAGTTCTTACCTTAAAAAAGCATTAGGGGGCTCAAACTATTGCAAAGATTCATTTGACTTGAAAATCCTTGCTATGGTGCTGGACTCAGTGCTCTCCCCCCTGACTGATCTCCTTAACCTCTTCCTATGCCTAGGGCAACTCCCAAATGACTGGAAGGTGGCCACCATCACACCTATACTAAAGAGTGGGGACCCCACATTACCTAACAACTACAGGCCCATCTCTATACTCACACCCCTCTCAAAAGCTCTGGAAAAAATCGTTGCCACCCAACTCACAGGCTATCTAATTATGCACAACATCCTTTGTAGAGAACAACATGGCTTTAGAGCCAGACACAGCATAACCACTGCCTCTTAGAGTTCTCCAACTCACTGCACAATGCCCTAGATAAAAAGCTGCTTGCAGGAGTCATTTTCATTGACCTGTCGAAAGCGTTCGACACAGTCTCCCACACATTGCTCCTAAATACTCTTCACCACTCAGGCCTGTCCCCTGAATCTGTCACCTGGTTCACAAGTTACCTCATGGATAGGTCCCAATGTGTGAAGATTTACAGCACCCTCTCACCCACTCTACCAGTCAGCTCAGGGGTAGCCCAAGGCTCCATCCTTGTCCCACTGCTATTTAGCATCTTCTTGAATACCCTGGCCAAATCCTGTCTGTGTAACCTTCTGCTCTACGCAGACGATGCAGTAATGTACGCCTCCCACTCTGATCCCACTATCCTTCAGTCTTCCTTACAATTTGCCTTCATCAAGTTGAAAACTGGTTCACTGACCACAGACTTGTGGTCAATATAAAAAAAACTAAATCTATGCTCTTTTCACACCGGCAGAACAAAGACCACAAGGCCCAACTAACAATCCATTCCAAAGCCCTCCTCCCACTGGAACAGATCTACACATATAAGTACCTGGGCATTACCTTCGATCCCAACTTTTCATTCCACCTGCATATTAGTAATCTTTCCACTGTCATAAATATACGCACAGGACTACTGTTTCGATGCAAAGCCTGCCTACCCACAGAGGCCCTAAATGTTGTAATTACCTCCTCTGTTCTCTCCCTCATTGACTACGGGCTAACCATCTACTCAGCCGCTAACCGCATGGCACTAGATAAAATTCATCTGTCCATTAATAAAACCTGTAGGCTCCTGGCTGGAGTGGATAGGCGTACCCACAGCTGCACATTATATGAGCAAACAAAAATCCTCACCCTAGACGAAAGAGTGCGCTATCAAACATGTCTCCTTGCTAAGAAAATCCAGCTGGGCCTCATTCCCATAGGTATCTCAGCCTCCCTCAGCGCGGCTCATACCCCTGCAAACACCCATGCGGCAGATAAATTAACATGGGCTGTTCCCAGGGTCACTAACACCCTAGCACAACGGTCCTTTTCATATAGAGCGCCATCCTGGTACAATGCTCTCCCCCAGGACATCACCTCTATCCCCAGGCTAGGCCCCTTTAAGACAACCCTCAAAAAACACATAATCTCCACCCGCCACTGTCCCCACTAGAACTGGTCTATGGGCATCATGATACTGGGTTTAATATACACTTATCCCACTGCTATTACAATGTACTAATGACAATGTTGGTAATCCAACTGCTCACTCCTCCTGCTAGTGCATATGCCACCATCTTCTGACTAGATGCAGGGTTTTAAATAATTGATTAGCAGTTTTTTTCTTGGGACAATACTAACTGTACAGAAAGCATTTATATAGGTTTTCTAGAAGTGTTAGGTTTGTTAAACACAGTGAGGCAAGTGCTATGCATTTTCACAATGTTTCAGAACTTTTATGAGCAAAACGCTAATCAATTTTTAGAGTTAAATAAAACCCTGAGATGGTTCACAGAAGTTCACAAGCTCTCCTCAGGGCTTGTCTAGCTACCTAACTGTATAGGACTAGCAACTTTACACACCTTACTTTGTACCTTGTACCTCGTGTCCTATTTTCACTGTATTATTGTGTACTGCCTGCTACTTGGAACATGCTGTTAACCCTGCTGTTATTTCTTTCCCTACCCCACTGTACTTTTGTTTAAAAGTCTACCTCCTATAATGCTGTGTACCCTGACGTGCAGCCTTTGGAAATGAGTCTGTGACTCAAAGGTTGAATCCGATATTCTCAATAAATAAATAAATAAATAAATAAAATTGTATAGATATATCCTAATGGTACCGCAATCTATCCCTGCAGCTATTCTTAGGTTAGAACTGTGCCAATGCTCTTTTTCCACTTTAGTGTTAGAGAGACAGCTTCTGTTCATATTGAGGCTGTTCCTTTTACATGAGTCTCGTCTTCCAAGGAGATGTTTAGAAGAAGAAATATGGTATTCTTCTATGGGATTTGATTCTCCACACATCCAGTTAATTAAAAGAGATTTCTTTCCTTACAGCCTAGGCCATCTATTGTGGGAATATTTATCTTAGGCCCTGTGAAGAAATAGCCAGTTTGGTTAAAACCCAACAAAGGGATATAGACAAATCAAATACATTTAGCTGTCTTGCATATCTAAAATTATTCAAATTGTATAAACAGATTAAAACTATACCATAGGTTAGAACTTTACTTGATTAAAATTACTAACCCCAAAGCTAGACGATTTTTGACTAGATGTAGGTCTGAAATCTGTTCAGCCCAATATGTATAATTTAGACAAAAGAGATCTGATGTTATTACATCATTTTGTAAACATGGGTATAACCTAGAGGATGATCTAAAACACATTTTATTGGTATACCCACTATATGGCCCAAAAAGGACCAAGTGGTTAGGTGGCATCATGGGTGGTCTTGGTCTCCCTCCCGAGTAAATGGTTATTTTCCTCTTTAATTCCGTGTAATCTGTACAATATATGTATAATTCTATGTACATATGAACTTCTTTTTCTTCCTCTCTGTAAAGAGTATTATCTGTATTGCCTTGTAAATACCTGTGTTGACCTGTATATACAAATTGTTCATGCTCCACCCAGGTCCATCTTGCAAATGAGCTTCTGCTCAACGATGAACGCCTGGTTAAATAAAGACTTGATATGATGAATTCCAGTGAAAATATATTCTGGATAAATTGGTGAGAGTTTTGAATGCAATACTTCTATAAACATGGTCCTTCGGGACACTTTCCATTCAGTTTGGGGATGTTTTCCCTAACGATAAGATGTAAATGGTTTTAACAAATTTTATGGACAAAGTGAATTAGGTTTGATATATTTTTGTGTATTTAGTAAGTGTGATGACCATTGTGACTGATGAATTTCTTGTATTTTAAATATTTATAAGGAAATATTTTTACAAGAACACTTTTGTAATTGTATATTGTAATGGCATTCTTGTCGATGAATAAAACATCTTTGACTTTGGTTACAGATGGGGAAGTGCTGGATCTGGTACTTACGAAGAGGGACAGTATTGCAGACACTACATTGGGTAGCCCCCTGGGTACAAGCAATCATCATACAGTGTGGTTTGGCATATGGATTGGGCAGGAGAAAAAACTCACTAGGATGAGGGTTCTGGAGTTTAGGAGAGCAGATTTTAAAGAAATCAAAGACGGACTTAGGAAATACAGTACCTTAAAGGGGGAGGTAGCTAGTTGGGGGGGGGTGTAGGCACAAATGAATAGAATAAAGGACAAGTAGCTAAGGTACTGATAAGCTGTTTAAAGGTAATAAGCAAGGGAAAGAGAAGAAAGTGGTTACTGTGGTTATCAAAGGAGGTGGCTAAGGCAGTAAGGGAGAAAAAAAAACAGCTTTCAGGAACTACAAGGAGACCGAAAAGAAGGCAGACAGTGTGGTGTATCTAGAGAGAGACAAAGGGAGGCAGGAATAGGGTTACCACCTGTCCCTATTTTCACAGGACAGTCCTGGTTTGGGCAGCTGTGTCCTGCAAAAAAAACATGAAAAATACTACATGTCCTGATATTATAGCAGAAAAAATATTTTCTGAATTTCCTCTAAATGTTGCAAAACAACACAATACCTTAACTACGATACCTTAAAATGATAAGAAACACTAGAAACAGCTATAAAACTACAACACTTAGTCTTAATTCTGATTATTTAGAGAGAAAACAAGTCTGCTGCATTGTTCGAGATTACATATTGCCCTGTGAAAAATCATGTTTTAGTATGAAATGTCCCACTTTGGGCTTTTTAAAAGGTGGTAATCCTAGGCAGGAAGGAGGAAAGGATTGCCCAGGATGTCAAGAATAGGGATAAGACTTTCTTAAAGTATGTGAGCAAAAACAGGAAGGCAAGGGGGAGTATGGTGAAGATCATGAGACCAGCAGGTAGGGACTGTGCAGCGCAAGACCAAGAAAAAGCTAAAATTTTAAAAGAATATTTCTGCTTGGTCTTTACAGTGGAAGTGGGGGTCAGCTGACATGCATTAACAGGACCCGGGGGGGGGAACACAAGTCCATTTACAGAATAGAGTTCGGGGGGTTGGAAGCCCTAGAAGAAAACAAGGCGATAAGTCTGGACGGGATCCACACAAGAGTACTTAAGGAACCAAGCATGGAGTTAGCTGTCCCTCTCTGGCAATGCTGTTTAACACCTCATTGGAGACAGAGGGTGGTTCCAGAGGAATGGAGGAGGGCCAGTGTGGTCCCTCTGCACAAGAGTGGCAGCAAGGAGGAGGCCAGCAATTATAGATCAATCAGTCTCACATCAGTAGTGGGGAAATTAGTGGAGTCCCTGCCGAAGGAGAGACTGATAGAGTAGCTGGAGACAAATGGGCTGCAGGATCACAGGCAGCACAACTTCATGGGGGGTAGTCATGTCAAACAAATATCATAGATTTCTTTGACTAAGTAACTGGGGAGGTGGAGCAGAGGAGGACAGTGGATGTGGCCTATCTAGACTTCAGTAAGGCCTTTAACACCGTACCACACAGGAGGCTTATAAGGAAAATTAGCAGCCTGGGGGTTGGGGAGAAGGTGGTGAGTTGGGTATCTAACTGGTTGGAAGGTAGGAGGCAGGGGGTTGTGGTAGAAGGCAGCCACTCAGAGGATGGGAGAGTGCTGGTCAGTGGAGTACCACAGAGATTGGTACTGGCTACTGTCCTCTTCAATGTCTTCATAAGTGACATTGCTGAGGAACAGGAGGGGAAATTGTGTCTCTTAGCAGATGACACAAAAATCTGCTACAGGATGGACACCCAGGAGGAGGTGGAGAGAATACAAGTGGATCTGGGGAAAACAGAGGAGTGCTCTAGGGAGTAACAGCTGGGTTTCAATGCCAAAAAGTGAAAAGTCATGCACCTATGGCTGGGAAACCTGGGGGCTGTGTATAAGATGGATGAGAGGTACTAATAATTACCAAGCAAGAGCGAGACCTTGGGGTGATCATATCTGATGATCTCAAAGTGGCAGGGCAGTAGGCAAGGAGAGTCGGATGCTGGGATGCATAGAGTGGGGGGGTCTCTAACAGGAGAAGGGAAGTGGTGTTGCCTCTGTGACAACAACTTGTGAGACCCCACCTCAAGTTCTGTGTCCAGTTCTGGAGGTCACACCTTCACAAAGACATGTACAGGGTGGACGCAGTCCAGAGAAGGTCTACTAAAATGGTGCAGAGGTTGCATGAGAAACCATACATATGAAGAGAGGCTATGAGAGCTCATCCTGTACTACCTAGAAGAAAGGAATGTGAGAGAGGTCATGATTGAGATCTATAATTACCTCACAGGGGTGTAAAAGGTCCTGAAGGGGAGCCTCTTACATAGTAGGAGGGGCACCAGAACTAGGGGGCATGCTATGAAATTTGTGGAAGAGTTTAAGAGGGATGTGAGGAAATATTTATTCACAGGAAGGGTAGTGGATCCCTGGAAGAGCCTGTAAGAAGAGGTGGTAGGGCGAAGACAGTCGGGAGCTTCAGGCATGCATGGGATAGGCAGATGAGTGTAATAAATAGAGGTAAAGGAGAAGGGAGGCAAAGCTCTGACCAAATAGAGTCCAGGGTGTAGTGTTAGGCTGGGAAAATGAGGCAGACTAGATAGGCTTACCAGCCATCTTCTGCTGATACATTCTCTGTTTTTGTTTCCATCATTTTATTTTCTAACCCTAGGAATCCCTCACTTAATATTTACACTGTGCATCATCTTCCTGGGTGAGAGTGATACCCCAGAGAATAGAACCTTATGCTAATAGTCAGTTAGTGACTGGATGTCAGCTAACTGGCTGTGTCTCAACCCCGGCAAGACAGAGGCTATGGTGATTGAGCCAGGTCATGGGGGTATTTTCACTGATGGGAGGCTGCCCACCCTTGTGGTTGATGGACGTCCCCTGTCAGTGATAAAGGTGGTTAAGGATCTTGGCATTATTCTTGATGATCGGCTTAACTTTGAAAAGCAGGTCTTGTCAGTCGTTAGGGCCATTTTTTTCCATCTCTGGAATATTGCCAGGATCCACCAATTTTTGCCTCCTACTGACCTGGCTACAGTTATCCATGCCTTTGTTACTAGCCGACTCGATTACTGTAAGACTCTGTACCTAGGGCTGTCTGGAGGTTTGATGCATCACCAGCAGCTAGTGCAGAACGCTGTGGCCAGGATGTTGACTGGTACCTCTGTGAGGGTGTGACAGGGTTGAATAGGATCCTGTCCCTGTTGTTATGGAGAGTTTGAATGTGGGGATCTGTTCTGTTCTTTCCTTTCCTGTCTCTTGTCCGTCAGGTTGCGCAGCCAGATTTTCCCATGAGAACTAGGACTTGATCACCCCGACAGTCTCACAGTTCTTTGCTTCTCACTGTCTCTCAGTCTTCACTTGCTGTTTCTGTCTTTTCCTCCCTTGCATATCTGCTGGTATAAAAATATATGCAAATCTTCATGCAGAAATGTAACTGATATTGGGATCTCTTTGTTTAGAAATTATATATTGTCACTGATAAGGAATGTACTTGGCTGTATACTGTCAAATGTTTTGTTCTTACTTCATGCTGTGTCATTAACTACTCTTTAATGTTGACTCTGGTCTCTCCTGCTTGTACTCTCCCAGGTCGTGCCTGAATATAGGCAACTTTGTTGTCTAGTGTACTTACCCGGTAAGCAAAAACCAAATAAATAAATATAGTGCTACTGTTGAAATGTATGTAATTATATGTAACACCCCCCCCCCCATTTGGAGCTTACCTGTTATGACTTCGGGTGTCTCCCACGATCTCAGGCATCCACCCCATCCTTCGTGGCACTTTGCCATTTTCCCCCCCATGATTTCCCTGCTAAATGAGCCCTGCGGGGCTCGCAAATCCATATGCGAGTGAGCGGCATATTCGCAGAGCCACCGCTCGCACATTCATGGAGGTGCATCGTGCACCCGACCACCATTGCGGTCAAAAGCCATTGTGTGTCTTCTCCGTGGCTCCCTGTGTCAAATTGAGTTAAAAGGCACTGAAGACACTAAAGCCAAGGGAGACAAACATATTTTGAAAGCAAATAGGCAGCTTCCTAAAGCGCTGCCTCCAGGGCACCAGACAGAAAGTCAAGGGGCAAATGTCAGGGCATGGAAAGGCCTAATGAATATTCCTGAGCTGTTGTGTGTTACAGGAACAGTGATTCCCTTGGGGGATTGTTTATTTCTTTAACAGTGGACTCATTCAAGAGAGGAATGGCAGGGCTACAACTTAGAGAGGAGATTATTAAATAAAAGTAAAACTTCTGGCTGCACCACGACTAAATTCATAGGGAACACTGTTGGGGACTGCTTGAACTTAAACTGCAGCCACCATTTTAGTACTTTGCCAACAATCGAGAGCCAGGATTAAACAAAGGGGTGCCTGGGACAATGCCAAAGACTTATGGGGATTAACTGGGACAATATCTAGGCGTCAAAACACAAGCCAATCACCATCTGGAAACTGTTTAAGACAGCTTTGGCAGCCAATAAAATTTCTGGAACTCTGCCCCATATAAAAGGGGACAACAGCTCATTTTCCTCAGGTTTTGGAGAGACAGCTCAAGAGCTCAGTGTGTATGCCTCTGTGGAGCTTACCAGCTCTCAGAGGTTAGGCTTGCCTGGCCTAGACTTTTTCAGCCGTAAGTCTGTGGGTCCAAATTGTTCCAGCCTGGGTAGCTGCAGTCTGCAGCTGCAGGTAATCCATTTCCATAACTCTGAGAAAAGGGGAACAGCCTGCATTCTGCCTGGAAGGACCAGAAAAAGATAGTGTTTGCATATAAATGTGTTTAAGTTTGCAAAGTGTATGCATGGCCGAGTAATTCGAAATGCTTGGGTTGCATGTTTCCTCGGCCAGTGTTAAGTTGCTCCTACAATCTCAAAACCAGCATCTTCGATGAGGACCATGAAGGATTCCACCTCCAGTGTCTTCCAGTTATTTTCCACAGGTCTTATTTCATTAGATCATCATTTGGTCTGGGTAGAGTGAGTACAAACAGGGTAGCTCTCTGCAACAAAGTTCTATCTCTGTGTGCCATCTGATTAATTGTTGTTGTTAATCATTTCGGACTGAGCCTTCCAGCTTGGATTACAAATTGAGGGTTACAGTGCATGTTGTTCTTTCTTTCCTAAGGGTCCCAACAACAGCTGTAATGCCGGACTACCCCGGGCAACGCTTCAGGCTAGTCTGCATAACAACTGGGTACCCAGAGTGTGTGTGTGTAACTGTGCTAGAGGGACTCTTAGTGCATGCCTGTTAACCTGATTAATTCAGATCTGAAATCAAACACTAGATTGCTACCCCACCCTTGTTCATGTCTCCTAAATAAATCAGATCCTATTCTTTTTGCATTTAACCTGTCTGTTATGTACCTTTGTGGTGGGGATACTATATTGACATTGCATTATTCTGTTGCAAGCCTTGTTTTACAGGGGGTCTCCAGGGCCAGTGCAGCTAATTCAGCCCTGGTGGTAAGTGTGCCAAGAGTGGGCTCAATATTGAATTCTGGTATTGACTGTGATTGTTTGTTTGCTGATCAGTATAGGTCACTAGAAGGGTTAGATGGGGGGTATCAGTGTCCACAGGGCTGTACACAGAGCAGCTATGCTACCCTTAAACTTCTCCTCTGGGTGGAGGCACCCATTCACAAAACTCAGACCCCTCAACCGGTGCCAAGTCACGCCAGCAGGGGTAGTAGCCCTTGGGATAGAGCCACCTAGGGGTTACGTCATGGAGACACCACTGGGATTAGCGCCCCTAGTGGCCAAAATCAAGAATTATAGCTGAAAATCTGATGAATACCACTGTGGAAATGGCTGTGCATCAATTGGTGGGATTGTGCACAGGGCATGAGGTTATCCCCACAATGCTTGTTGATACTGGATATACCCCTGGGCACTAGTAAAGACACTGTTGAAGGAGCACTATCAAAAATTGAATGCTTGGGAAAAATTGTGGTGGTAAACCAACAAGATGACCTGACTGCCCAGGCTTTGGCGGCCTTAGTGGAGTGTAGTAACCCCATGCACAGTACTAAGGTGTCCCAGACCATTGTTGCTGAGGGTACCTAGTCGCCTGAATGGTGGTGACTAAAGATAGCAAGGATCCCTTAGAGGATGAGCCCCCACCATTATCTGAGATTTTTGAAGAAAAATTTGCTAAGTTATTATTGGAGGAGGGTAAAACTATAGAGGATTTTAAGAAATCACTCATGCCACCTGGGAGTGTCCTTTCCCTGCTGTCCACGCCAGCCCCAGCACCTGTCCCTTCACAACTTCTGCACCTGCCCTAGTGTCCAGCAGTTAGTCATGACTCGTACCACAGGTTGAGAATGTTTTCAGGCACCCTTCCCATCCCCCAGAGGGAGGATGATTGGGAGATCTGAATAGACTATGTTGCCCCTTAAGTACCCGAATGGCAATGTTCTGAGCCAGAGAAGAGAAAAAGGTTGATTGAAAGCCTCAGAGGTCCTGCCCTGACTACTGTCATGCCAAATGGGCTAGTAACCCAGAAGCTACTGCGCAGGATTATTTGGCTGCATTGGAAAATGTGTATGGGTGTTCAGATTTGGATCTGCTGCTGCTGCTGCCCAGTTGACAGAAGATGATCATGCGGGTGAAGTTCAAGGGCTAAATACAGCACCAGTTTAGCACTCAGAGGCTGCTAAAGATGCCCCACCATGGGACGAACTGCTGAGGGAATTCAGAGAAAAGAAAGCCGGACTCGTTATGAAGGCTGCTCTTACGGGTGCAGGCCCCAATCCTTCTCAGAGTGCCTCTGCTATGGGGGTTGGGGTGCACGCTCAGGCATTTCCTACTGAGGGCAGCTCAAAGACTGAAACTAGTAAACTGACTGCTGCGATAAAGGAACTAGTGAAACATATTGCCTTGCCTTCCACGCTACAGACAGAGGCCCAACCACGGGTTTCTGTTGTTAGTGGTCCCGCTCCTAATGCAATGTTCCAGCTAAGATGGACCCAAGAAACTATAATCTGTCACAATTGCAGAAAGGATGGGCATATGAAGAGAAAATGCCAGTCTCCAAAGGATTTAGAGAAAGTGGTGAATAGACTCCAAGGGGAACTCCGGAAAGCCAACCAATGGCAGAGGGGTGCAAGGAATGATCAAAGTGGAGGTTCAGGAAACACAAACTAAAATTTCTTTGTGGCTAAATCATCCACACAGGTTTCTGCTAAAATCTTTCCGGATTGGGCTAACTTGGTGGGTCCTTCCAGGGATACTACCGTGCACAAAGAAGAGAATTCCAGCTTAAGCAGTATTAGACAGTGGATCCCAAGTCACAATAATCTTCCAAGACTGGTATGAGCAACATTTATCTGATCGGCCATTGCAACCTCTTGATGAACTGCATGTGTGGGGGTTAAGTGAAACATCATATCCTTATCTTGGCTATTTAAAGGTGTGGTTTTTCTTTTCTGTCTTCTGTGGCTGGCATGGAAAATACTGTGGAGACACTAGCCCTGGTCTTCCCTTCCACCAGATTTTATGATAGTATCCCCATACTGATTGGCACCAACACACACATGTTTGGGTGCTTGGCCCAGCTATGTGACGAGAAGCAGAGGAGAAAGACAGGAAAAGCCCTACGAGTTCACGCCCTGGTCTGAAAGGCCTACAAGAAGCACCTGCACCCTGAGCAACGTGACCAGGATAAGTCTGTGGAGATGGTTTGAAAGAAGGATCCTGCAACTATCACGCTACCTCCAAATGCAGGATGCAGTATCAGTGGTGAAGTGCAGTTATGAAGAGATGTGACTAACAATATGTTGATGCTGGACACTCCAGACAAAGGAAAATTACCCAAAGGGCTGCTGATTAAGCCGAGTGTACTTCTGACCCAGGCTCATGCTTATGCCCGATGAGTGGTAGTATGACTACAAAATGTTACAGACCAAGATATCACAGTATCTAGAGGATGCACCATGGCTAAAGTCTATTGTGCTGACACTGCTATGCTTCCATCCAAGTGCAAAATTGAAAAGGGATGTGAGGTATCACCTGATATGTTTAGTTTTGGAGAGTCACCTATTCCAAACAGCTGGAAAGCCTGGATCAGTAATAAGCTGGCTCAAAGAAATGAGGTATTCTCCCTCAAGGAATGGGATGTTGGTTGTGTCATGGGTGCCGAGCACCATATTCGCTTATATGATGAGAAGACCTTCAGAGAAAGGTCTAGATGTCTGGCTCTTGCTGACATTGACAATGTCAGACATCACCTACAAGAGTTGCTAACAGCTGGCATCATACAAGTGTCCCGCAGCCCATATGCCTCCCCAATTGTTGTAGTGTGGAAAAAGAATGTCTGTGCCCATATGTGTGTTGATTACAGGACCCTCAACCAAAGAACCGTGCCCAAGCAGTATACAATGCCACGCTTACTGGATGCCATGGACTGCCTAAATGGGAGTAAATGGTTTTCTGTCCTCGACCTCTGAAGTGGATACTGTCAGATCCCAATGGCTCCTGAGGACAGGGGAAAAAATGGCATTCATTTGTCCTTTGGGTTTCTATGAGTTCCTTCGCATGCCCCAAAGGCATATCAGGTGCACCAGCAACATTTAAACGATTGATGTCGCATGCAGTGGGAGATATGAAACTTTTGGAATGCCTTGTCTACCTTGATGATATCATAATCTTTGGAAAAACTCTCAAAGAGCATGAGGCTCGCTTATTCAAAGTATTGGACAGACTTGAAGAGTTCTGTCTTAAGTTATCCATTGACAAATGCCAATTTTTCCAGAGTTCTGTCAAATATGTGGGCCACATTATGTCATCTGAAGGCATGCAAACTGACCCCAGTAAAGTGGAAGCATTAACCAGCTGGCCAAACCCCAAAACTTAAAAGAGCTTCAAAGGTTTCTTGGATTCTGCGGCTATTATTGCCGATTTGTCAAGGATTATACCAAGGTGATCCACCCCCTGCTGAACTTAACTCAAGGGTACCCACCTACTCACAAAAGGTTTAAGAAAGGTTCTGATAGAGGCACTGAAAAAACATATTTCAGATCCAATGAGTTGTTTGGACAGCGATGGACTCTTGAGTGTGACGCTGCTTTCAAAGAAATAATATACAGACTGACTCATGCTCCCATACTTGCTTGTGCTGAAAATAGGCACTTGTTGTCTAGTGTGCTTACCTGGTTAACAAAAGCAAATAAATAAAAATGCTGAGCCATCAGAGCCTTATGTGTTACATACAGATGCCAGTTTGCGTGGTCTCGGAGCAATACTCTATCAAGAACACCTGGAAGGACTGCGTCCTATCGCCTTTGCTTGCAGAAGTCTGACATCTTCAGAAAAGAACTATCCAGTGCATAAATTAGAATTTCTCACTTTCTGGGGGGCTATTGTTGATCAATTTCATGAGTATCTGCATGGTGCTAGGATCTTCATCAAAACCAATAACAATCCATTAACCTACATTCAAACAACCGTTAAACTAGATGCTGCCAGACACAGATGGCTTTCCGCCCTAGCATCCTATGATTATGTGGTTGAGTACTGACCATGCCTAAACCACATAGATGCTGATGCTCTTTCACGAAGACCTGTTTCTAACCAACAGTGGGTTCATATTCCTGAGCAATCTGTAAAAAAAACATGCCACAAGTTCGACCCAGAAGAAGCTTTGTCCTCTGACACTGTAAACTGTCTTGCAGATTGCTAGGGACTTCCAGAGACTTGTATACCAATTACTTACTGTAATTTCACAGCTTTAGACTTAAGTTCCCTACCCCAGCTAACTCCAGCTGACATTTGTAAAGAACAGTACTATGATCCAATGATCAGACCAGTAGTAGTTGATGCTTTAAGAAAAGGGGAAGATATCTCTAAGATGCAGGCCAGTGACCTCAATACTGCTGTACTTCTTCATGAGGGGAGCCAACTCAAGCTTTGAGAACAGTTATTGTTTTTGTTTTGTTTTTTTTTATTTAGTTTTTGTTGACTGGGTAAGTGCACTAGACAAATCCATTGTACCAAGAGCTTAATGACAGCCAAGGTGAGATTGCAAGAAAACAGCTAGTTCTGCCAGCAAAGTTCAGAAATATTGTCTTAAAAGCTTTGCACGACCAAATGGGACATCTGGGTAGTGAGAGAACCCTGGATCTGGCCCGTTCACATTTCCCCTGGCCTAAAATGGGCCTAGACATAGAACATCACATTAAAATCTGCAGTAGGGGTCTTCATTGCAAGGCTCCACCACAGAGAGCAGCCCCTGTGGTCAATATTGCCACAAGTGCATCCATGGAGCTTGTCTATCGATTTTCTTAGTCTTGAGCCAGACTCCAAAGGCATTGCCAATGTATTGGTCATCACAGATCACTTCATGAGATATGCACAGGCCTATCCAACCAAAGACCAAAAGGCCTCAGCTGTAGCCAAGGTCCTTGTTGAAAAGTGTTTTGTACATTACGGAGCCCCCCCAGCGTATTCATTCAGATCAAGGCTGGGACTTTGAGAGCAGGCTTATTAAAGAACTGTTGTCCCTATGGGGTGTAAGAAAATACAGAACAACCCCTTATCATCCTCAAGGAGACCCACAACCAGAGAGGTTTAACAGAACTCTACTTGATATACTGGGCACCTTGCAACCTAAAGATAAGCCACAGTGGAGCCAACAAATAAGCGCATTTGTCCATGCTTATAATTGTACAAAGAACGATGCCACTGGGTTTTCATCATATCACCTTATGTTTGGCAGAGAAGCTTGCCTTCCAGTCGATGTATGCCTTGGAGTGTCTTCTGCTGGTGTTCAGTCAGAAAACTACCTGCAGTATGTTAGAAATCTAAAGGCTCAACTTGATCATGCCTATCAGCTTGCAAATACCATGGCAGTAAAGAGAAACCTGGACAACAAAAACTCATCATGACAAGTGTGTTAAGGCCCAAGAACTCCAACCAGGTGACAGAGTACTAATGAGAAACTTTGAACTTTCAGGTAAACACAAAATAGTTGACTGCTGGAGTCATATTCCATACATAGTAGCCAGTAATCTGCATGATCTGCCAGTGTATGAAGTACGTCCAGAAGGGGGCCCTTGTGCTGTTAAGCCCATTCACAGAAACCACCTGTTACCTATCGGCCAAATAATAATCAATAACGTAGTCAAGAGACTGATGCTTCTCGGCGCCGTTACTAGATCTGCTACTAAAGCCAAGCAACAAGGTCAGCAAATTTCTGCTCCCCAGGCCACTGTTCCAAAAAATGTCTCCAACCCTGCTAGTATTGAAGATATAATAAATGCTGAAAGTGACGACGAAAGTGAATTCTGTCCTGCTTTCTACCCATCTTGTGAACTTGAGAGAGTGTTCCAGGGAATTCCTTCATTAACCACAGTGATGACCCTGAACCTCCAGCTGTGGTAACAGATTCTAATTCATCTTTTGTACCTGAACCTCCGGGAAGTGATGCTCGCAGTATGGACCTTGAAGAACTTGAGTCCCTTTGTATGGTAGAATTGATGGAAATCAGCCAACCTGAACCTCAGGAACCGAGTAGTGGACCTACAAGTGACAGTGCAAGTATTAATGAGCTAAGTGGGCTAAGTCAGCTGTTTCATGCTAATGAAAATATCGTTCAAGAGCCAGAAAGATGTGTTTTGGATGATTCTGATTTTGCAGAAATATCTCTAATAAGTGACAATGAGCTTTAACAAGAAGTGCGAGTGCCAGTGCCACCTTTGCCTTGTCGCTCAGAAAGATCTGTAAAACCAATACTAAAGTTCACCTTTGACAACCCAGGACAGCCTGCTAACTTGCCCATGAATGTCATGCACAAAGGGGTTTATGTCACACCCAATTCCTTGCCCAAAATGGTGTTCAAGGCCTCCACCTAAGTTAAGGTGCCCTCTCAGTGCAACAAGGGGTATAGCGGTAAACAGAGGGGAATAAGCTGACGTGTCTAAATAAAATGTGGTAAATATAATGTTACTGAAAATGTGATACTGTCTAATGCAAAGAGAATTCTAAACTGCTGAAGTGTATCTGTTGAAATCAGAGTGTCGCACAATACTAAGTAAGACCAAACTGATAGTATGCTACTTGGTTATGCTATCCACTTATGTCTGTTGAAACAGAGTATTAGTAAGAATATATCTAAGAATGTGTTAGTGAGTGATAATATATTTTAGACTTGGTGTGGATGCCAAGCTTTCCAGGGCAAGGGAGAGTGTAATGCCCCTTCCCCCATTTGGGGGGCTTACCTGTTATGCTTCCGGGTGTCTCCCACTGTCTCCAGGCATCTGCCCCATCCTTCGCTGCACTTTGCTGTTTTGCCCCATGATTTCCCTGCTAAATGAGCCCTGTGGGGCTCGCAAATCCATATGCGAGCAGGCGGCATATTCGCAGAGCCGCCGCTCGCACATTCATGGAGTTGCACTGTACACCCGACCGTCATTGTGGTCAAAAGCTGTTGTGTGTCTTCTCCATAGTTCCCGGTGCCAATTTGGGTTAAAAGGTACTGGGCACACTAAAGCCAAGGGAGAGAAACATATTTTTAAAGCAAATAGGCAGCTTCCTAAAGCGCTGCCTCCAGAGCACCAGAGAGAAGGTCAAGGGGCAAATGTCAGGGCATGGAAAGCCCTAATGAATATTCATGAGCTGTTGTGTGTGTATGGGGGCAGTGTGTTATGGGAGCAGTGACTCCCTTGGGGGATTGTTTATTACTTTAACAGTGGAATCATTCAAGAGAGGACTGGCAGGGCTACAACTTAGTGGGGAGGTTATTAAATGAAAGTAAAACTTCTGGCTGCACCAGGACTAAATTCATAGGGAACACTGTTGGGGACTGCTTTAACTTAAACTGCAGCCACCATTTTAGTGCTTTGCCACCAATCAGGAGCGAGGATTAAACAAAGGAGTGCCTGGGACAATGCCAGAGACTTATGGGGGATTAACTGGGACAATACCTAGGTGCCAAAACACAAGCCAATCACCATCTGGAAACTGTTTAAGACAGATTTGGCAGCCAATAAAATTTCTGGAACTCTGCCCCATATAAAAAGGGACAACAGCTTATTTTCCTCAGATTTTGGAGAGACAGCTCAAGAGCTCAGTGTGTATGCCTCTGGGGAGCTTGCCAGCTCTCGGAGGTTAGGCCTGCCTGGCCTAGACTTTTTCAGCCGTAAGTCTGTGGGTCCAAATAGTTCCAGCCTGGGTAGCTGCTGTCGGCAGCTGCAGGTAATCCATTTCCATAACTCTGAGAAAAGGGGAACAGCCTGCATCCTGCCTGGAAGGACCAGAAAAAGACAGTGTTTGCATATAAATGTGTTTAAGTTTGCAAAGTGTATGCACGGCTGAGCAATTCAAAATGTTCAGGTTGCATGTTTCCTCGGCCAGTGTTAAGTTGCTCCTACAACCTGAAGACCAGCATCTTCGACGAGGACCATGAGGGATTCCACCTCCAGCATTGTCCAGTTAATTTCCACAGGTCTTATTTCATTGGATCATCATTTGGTCCGAGTAGAGCGAGTACAAACAGGGTAGCTCCCTGCAACAAAGCTCAATCTCTGTGTGCCATCTGATTATTTGTTGTTGTTAATCATTTCGGACTGAGTCATCCAGCTGCGGATTACAAATTGAGGGTTACAGTGCAAGTTGTTCTTTCTTCCTAAGGGCTCCAACAACAACTGCAATGCCGGCCTACCCCAGGCAACGCTTCAGGCTAGTCTGCATAACAACTGGGTACCCAGAATGTGTGTGTAACTGTGCTAGAGGGACTCTTGGTGCATGCCTGTTAACCTGACTAGTTCAGATCTGAAATCAAACACTAGATTGCTACCCCACCCTTGTTCATGTCCCCTAAATAAATCAGATCCTATTCTTTTTGCATTTAACCTGTCTGTTGTGTACCTTTGTGGAGGGGATACTGTATTGCCATTGCATTATTCTGTTGCAGGCTGTTTACAGGGGGTCTCCAGGGCCAGTGCAGGTGATCCAGCCCTAGTGGTAAGTGTGCCAAGAGTGGGCTCAATATTGTATTCTGGTGTTAACTGTGGTTGTTTGTCTGCTGACCAGTATAGGCAACTAGAAAGGTTAGAGGGGGGTATCAATGTCCCAGAGGGCTGTACCCAGAGCAGCTACACTACCCTTAAACTTCTCCTCTGGGTGGAGGCACCCGTTCGCAGAACTCAGGCTCCTCAACTGGTGCCAAGTCATGCCGGCAGAGGCAGTAGCCCAGTGGGATAGTGCCACCTAGGGGTTACATCTAATTTGAGATGATTGCAGAAAGCTATTAGGAACTCAAGGGGTTAACCTGACAGCAATTTTTTTAAGCCCTTTTTCAGAAGCTGTGGAGAAGGGGCTGCAGTTCTGGGACATTGTGTTCTTGCTGCACCTACCTGAAACATACAAGGGCATTTCAGAAAAAAACAGGATGCTTGTTAAGGAGGAGGGTTGCAAAGACTTATACGAGAGAGGGAGCTGCAATGTTTTGAGAGACACACAGAAATTGAAGGAAAACTCAGATGGATTGTCTCTGTTTATTCTGCCTTTGTAAGTAGTTATACTGAACAAGTTTATTTTTTTATGTTATTGCTAGTACTAATAAACACTTTTTGCGAATTCTACAACTGCTCCTGTTTTATCCTGACCTGTGCCTCAATGACAGAGGGACCATGTCATTCCTGTCATGTGGTCTCTGCATTGGCTGCCTGTGAGTGCGTGCATCGCCTTCAAAATAGGCTTGTTAGCATACAAGGCCCTATACGGTCTGGGACCTGGCTACCTAAAAGAGCTCCTGATTCCGTACTCTCCTATCCGCCCCCTACGCTCTGCCAAGGCTGACTTATTAGTTGTACCATCCTCGCACCTAAAAAGATTGGGAGGTAGGGCTTTTGGGGTGGCTGCTCCGCTCCTGTGGAATTCTCTTCCACCATACATTAAGGCTGCCAGCACGGTGGAGACCTTTAAAGCCTCTCTTAAAACTTGTTTATTTGATAAGGTTTTTAATCTTTTCTGAATTATTTACTTCTAGGTTGTGATATTGCATTTTGTTATTATCTCTGAGCCCCTGGAAAGGACACTATATAAATAAAATTTGCCTTGACTTGCCTTTCCTAGCAAATTTAGAATGAAGCTTCAAATTCTGCCTGTGGTCACGCTCCACTCAAGCCATCAGTGGCAGATTTGTTTATACACTGGAAGAGAGCAACTGTCCCAAAGTCAGCTCTGGTATTCCAATCTCCAGATTTTTTTTTTTTTTTATTGTTTTTTTTTTTTATTTAAGTTTAAGTACAGTTAGTTTTCCAAATAACTCTGCATTAGTTAGGATCTATTTTCTGTTGTTTGACTTAAAATTGATTTATTTGCAGTTCTCTGGTTCCATAGTGGTTTCCAGAAACCAGAAAAGGCCACAATGTAGGTTGCTTAATTTTTATTTAAAAAAAAAAGCCTCATAATTTGCTGTTTGCAACTGCTTTCTTTATTTAACGCAGTTTTCTCATACCCAGCAGTCACAGTTCCCTCTTTTAGGGACCCGGACTGGATCTTTCTTTTGAAGGCTACCAGTAAGTCCACAGGCCACTTATTCTCTTTCCTTTTACATTTGGCCCAGCTATTCAAACTGCGCCAGGCTGTGGCACAAGCTTGGGTGCAGCTCAACTTGGCTGTGCAGGGGTGTGGACTGGGCGATATTCAACGGAGCTGTGCCATGGCTCAGCAGCATTGAATATCGCACCCTGGCCTCCCCCAGTGTGCATGGCACAGTGGCACTGCGCCAGCGCAAGTGGCCAGAGTGGAGCATGGGGATGCGCTAGCACAAGTGCCATTGCGCCATGCACAGCAACCGCAATTTTCAAAAGTTAACATGTAAATGGGTTCATAATGTATTCAAGGTGCACATGGGGCCATTTGCATGTCATTATGGTGCCATTTGCATGCAGGTGCGCCGTTCCCCGATGACTTGCGCCTGGCGCCCTGCCCCCTGCAGCCCGAACATGGGCATTTGTCAAAAAATAAATAAACATGTCCAGTATCCCTGGTGGTCCAGTGGACTGCTGTCTGCCCAATTGTGGGCATCTGTATAATAATAGAAAAAAGCCCTATATACCTGGTGGTCCTGTGGACCGCTATCTGCCCAATCGCGGGCATCTGTATAAGAATAGACAAATGTCCTATATCCCTGGTGGTCCAGTGGACCGCTATCTGCCCGATCACGGACATCTGTATAATAATAGAAAAAAGCCCTGTATCCCTGGTGGTCCAGTGGACCGCTATCTGTCCGATGGTCCAGTGGACCACTATCTGTCCGATCGCGAGCATCTGTATAATAATAGAAAAAAGTCCTAAATCCCTGGTGGTCCAGTGGACCGCTATCTGCCCGATCGCAGGCATTTGTTAAAAAAAACATGTCCTATATCCCTGGTGGTCTAGGGTAACACTACCCACCTGCCCACTGAGCCCACTGCCCTGCTCCCCGGTCAGCGGCGAGGCGGCAGCACCACCGCCTGCCGCCCGCCGCCCTCACTGACTGACACCGTCGATGAGGGCTGTCGCCCATTGGTTCTGGCGTGAGCCAATGGGCGTGCAGCCGTACCGTACCATTCAGATATGTGAATGGTGCGTGATGCAGCTGCCCGCCATTGGCTCATGCTATGAACCAGTAGGTACAGCTCGCCGATTGTGTCAGTCGGTAGAGTGATGGGGCAGCAGGCGGTGGTGCTACGCCGCCCGCTGACAGCGGCAGAAAGTGGTGAGGCTCAGTGGGGAAGGAGAGGTACCCTGAACCACCAAGATATAGATTATGTTGCATGCCATATCAGGCAGATAATCACTGGACCTGAACCAAACTTTTCTGTTATTCTCTGAGATCCCAGCAAATCGAGCAGCATTCACTGGACCACCGGGATATAGGACTTTTGTCTGTTATTATACGAATGCCACAATCGACGCAGATAGCAGTCACTGGACCACCAGAGTATAAGGCTTTTCTGTTATTATACAGATGCCCGCGATCAGCGAGGCAGCAGTCCACTGGACCACCGGGATAATGAAATTCTTTGTGTTTATTACAAATGCCACGATCGGTCATATGGGGCTGCCACAGGTGCAGCCAGAACTCAGATGGCCACCCTCAGGTGGCAGCTGCCGTGTTGCGCCCTGCAATGCGGCAGCTCACCTGTGGGTGGCCATCAGTTGTTCCTTTTTTTTTTTATCAACTTTGTGCTGGCGCAGGTAGGGGTTGCACATGCATGGCTTTGCACATCCCAGGCTGAATATCGGGCTGTGCAGAGTATGCATGGGCACCCCCCCCCAACTGTGCCTTCAGACATTACTGATGCACTCTAGCACATCAGGATTTGTGGCGTGCACTTTTCCGTTTTGAATATCGTGCGGGCGCATCAGTGGGTTGCGCATGGCGCAACACTGTTGCGCCATGTGCAACCCTTTTGAATATCTGGGGCTGAGTGTTTTTCTATGGTAACTATACGTGGTTCTCATTTAGGGAACTGCATTCACAATACTTTTTTCCTCAGAACCACCTTAGTTTATTTGGGTTCTGGGGTAATTTTTGTGATTATTTTTGGGAACCGGAAAATTGTTTTACTGAATCATCAATGTTTGGCATGATTGATAGACCAAAGAAAAATCACAGGACTAACACGTTTTAACAACTGCAAAAACTATTTCCAGCTCCTGGTAAAGGCAGACTGCCATGAGCTATGTTTAAGGTGCGTGGGTCCACATCACGATTTTACCAGTTGTGAGCATGTATAAAATGTTGCCCTAAAACCCAAAAGGAAAGGGCTATGTAAAGAGAAGAGTTTATGGCTTCTCAGTCTGCCTCCATGCCACCAGAAAAATAATAAAGGCTGAGGGTTCATCTTCTCAGGTATAGCAGCAGTCCCTGTCAAAGGGGACAAAGAAAAAAGATGAAGCTGCCCAGCCATCAGATAAGCATGCTAAAGGTGATAAAGATACCAGGGTGTCCAAAAGGGAGAACCTTGAGTCCAGTGATGGCATAAATACAAATAAAAGAACTTCAGAGCAGGCACTGGAAACAGTGTCAGCCAAGAAAAAAAAAAGGAAAGAATGTCCTTACCACTCTTCTTTAAAAAGGAAAGGAGCAGGCGTTGGACCAAAGACACATGCCCTCATCAGAGGACATAACAAAACTGGCAGTTTTTCCAGGACTTTAAACTCATGGGAAATTTTATGAATATGCTTGTACCCCACCCTCCCCAGCTCAGGCTCCAGCCTACCTGCCTGTAGAGGAGCAGGTAGAGGAGCAGGTAGAAAGGCTACATGACAGTTCGTCCCAGTCATTTCGCTCTGTGAAAACTTGTCCCGCACTATTAACTCTGGCTTCAATCAGTGCCCACTGTCAGTTCATCAACTGACAATTTGTCCCCAGCATAAATATTATAAAATTAACTCTAGGTGGGCATACAATTCGCCCACCAGATGAGGCAGTGCACTCACGGGTTGAGTGGAAGTCATACTGTAATTATTGTTGGAGTACAGTACGATATGTAATGGGAGCAAATTGTCCAGGGATGAATTGATGTGGGAGCTGAGTGATGCCAGTGCTAATAGTATGCAGCAGGTTGTTGCATAGTGAAATGATTGAGATGAATTGACGTGTCCTGAGTAAGAAATGTACTATCAAGAGGATGAGGAGGAAGGTGAACCTATTGAATCAGATGGTTCCCATGAGCGGGAATTTGGCTCCCCTCCAAGGTCTACAGATGTTTACTTGTCCTTTTCCTCTTTCATTAGGCAAATGGTGAATACCCTTAACATCTCCCCTCAGGAAACAGAGGAGGATGAGGGAGAAGCAGAATTTATGGATGTGACGTGATTAGCTCCCTACAAGGAGGTTGCTGTTCCCCATAAACAAATCATTCCAAAAAAGCCACTTCAAAAATCATGTCTGTACCTACTTCAGCTACAGCCATAAATAAAAAGATTGAAAAAAAAATATCAGGTGAACAGACGTGGGGTAGAATACCTGTATGCCCACCCTCACCATCAAGGGTTAGTCCACGCTGCTGCCTGTGAGAAGGTCAGGGTCCCCCGAGGACTCCAGAAAAGTAGATACTATGGCCAAGAATGGCTATACATCAGCTTTCATGCTCATCATACAAGCAGCTTACTCAGCTCACATAGCAGAGTACCAGAAGGCGCTATGGAATAGAGTGCTGGTACTGGCTGATAATGCTAATCATGAATTGGCACAGGACCTGATTGCCACAACAAACTAAGCACTGGATGCCAGCAGATGCCATTTCCACACTGTACTGGACACAAATGACACTACCTCAAGAGTCTTGGCTCATGCAGTGTGTCATTGGGGTGATTCTCCTGGTAAAGGTCAACTCTCCTTTCTTAGGATACCCAGGACAAAGTCATGAATTTCCAATCTGAAAGGCATTCACTGTTTGGGGACTAAACAGAGGCACACATGAAAAGAGTGGATGCGTCAAAAGCTGCTTACAAAAACAACACTGAGAAAGAAAAAGCCTTCACTTCCTACAGGCCTTATGGTAGGGGAGGCAGGGGCTACTTTCCAAGGGCCTGTGCCCCCTACCTATGAGTACTAACCTCAAAGACGTTACTGCAGGGGAAGAAGAGGAGGTGCTCCAAGTATGCTGCAGCAGCACTGGCTCCCAAGCCTCAGTCAAAACAAAACCCCTGACAATTCTGCCCAGGTTGCCCTACCACTACCAGTTGTAGGAAGCCTGGACCACTACTTCCACGAATCAGTACACATTACCACTGAAAAGTGGGTCCTGTAGGAAGTGGGCCAGGGGCTGTCTCTGCAGTTTAAAAAATGTCCCAAACTACAGAAACACAAAGGTTTTCCAGCTCACTTTTCCACAGAAAGTATTCAGCCAGAACTGAAAGTATACAAATTGCTACAAGCAAAAACAGTGGAAACATGTTCTGCCTCACAGTAGGGCAGGGGCCTGCTTTCAAGGTACTCCTGACTTACAAGAAAAATGGGGAGTAGTCACCCATGTTAGACCTCAGATACCAGAATGAACACATAAAAAAGAGAGGTTCAAAATGGTCACACTTGGCACAGTGATACCATCCTTACAAGTGTGAATGGGCTAGGGTCACTGGATCTGAAAGATGTCTCTTTTCACTTCCCAGTCAAGAGACTTGTGTATAACCAATTACTGGCATACACTGAAACCCACTGACTGCTCACAGACATTTGGCATGGTTTCTGTAAACATGATGGCACTGATTCAGCCCTGGTACACTTCACCACTGATGTCCTACATGATTTAGACCAAGGTAAGTCCATAGGGGCTATATTCATTAACCTGACAAAGGCCTTCGATTTAGTGAACCATGAAGTGCTGTTCTCTAAGTTGCAGAGGCTGGGCCTAGACCAACTTTCTTGTCAATTGTTTAGAAGCTACCTCATAGATCAAAAGCAATCTGTTTAAGTGGACAACATGCCTCTCCTCACAGTGCAAACTTTCAGATGGCGTCCCCAAAGGCTCCCACCTGGGGCCCATACTTCTCTTGTTGTTTGTCAAAGAGCTCCCCTCAAACTGTGGTGATGCCAAAGTTCTCCTGTATGTAGATGACGTTGTCTTAAATCAATCTGACCAAGACCTGAGTGCTATAAAAACTGGACTAAACAATGACTTCTGTAAACTTGAATCTTGGTTTTTCTCCAGCCAGCTTGTCCGCAATGAAAAAAAAAACATGACTATGTTGTTTAGATCTGGAAAGTTGAGTACCAGTCAAAGTAAACTCTTACAGATCATCACCTCCTCGGGTACACAGCTGGAGACAGTAGATACTATAAAATATCTCAGCATTTGGCTTGACCAGGAACTCTCCATTAAGACCCACACTGAACATGCCGCTATGCTCCTTACTCAAAAGCTGCAGCTGCTCTGTAGGCTCAAATCATACCTAACTAATGAAGCCCATTAGTCTGTAGCCACAAGTGTTTTCTCCCTACAATACTGTATGGGGTCCCAATCCTATCCTCTCTGAAGGGCACAGAGCTAACTAAACTAAAAACCCTGTAACAGAATTGGAAGATTTGTGTCTGGAGCAGAGCATAGAGAGCATCACTGTGCTGCCTGCCTTCCTCTAAGTCCACCTAGTAGCTATGACATAAGAAGCCACTCACTAATTTCCCTAAAAATTCCCAGGATCAGCAACCACTTTGGTAGGGCAGCCATAAGTCACGCTCTGCCCTCATTACGGAGAAGGATTCAAAGCTCACTGAAACTCAGCTCTCCTGTCAGTATTGCGATGTTTAGGAATCTTTACGACAACGCATTTACCAAAATTTGTAAATGTTACCATAGCTCCTAGTGGTTCTGTTAGTGGCTTCATCTCTAAATCTACCACACACAGCCTTGAACCTAACCCCTCAAATCCCTCCCTAACCCGTTAAGTAGCCAGCTGCCTTGTTTGGCCCTCGGAACCCTTGGCACCTTTTCTTTACCTACTCCTACATACCACCCTCATAGTTGTTCAGTTGGAAATATGGGCCCTATTTAAGCCATGACCACCATCCAAGCTAGTGGCCACCGTCCAAGCTACAGTTAGTTACTGAGGGATGAAATGGTCATAATTTGTACCCTTTGGCTGAGACCTGTATAAAGTGTCACTTATCATACATGTATAAGAAGGAATGTACATGCCACAATAATGTCTTGTGTTGTTTATCTGTTCCCACAAGTGCAATGGATTGTATATACTGTACCTTTCAATTGTAAGTCTGTTTCTTACTTCAACATTTTGTATGTATTCTATGTATGTATATCTATCCTTGACAAACAGCAGGTCCACCTTGTAAATGAGCTTGCTCAATGGTGATCACCTGGATAAATAAAGATTTGATTGATTGATTGATTGATGTGCTTACTCCCCTTAAATGGCCCTCACTTGAAAAGCACCTCCACTGTCTAGCCCTCTGTCTGGCCTACAAGACATTAAAGAGCTGTCTTCCTAGTCTTAGAGCTGTACCATCCTGGAGGCCCATGAGAAGGCATCTCCACTCCTCCTCCTCACAACCCCTGCTTGAGGTCCCTAGAATACAAACCTCTTTTGGCCAGTGGTCATTTTCTCATAGAGCGCTGTTACTCTGGAATTAGCTCCTTGTCCCTATCCAGGAAAGCTGTTCTTACCAGTCCTTCAAGGGACAGCTCAAAGGGTACCTCCTAAACACAGCTATACCTGCTTCTGCTGAGTCAGTATTAGCCTGTGCTGAGCCAAACAGCCGAAACATCCCCAAACCTAGTGTGATGTACTGTATATTGTGTATTGTGGAACTGCATGACTTCACTTTGTCCTATTGAACTGTGTGTAGAAATTCTTCTTCTTCAAAGTGAGGACTGTTGTAAAAAAAATACCAACCATTGTTCTTGCTATCTCTATTTTCCTCCTCTACCTGCTGTTGTATAATGTGAATCCCATGTATTGTATGTAACTTTTCCTGGGTCACTTCTGAAAAAGAGACGCAAGTCTCAGTGAACCAACTCGGTTATCAAAATCCAATCAATCAATCAGTCAATCAATAAATAATTCAATCGAGTCAGACCTATCCACAGAAAACATCTCAGGTTGTGGTCAGGAAACTGCCAGAACCAGTTTGCAGTCCTTCCCTTTGGCCTCACTTCAGCACCAAGGATTTTCATGAAGTGCTTGAATGTGGTGGCAGCACACCTGAGAAGGCAAAATGTAAGGGATTTTCCCTAGCTAGACAACTGATTAGTCTCAGGAAAAATGGAAAAAGAGACAAGGGGCTTTATTAAGAACGTAAAAAGCACCCTGGTAAAACTTAAGTTCCTGATAAATCTGTAGAAGTCCCAAACAAAACCTGCTCAGGTGCTGGATTTCATAGGCACACAACTGGATACCCTGCAGGGGAGGGCCTTCCTCCCTCAGGGGAAGGTAGCAACTCTGATTGCCACAGCAAAAGCCTTCACAATGGGCCAGCCAAGGCATGCAAAGGATTTTTACAACTACTGGGCCACATGGCGGCATCCACAGCTGTGGTCCTATGGGCCAGGCTTCAGATGAGAGACATTCAGTACCACTAAAGGACCACTGGTCTCAAAGATGGGGCTCCCTCTCAAAACTAGTGCCAGGAACAAGGGCTTTGATAAGGTTACTAGAGAAGTGGAAGGAAGAAAGCAACCTCAAAAAGGACAGTTCCTTCCTCCTGCAATCCCAAACAAGTATCCTCACAACAGATGCTTCACTCCTAGGGTGGGGTACACACCTGGAGGAGCTCACAGAAGGTGGTACCTATAGCCATAGGGGAGCCAAGAACACATCAGTCTCCTGGAACTCAGGGCTTTATTTCTGGCAATGCAAGCCTTCTACTCTCAGCTGCAAGGTCAGTCTCTCCATATCAGAACAGACAACACCACAACAATGTACTACAAAACAAGGAGGGATGTACAGTATACTCAAGGCTGTGTACAGAAGCAATGAGGATCTGGGACCTGGCCTATTCCCTAGATGCAAAGATCCCTGCAGTACATTTTCCAGTCAAAGACAATGTTCTGGCAGACTTCCTAAGCAGAGTCCACCAGGAAAAACACAAATGGACCCTGAATCAGCAGATTCTGTCTATGGTTTTGAGAAGATGGGGCACTCCAGAAATAGACCTGTTTGCATCCAGGGAGAACAATCAGCTCCCACAGTTTTGTTGCAGACCACCAGTGAGGGGCACAGTCCCAGTGTATGCCCTAGCTTTGAAGTAGACAAGGAGGTTCATGAATGCATTCACACTTATACAGAGAGTGCTTCTGAATCTCAGTACAGAGCCTGCAATAATGATCCTAATAGACCCAAACTGGGCCAGATAGGCCTGGTACTCAATGCTCCTGGCCCTGTCCAGCAAGAATACAATCAGCCTGCCACTGAGTTACAACCTGCTGACCCTATCTCAAGGCAGGATGACATTCCTAGACCCCAGGACTTTACGCCTGAGGACATGGTTCTTGAAGGGCTAGGGTATACTAGATTGAATCTGTTGAAGCAGGTCCTCAGGGTGCTTAAAGTTTCCAGGAAACCAGCAACCAGGAAAATATACTCCTCTAAGTAGAAGAGATTCTCATACTGGTGTGCCCCTACAAAGATAATCCCAAAGCAGGCAGGGTTGCCCACAGTCCTAGACTATTCAGTGCACTTGCAGTCCTTAGACCTGAGGCCAGCAACACTAAAGGTGCATCTAGCAGCAGTTTCAGCCTACACATCAACAGGTAAAGGCAAGTCACTGGCCTCTGAATCTATTTTTAAAAGTTTTTTTGAAGGTCTCAGCCACTTCTACCCACCTTTGAGGGACCCAGTCCCCCATGGGACCTGAACATCTGCCTTGCCCGTCTGATGGAGGCCCCCTTTGAGCCTATGGCTACTGCTGACCTAAAATATGTCACAAGAAAAAACATTTTTTCTGATTGCCATGACATCTGCTAGGAGAAAGTCCTTACCTAAGCTGACATCAGAACTCTACGTCTATCAGTTAGTTGCCTTTCCTATACTCTACTCTGAGTACTCCAGCCCAGGTGAGCTGAAATGACACAGCCTGGTTTTGAAGCAAGTACTGGGCATCTTCCTGGACTGGACAAGGGATGTCAGGTCTTAGGTCACTTTGCTTTTTGTTACCTACAGTGAGGTGAGCAAAAGTAAACCAGCAACCAAGAGGACTATCTTTCACTGGATAGTCTCTTGCATGCAGTTTTGTTAAGAAAAAAAATGGTGGAGGGGGGTTACATATACAAAATAACAACCCCGCAAATGTTACACATAAGCTTTTTCTTTCACCTCATGGTTTCTGTGAAATCTGAAGCTCTCAAGCTTTGCACTTCAGCTCACATGTCACAGAACCTACACAGTGGTAAGAATCAGCCTGCTCTTGGGCTCCCCTAATGGTACATCAGCAGTGCATCACTCTGCTGCACAGGTGAGTACTGCTGGGATGCCGCATCGGAGGACAGGCCTGGCTGAGGCAGCTGATGCTCAGCACTGTGCCTCTGTCAGAGGGGGGTGGTGGCAAGTTCTGGTACAACAGTGACCCCTACAGATTGGCTAGGGAGTCTGACATAGGGACACTGTGATGTCAAGGCCGATGGAGGTACAGCTTAGGACACTGGGGTAGAAGGAGGGATCTTGGGAAGAAACTGGGGTGAAAACACTCCCTGCTGTCTCAGAGCAGCTCATAGTGCCTCAACATAGAAATGTAGAAGATGGCAGAAAAGGACCTCATGGCCCTCCCAGCCTTCCTAAGACTGGTAACATGGAATATCCCTGATTACAGGGTATTTCTCTTTTTTTTATTTTGTGCTCTTTTTATCACCCACTATGCCGGTACCTCGGTCCGGTTACAGACACCTGCTCCACTTCACATCGGTTGCC
The DNA here is from genome assembly GCA_016271365.2 of Neoceratodus forsteri. Taxonomy (NCBI): domain Eukaryota; kingdom Metazoa; phylum Chordata; order Ceratodontiformes; family Ceratodontidae; genus Neoceratodus; species Neoceratodus forsteri. The sequence continues at coordinate 648,254,505 of CM057458.1, read as the reverse complement.
CTCCTCGATACCCCCTGGCTTCCCCCCCAGGGCAGGGCCGCGGCACTCGGCTCCCCCAATAAGTGTCACGGACACCGGGATAGGTCGAGGAGTCAGCCTGAAGCAATGGAAGCAGGGATGGACGTCATCTAGGTGTCGATGGTAGGAGTTTTCTCTCCTTGGGGGGGTGGGGACATGCAATGATGTCCTGTGTCTGCCCCACCCCCTGACTCTTGCTGGTGTCTGGTCATTGTGGTACCCCTAACCTCTGCCAGCAGTCTGTTGTGTGCTAGACACACTTCCCGCCCTCCCCCTAGAGAAGGAGAGCAGTCCTTAAGGCTAAATCCAAGACAAGTATGATCTTTGCAAAAGTCTGCACCCTATATTGAAAGGGAGCCAAAAAGAATATTTGCAAAAGTCAAACTGCCTTAGGGCTAACTCCATGGTAGATGCAATTCAATATCTGAATTTCATCCCCCCCCCCCATAAAAAGAACTCTAGATAGTTTTCATGCCCAAATGTTTTAGGGCTAAATCTTGGAATGCCATGGTTTCTCGATGTAATCTAGTTAATCAAAAAGTATGCCACAAGCAGAAAACTTTGTAAAAACACAAAGTCCAAATATACCCAAAAGAGAGAGCTCTAAACCTTAACTGAAGATGCCAACTCCAGGAGAAATCAAGTGGAAGGTCCACTGCTCCCCATGCTCTTTGTTTCCAGGCCAGTATAATTAGCTGTCCTCAGTAGGCTTGAGGCAGGTTACCAGAGAGCACTCAAAGGGTTAAGCCAGACCCTGAGAGCTGTTCTCTGGAGGGTAAGTTGGCCAGAGACAGGATGTCTGGATGTTCATGCTTGAGTGGCCTGACTTGGCTGATAGCAGGAAACTGAGGCAATAATATGCATAGTTCTGTTCTACCCCCAATACTCTATATAAGGGGAGGCGCTTGGGCACTGCCCTAGCTAGCCAGAGTTTGTAGCCTGGAAAGAAGCAGCCCAGCCTCTATGGCTGCAACTGGGCCTTGGGGGCGTGTGGCTCCAGGTATTGTGGCAGGGTCCCTGGTGTTATGTGGCACTGATCCCTTGTGCCTGGTCTCCAGAGCAGGATACCATTGGAAGCAGCTAGAGGTCCCAGGACTTGCATCAAGATTCATAGAATAGCACCCCCAAGAAGGCACTTCAGGAGAGTGGTGGGCCACCCCTCAAGGGAGGGTCATTAGAACCTTTGTGTGTTCTCCCCTCAGCTGTAGAAATGGAAAAAAAGTGAAGTCTTTATCCAGACCAACTGTAAGTTTACCTTGCTTAAATATGTTCATTATGTGAAGTTCTAGTTAGCAGACTTAAAAGTCCCCGGTAGGTAGCCAAATGAAAGGTCATCAGATATGAGTGGGCTTGGCAAGGGTTGTGGTCAATAAGTCCCTAAGAATGGGGCCAGACATGGGAGACTGTCAATGTTGTACCAAAGGGAGGTATGCATGTTTTAAGCAAATCAGTAGTGCAGTCATAATGCTGATACGCTGTCATATATGTTGTCCTACTGGGCACAGTGAGACAAGGACACAGTATAGCTTGCCCGTCAGGAAACTGCTTGCCCTACCTGAGGAGTGTGTTACCACACAAATGGCCTTGAGAGTGCCTGGGGCTCCAGGGACCCCAAAAAGAGGTTAGAGTATGAAAGGGTTGAAAGAGACCCAGTGTGCGATGGCAACTGTAATTGTAGCCCCTTTACTGCATGGGGTAGACATAGAAACATAGAATTTGATGGCAGATAAGGACCGCTTGGCCCAGCTAGTCCACCCATTTCCCTACCTGATGGATAAGCTGACGATTCTAGTTAACCAACAGCTTACTTCCTCCTAACCCCCACTAGAATTGCTTTATGTCTGTCCCATGCATTCTTGAATTCTCCCACTGTTCTTGACTCCACATCCTCCTCAGGAAGGCTGTTCCATGCATCCACAACCCTATCCATGAAAAAATACTTTCTAACATTACCACTGAGCCGTCCCCACTCTATCTTCAAATTGTACCCCCTTGTTCTTGCACATCTCTTTTCTGAAAGATGCTACCCTCTTGGACTTTGTTAATTCCCTTGAGGTACTTGAAAGTTTCTATCATGTCCCCCCTCTCCCTCCTTTCCTCGAGTGTATACATATTAAGCTGCTTTAGTCTCTCTTCATATGTCTTCTGGTGTAGACCCTGCAGCATTTTGGTTGCCCTCCTCTGAACAGCCTCCACTCTATGTCTTTGCAGAGATGGGGTCTCCAGAACTGCACGCAGTACTCCAGATGGGGTCTCACCAACTGTCTGTAGAGGGATAACAACTTCCTGTTTTCTACTGTTGATGTCTCTCCCTATGCATCCCAGTATCCCCCCAGCCATCCTTACTGCCTTCTCACATTGCTTGCCCACCTTTAGGTCATCTGATATAATTACTCCCAGGTCCTTTTCGATTTTTGTTGTTGTCAGTATCTCACTCCCCATTGTGTACTCTTCCCCTGGGTTTTTGTTTCCCAGCTGCATTACCTTGCACTTCTTTTCATTGATTCTGAGTTGCTAAACATTTGACCATTCCTCCAACCTTGCCAAGCCCCTTTTCATCCTTTCCACCCCATCTTGTGTATCAGCCCTGCTGCAGATCTTTGTGTTGTCTGCAAAAAGACATATTTTTCCTTCCAGGTGCTCTCCAATGTCACTTATAAAGACATTAAAGAGGACCAGTCCCAGTACCGAACCCTGCGGTACCCCGCTAGTTACCCTCCTTTCTTTACTGTGGACTCCATTTACTATTACCCTTTGCATCCTGTTGTCCAGCCAATTTTTTATCCAGACCTGGAGCAAATGAGGACATGTGTGGGGGAATAGGCCCCATAAGTACGATAACAGCAGTCATAGAAAATAGTAGTGAAAAGGTGCAAGGAGGAAGTGAAAGTGTGAAGAAGAGTGTGCAAATACCTTAGAGAGCAGCAGTGATTGCCAGGGGAAGGCTCGGAGAGCTGTCTAATATCTGGGAGCTCCCAAAATAAAGTACCGCCATGCTTGATCCCACCTCTGGTATGGACAATCTAGTTTGCATGTGGTCTCAGTTAATGGTGCCCTGGGGTATGGCTGTTCTGGTTCCCCTCATCCCTACTGTCCCAACCCGGAATGGCAAGGTGACTGATGTTAGTGCAGTACTGGTAGTCATGGCATAAGATGGGCGATCTCCTGGATGAGATGTCATCTTATACCCCTAGACACAGGAGGGTGACCTAGCCCTTACACCAGCACGAAGCTCTTTCACTGTCAACACCTCCCAGTGAAATGAAGACACAAATGAACACTAAGAAAACCATGCCACACTCCCAAGCTGAACCAACCAGTCAGCAACATTCTCCTATTCTACATGACCCAATCAGCGGAACATGTCACTGTAACCATGGTAACATACAGGGATGAATGTGGGGAAAAAATGGCAGTGAACAAAACTGGGGAACAAAAACTCCATTCAGCAGAGTGAAAAAAAAACACTTTTTAAAACAAACATTCAAGCTAGTCCCTATTGTATAAATAAAATATGCAATGGGTTGCAATGTCTGATAAATTTTCTATCTGAATGTGTTGATGTTTGTCCTCAGTGATCTCACTCATGGCTCCACCACTCATGAGGACATTATGGTCAAACCTCAACTCATTTAGATAATTTGTTTTATCAGTTAGTGCAATCCATTACATATCCCTTATTTACAAAACTCCAGGGGAAAATAAACTGGTTAAGAAAAGTACTAACTGGGTCTGATGACACATACTCTAGACAGAAGAATAACATGTAAGTGATAATGACTATCTTAACCAATGGGAGAACAACTTTGACAAATCACTAGGGCCCTTTTTCTTTTAAAGCTTTGAGCAGCTGAACTCAGGCAGAAACAGCTAATGTCCTAATAATGATTGCCTTGTTTGATAGACTGACATAAACTGCATTCTCTTTGTCACTCAGTATATGGCAAATACTGAATATGAAACAGTTATTATCAGTATTTCACGAAAACATTTCACAATTCTGAACCTCTGCCTTTCACAGATTGTTTTCAAAAATATGGCCAGTCGGCCTTACAGTATATATCCTCATGGACTGTCAATCAGCAAGGTATATGAAGGTGCAAACTACCCTCCTGACCTCACAGGTTAGAACCCAATTTATTCATATTAAATCATACCTGTATATGTTATTTGATGTATCACATTTGTTTTTATCAATCTCTGTCATTACCAGCTGATGTATACTTGCCTGTCTTTAAGATGTGTCTTTGTTGTACATCAAAAAAAAAAAAGCTAATAAAATACACTTGTTTGTAACATGAACAAACAGGTATTGTTTGTTAAAAAATAAAGCACATGACTTCTGGTGATGCACCTGATGAGAACACATGTGTGCTGCAGTGCTCCGGAGCTGCTGTTACCAATCTTTCACTTTTTACAGGGTTTTCAGTTTTAGGTTTCGTTCCCCATCTTGTTATTGTGGTGCGCTATCACTTTTTTGAGGGCATTTCTTGGTAATCCACCCAAACGGTATTGGGGTTGCTGACTCCTCTGCCAGAGTCCCTGCCGTCCCCTGCATTACTCAGTACTCGGTCTTACTCGGTAGTTATAGGCAGAAGAAGGCGCTAGGCCCATCATGACTGCCTCCCTCACCATGTGGGGGTATTGTCCATAAGTAGTGAACATACATTTGTCCAAATTCAAATTTGAAGTTACGCAAGTTTGGAATGTTGACCAAGTTCTGTGGTCATCTATTCCAGAGTTTGCAAACACATGTAGTAAAATAACTATCCCTTTTATTGGTTACTGTTCGATGGATGCATAATTGTTTGCTGTGAGAATGCAGCGATGTTGGTCTTGGCACAGGAGTAATGTTACAAAGTTTACTCAACTGTTCACTTTGTAAAAGTTTAAACAATAGTAACAGGTCCCCCTGGTTGTTGGCCCGATCTCCAGCATCTAAGCAACCTAAGGCAGATTCTTCCCTGACTGATTCTCCAGGCTCTATTGAAGGGTCGCCTTTGTTGAAGAAAGTTTTGGCAGAGTTCACTTCAATTAAATTGATTGTCTCAGATAGTGCTGCATACGTGAAGGGTGGCAAAGCCTCCCTGGACACTCTGACTCACGACATTGGTGATGTTGAGGTGAGGATCAGCTCCATGGAAGATCATCAGCACTCCCAAGGGACCAAGCTGATCTCCCTGCAGCATAAAGTAGCTAAACTTGAAGAAAAATGGGATGATCTTGAGAACAGGAGCAAGTGGAGTAACCTGCTCCTAGCTGGGATTCCAGAGTTGACAGAGGGTATCAACCCAGTGGCTTTTGTTAATGATCTCTTTGTCTCATTAGTGGGTCTGCTGGGGAATGGACAAGTTTATGCTATTGAGAGGGCATGTAGGGTGTTATGTCCTACGCTGCAAAGTGGAGAGCAACCCAGGGCAATTGTTTGCCATCTGCTAAACTTCCAGGACGAGTTAAGAATTCAAGTGGCCACCAGGAATCACACAACTCTGTACTGGAAGGTTGCTCGTTATTATATTTTTAATGATGTTAGTTCCATGGTCTGGGAGAAACAAAGAAGCCATTTTACATAAGGATAATATTATTAAATTCTGAATTGTGTACCCAGCTCATCTGATAGTGCAGCTACCCTTAGGCCAAAAAAGTTTGGAGTCAGCCACCGCTCAGCCATCGCAGCCTGGCAGCAGCTTCCTAAATTATTATTGCACCTCTTTCCCCACTCTTCTCTGGCAAAGACGACTTCGGCTTCAGTCAGATTATTTATTTTTTACTCCGCTACATGTTTCACCTCTTTTGGGAGAATTGGGGGCTTCAGAACATGGAGAGACAGTAGTCATCAGGATTTTATCTGCTGGTATGGATCTGTGGGTGGTACTGGAGGGTGTCTGTGGGTGTATCTAACTGTGGTAGACTATCCTGACTTATGCGACTTTTTTAGTATCACGATTTGTGCATGGTTTTGTTTGAAGTTTAACTTATGGGGTGTGATTTTAGTTTGTGTTTGATGTTTACTTTTTTGCTTCAGACTTTGGTGGCAACTGGACTTTATTTTTCTCTGCGTCATTGTTTCCTTCTAAGATGGTGGACAATTTCTCAGGCAGTTATTTTGTGGGCTTGTGGGTTTCCAGTGCTTTTAGCGCCTCTTTACTGTAAGATAACACCACCTCAGAGTTATTTGCCTTTTTTCTTTGGATGCCATTGTCAGATGGATTTTGATATTGGGTCTCTACCTTTAAATTTACTCCCAGCTGGCTTAAGGCTGCCTGTCAAACCTCTGGACCAAGCAATGTATCTAGACTGTACAGCAGATGTATTTTATTTTTTATTTTTAGCTGAAGTTTTGGCTTCCTACATTTTATATGTACTGGTTGATACAGTATCTTGCTACTGTGTTGATAGTATATATTGCTGATTAATGTTTTTAACAGAATGCTACCAAAAAAACTCTCATTATTGTTACTACTCCCCATTTGTTTATTGTTTTGAATAGCTTACTGCTTAGCATTTTCTTGTGCTTGTTCTGTTATGAGGTTTACATGTGTATCTATAGAGACATAGTGGTACTTCTGTTACATTAGTCATTTGTGAATGTTAGTTGCCTCCCCTTTTTTCTTGTCTTTTTTTATTTTGTATTTTATTTGGATTACTATACTATACTGTAGGTCATTGTGGCTGCATAGTGGGGATGTGCTTTGCCCTCAGACAGTCCATCCTGGTCATGATCCTTTATTATGGCTCCTGATGGCAACGTCAGGACCTTGGGGTTCAGAGCATTGTTATATTTCATGAGAGATTATCTTGTATATTGGGGGAGGAGATTTAGGGTTTGTTCTCTTATGTTTAGTTTGATGGTTCAAGGTAGTATTTTGAGGGGACTGAGATGGTACATCCACAGATGCAGGGCTCCATTTCTTTACTAGGAACCATCATAGCTTGCATTAAAGGAAGGACTCTTGCATATGTGTCTTGGTTGGTACCAGCTCTCTTTCTCACCTTTCACTTGTTATTAAATGGCTAAGATCCACTAAGATTTTATAACATGGAATGTTAAAGGTGCCAGTTCCTGCTGTGCTGAAGATGGCTGCTTGATTCTTCATCTCCTTGGATTCACCAAATATCATCATCCATCCTACAGATTCCAGACTTCCTACCTTCACCAACATCTGAGATCTTACTATATGTACATCGCAGAACAGCTCTGGTACAGTGTTTTTATTGCCTCATAATTACGGAACGAGTTATCAACAGCTTTTCAATTTCTCTATTAAGGCCTACAATAATGGCAGACCAATCTCTACATAACAGTTCTCTTAATAGAGTGGAGGCAATGTTCCAGCCACTAATAAGTGAAATCAATGTATTAAAAATTGCATCTCAACAAAATATCAATAATGTGCAGGCACTTGATCAAAAAATCAGTGCTGCTGATGTTAAAGCATCTCAAAATGAAGATTCCATTAACACATTACAGGCTACCATCAGGGAGCAGGACAGAGTTATTAGTAACCTTCAGGACAAAATAGATGATATTGAAAATAGAAACATGCTTAACAACCTTAGATTTCTCAGATTTCCTGAAGGTGTTGAACTAGGAGATACCAGTGCTCTTCTAACTAACGTACTTCCTTCTTTGCTTAAATTACCAGCCGGCCAAGACCTAACCATCGAGAGATCTCACTGCACCTTAAATTTGAGGCCTGGACCCGACCAGAAACCCAGGCCCATCATTGCCAGATTTCTAAACCACGCACATACTGCACTGATTCTTCAAAAAGCGAGGCAATTAGGTGCACTTACTTGGCAAGAAAACAGAATCCTAATTTTCAGAGACTATTCTAAAGAATTATCTAACAAACGAAAAGCTTACAACCCCATTAAAACAATCCTTCATCAGCGTGGAATTAAATTTGCACTGTGTTACCCTGCAACAATGCATCTTTTTTTGAATGATTCTACCAGAGATTTCAGTACCCCAGAATCACTCTCTGAATTTCTGAATTGGACACAGCCCGCACTTACATTGCCTTGCGATGCTAATGCAGCTTGTTCCTGCTCCAGCACAAGCACTTCACAATTACAATGTATTGCCCTTCCTGCTGAAACTGTCCTTCAGGTCCCTGAGAAATCTGCAGCCATCATATCTGCCACTGTAGCTCCTGCCAGAAGCTCCGCACACATACAAGAAAAAAAAGCATCTGGTTCTTCTCTAAATAATAATACCTTCTGTTTAAATAATATTTCCACCTCTCCAGCTTCCCATGTGGAATGTCACATCAGTTTTTCTACTCCTCTTACCTTGTCTAACAAATTCTCCCCACTCCAGGAGGATCTGCTCCAAGAAGATCTGCACTCATCTACGGAGGATCTGAGACAGACTGTATCCGACACGTTTACTCAAGACCCAAAGAACCTCTCAATGGGTAATGACTCTCCCGATTCTTCCTGGGCTGATCTTGTGTCCAGCTCTCCCTTTAAATCATCTGAACCACCCAAAAAGAAAGGGAGAAGAAAATTGAAGAGCAAGGCTACCTGAGGCTTTTCCCACTAAAAAAAAAACAACATTTGTAATAAATACTATGGCCCATAATTAGATGTGGTATAGCAGTTTCTCACCAGAATCCCTTCTCTTCACACCACCTCACTTGATTCCTTCGGTACATTTACCGCAAAGTGCAGTCCCTATCGCACCCAACAGGTTTGGAGCACTTAAATGTGTAATCGCTATCGCTGCTGAGAAGCCTGTATCTGTCTGTGGGAGGTGAGCCAATTGACACTGGAGGTATTTAATCCATGTGGGAGTTACTCTCAATGTATTCAATGGAAAAAAAATAAATAAATAAAATAAAGAATAAATATTACAATATTTGTAATATCTCTTCTAATTAATCCTTGTGTGGTGCCAGACATTAGTATACATAATTGCTATTTACATTCTAATTTTTCATAAGCGTTAGCACCACCATGTGGTCAGGCGCATACATACATATATAGAGTTCTGTATTTCATATCAGTGTGCCCTTAACCCCTACTATTATAGCATTTTTCCACATAAATCCTATCATTTGGAATGTGGAAGATGATTAGACAAATACTCTAAAATAATTTACTTATTTAATATTTATTTTGCATCACTTCTGGTATGTAGTGAATCAGGTGCATTCCCATTATATCTCACAGATTTTGCACCAAAGTTTGCTTCCAATTGTATTTCTATACACTAAGTTTTTCCGACTTTTCACATTATTCTTCATCCCATTTTCTTCCAAATCATTGGAACTTATAAAAATGATTCCACACTACACTGATGCACTATGAACCTATACTATATACTACATTCCCTAACCTAGCTTATGTGGATTAATACACATCGGGCATCCTTTTATCTGACTCACACTGTTCCAGCATTATCTGCCATCATGTTGGTATACTTTATTTAATATTGGACTTATTGCTAGATCCAAGCTAATTCATTATGTTTGGAATTTAACACTATTACATAATTATCCTTTTTTATTTGGTAGAATGATGTTTTGGTTTTTTCCAGGGTAATGCTTTAACTACCTCAGCACAAATCTCAATTACACTTCTTTAATATACTGTTATATAAAGTTTAGTATCTTAAGATTATAGGGTAAACCGTATCTTGAGATTCACTAATTACTCTACACACCTAGTAGTGTAGAGTGAGAGTCCTGGTATATTTACTGACTCTTATTGCTCTGCATTTCATAAAAGTTTCAAATTAATATTCTTGTTACTGAGTTTATACTAACGATTGTTGGTTCTAATGTTTAATTACTTGATATTCCTATCTCTATACTCTCCCTCTGCAAGACAAAATGAATACAAATACTCAATCATCTCGAACCCATACAAGTTAAGGGCCCTGCATACATTTGTTTATTATTTATATTTACCTTCTGAATCTGTGACATCCTCCAAATTAATGGTATTGAGTCCCTCATTCCTATTTGTAGCTAATTACCTTATATCCTAGAACCATGAGTGATCTAATCTTACATTCATGGAATGTCAAGGGACTCAACTCACCTTGTAAACATAAACAAGTACTTACCTATCTTAAAAAGCATAAAACACATATTGCTTTCTTACAAGAAACTAAACTTTTATCAGAGGATGTCAACAGACTTAAAAGGGACTGGGTCGGTCAAGTATATGTGTCATCTTCTCCATCCAAAAAACATGGGGTTGCTATCTTAATACATAAATCTCTTAATTGGCCCCCCATAAAAATCATTAGAGACCCGGAATGGTAGGTGGATTATAACCCTATTAAACACCACAGCAGGTCCGCTTATGTTTGTGAATGTATATGCACAACTTTGATTCACCCATTTCTTCCATAATCTATGCCAACAAATTATGATTAATAATAAAATAATTCACCTATTCTTATTGGTGGTGACTTTAACTAGCACTACAAGCATATTTAGACAGAAGTAACTCATCACATGATGCCACCCTGTAGTATTAATGCTCTATCAATGCTTATGAAGGATTTAGATCTCTCTGACATTTGGAGACTACATCATCCCAGACAACGAGATTACACCTTTTATTCCTCTTTACATAAATCATATAGTAGGATTGATTATTGGTTCTCTTCTCCCCTCATTACTGAAAAAATTATTGATACATCGATTCTCCCTATTGTTATATCTGATCATTCCCCTATCGGTTTGCATTTACTCTGGGGTCCACCTTCTTCTAAATCCCCATCTTGGCATTTAGACTCACTTTTACTCAGAGACCCTGAATTCACTCCTTGGATTAAAACCCAGATTCAAGATTTTCTTTCTATTAACGATACTCCAGATATGTCTCAAGGTACTATCTCGGAAGCATTAAAAGCCACTATTAGAGGTAAAATTATTAGTTATGCAGTGCATAGAAAGAAATTAAGAGAACAACAATTAGCTAATTTAGAAAAATCCCTTAAAGAAAAACCCAATACTATAAATTAAATAAACCCAATCATAATTCACAGCTTCATCTGGAAATTCTACAATTAAGAATTAAAATTAACGAGTTGATATCCAGAAAAACTGAACTTGCCCTTTTTAGGATTAAACACAGTTATTGGAAACAAGGGGATAAATGTGGAAAGTTGCTCTCTTACTAGCTAAAAACTCAACAGATGCAGAGACATATAGCAGGTCTAAAAGATCCATCAGGTCAGACACACACAGACAACCTTTCAATCAATCGTATTATGCAATCCTTTTACCATCAACTATACTCGCAACCTAATACTACAAATCCCAACCTAATACAACATTTTCTGGAAAAATTGAATCTACCCCACCTATCCCTTCAGGACAAAGCTACGCTTGATAAACCAATCACTTTACAGGAAATCCAAACTGCTTTATTATCATTAAAAAATGGTAAATGGTAAAGCTCCTGGCAGTGATGGGTTCCCTATTGATTTTTATAAAACCTTATCTGACACTCTTTGTCCTGTATTAGTCAATGTATTCCAAGAAGCAACCTTAATAAAGAAACTCCCATGCACAATGACCGAAGCCATTATAACAGTCTTACCAAAAAAGACAAAGACCCTTTTCTTCCTTCAAACTATAGACCGATCTCACTTCTTAATACTGATGGAAAAATCTTTGCCAAATTATTAACTCTTCGCTTAGAATCTTTAATGACTAAACTCATCCATACTTCTCAATCAGGATTTATCAAAAATAGAAACAGTTCCGATCATCTTTGCTCATTACTCAATTTATTTCACAAAGCAAAAACTCTTAAAACCCCTGAAGCTGCAATAGCCATTGACTTTGAGAAAGCATTTGACTCTCTCAATTGGGAATATCTATATCAGGTGCTATCTCATTTTGGCTTTACAAATAATTTTTGTGCTTGGATTCAATTATTGTATACCTCCCCTTTAGCTCGAGTTCTCACAAACTCTATTTTGTCCCCCTCCTTTTACTTAGCAAGAGGCACCAGACAAGGATGCGTTATCGCCTTCATTATTTATACTTGCCATGGAACCTCTTTCTGCCTACCTACGTCAATCCAGTACAATTATAGGCATTACTATTGGTAACTGTCGCTATACTTCACTCCCATATGCAGATGATCTCCTTATTTTACTTGAAAACCTCGAAAGTTCTGGGCAACCTTTAGTTAAACTACTGAACGACTTCACCTCCCACTCCAGACTAGCTCTAAACCTTAACAAATCCAAAACGCTACCATTGAATACCCTTTGTAGTCCCCTCATGAACAACTCATCAGGCTTTCGTTGGGCCCCCCAAGGTATATCTTATCTTGGCATTTGGATCACCCCGACATTGAATAAATTATGAGATGCTAATCTTGCCCCTCTGTTAACCAGTATCCAAACAACACTTGGTAGATGGAAGCTACTTAAACTTTCTTTTAATGGTAAAATTTCCGCCATTAAAATGTCTATAACTCCTAAAATATTATACCTATTTTCCAATATCCCTTTGATACTTCCCTCTAGTTTTCTTACCAAAATAGACAACATTATCGGCAGCTTCATTTGGGAAGGCAAAATACCTAGATTTAGTCGTAATAAACTTAGATCCCATTGGTCAAAAGGTGGCTTTGGCCTTCCTTGGTTCCAAGCCTACTTATGGGCTTTCCGTACATCTCAAACAATTAAATGGTTTAACAAACCCAACAACCAGTCTCCTTTATGGGTCAATATGGAAACATCCTTATGTCCTGGTAATGTGGCAACTTCTTTCCTTTATAACACCCTTACCTGTTCTTTAAAGTCTCACCCTACCATAGCTGCTTCTATATTCTATTGGAAAATCATTCACAAGCATATTAAATCTAACCCCAAACCCTTAGCTTACACCCCCATCTGGGGTAACCACTATATATCTCTTGATAATCACCCCATTTTTTGTTGTACCTGGAAAAATAAGGGTATTCTCTTTTTGCAGGATATACTTGAACTCAAGTCATTAAAGTTAAAATCTTACACTGACCTACGAGGCATATGGAATCTTCCCCATCAGGATTTTTGGAAATATGTACAGCTTCGTACCGCATGCAACTCTTACCTCACACCCTTCTCTATCAATTCTCTGTATGATAAGCACATCTCTAAATGGATAAAAACAACATCCAATTTAAATAGCACTGCTTACAAAGATATTTGTAATATCCTTCCTGACTACTCTGTCAATGCTAAAAACAGATGGAGTACTTTGCTACAATATAATATCACCAATGCACAATGTTGGCTCTCCTGTCACAAATCTTTTAATGATAAACGCAGTTCCCTCATTCAAACCAAGATCCTTCATTTGTGATACAGAACTCCTGTTGTATTACAAAAAATGGGTTTATTGAACAATAACAATTGCTGGCGCTGCAATTCCCCCAATAGGGATTTATTGCATATATTATGGCACTGTCCCCTCATACAAAAGATTTGGCACTGTACTCACAGATTTGCAATGAAAGTGGTAGGTCAACCTTTACACTGGACCCTAAACATTGCATTCTTGGTATTTGTAATCACCGTTCTTATAAAATTTCATATTCATAGAGCAGATGGTTAAATATACTCTTCCTTCAAGTTAAACGCACAATCCTCATGCACTGGAGATCTAACATAATCCCTACCCTTCCCGGTATCATTAACCAACTATTGCAATATGCCTCTCTGGACTGTATGACATATATCTTGTCTGACCGACTCATGTTATATAACAATTGTTGGCAGGGCTTTTTTAATTTTTTGGAATCAACTAAATCTTCCAACACCAATGTATGGACTTAATATATATGAATTTTCCCCTTTACTGATACATCATTGTAGTCTAGCTTTTCCCCTTTTTATAGTTTCCTCTCTTTTCTTAACTTTCTCATATCTTTTCTTTCCTATACTCTGTTCTCAATCGTTCTTTATTACTCCACAATCCTTTTACGAATGTACTTTTTCCCTTTTGCAGCATCATATATAATTATGTAACATTTTAATATAAATCGTATCTAATCATACTATCCACTTTAAGTTCACTACAAATGTCAAGTATATGCTAATTACACGACCTGTATTGTTTGCTATATTTTAAACCAAAAGCTCCTTGTATTATTGTAGCAATGTTCTTATTATATGCTGCCTCAATTTCTTAAAAAAAAAAAAATCCTCACATTGTACTGTACTGTAAGAGGTTTGTCTGTATATCTTATGAAAAATTTATAAAAAAGTTTAACTGTACAGGTGCCAATTCTCTGTTACAAAGATCCTGTGTGTTTACTCATCTCAAGAAATATATCCCAGATGTTTGTTTTTTGCAGGAAACCTATCTGAGTGTTATGTTCTCTTACTGTGGCAGACTTGGGTTGGACAGGCCTACTGCACAGGATGTAATTCTAAGCAGGCTGGGGTGCCAATACTGATAGCTCATTCCTCTCTTTTATCTTGCTTCATGAAATCTGGAACTCAGGGAGTTGTTATATTGTCTTGCATGGTTTGGTAGAGAGGAGTGAGTTAATGCACACATGTGCAAGAAACATGGTGCTATCATCCAAGTTTTCCAGAGGTGTGTCAGCCTCTTCCAATTTAGTCAGTGTGTTTGCAGGCACGGTCGCAGTGTGCCAATCACTGCTCCAGCTGTCTATGACAGCTGAAAATGCAGTGGCATACAGCTGAAAGGTAGAGCTCCACTTCAGTGAGCAGAGCTCTCCCCCCCACACGCAAGCACGCATATTGCGTGCTGATGTGCTCCCTCCCTCCACGCACACTGTATGGCCGGCGGGGTGCTCAATCCCCATCGGCTCCACGCCCCAAACAGCCTTAGCTGTCCGCGCTGAAACCCACCCAGCGTAAGCGTCCCGCATCGTCTTAGTTATAAAAAAAAACCTGTAAATGAAAAACGATTCCCTCGCAGTCTCTCTGCCCCCACCCACTATGCACCCTGCCTCCCCACACCCCCACCCCATACTTTCTACCTCCTCGGGAGTCCAGCGCGACGATCTCGGTGGACCGGGAACACGTCTGCACTCTTCAAAGCCGACTGCGAACTGAGAAAATGCCGGTAAGCTGTACAATGTAATAGACAGGGTTTTTTTTTCAACTTTGCTGCATATCTTGGGCTTTTTTGGGAATTTTTGCACCAAATTTTCAACATGGGGTTTTTGGGACCCCTTCTCATGAATGCTGTCACTGTCATGGTGCTACTCGGGCCCAAAGGATGATTTCGCAGCCACTGTGTGAAATCACCTTTCCAGAACAATTAATGAAATGACACTGCCAGTGTTCATAAGGTGGGCTCTCAAAAAGCCTATTTTGAAAATTCGGTGGAAAAATTCGTAAGAATGACTGTTTCTACGAGCATGCATCGCAGTTCCTACGCGCGCCATAAGTTCACGTGGATTTTCAATATTTTCACTCCAGATTTTCAACATTGCCATTTTACCACACCTTCTTATGAGCAGTATAGCTGTCATTTTCACAGCTCACCCAAATGTGTTTCCACCCATGTGGCGCACAATGGTGCAGTCGATGTCTGTGAAATCAATATGCGGGACACATTAAGAAAATCACAGTGACACTGTTCATGAGCAGAGGTCTTAAAATGGCTATGTTGAAAATTTGGTGAAAAATTCCTAAGAATGACTGTTTCACGGCAGCATTATGCAGTTCTTATGCACATCAGAAAGTTCTCAAATTTTCAATATTTTCACTCCAGATTTTCAACATTGCCATTTTACCACACCTCCTTATGAGCAGTACAGTTGTCATTTTTCACATCTCACCCACAACGTGTTTCTGCCCATGTAGCGCACAATGGCGCAGTTGGTGTGCAAAATCAATGTGTGGGACATGTTAAGAAAATCACAGGTACACTGATCATGAGCAGAGGTGTTAAAATAGCTATGTTGAAAATTTGGTGAAAAAATTCTGAAAAATGACTGTTTTAGGAGCGCACGTTGCGCAGTTCCTACGCACGCTGGCAAGTTTGCGAATTTATAATATTTGCACACCAGATTTTCAACAGTGCCATTTTACCACACTTCCTTATGAGCAGTACAGCTACCATTTTTCACATCTCACCCAAAATGTGTTTCCGCATATGTAGTGCCGCGAATGGTACAGTCGGTGTGCGAAAACAACATTTGGGACAGATTAAGAAAATCACAGTGACACTGGTCATGTGCAGAAGTCTTAAAATGGCTATGTTGAAAATTTGGTGACAAAACTTCATAAAATGACTGTGTTACGAGTGAGCATTGCGCAGTTTCCACACACCCTCGTAAGTTCATGAATTTGTAATATTTTCAGTCCAGATTTTCACCAGTGGCATTTTTCCACACCTCCTTATGAACAGTACAGCTGTCATTTTCCACAACATGGCCGAAATGTGTTTTCACACTTTTAGCACAGAAATGCGTGGTTGCTGTGGGAAATCATTATTCGGGACAGAGGAAGAAAATCACACTGACACTGTTCATGATCAGAGGTCCCAAAATGCCTGTGCTAACAATCTGCTGTAAAAAAAATTCCCAAACTAGTTACATTACGGTTGTGCGTTACACAGTTTCTACGTACGCTCGTGACTTCACCAGTTTTTTTAAGATTTTCACAGCAGATTTTCAACATTGCCATTTTTTACACCTCCCCATGAACAGTACCGCTGTCATTTTTCACATCCTGTTCGGAATGTGTATTTGCACCTGTGGTGCCAAATGCCATAGTTACTGTGCAAAAGCAGTTTTTGGCTAACAAACTGATATTGCCACTGTCCATGAGATGGGGGTCACAAAAAAACCATGTTGAAAATTTGGAGTGAAAATACCAATGAATGCCTGAGGCATTAGGGTTTCTGACCATAACGCCCCACCCTGTAGAGAATGACAGGCATCAGGGGTGTGACTTGGAATTCTTGCCTGTCATGCTCATGCCATTCCACTCCCACCCACACCCTGCAGCCAGTGAGAGGCATGAAGGTGTGCCTCGGACTCTTCAGGCCCAAACTTCACCCCATTCTCCTATACCGCACCCATCTCACCGTATTTCCTGATGGAATGGGGTGCACATAAGGGCCAAAGACCCCAAGGCACACAGTGACACTTGTCAGTGTCTGCAGGGTAGGGTGTGGTGAAATGGCATGGTCGTTATGCCTGACGACCCAAAGTCACACCCCAATGCCTGTCACTCTCTGCAGGGTGGTGGTGGGGTTGGCTTCAGTTCAATACTTCGCTGCCATTCCTATTATGCAGCTCTGTAACTTCTACACTACCAATGCCAATGCCAGCAAGCAGACGTTCGGCATTGACAAATGCTTGTTTTCTCAATTCATGTGTCACCTTTTATAATGGCTGCAGGTACTGTTGATTCTTGCAGGGGATTGGAATACACTACAGGATCTGGATTTAGACTGCTCAGGTGTGCATCTCAACTACTCAAAGGTTGTGGCACGAATTAGGTGACTCCCTTAATCTCATTGATCCGTGGCACACTTTACATCCCTTACGTAGGGAGTACACCTTTTTCTCGAACCTGCACCAAAGTAGTTCAAGGCTTGACTATATTTTTTTAGTTACTCTCTCCTTCCTGAGCTTTATAGCACTGAAATATTTCCACAGGTTATCTCAGATCATGCCCCTGTCAAGCTTGATATTTGTTTAGACATACATATGGAAGTGGATAGAATTCAACGTTTGAATAATAGCCTTTTACATTCTGAAGAGGTGATTCAGGGATTAAAAAGGTTTACAAAACAATTTTTTCAAGAAAACCAAGGATCAGGGAGTTAGCTAGATGTTTTGTGAGGTGATTATAAATGCATTGTGTGAGGGGAGCTTATTCGTACTGCTACTCAGAATAATAAACAGAAGGCTGCCCAGGATGCCTTGCTCCTTAGTCAGAGTAGGTATTTGGAGTGTCAGATTTCTTCCTGTCCAACAGATTCCCTTAGACACCAACTTATGCTTTTTCAGGAACAGTACCATGAACCTAATTGAGAACAAGCCAAAATGGTGCATTTTCATGCTAAGACTAAATATATTATCCCAGGGGAAAAGGCTGGTCACCTTCTCACCTAATGGCTTAAAAGACAGGAAACTGTCAATACAGTTGGGTTTTTGCAGCAGGAAGGATCTTCTCTGACTTTAACTAAGTTGCGAGACATTGAAGAGGCTTTCTAAACGTATTAGTCACATTTTTATAATGTTGCAGATACAGAGGATACAGATCCCTCTGCTAGCGGAATTAAAGACTATTTAGCAGGAATTACGTTGTCTTTTTTTTTTCAGAAGAAAGTCAAGAGCTGCTTAAATGGCCACTAACAATAGAGGAACTTTGCTGGGCCCTGGGCTCACTCTCTATGGATAGAGCCCCAGGTCCAGATGGGTTATCTGTCAACTTTTATAAATCTCTACAAGATCATCATTTCCCATGGTTGAGGGAGATGTTTTTGGAGGTATATGAAAGATGGTCCTTGGAAGATAGCAGTGTCAGTGGCTCAGCAGGTAGCACACTTGCCTCTGAGGCAAGGAGATCAGAAGGTTGTGGGTTCTATCCCCACACAAGGCACTTGGGTTAAATCCCAATATTAATACTGTAATGCGGCATGAGGGGGGTGCTGCACTCCTGAGGTGCCATCTTTCAGATGAGACGTTAAACCAAGGTCCCATCTGCCTGTTCAGGTGGATGTTAAAGATCCCATGGCACTTCTCGAAAAGAGTAGGGGAATTTTTATTGAAAAATCACATCACAAATATGTACATAATAAATCTCACAGCATCAGTTTCAAATTTACTTTAAACATTTGTAAATCTCAAAGAATCAAAAGGTGCCATATACATTCACTGTTTTTTTTTTTGTATTTATATTTTATAAATATAGAAAAACCCTTCCACCATCTTAATACTTTAATAGAAGAAACAAGAGTATGATCTCGTTGAAATACCGAATTCATTGCCTTAACTACTAGGATCATAAATGTTTCAGAATACATTAATTTCTGATATAAACCCCACTGGCATCTAGCCTGCCATAAATAAAATTTTAATATACAGAAAAAAATAGTCAGTGTGTCTGTATGATAATGTCTTAATGTAGAAGGATAAATCCCTGACACAAAACTATCATAAGTTAATTGAGCAAGCCAAGGCATATTCCATTTGATAACTAGTTTCTTCCACAGCATTGAAACATGAACACTGAAACAAAAAATTGAGACACTGTTTCCTCTGCTCCCATACATTTAGGTTAGGGACAAATTCTTTCTTCAGTCCTTTTATGTTTCCAATTTCCTCTCGCATTCAGATGCCCATACATGATAAGCCATAGTACCTCCCACATATGTAGAGGTATTCTATTATTTCTGAATTGGGCTAGCTCTAAGTTATTATTTTCAGGTGGACAGTTTTTAAATATAGGTGTTTCTGAATAAAGGTCGCAAAGGATTTTTAAATAGAACTGTTTCACTGTATTGTCTCTAATAATTTTATCTTTTAAAGGATACCTAAACAACATTTTGACAACAAACTATTCAAAAAATCTGACTCCATAGGTGACTAAAGGAAAGGCTGCTGTATTCATTAATGCTAAAACTACATTTATATAATTTACCTAAATGTGGTTCCAGAGCATTTGAAAATTGTAAAATCAGCCTTCCAATTTAAAAAAAAAACTCTTACCTGCATTCTAAAATGGCCACCAAATGTGTTATGTGATGACATCATCGGAGCCAAAGTCAGAGAGGTATATGGGTCTCTATAGTGCTAACTAGTTCTTTTTTCCCTTTGTATAGAATTGTTTCATCCAAATGGTCAAAACCATGTGCATTATTTTGTATAATGCACATGTTAGGCTATGGTTCTGTTCATTTTGTTTAACATGCTGAAAATTTGTTTTAATCCAACCAATTTTCTCTGTGGCAAACCACAGTGCAGTACAAATCTTGAATAACCTGGTGGTCTAGTGGTTATGGTGGATCCAGTATGCAACAATGGGGGTGCTGGGGTGGTGGGCATGCTTAATATGCACTTTTTAACATTTTTATTAAACCTTTATATTTTCTGCTGTTATTCTTTTCTAGTACATTTTTGACAGAACCTACAAATGTAATCCATAGTTTGAATGTAAACATTTGTACAATCAATAAATCAGACTTCTTCAACAAAGTGAAATGCAGCAGCAGCAGCAAGCAAGTACGTTACTATGTGGTGGGGGGGTGCAGCCACACCCTTCACCACCCCCTAGAGCCACCACTTTTTTGTTGCAAAGTTCTTGCACAGTCCAATGTTAGAGTTCATACTTTCTCAAAACTCAAATATATGCTTGTCTTGTCTTCTTTTTCCATGGGAAATAATAAGAAGGAGAAGAATCAGCATTTAAGTAGTGCTTTTCATACACATTGTATCTCAAAGTGCTTTACAAACAATACTAGACTGATAGTGAAGTGATTGAACGTGTAGTGGCAGCCGTTCCATATATTAATATCCACACATAGCCTTAGACAATTGCATGAACTGGTTTTATGGGAAGGGGAATGTTGGCCAGAACAACGGGGTCAGGTAGTGATCAAGGTGCTGGAAGCCCCACATCTTATTTCTCACAGCAATCTGCTCATATTTATCTCCTTCTGTCTTCTCCTTCCCTGAATATAGCAGTACCTTGCAACAGTGGTTTTCTCAGTCCCCCTCTGGTATTCATTCATCACTATTCCTCCTCACACCGAAATATGATGAGCTCATCACCCTTCTGCATCATGAATGCAAGTAGTACAGTCTCCATTTTATTCTGCCATATCAAATATAAACATATCTTTCCAGTAAGTCAGGCTCATAACAGCAGGAAACAAGAGGAATGATGGGCTTTCCTATCCTTAAAAGACCTAGGCTGCCTTTGATTAGGCACTATTAAATGATGGATGTGCACATCATTATGCACGTCAATTAATAGTGCCTAATCATAGGTGGCTTAGATCTTATATGGGTAGGAAAGCCTATTTTTCTACTTGTGCCATGCTCCTATCAGCCTGGCTTACCAGAAGATCATGTTTATTAATATGTAACTATAACATGGAAGACTGTACTAACCACATTCATGATGCGGAAGGGTAGTGAACCCACCAGTTTTTGGTGTGGGGAAAAGGTGAGAAGAATGAATGCCAGAGAGGAACTCAAAAGGCCATTCCAGCAGGGTACAGCTATATTCAGGTTAGTTGAAGACATGAAGGAGGATGCTGAACAGATTACTGTGAGATCTGAAATGTGGGGCTGCCAGCATCGTGATCACTACCTGACTGTAGCCAGCGATGACAAAATACTCAGAGTGGCAGGGCTTCTCCTAAACTGTTACTTGAATTTGGTGTAGGGAGATTACCCTCGGGTGGGGGGGATGTTGACTTTTGTTAGGACAGTTTGAGGGACTGGTGTATAGCTCATTCAAGATTTGGAAGGGTGGTAGCCAGCTAACTCGCATTGTGGAGTACAGCACAGAAAAGTACTGGAGAAGAATTGCTGGGAACTGTCCTGTGGGGTTCTGCAGATCACAGGTAAAGGAGTAGACTGACACTGGAAGTCAGGTTGATTCACTCCAGATATTAGTATGCCTGTCCTGTTAATAATATTGTTATCTATTGTAAGTGCAGTCCTTATGAGAGTATGAACAGCAGTTTTTCTGGTGGGTCATGATGCTTATTGTTTGGCCCTCCAGGAAGACCTACTTGTTGGTTAATGAGGTGAGAAAATAACACAACAGGGAACTGCACATACTACCATCACTGTGCAGAAGGGTGGTGATCCACTCAATGTTTACTGTGGGAGCAGAAGTCAAACATTGAGAATGTGAACTGGAGAGTGATTTGGGAGGCATTTTTAACAGTGCCAGCTGATGATGCATATCAGTATAGGTGTGCACAACCCTCTGAGGTACAAGATTACAATCTGAGGTGTGATAATTCTCTTCATGAGACTGCAAGCTGATATGCAGCCCCAGGCAGTTCTAAAGACAGGATATGAATGGTGGGGTGTTCGACAGAAGGCAGGCTAGGTGCAGGGGGTTCACACGGAAAAATAAAGCCTTATTTGTGGATTAACAAAGAGCATGAGCTTTGGAACTGAACAAGACTGGTACTTTGCTGTGTGACCCTGAGCATGTCATTAAACTTCCTTGTGCTCCTAGGCCACACCTGTAAACAAACTTTCAGCTTAGTGTGTCTCTTCTGGTTAACAAATAACAAAATTCAGTGCATCATATAACCACTAGATCATCAGGTATTTGAAGTGTTGTACTGTAATGCAGTTTGCCAAAGAAAAAATCAGCTGGATTGCAAAACATTTTCTGCAAGTTAAAGTAAACAAAATGAACAAAATCATAGCCTAACGTGTGTACTGATCAAAATAATCCATGAGGTAATACATGATGTTGATCATTCTGGTGCAACAATTCAAAATAAAGAGGGAAAGAAGAACTCGTTAACGCTATAGAAATATATGTGGATATCTGGCTCTGGCTCCGATGATGTCATCATGACTCATCACTTAACACACTTGGCAGACATTTTAGGGAGAAGCCAGTGCTGTTTTTTGAAAGTGAAAGGCTGATGTTTACATTTTTCAAAAGCTATGAAACTGCATTTATGTTATTTACATACTGTAAATGCAGTTTTAGCATAAATGTAAACAGCAGCCTTTACTTTACCTCGCAATGAAGCCAGATTTTGGAGTTTGCAGTTTTAAAAAACTGCTTGTTTAGGCACCCTTTAATTTCCATTTATATAATTTCATGGCTGCTGGTTTTATGAACTCAGGAAAATGTAGCTTTTTTTGTGGTTTGGGGGGGGGGGTCAGGATTCCATAACATAAAGTAATGTCCTAATGTGTTTTTAATCCATTTACTATACAATTCCTTGGATATACCCAACCCTAATTTTATTGTATGGGAAGCAAAGATATAATGAAAAAAATCTATAGGGTCTATCATTCCTAATCCACCCTTCTCTTTAGAGAAATATGTAAAACACCTTTTGATAGGATTGAGTCTTGAACCCCAAAGCATTTGGAAAGAACAATTATATAATCTGGTTTCCCGTGTGTGTTTGGTGGGTGGGGGATATCATGGCTACATATAGTAACCCAGGAATTAACAATTGCTTTATTACTTGGACTCTTTTTAATTTTGACAATTTCCATGATTTCCAGCTTTGAACTTTTGTTTCTGTTTTCTTTAATGCTAAATCCCAATTCCGATATGGTAAATTTTGAGGTCCAAATATAATTCCAAGAATTTTGATGGGTTCTGAGGAAATTGAAATGCCGCTATGCACACACTCTTTTGAGCCAGATGTACCAATGCTGAGCCCTTTACATTTATTCAAATTAAGTTCTGCATTTGACACTCACTTAAATTCCTCCATTTCTTTAAGAAAAATCTGTATCTGTTTTATGTTTGAGAACAATAAACAGACATCATCAGCATATGCTATAACTTTTAATTCTTCAGATGTCAATCTATTTGATATCCCTAACCACTGGGGGGAGCTATTTATTTTTCTTAGTAATGGGTCTAAAGAAAATATGTACAGTAAAGGGTTTAGTGGACACCCTTGATGGACTCCAGCCCTCACTGTCACTCCTTGCAAGCTGTGGTTTTGTATAATTGAATGTAGCTTTGCTTCTGCATATAATAATTTTAACCAATTTATGAATGCTATAGGTAATCCATATTTTTCTAAAGTAAAAAAGAGATAAGGGTGATGCACTTGATCAAACACTTTAGTTTGGTCTACTGATCTTATGTAATTACTTACTCCTTTTGATCCCAAAAAGTCTATTATGTCTCTTATTACCATAAGGGCATGATGAATTTTCCTACCAGGAATGCTACAAAACTGCACAGGGGAAATTACTACTGACACAAGCTCTTTTAGTCTATTATTTAGGACTTGCAAAATAATTTTAAAGTCTGAATTTAAAATAGACATAGGTCTCCAATTTTGTATTAAATGTTTGCCTCCAGATATATATATATATATATATATATATATATCTATCTATATATCTATCTATCTATATAGATATATAGATAGATAGATATATAGATATAGATATAGATATATATATGTATATATTATAGTGGCACAGTAGTGCCACTATAGTTAGGGTTGAGGAGCCATTTACATGTTAAACCCAAAATTTTGCACCTTAATAACTTTGCAACCGTTTGACGTATGTGCCTGAAATTTGCAATACATAATCAAGACCCATACACCTTGGGATCTGCCAAGTTTCGTACCGGTCACATATACGGCTACCTTGACCCATTAATTCAATGCCATTAACTCAATGCCTTTTACTATGTCCTGATATTGAAGGCATTGAACTTGGCAGTAAATCGTATAAGATATCTTTGTATGCCGAGGTTATACGTGAAAACTGCAATCATGAAACCGCGATCGCCATTAGGGTGAGTGTACATTGCCGAAAACCAAAACAGCAGTGTACACACCCAACAAGACAATTCACTGTGAGTATTTATGTGGGGGACATTGCCCCCCGCACCCTCCTCATGGAAAATAACCAACTGGGGGGAGGTGCATGTCGGGGAGAGGGAACACTGCAATTAAAAAAAAAATTAACACCCGCTCCCATAAAGAGCACACAATATTGTGCTCCTCCCCAGCCCTGAACCCTGCACCCTCCCCACTGTAGCCATCCACACTCACCACCATGCCATGCAGCCAACTCAGCAGCTTCCCACCTCACCAAACCTCACATACCTTCCCTCCTCTTCCGGTCTGCATGTCACTCTTCCCTTCACCCTGTCCTTCCCTGTCACTACTCTTTCAGGGTAGCCGACATTGCAAGTGCTGAGACTGAGTCGCTCATATTTGAGTCGCTCAATCTCGGTTGCCGTATTAACGGTATACCGTACACCGATGATATTTTGCTTCATCTTAAAAACCCTGCCAGTTCTTTACCATGTGTGTTGGAGGAGACACATGTTTGGGGTTCTTTATCTTTCTACAGATTAAATTTAAGTAAAACAGTAGTTATGCCTTTAAATCCTTATGCAAGGAAACAAGACTTGGAGCACCTGGGGCTCTCTTGAGCTGCTCACTAGCTCCAGTATTTTGGACTCCAGATTTCATTGTCCCCCTTACAAATGGTGAAGAATAATCTTATGGTTTTGTTACAGCACATCCAACGAAACTTGGACAGATGGCAGAATCTCCCTTTATATTTATGGGGGTGTTTCAATATGATTAAAATTAATATTCTTCCTCATCTTTTGTATCCCTTAAATATGCTTACACTTTATTTACTGCTTACCTGGTTTTGACACCTTCAAGCGATGCTCACTTCTTTCCTCTGGAAAGGAAAAAGACCTAGGCGAGCTTATTTAATACTGGCTCCTGACAAATTTCCAGGGGGTCTTAATTTGTCAGATTTTCTTTTCTACTATCATGCAGCCACAGGTGCTCAGTATTTTAGATGAAGTGTATGGCCCAAGGGAGAGAGTACATCTTATATCGTGTAGTGGGTTATGAGTGAGCATGATACTTGTGCAGCTCATGGTGTAGACCTGGTTACTTTACTATACATGGCAAGTGCCAAATTGCCTATGGCATTGGTTAACTCTCTGATAGGTGTTTCAATATCTATAGACAGCTGTGCTGTGTACTGTTAGGTTTTCTCCAAGCCGTCCACAAGATCAACCCATGTGGAGAAATCCTGATTTCAAAATTGGGGGTAAAATTGTTTACAAACATGATTGGGCTGAGAAAGGGGTTAATTTGATTTTGCATTTTTTGGTGGGTGATACTTGGCTAAATGCTGTCAGTTACAACAAATGTTTGGGCTTCCCTGGCAGAACATCTTTCCCTTTTTACAGGCACATAATATGCTAATTAAGGCACTGGGGAGGTGGATGACCTCTTCAGAATTTCCTTTCACTAAAGACTTGGGAACAATAGCTATAAAACAGCATGCTATTTCCAACCTTTCCTATACACTTTGTTCTTCCATTCCCTCCAGATACGGTTTCCTTCTAATTACTGGCCTTCAGCCTTGGGTAAACAATTTACTGTGCATCATTGAGAGGACATTTGGAAGAACATGCATAAATATATTACATGAGATGATTATTGCTTAATGCCATTTAAGATTGTACAAAATCTCTATCATACTCCCAAGAAACTGCATACCTGGGGTTTCCTGGACTCCCCTCTATGGGCTAGGTGTGGCACAGAGGAGGGTACCCTGCTTCATATATTTTCTGGAATTGTCCTAAATCTTAGTCTTTATGGAAAGAAGTTAAACAGTCCTAGACCTATGTTAGCCCAGGATGGTGCCTTTACAAGGGAAAGATATCTGCTTGGTTCTGATTTGCACTTCTTACTAGGGAATTATAAATACCATTTTCTTTTGATAGTTTTGGTGATTAAAAACTTAAATTGAACCAGTGGATTGATCAGTCGACCCCTACACTTTTGGAATGACACTAGGAGATCATGGCTGTCTTATGGATGGAGAAGATTATGACATCTCTTAATCACAAAATGCCGATCTATCATCATCGCTGGGATATGTTGGAGGCACTCTTTCCTCACATAGACTTTACTAGTTAACTAAGGTTCCAATTCTTTTATCTCACTCCGAGAACATGGCTGTATTGCCTTTGTTTCTTGTAGATTTGAAGCTCTGCGGCAGTAGAGTGGGGGATTTTAGGGGTTATAATTTTGTTTAAATATTTTTAGAATGTGTCAGTTTCTACAATTGCTTATTTTTCTTGATTTTTTTTAAATGTAATAACATATACTTTCTAATAAAAAATAAAGCACATGAACATGGCAAATACAAGAGAGATAGTGGCATGTGGAAAGCAAGCCACACACATACATACATGTACACATTTTAAGTTGGGAAAATGTAAGGAGCTAGTTGAGGATATAAGAGAGATTTTAGAATTAATACAGTTTTATGTAACTCTTCTCACAAGATTTACTGTCTCAGAATAATGTGTATTTTCTATTCTTTGCAAAAAATGAATTAATGCAACATTTAGAATTCAGGCTAAAGCAAAAAAGGTAGGAAAATGTGGTTTTAGGATTTCCCTCCCTAAAACCCCACCCCAATCCTAAAACAAATCAGAGGTACAGTCTTCCTTGGGGTTCTCAATCCTAAAGCTCCCCCCATTCTATACACTCCAGAAACATACGCGTCTAATGGAATTTAGGGTACATACCATTAGATCCAGCTGACTTATCTGTTTTAATTTTGTTTCTTTTTTCTAGAACCTCAACAGCAACCAAATTGTCAGAATAGCCTTCTCATATCCTAATAATAATAATATCCTACCTCATGTACCTGGCACTGAAAATGTTCAAATCCTAGCCAAAATGTGATTCTGTGCCACTGCAATGTCATTCCGTGCCACACGTGCGAAAAGACAGTTTTAGTAGGATTTGAAAAAATGACAGCTGTCATGTTCATAAGGTGGTGCAAAAAGTTGACTATGTTGAAAATTTGGGGTCAAAATATTTGAAATTACCAAAGTTATAAGGAAGCATAGCAACGTTTCAAGGATACACATAACTTTGGCTTTTTTATATGTTTTTACCCCAAATTTTCAACATACATTTCTTATGATAAGACCTCATGAACAAGGCAAGTCAAAATGTTTGACTCCAGCCCAAAAGGTGATTCACCAGACAACTGCAAAATCACCTTTCAGGATGGATTTTCCTAATTCTGCTGCCACTGTTCATGGGTGGGGTCTTAAAAAGGCCATGTTAAAAATTTGGTGTAAAAATATGCAAAAATGGCAAAGTTATGCATCAAAGCTGAAAACCCCATTGAAATACACTGAACCGCACTTACTGTACTTTTCTTTCTCATATAGCAGTCAGTGTTTCCAGTAGCAAGACGTGTTTTTGATCAGAGAGTGGTCTTCACTCTTCGACCTGTTCAGGTGACTGAGGGTGTGTGGGGGTATGGGGTGGTGGGTGCTAAGTGGGAAGTTGGGGTGGGAGTCAGATCGGCAAGAGGCCATTTTCTTTTTTACAGGTTTAAAAAAGACAGTGAGGGACCATTTTCTTTATTTCAGTGAGGACAGCAATCAGAGGGTGGAGGGGTGCCACTAGGCACCAGGGAAAGGAGAAATCTCTACATAGACAGCAATCAGAAGGTGGGGGTGCCACTAGATACCAGGGGTAAACTAAATTACGGAGATGGTGATGGGAGGGTGAGGAGCTCCACTAGAAACCAGAGATAAATTTAGTAATTACAGGGATGATGATCGGAGGGTGGGGGGGCACCATTGGACACCAGGGATAAACTAAATAATTAAAGGGATGGTGATCATATATGTGGGTGCCACTAGACACCAGGGATACATTTAGTAATTATGTGAAGGGTGACCGGAGGGTGGGGGGACACCACTAGACACCAGGGATAAATGAAATAATTATGGAGATAGTGATCAGAGGGTGGGGGTGCCACAAGACACCAGAGATAATTTTTAAAATTACGGGATAATTATGGGGATGCAGTCAAAAATCCTTTTTTTTTTGTTTGCAGGAATCCATTTCTGTATCAAACAAAAAAGGATTCCTTCATATGAAAAAAGAACTGCAAAAAACTAAGTCCAAGCTGTTTTTCTGTATGAATGGATCCTTTTTTGTTTGAACAAAAAAGGTCATACAGAAAAAGCAGGAAAAAAAAATAAGTCTTAAATCTTTTTTCCATATGAAGGGATCCTTTTTCATTCAAACAAAAAAGGACAAATGAAAAAACAGCAAAAATATCTAAGTCCAAAATCTTTTTCTGTATGAAGTGATTATTTTTCATTTGAACAAAAAAGATCATAGGGAACAAGCTGAAAAAAAAACAAGTCCAAAATCTTTTTCCATATGAAGGAATCCTTTTTCATTTGAATGAAAAAGCCCATACGGAAAAAGCGGAAGTGAGTCACGAAAAAGGATAGGAACACTGAAAATAAAAATAAATAAAAATAAAAAAGTTTGGGGGGGGGGCAGTTTTCCAACAGCTTACTGCAGAAGCCACCTAACAAAGTCCTGATGATCAAGATACATGTCTTGGTCTTTCTGCATGATGTCATTTAGATAGGTTTTGAATGTTTCTTTCAAAGAAAAATTGGAAACAAGATGGCAACAAATGAAAAAGGACTTACCCCAAATGAAAAGGAGTCCTTTTTCATACGGACCAAATTCTTTTTTCATTCAAAACATCTATCCAAAAGACTGTAGTAAGCATGCTCAGAAACTGAGGATTTTAAAATGTAATAACTTTAGACTGGATTAATATTTTTCATTAAACCAGCAAAAGGCACATCTGTGAGCCAAACCCTTTCTACCCTGAAAATTACTGACCAAAATTC
Organism: Neoceratodus forsteri; assembly: GCA_016271365.2. Classification (NCBI taxonomy): domain Eukaryota; kingdom Metazoa; phylum Chordata; order Ceratodontiformes; family Ceratodontidae; genus Neoceratodus; species Neoceratodus forsteri. The sequence goes on along the minus strand of CM057458.1, from coordinate 648,225,107 downwards.
CAAACCATATGGCTGGAAGGTGATGACAAAAGAAAACAGCAAAAAACAGCACATTTTTATGTGTTTTCACTATCCGCATGACGGAATCTGCACATCTGACCGGAACAAAACTTGCCACGTCAAGAGTTCTACTCCACAAGACCATGCATGCACGCATTCGTGCAGAACTGTTGAACAGTTGTGAAGATACTATAGTTCAAAATTTTAGGTTTAACAGAAACCCCAGCTCAACCCTAAATATAGTTATTTCTGAGCACTGCAACAAAGAATATTACTAGAAAATAGTTAAAACAATTCCCTCTGCCACTGGCCCATCAATCCAGTGATAACTTACACAAACAGGATGAGGCCACGCATAAGCACTGGAAGATGGTGCAGCAAAATCGGGAGAGCCACTCCCCTAGATGTTCAGCTAGAATGAAGTTGTGCACGCAGCAAACAGAAAGAATACACTGCAAGCACGAAAGTTCTCTTTCCGATCCATTTATTGCAGAAATTGATGCTGTTTCAGTTTATCAGACAGAGCTATATATGCCAAAAGTCATCAGTGTAGGTATTCCAAAAAATTGGGAGGCAGAGGCCAAAACACCCTAGTGCTTCTCTCCAAATAGAGCTTCATCAGTGGATTGAGTTTTGGCAACGTGAGTCAGTACTTACAGTGACATCGAGTGATGACTCAGTGAAGGTCGGGAAGTACAGTGGCGTGAAAAAGTATTTGCCCCCTTCCTGATTTTCTCTATTATTGCATATTTGTCACACTGGATGTTTTCAGATCTTTAGAGAAAATGTAATATTAGATAAAGGGAACCTGAGTGAACAAATAACACTTGTTTTTTTTTTAAATTTCACTTATTTAATGAAAAAAAGTTAACCAACACCAACTGGCACTGTGTGAAAAATAATTGCCCTACTTAATAACTGGTTATGCCACATTTAGCTGCAATGACTGCAACCAAACACTTCCTATAATTCAATATCAGTCTTTCACATCACTGTGGAGTAATTTTAACCCACTCTTCCTCGCGGAACTGCTTTAATTCAGTAACATTTGGTAGGTTTTCGAGCATGACCTGCTCGTTTCAGGTCCTGCCACAGCATCTCTATTGGGTTTAAGTCTGGACTTTGACTAGGCCACTCCAAAACTTTAATTTTACTTCTTTTTAGCCATTCTGATGTGGACTTGCTTTTGTGTTTTGGATCATTGTCTTGCTGCATGGCCCAACTACGCTTCAGCTTCAGCTGACGGAAGGATGACGGACATTTTCCTTAAGAATTTTTGGTACAGAGCAGAATTCATGGTTCCTTTAATTATGGCAAGTCATCCAGGTCCTTAGGCAGCAAAGCATCCCCACACCATCACACTACCACCACCATGTTTGACTGTTGGTATGGTGTTCTTACTGTGGAATGCTGTGTTTGCTTTACGCAAGACATTATGGGATCCATGTCATCCAAAAGTTCCACTTTGACTCATCTGTCCATAGAACATTTTCCCCAAAGGCTTGTGGATCATCCAGGTGCTTGTAGCAAATGAGAGCGAGCATTTTATGTTCTTCTTGGTTAGCAGTGGTTTCAACCTTGCTACTCTCACATGAAGCCCATTTTGCCCAGTCTCTTTCTGATTGTGGAGTCATGAACATTGACCTTAGCTGAGGCAAGAGAAGCCTGCAGTTCTTTTGGATGTTGTTTTAGGATCCTTTGAGACTTCCTGAATGATTTTACGCTGCGCCCTTGGAGTAATTTTGAGCCGCCCACTCCTGGGAAGATTCACTACTGTTCAAGTGTTCTCCATTTGGAGATTATGGCTCTCACTGTGGTTCGATGGAGTCCCAGAGCCTTAGAAATAGCTTTGTAACCCTTTCCAGACTGATAGAGGGCAAAAAATTTTTCTGATCTTTTCAGGAACTTCCTTTGATCATGGCATAATGTGCTTGTTGAATCTTTGTGCTGGCAGCGTGACTCTGATGGTAAGGAGTCAAAATAAGTGAGATTTATATTGAGCAAGGCTGGCTGTAATCAAGCCTGGCTGTGTTCAAGCAACTGACTCTAATTATCCCTTAATTGGGTTGATTTAACTAGGGGCAATTACTTTTCACACAGTGCCCGTTGATGTTGGTTAACTTTTTTCATTAAATAAATGAAATAAGTAAAAAAAAAAAAGTGTTATTTGTTCACTCAGGTTCCCTTTATCTAATATTATATTTTGTCTAAAGACCTGAAAACATCCAGTGTGACAAATATGCAATAATAGAGAAAATCAGGAAGGGGGCAAATACTTTTTCACGCCACTGTAGATTTGTTCACTATGATTCAAAGTGAAGCCAAAATCTTTTAACCAGCCTATCCTGCTGGATTCTTGTTGTAGTATCCCAGTGAATCATGTCACCTTGAAGAAGATCTAAATACATACAAATAATAATTTCATCCCAGTAGAAAGATGCACTACAATCATCAATCATATCAAAATGTGTTTGCTGGTGTGAGACTTTAAAAGCTATCAGATTGTATCAAAAAGTCTCATGAAAGTCCATAGCTATCCTTGTAATAGACAGTTACATATTGCATGTGATCATCAGTCAAATTGCAGTTCATCCCACTTACATATAACAACATTAAATCAGACTTAAATTACTAATATATCTGGGCTGTGATGGTTGAACCCCGTTTGTGATTACAAAATGGGTTAGCAAGTCCCAGACAACATTTTGTAGCTCCAAAGCAGGGAAGGACCACATAATACCATACTGGATGGCATGGTTAGAGAGTCGCCTACCCATTTGTGATTGGCCCTAAAAGATGCATATGCACCTATGCTAAGCAGCTGATAGCACCTTGCATAAAGGTGCACCAGCATATTGGTAGGTTTGGTGAAGCAGTAAGTAACCATCAGTGCCATGCTAATTACCACCTCCCAAACCAGGTCTTACTACCTGTGCCCCCTACCTGTGCCCTGTGTCCCATGAACATGCCCAACAATCTGTAGTTATTAATCCCAGACACACCTGAAGTTATTTATTTAATTATCCCTGGTGTCCAGTGCTCCCTACCCTGAACACCACCAATAGTATTTATTTAATTAGCCTTGGTGTCTAGTGAACCCCCACACATGAACTCCCTGACAGTCTGTAGTTATTAATCCCTAATGTCCAGTGGTAACCTTTACCTCTGAACACCCCAATGGTATTTATTCAATTATTCCTGTGTCCAGTGGTCTCTCCTGTCCCCAGGGTTCGAATCCTCCCATCTGACACTTGTGCCCCCAGGTCTGACACCCCCCCCCCACCCACCGGCAGACCCAAACCCTGTGCACCCCTCCAAGGTCTGACTCCCCTTCCTACCCTGTCCCCAGTGCCCCCCTTAGTGACTGGCAGACCCTCCACTAACCTCTATAGTAGGCCACTGACTGACCATTCCTGATCACTTGCCTGCTTTAATCAACTGTGATTACAGTAGACATGCAGTTGGGAACCATCAGTCGATGGATGGCCATGAATATAAGCAGTGGGTCTGCGGTGGTGTCTGGGGAGGTAGAACTTAGGGAAGCATCAGGGTGGGTGGGAGGATTCAAACCTAGCGGCAGGAGGGGCCACAGGACACCAGGAATAATGTCATAAATACTGTTGGGGCATTTGGGGGGTTGGGGGGACAACCTGCCATGAGGGGTAATTAAATAAATACCATGGGGAGTGTTTTGGGGCCAGGTGGGCCACTGGACACCAGAGATTAATAACTACAGATCATCAGGGGTGTCTGGAGGAGTAGAAGAAAACCACTGGACACCAGGAATAATTAAATAAATACCCCTGGGGGTGTTCAGGAGGTGAGGGGGTTAATGGACACTAGGAATAATTCAGTAAATACTGTCAGGGGTGTTCAGGGGTGGGGGGACCACTGGCATCAGAGATAATTCAATAAATACCATCGAGATGTTTGGGGGCAGAGGGGCCACTGCACATCAGGGATAATTATTTAAATACTGTCAGGGGTGGGGGACCACTAGACACCAGAGAATAATGTTTACCTGCTGGCAAGGGTGTTCAGGGGTAGGAGAGGGCACTATACCACCAATACAGGCAGCCCTATCAGATGCTGGTGGTGATCGCAAACTCCTGTTTGCTCTTGGCCTGTAATGAGGACCTAATGAGATGCAAATGACCTTATAGCCCTTTGTTAGTGTTTTCGGGTCATTTGCATCTAAAAGAACTGTATGAATATGGCACATTGCTCCAGAGGAGTAATCACCATTAGACAGTGATAACAGCCCAATTGCAGTTGCAGTCCCCATAGCATCCTATTGGCCACATTCCTCCTGCGGCCAGTACCAGGCTGGGGTTTGCTTTTGCAGTCTGGATAGTGCCTGGCTGTAATATTGAAACATGCCTTTAGTGCTCACAAAGTACCCAACCATGTTACAATATACCTCTAGTTTGCAGCAGGCACTAATTTACTGCTATAACAAACATTTAGTGGACCCTAACCAGGGCGTACTGTATGAATACCCTGGCCTTTGTGTTCTGTTTTATGTCAGTGCTGTAAGAACCTCCTACTTGCAAGGTGGCTGCTTTGGATAGTAGAATGTGTGTCACGTAAGGGTGCATTCTAAATAGATTTTAGATACCTGGCTGCTATTTTGTACCCGTTGCTGTTTGCTGGAATTGGGTGGATCCCTTTCATGATGTACAGATAGCTGGGGTTTACTCTAAATCTCACCCAGCCAAAAGAGCTTGATCAGGGCCACCATTCCACAGTCTGCATTCCTTTACAATTGGTACAAAGGAGAAACTTCCTATATTTGTAAAGATAAAGGAGGCATGTCTTAATATTTGGTGAAATGGACTAAGTTGAGCACATTTTGATATAATTATAGATCACCAGTGTACCATTAACCAAGCAGGATTTCCCATTCAGGATCACATGAAGCACTCTTATACCTACAAGAGTGCTTCACATGCATCCTGATCACTGACTTGGACTCACACTTGAATGCTTAAATAAGTTAAATAAAAACTGAATGGTTGCCATAGTAATGGGAGTAAAACCTCACTCCTGAGTTATTCATGGTTACTACTTTTACATGCCCTCGTATTTCGATGAATGAGGATCAATGACTGTGGACCCAAATCCAGCGCTGTTCCATTTACATAGAATGCTAGGTCGGGTCCACAAGACGCACTCCAGTTTACATGCGCATCCACGGGTGTCCAGGTAGTTAAATACCGAATACTTTGTGCATGCAGAATTGCAGTTGTTGGTTGCCAGGAGGGACCACATACATGCGCATTAAAATACATCACAAATGCGCATGCCTTCAGAAATGATTCCTTTAACACAACAGCTTACATGAAGCTTGTGACCGCATTTGCAAGCATCGGTTCTTTTGAACTGCATGCTTACAACTGGAATGAAAAAATGACCAGGTCGCAAGTCCAGTTGAGTTTACATTCTTTATTTCTTCGATTATCATGGCATTGATTCCCATTAGTTGGGATCTCCAGTCAGCTTAGACAGCTCATGTAAACGAGGCAAGTGTGAGTGCGATCAGCGGGAAATGTAGTACTAAGGGAGAGTAAGTCATCTAAACAAGATTTTAGTGTTCACAGTGTTTGAAATGTGCTCATCCACAGCAGCTCATCACGTCTTCACAACAGCTGCTGACGTGGAGCATGCAATTTGTCAAAACAGCACCCATAGAATCCCCACTTGTGCTGGTTCTAAGAAGTGGAAGAACATGGAGATACTGTATAGAATAACACAAACATGGAATTTAAACCTATATAAAAAAAAGTGAACACAGGGCAATTGATCATGATGCAGTCTTAGAAAGGATGTGTTAAATTTGACTAAAAATTAGTTAATTTTTAACACAGAATTTAGTGCGGTTAGGGAAAACACAGCATGTGTTAAATTTAACACATACAGTGTGTTAAATAAATTTAATACAATGGTATGTAAATTGTTCAACACATGAATGTGTAGGTTTTACTAACACTAGTTTGTTGCATATTTAACACATTCACATGTTACAATGATCATATTGAATGTGTTATTTCACCACATAATTGTGTTAAATTCTGTAGTATATTAATCTCACATTGAATAGAAAACAAAATTGCTAATCAAAAAAATTCAGTCATCTATGAAAGAATTTTAACTTTAGTGTTAACAGACCTTTTCACATAAGCAACAAAGCCAAATGCACAGCAAACCTACACAGATGATATACTCTTGTTGGAGCTCATCAATATGCTATGTTTGCATCATGACCTAGTGTTTGGGAGCCCTGGGGATACTATGGGGGTCTTGCTTTTTAATGTTATGGGGAGCTCGTAGTAGAGACAAGAATACCTATAAAAGTTAACAACCCAAGAAAACATTCACTAGGACAAAGGTTACCCTGGAAAGGTACTGACTATGCAGACAAATTTGAAAGAAAAACATAATTCAAATGCCAAATTAAGCAAAGCATCATGGGAAGTTTATGCAAATTGACATGAAGGAATTTACACTGGCTCAACTCTAAAAAAGTATATATTTTAACATGGATAGAAACATTATTAAAGCTGTACAATAAAATAAAAATCAGAATACTGCTTGCAAAAACATTTTAAATAATTACTGTAATTCAGCACTATACCATTTCTGGGTACAGTTTATCAACCAAATTTAGTGTTATTTTTTAACACATTTGTGAGTTAATGTTACACACACTGTGTAAAATCATTATTTATAAATGTACAGTGTAAAACATAAAACTTAAGTGTCATTTGTTACACTGTAATTGTGTAAATCACTTTTTTCATAAATATGACACAATTGTGAGTTAATGTTACACACACAGTGTTAAACAGTGATTTATACATTTACAGTGTAAAAAAATAACACTTCATTTCTTAGAGTGTGGTGGGCCTTTTTTGGATATGATCTTGGGATCTTGGGAACCCAGAACTGCTCATATTCGGTTCACAGTTCTCTTGTCCATTAACTCTCATATCCAGAAGAAGTCCTCCAACATGACCAATAAACTGTAGGATTGTGGAGAATCTTTCCTATGTTATGGTATTACTATTTGCATGCATTTGGATATTCTCTAAGCTGACAAGAGTCACTGGGGTACTACAACAGGAAGCCCAGAAGCATAGGCTGGTTAAAAGACTCTAACTCTACTTTGAATCAGAGTAAACCAATCTCCTTCCCACCTCATATTAAGTGATTACTCTAACCCACTGTACGTTCTGACTCCTGTCACCAAAACTCTGCCTCCTGACAGAGCTAACCTTAGACTGAAGTATTGAGGTGCTGTGGGCTCTGTCTCCCCAATTTTTGGAATACCTGCACTGATGAATTTTGGTGTATGTAAATCTGCATGTTGAATAAAAATGGCATCAATTCCTCCAATAAAAGAACTGGAAAGAGAACTTTTATGCTTGCAGTGTATTCCATCAGTTTGATGAGTGCACAGTGTCTTTCTGGCATACCCATTGGTGGAGTGGCACTGTTGCTGTTCATGATGTCAGTGACCCAAGTTCTGGAAAAAACCTAGAGCACCACCACAATCTGATTAAGGGAAGGAGGACTGAGCATCAAAGAGGATGCTGTTCTCTTTCGGGGAGGCAGAGTAACAAACTCCACTACTATGCCAGCACCTGGACAACCACAGGTGGGTAGTGTGGTTGGAACAAACTTGCAGGCAGGGTGAAGCTGGCTGGCTGTGCACTCCGACATGCCATCAACATGCATATGCCTGCTATGGAGTCCTTGGAGTCCTGCCAACCAAGAAGGAAGGGTGGAGAGTGAGATGCATCAGAATAAAAAGCTGGCACACATTGTGAGACTACAGAAGGATGGTTTTTGACAATTATTAGATATTACATGTGGTATTTATCGTCCTATGTGTAATCAGTCTCAAAAAACATTGCAAGTGTGCCAGCTCCATCATAGAGCACTTGCTAACACAACCCGATATGACAACAGCCAAAAACATTAGCAAGCGCTAAGGGTTTTGCCCACTAATCATAGCGCTGTGCATATCCTGTAAGAAATGCTTCCTGCAGATTGCCATAAAGTGGACACGATTGGCATAAATGAGATGTTCCTATTTAAAAAAAAAATATCTGCATCCCTCACAGAATTTGCAGGCACTAAGCCTCCATTATTCATGGCCCCAAGCTAGAGTTTGTGGGATATTTTTGGAATCTTTCAAACATGACCTTCAGCATTAAGCTTAGTATTTAGAGGTGACAGAGCTGCCTCCCTCTCAGCTGTGCCACCATTTTTTTAATTTTGCAACTTTTTGTATTTACCCAGAATAAACCCAGCTGAGATATGGCAACTCTTTTCCAGAGGGACACTGTTTCTACTATTTCCACAGCTGGGTTTACTGTAACATAAGGAGGTTAAAGAGCAAGTGATGCTTACCGCTTACTTTTTGTCCTTTCTGTATGTGAGGAGGCACCTCCAGACTAGTGAAATAACAAAAAAAAAAGTTTTATTTTCACTGTTTTTACATATTTTTTTGGTGGAACCACAAACGCGCATCTCCCATGTCTCAGGTCCTGCTACTGCCGGTGCATCAGTGTGACATGAAGTGAGAAACACCCTCGCAGAGTGACTTCTCAGTATCATGGGCTGTCAGCGCAGATGTAATGAACAGTGAAGCAGCTTATCAATAGTGTGTGTGTGTGTGTTAAAATAATACATTCCGAATCAATAAACAGTTGCTGTTGGATACAGTGCGGTTATTTAAAGACTGTATGAAACCGTGATCTCTATAGTTTTGAGTGCTGCAGTGTAGTAGCAGCAGTAGTTCACATTACGATCTTTCCTGATATAGTGTGTCTGCTTACTTTGAGCTATTTGTAGATACATTTTATAAACCTGTACTTTTAATTCTGCCAAGGTTGTGTGGTCAGTAGGTGACATGGCAGAGGGCACAAGTAGTAGCAACACTGATGTTAGTGAGGGTTTATTATTTCCAACAAGTGCTTCACCATCAGTAGCTAAAAAACATTATACTTCTATAATACATACCCTAATGATGGAGCAAGTACTGGTGGGCTGGTTGGTAGAAGAAAGTTGTGCACAATATCCGATCAGTGTGTGATACATACAATTTTAAAAGAGTCTGGCATAAAATTTTCGTCACTGAGGTAGCTGCTATTGGATGCACCTCTCCAGTCTAACCTGGTATGGCACACTGTATCATCCCACAGTTTTCTCATTGTGTGATCACTTGGAAATTTATGTAGGCTGATTTTATTCTTATGGGTGTTACTACACCCTTAGTCAATACAGCGATTGACCATGTTTAAATGTAAACACAAATTCAAATAGCAAGAACCAATATTTAATTAGGTAATACACCTTTAATAATGTAAGGTGTCAGTCGCATTTAAACCTTGTTCATGGCTGATATATCCTTACTTATTTAATAATGACACATATCAAAAACACATTACATGAACTGATAAATATTAATAAGTGGCAGCAGTAAGAAAAATAGTAATTTGAGTTTGAACAGCCCCTCACTAATTATTGTGTGCAGTGAAGCTAGCTGAGGACTTCACTAAAGTAGACCACACTTAAACAATGTAATTCATCTGCTGGGTTTCATGCAGTCAATCTTTCAACCCCCTTATCAAAATAGAAAGAATGACAAACATTGCTTGATTATCCTCAAAAGATTTATTTGGTCAGCACTGTGAGAAAAGTTTTCTTTGCCACTGAAAAACTGAGCTGTCAAACTTGCACCCTATGACTGCTGAGTGCATGTGTTCCTCACTTCATGTTATCACACTGCAAGAGCAGCAGGGAACATGCAGCAATCACATGAACGAGTATGGGAACACATGAGTGTGTGACAGCTACAGATGAAAGAAAACAAAAAAAAACATAAAAGGCATTTCATACAGAGGTGAGAAAGAATTAAGTAACTCAGCTGGGCCTTTTTTTTTCAAATTGTTTAACCAGGAGTGGCACACTAAGCTGAAAGCTTGTTTACAGGTGTGACCTAGGAGCACAGGGAAGTTAAGTGACTTGCTCAGAATCACACAGTATACAAGTGGGGGTTGTGGGAGTCAAACCCAGGTCTTCAGATTTGCAGCTCAGAGCCTTAAACCATTGTGCTATACTGTTTCCCTACTGCCTATACTTGAACCAGGCATTTCAATTACATTTTAAAAGCATATCGCAAAACAGCATCACACTGTCTAACGCTGACAATTGTTCAATAAGCATCATGTCAGCAGCTCTTTAAGTGACTTGCTCACTGTCTCGCTCTGAGCAATCAATATTTGGCTTTGATGAGGTTTGATATTATGATCCTCCAGTTCCCAAGCTGGTGCTCTAACTGCTAGCCCACACTGTCTCACATTTTGCATTAACATTAGCATTTTGACTGACCACAACATATTGTAATAGCAAAAAAAAAAAAAAGTTATGTTTTGTCAGTGAAAGGAGAGATTGTCAGGAAATATAGCAAATCACTTACCCAAATATGTTGACTAGATGTTTATTGTGGGGGGGGGGTTCACAAAAGAGATGCGCCCAGCACATCTAAAATGTGCCAGCACATCTCAGAGATGCACCCATCTGCGATTCACAAAGGGCTGAGATGCACCGGCCCATCTCCGATGCACTGAACATCACCTATAATGGCATGTGGCACATCTGGAGGGGGCGTGCCCATGCATATGGGGTGCATCCCTATTCAGAACCCACCTTGGAGGGGCATCTTTGGAGCAAGTCCAAAGATGAGCCTCCAAAAGTTATGTCTACAAAAAGTAAACCTAAGTGGGTGTCAGCCCATGGGCAGGCTGCTGTACTGCAGACAGCGGCATGGCAGCCTGCCTTCCCTAGCAGTCCAGTGGTGTCCTCCCCTCCCTGCCCATATCCCCATTCAACAGAAATGTCATCTGAATAAATCCCTGGTAGTCTAGTGGAACCCCCATCCCTGCCCGTATCCCCGATCTGGTTAAAACTCCTCCATTAGTAACCTTGATAGTCTAGTGGAAACCCCCTCCCTGCCCGTATCCCAGAACTTGTTAAAATACTCCTGTACATGACCCTGGTAGTCTAGGGTAACCCCCCTCCCAGACTGTATCCTCAAACATGTTAAAACACTCCCATGCATGACCCTGGTAGTCTAGAGGTATCCCCTTACTGCCCCTACTCGACTGCATTGTGATAGTAAAGTCTGAATTATCCTGGGTGGTCCAGTGGACCCCCCACCCACTCAGGCAAGCCCACCCCACACCACTCCCCCCACCCCATCCCAGCATGGGCAGAAAGTTGGCAGGCAGCTCAACCTACCCACAAACTGCCACGGCGCTTACCGAGTGAGCTGTCAGTGAATGACAGTGTATAGTCCTCCTGTTAGCCCATTGGTAGACCCCTGTCAACCAATGGCTTGAAATGTATATAGCTTTCATTCACAACTTTGTGAATGACCTGTGTCATTCACAAAGTTGTGAATGAAAGCTTATAGTACACACTGCAAGCCCATTGGTTAACAAGGTCTACCAATGGGCTAACAGGAATACTGTATGCTGTCATTCACTGACAGCTCAGTCGGTGGGCAGCAGTGGTGGTTTGTAGGTGGGTTGAGCTGCCTGCCGACTTTCTCCTTATGCTGGGATGGGGAGTGCAGGATGTTTGGTAGGGGTGCCTGAGTGGGTTGGGGGATAGGGTTGTCCACTGGGCCACCCGGGATAATTTGGACTTTACTATCACAATGCGATTGGGTCGTGGTGGGGTACCACTAGACTACCATGGTCATGTATGAGAGTATTTTAACATGATCAGGATACGGGCAGGAGGGGGCCCCACTAGTGTACTGGGGATAGTGTTACTATTGTCATCCACTCTTGGCACTTGCAGGGCACCTGGCACATTCTGCCAGGCGTATCCATGCAAATGAGGCCATGATAACATACAAATGGACCCATTGTACCTTGCATGCCTAATGGCCCCAGCTGCATGTATCGGGCTGTGAATACCGACCTTGGGTGCAGCACATCTGGAGATGTGCTGGCCCATCACTTTTCCCGCCCAAACAGTGAGATGCACTGGCACATCTCAGGTTGGATGCAACATTGGTATTCACAGAGAAGATGCGTAGGAAGCATATTACAGGGCATCTTCTGTGAATACCAGTGTTTGGCCTCCGCACATCTCATTTGCTCCGGTGCCACTGAGTTGTGCCGAGAGCATCTTCTTTGTGAATCCCACCCATTACCTTCATCTTTTATGACCACAGCTTTAGTCAAACTTGCTTCAATGCAGGTAGCTAGTAAAATAAAAGGCATAACATTTCTATATTTACATCAGTTACATTTAACTTAAGCCTTTTTACTGTATTTTTCCTTTCTTCTGTTATTGGTCTCCGCTACATATTTCAAATACTGCAGTACCTTTTCCTTGTGTCTTTCAAAAAGCATCTGATTGTCCAGAGCTGACCTCATAACTGCTCTTTGTGACATCAGTCTGTTGATATGGAAAGCACTATGAGGTCATTAACATGAACACGTTGAAGTTAGTTGGGGACACTGGAATGCTCTTTGTGCAGATTTTCTGGCTATGCTCCCAAAATAGGTTACAAACCCTGGAAAAGAAAGTTGAAAAATAAAAGTAAAAATGTATTCTCTAGTAAATTGTAATAGCTGAAACATTATGTCCTTGTACATGCCAACATGCATAACTGCGTTTTAATATTTCAGGCAACAGAACACAGGTACAGGAGGTCAAACCTGGTGAAATTTTCACCTATGAATGGATAGTATCTCCGGAAGATGGGCCAACAGACAAGGATCAGAGATGCCTCACAAGACTGTATCATAGTTCTGTGGATGTGACAAGAGACATTGCTTCTGGGCTAATCGGGCCACTTCTGATATGTAAGATTAAGTCGCTGGATACAAGAGGCTTTCAGGTATAGTACAGAAAGAAACTGACATTTATTTTAATATTCACATATTGTAGGTGTCTCAATAAATTTCTGCTTTTAAAATGATAATCCCAGTTTAAAAAAAAATTTTTTTAACGTAGCATCTTCTGCTTTAGATAAATAACTAAGCAAGTTAGACACAATGCAAAAGTCTGGAAACACGGTCAACCTTTACACAGATGGGCATCAATCTTCTTTCCCTTTGCATTTCTGGATTGAGTTGGTGCCCAAAAACAACAAAAGGCATAGAAGTATTCCTTTAAAGGGACACTGTCAACCCATTTTGCATCATACTATTTCTAGGTGAGAACCCACATTTTATGATTCCTTACCTTCTCTAAAATTCATTCATGTTGCTAGTTGTTTAATTTACCTCCTTTCATAGTAGACCTGAAATGCATGTTAGTGGGTGGTGTTATACCAAACTTTGTTTTGTTTCAAGTCCTTTAGTATCTACTGTTATTGCATGCTTTCTGAACATTAGGAACACCACCAAACAGAGCAGTTATGCTGCAATAGCCTGTCCTTACATTGCATCTTGAGTGGCTAGACTGTGTTGTGGGATGCTCACAAGTCCAGTGGCAGTTAATTAAGGAATGTAAACAAATACATGTTGGTGTGGTAACACCAGTATGGTGGGCAATCCATTTTTCACATTTGAAATGCAAAAAGAGATCAAAATCAAACAGCTTCATCAGCACATTCTATGCAATGTGAAAAGTCATAAAATTAGTATTTTAAACTAGGGATAGTTTGAGGCCTAAGGGGGGTTGACAGTGTTCCTTTAACCCCACTCCTCAAAGCACTGGATGTCATTCTGCAACCCCCACCTTCAGGTGAGTGTGCACACCAGTCTGTATCACATCCGGGAATGGATACAGGCATGGCCCGGGGACTCTCCCCTGTCTAGGGGTACAGTATATTTTGTTTGCCAGGAACTCACTTGTACTTGATATTTAGGTTGCTGATATGGATTCTTGGGCAGTGAGGATTTTGGAGCATTCTTAAACATTCTTAAGATTTTGCTGGTAGTAATAAAAATTATACTTGCTCCGAAATGTTCAAGCACTTGACATTTACTGCAAGATTCTGTCACTGTTCATTTATACACAATACTTCAGGTACAGGGACCTCAAGTCATCTTCAGTATATTCCCATACACTATTCACATCCCATTTGTGAGAGTCACTGAAGAACATTCTCTCTCTCTCTCTCTCTCTCTCTCTATAGCCTCCTACTGGTATAACTGGAGCTTGACTTGTTCACGTTTAATATGATTCTAGATGGGTACAGAGGTATTTGATGGTAAAGTCTCTGTATTGTGATTTTAGATGGCAAATGCTTTCTCCCCCACCTGGACCAAGTCCCATTTTAGATCCCAGACCTCAGCACACAATTACAGAGAGATGCACAGGAGCTTCAAACTGCTAGTTTATATTTTGAAAATACATACAAAAAATAAATAAATAAATAAATTAAAGTCACAGCTAGCCCCAATCTGAAAGTGCCGCAGTCCACTCCTCTCTCCCCGCCAGCTGGGGCTTCCAACTGCACTGCACTTAGTTTAAAATTACTGTGAAAATATAAAACTACTGCAAAGGTTAGAAACTGCAGTATTAATTACAGATTTTCCCAGTACTTGAGTAATTTTCAAACAGAACTGCTTCCTTGATTAAGGAGTACACATTAAATAGTGAGGCAAATGATTATACAGGCAAATCAAAAGTTGTGGTAAAAACAAAGAAATGCATACCTGAAAATACAAGAAAAAAAATTAAGTTACAGCCAGCTCCAGTCTGCAAGTGCTAGTCTCCTCCTAGCAGAAGAAAGAATTAAAGTAGTCCATCCAGAATTTGCAAAAAACATGTGTTATGCAGAGTGTTTTGATATGTATGTTAAGTCCTAGTGTGTCCTCCCCTCTGTCAGCTATTAGAAGTTTTTCCTAAATTAGCCTGCTAGCTGTATGGTAGTTTTACGACCTCTGGAGATTTCCATCGCAAATAGGTTTATTGGTTTTCTTTATCCTACAGTGCACCCTGTCTCATGTGAAAGTGATATAGCCAGGCCCTTAGATTTAGCATGTGCTCTGCTTTAAAATCAGTTTACAACAGCAAAGCTTTGTAACTGTGCTTATCCAGGGAGCACAAATGGCAACAGTTACAGTTTACCAGATACCTAGATAAAAGGATGCAAAACCTGTTATCTCATGTATGGTACAATTGTAAACAAAAGTCATGGTCTGTATTGTCTGTGGCCAATGGTGTTTCACTCTGGGAGGTAAGGATTGGAGTATGTTACCTAATGTCCTATTGAATTTCTCAGTTCCACCATTTCCCATGGGGTGACAAGCGGTAGTATGGGATTTGTCAATACCAGCCAACTCAAGCAACTCAGCTATTAGGGTACTCTCAAAGTTTGGATCTTGATCTGAGGGGATCCTTTCTGGGAAACCATAAACACAAAATAATTGATCCCATAACTTCTTGGCAACTTGCTTGGCTGTTTGGTCTCTGCAAGGAAAAGCATGTGCCAGTTTTGTAAAATGGTCAGTTACCACTTAAACATCCACAGATTTGTTGTTGTTGTCTTCTGCTGACCAGCTATCAATACATTCCAGCACCAGTGGAGAAGGTGTAGTGATGTAGTAAAGGTGCTCTGGCTGCAGGTTCTGAACTTTTCCCAGTCACACACCTCTGACAACATCGGACATATTCTTTTTTTTTTTTTAGTATTATATTAGCATTCTATTTTTCCTCCTCGGCCTGCCGGCATATTTCTATCCTCCTTCAGACCCTGGTCACCACCTCACCCATTGGCATTTCCCGAGCCCTGTATCCCCCACAGATTACTCCCCATGGTGGGGCAGAGGGGGTGTCCTCCCCCCTCCTGAGTACACACATCCAGAGTGGGACCAGGAGTTCCTTGAGGCAGTGGCACCAGAGTACTGGAGGGGCTTCATGGAGCTGGCAGCCGCATTTCTCATTTTTCTTGTTCCCTCCCCTTGTGGCTGTGAATGAGCATGCATGGAGGCGTGTCCGCATCATGAAGCCATGTTTACTTATTTCTCCCTACCTTTGGTGCTACCCCCCAGCCTTCACCAGGGGGAAGCCAAGGAATGGGATGACATTCCCACACTTCCCCGGGAGAGAAGAGCAGTCATAGGATGCTCAGTTCTCTCTCTCTCCCCTTCCAATCCCCAGCTGTCTGTGCTCATTCCCAAACATGGGTCACCGACGTGGCATGAGGTGTGGCATCCAGTGCCTCAACCCTTAGTGCCACTAGGCCAGCCACCAGACATATTCTTTAATCTCTTTTTCCATGTCAGGCCAGAAAAATCTTTGCCAGGCAAGATGCAGTGTTCTAACCTGACCTTGATGTCCTGCCAAATCATGGATTCCAGACAAGATCTAGTCCTAAAGTGCTTCAGGCAATACATAATAGAAATGTTTCTTCTTTGTCAGTGGACTCTTGGAGGTTCTGTACAAGATACCATCACATAACTCAAGTTTATCCCATTACTTAAACAGCTTCAGTCCCTTGGTGGGCTCTCCATGTCTTTCTCGTCTAGATGATTGTCTCTCTCTGTCAATATATGCGATCACTCTGGAAATGACACTCTCCTGTTGCTGTGCAGCTTCCAGTTCCTGAAGGGTGAAAGAGGGTAATGTCTCTTAGCTAACTGGCACCAGTGTCTGTGTGTGATGAGACAAAGCAATTGCTCCAGATGCAGAAGCAATGTCCCATCCTACATGTCTTTGCAAAAGTGCAGAAACTCAACAGTGCTTGGGTGTCCTGGGAGGGTGTCAAGCTACTGTATACCATTCATTAGCTACATTATTTGCTCAGGCTGACTGGTCCACCAGAATACATCCTGTACAACATCTTCCTTGACTCCCTCTGCCTCTGTTATCAAAGTCATGTATGGTGTTTGCAATAACCTCTGACCAATGGGTTTTACAAAGGGCTCTCTGCTAAGTGCATCAGCGACCACATGTAACTGCCCAGGAATATGTTTGATATCAAAATTGTATGAAGCCAGTTTTGCAATTCAGCGCTGCTCACAAGCATTAAGTTTCAGTTTTGCCATAAGGTACGTGAGGTTATTAACAATCCAGACAGTGAATATATGTCCTTTGAGCCAGTTGCTGAATTTTTCACAAACTGACCACTTAAGAGCAAGACACTCGAGTCTATATGCTGGATATCTGGATTGTGCCTGACTGAGAGACTTACTGGCAAAGATGATCGGTAATGCTTTAACTTCACTTTCGGAGACATGTGAGCGTAAAGCTCCAGGACCATCCATTGACGCTTCAATAGACAAGATGAAGGATCTGTCAAAATCAGGATGTTCCAGCACAATACCATTTGACAGGGCTTCCCTCAATGCCTGAAAGACAGTGTCACATGCTGGTGTCCAGTCATGAGAACTGAGCTTGCAAAAGGTTCTCGACCCAACTTTTCCTTGGTGACCTCACCTCTATGCTTCTAACCAGCTGTAAACCCAGATAGTAGCTTGGCAAGCACTTAACACTCAGGGATGAAATGTTGCTAATAGAGAACCATGCCAAGAAATATTTTGATCTTTTGGGATAACGTACAGCCATCATCTTCCATAACATCCTCTTTCCTGATGTTCAGAATGGCTTTAGTCTTTCTGGATCTACTGTAACCCCACTGGTGTCAATAATGTGTTCCAGGAACTTGACAGTTCTGCAAAGGAAATGGCATTTCTTTGGGGATAGCTTCAAGTTGTTCTATTTCAGATGGTTGAACACTATTCTCAAGTGCCTCAAAGCTTCCTTTTCAGTAGGTGCAATACCACTAAGTCATCAAGGTAACATGTTACACAGACCTTGAGGCAGATGGTTGTATTCATGCAATCCCATAGGAGGGATAAATGCTATATATTTCTTATCCTCTTCGTGCAGGGGTTTGTTGTAGAAACCTGATGTTAAATTCATTGTGCTGAAGAATGCATTTCCACCCAAGACTGCAAGATAATCTGCCTGGTGTAGCAAGGGATGAGCATCTTTGATTGTCCAGCCATCTAAAGTCAGTCCAGATTCTGAGGTCTCCATCTTTCTTCCATACCATCACTGGGGTAAAGCATACTCACTGACAGATTTCCTGATGATGCCCATTTCCTCCATGTCAGTCAAGATTTGTTGTAAGTTCAGGAAGTGATCTGGAGTACTTCTCTGTAGGGGGATTGAAAAGATTGCTCATCTATTAGGTGAATCCATGTACAAATCTCCCATCTTCTCCACAATGTAGACAGTGCCTGGAAAAGATTACTTCATATTCTGCAACCAGCTTTGCCATCTCATTCTTACAATAGGTTGAAACCTGACTGCCAGTGATATCAACATTTGTCAGATCTAGTTCTTGTAAACATTGTTGAGGATCAATACTAGGAGTACTAGAACTTTGCTGTTCAGTTGTAGTGACAACCACCTTTTGACACAATCCTTAAAAAATGTCTAGATCCTTAATAGCCAGGCAGGGTGACACATGAGCTACCTTGGAGTTGCACTTCAAAGTAACTGGTCAGTCCAAGGCGTTAACAATTTTCATTGTGACCCAACTGTCTCCCCACATGGGAGTGACTACTCTGCTAACTGAAATTTTAATTGGCCCAGACTGAGATGAAGTTGTCTGTACAATTACTGTGCTTCCAGGAGACATATTAATATTGCTAGGCAGTCAATCCCAGACTAGGTGCTCAGGTGTAGGTAGGAGGGTAACTGCCTGGGTAAGCTTAACAGTTCCAGTTTTACCTGGCATTGTACTACCTCTCCATCCAACTTGTCAGTATATCAAGAATGTGCTCTCCATCAGTGGAACTACCATTATTCAGAGATGCAATAAACTTCCAACAGACAGCTATCCATATCTTTCATTCTGTGTACTAGGTGCTTAATAACATTGGTGCCCAAAATAAGTTGATTATGCTGATTAGGTACAGCAAAGGCTAGCAGTTTTTGCCCAGTAACTTTTAATTCCAGGTTATACACCCACTTGGGATGAGTCTTAAGGCCATGACAGCCAATGAGCATAATATTGCTTAGTGACAGCTGTGGCTGGGGAAGTACACCAGCATCTAACAGATTCTGCTCCCCAATTTCATTATGGGTGCATGCCATGGAGACTGAGTCAAGCATACCATTTATCTCATTGTGGCCAGAAACTGACTGGGGTATAGAACAAACCACTGTAACCTTGTAACCTCTGTGAACCAACAGCAATTACCTTTTGAAGCAGACATGATTCCAAAACTATTAACATATAAAGTTCTGAGGTCACTCTCTTCAGATACAATGGATTTTAGACTAGTACCCACACTGCCCCTTTCTGAATGCAGATGATCTAGTTTAAATAATACCCAAGTGGGCATTGGTAGGCCCTGGCTCAGGGTGACTATACAAAAGTTTAGGACACTCTTGTCTTCTATGGCCAGGAGCAAAACACAAAAAACATAGCTTCCCCCACATGCAATGGGTGCATTTGGAGTGGTCGAGAAGGGCACAAACCTTGCAACTTCTGTTTGGGAAGCATGCTGATGGGGTGCTTAGGAATTAGACACTTGGGGCGATACGCAAGGAGCAGCCTGGGCATCCTGCTTCAATACTCTGTCCAACATATAAATCATTTTATCTAGTGTTGACACTAATGTATTTGGGGAACTGGAAACAGAAGCATTAACTAGGGAAGGTACTGAGACACAGGGACTGCCTCTCCTGGACTCGTCAGACACTGTTTACATTTTGCAATGCCCCCTGATAGAACAACTGGTTTAACCATAGTGGAAGCCTTCAGTTCCCTCTGGTAATCATCCAGTCTCTCTTGAATTTCAGAAGCAGTCCACTTGTCTGCATACTTAAGCATGAAGTACTGGAGGAGAGCAGGATCTGGTCAATGTTTAACAAACATTATTGCTACTTCCTGACTGGGCTGCTCAATTTTCCTATCCTGTTTTCGCAGGCATTCATCTGCTACAGCAACTGCCTCATTTAACTGGCTGTGGCAAGGAGTTGTGAAAATCAGCCAAGGGCATACAAGAGTAGATTAGCTCACTAAAATTCTGGTTTAGGATGTCACATATAATCTGAGGGTTCGTACTGGGGTTCAAAGAGGGATTGCTGCGCAGGGTAACTTGTGCAATGTCTTTCACCCTTCCCAGAAGCCTGCTTGAGCATTATCCATTATAATGAGGGAGGCTAACAAAATTAATACAAAAGCCAAATACACCACACAGTGTTAAAGGAAATACTGGGACAATCTCTACCACAGCAAACAGTCCATTTACTAGTACAATACAGTATAATCCCATTTAAGTTGGAGCCCAGGCACGAGGCTTGAATACTTGACTGTTTGAAAGAGTAACAACAGATGGGGTAACAGTTCATTCCTTGGCGATCAAACAGACGTTGACTAGGAGATCCAAAGAGTCACAGCACCAGTGTAACTGGGTCTTGACATGCTCAGGTTAAATATGACTGCAGATGGGTAGAGAGATATTTGATGGCAAAGTCTTTGCGTTGTGATTTTAGATGGTGTATGCCTTCTCTCCCACCTGGACCTGGTCTTGCTTCAGATCTCTGACCACAGGACACAATTACAGGGAGACATACAGGAGCTTTAAACAGCTGGTTTATTTTTTGAAAACGTAAGAAAAAAAAGTCACAGCTGGCTCCACTCTGCAAGTGCCACGGTCAGTTCCTTCCTCTCTTCCCTGCTAGGGCTTCCAACTGCACAGCACTCAAACAGTTTAAAATTACAGTGAAAATATAAAATTACTGCAAAGGTTGGAGACTGCAACATTAGTTTAAATCTTTCCTAGTATTTGAGCAACATTTAAACATAACTACTTTCTTAATTGAGGTATGCACATTAAACAGTGAGGCAAATTATTTTACAGGCAAAGCAAAAGTTGTGGTAGAAACACAGAAACATAGAAGTTGATGGCAGATAAGGACCGCAAGGCCCATCCAGTCTGCTCATTTCTTTTTCTACCTTATTAATGTGCCATTGTCCTTTGCTCTGTCAATGGCCTATCTATTCATACTCATCTCTATCGCTCCCTTATGCATATCCCATGCCTGTTTGAAGCCCTGCACTGTATTCATATCCACCACTTCCTGAGGTAGGCCGTTCCTTGCATCCACCACCCTTTCTGTGAAAAAGAACTTCCTCACATTATACCTTAATCGGCCTCCCTCTAATCTTGTGCTGTGTCCTCTTGTCCTGCTATTTTTCTTACATTGAAATGTTAGACTCTTTCACCTTGTTAATACTAACATACTAACATGCCAGCAGAATAGGCCTAACGGTCTTTCATGTCTGCTCGTTTGGTCAGCCCCCATCCTGGGTGCTGACCTTGCTGCCCCCCTCGCCTTCTCTGGCTTCTCCCTTCCCAGTTCCGGATATTCTTGCTGCATTAGTTTTGCTTCCAGAACCCTTCCCTGTATCCTGTCCACCTTCTTGAACCCCTCCACTGTCTCTGCCTCCACCAGCCCCTAGGCAGCGCATTCCATGGCTCCACCACCCTCTCAGTGAAGTAGCACCTCCTCCTTTCTCCCTGAATCTTCCCTCCAGCTTCCACCCATGCCCTCTAGTGGCCCCCTCCTCCTTCCTTCAAGCACCCTGACTGTTCCTCCCTATTTACCCTCTTCATGTACCTGAAGACCTCTATCATGTCCCCCGGTCCCTTCTCTCTTCCAATGTGTACATATTTAGCTCTTCGAGCCTCTCCTCATAGGTCCTGTCCCCCAAGCCCCAAATCATTTTGGTTGCCCTCCTCTGGACCCTCTTCAGGAGGTTAATGTCCCTCTTTAAGTGTGGCCTCCAAAACTGCATGCAGTACTCAAGGTGCGGCCTCACCAAGCAGTTATACAGAGGGAGTATCACTTCCCTCCTTCTGGAGGTGATCCCCTAGTGATGCATCCCAGCATCCTGTTGGCCTTGGCTGCTGCCCTCCTACAAGTCTCAGAGTTGTTCATCTTGACATCCACCACCACCCCCAGGTCCCTCTCAGCCATCGAGACTTGTAGCATTCCCCCCCAGGGTGTACACTTGGCCTGGGTTTCTGGCCCCCAGGTGGAGTACCTTGCATTTCCCTGCATTGAACCTCAGCTTCCACTTTCTAGACCATCTTTCCAGAGCCTCCAGGTCCCCCTGTAGGGCCACCCTCCCCATCTCCCCATCCACCACTGCCCCCAGTTTCGAGTCATCCGCAAAGAGGCTCATCTCACTCCTGTTTCCTGTCCTTATGTCAGAGACGTAGGCGTTGAACAGAAGGGCCCTCAAGGTGTTTGAATGTTTCAATCATATGACCTCTCTCCTTCCTTTGCTCTAGGGTATACATATTGAGCTCAGTTAATATGTCCTCATATGTTTTCTGATGCAGTCCCTGCACCATTTTGGTTGCCCTTCTCAGGACTGCCCCAATTTGGTTAATGTCCTTGTGAAGGTGTGGCCTCCAGTACTGCACACATTACTCCAGATGGGGCCTAACCAGTGTCTTGTAAAGAGGGATTATTACCTCCCTCTTCTGACTTGTGATACCCTACTAATACACCCCAACATTCCTCTAGCCTTACCTACTGCTTTGGTGATCTGCTTGGATGATTTCAGGTCATCGGTGATGACGACGCCCAAGTCTTTTTCTCCCCTTGTGACTGCCAGCAACTCCCCTCCCAGCCTATAGGTGGCTTCATGGTTCCCTTCCCTCTGTGCATGATCTTGCACTTCTTTGCATTAAACCCCATTTGCCACTCTTCTGACCATTTTGCTAGTTTATCCAAATGGTAAAAACAGAGAAACACACACCTGAAAATACAGAAAAAAAAATGTTATAGCCAGCTCCAATCTTCAAGTGCCACAGTCACCTCCTAGCAGAAGAAAGAATCAACAAGCTAAGAATATACCGATGAAGCAAGCACAACTAGACATTCAGCTGCACACAGCAGGGTACAGTCTGCTGCTGGGACACTTATAGACTGGATACTTACTAACCGGCCAAACGAGATCACTGCCCCAGGATTACTGCCAGACTCAATAAGCGTCCGCTACCCTGTGTTTTGCATATGGGGAGCAACTGAGGCTGCTGCCCTATCACCGTGCTATATCACTTTCAGGGAATTTGCTCATTTTGATCAGGCAAGCTTTCTACATGTTTCTACATTACTCTTCTGTAAACTGGGCCCCTATTTTTCAATCACATAATGTTGAAAGTAGACTGCCCTGAATCATTTTATATCTATATTCCTAGCCCTTCAGGACATATACACACCAAAATGTACACGACATGTTAGGACCACACAGACTAGATGGTTGCATAAAGAACAACTTGCCTCCCTCTGGACACGTGATAAAAGTTAGAACCGTTTTAAAATTTCTGGTAGTCAAATAGACTGTGACACCTACAGAGTACAGAGGAACATGGTAAAAACAAATTAGGCTTGCCAAACGCTCGTACTGCAAGGGTCTCCTACTTGAAGCTTCAGGGGGCCCTAGGAAATTCTGGGTGCATGTAAATCCTTTCTGTGATCACACCAGTCAAAGCACACAAATGATATGACCCTAAATGTTGTGTAATGCAAATTCCTTCAATAAGTACTTTACGGATCTCTCTAAGTACACCGCCTATCTCCCAGTGAACCACATCCCTGTGTGTTCTGCTGAAACTAGTATGCCTAAACATTCATCTTTCTATTTTAAGGTTATTATGAATGCTGATGTCCTAAAACTACTCAACAAAATCTCTGACAACACTAGTGTAGGCTCTGACTGCCTGGAGCCTAAACTTCTGAAGCTAGCTGCTCTCTTTATTGCAGCTCCACTGGCTAAAATCTCCACCTTGTCACTCTGCCATGGTCATGTACCAGACATTTGGAAGGTAGCAAAAGTTACCCCGGTCTTTAAGAAAGGAGACAAAAAGGACATTTCCAATTATAAGCCCATTGCCATTCTTTCAGCATTTAACAAATTCCTGGAGAAATCAGTGGCTATGTAGGTCTCTGAGTTCCTCTCCAAATATAGCCTCCTAGCGCCTACTCAGCATGGCTTCCACAAAGGGCACAGCACCTCTATGGCACTACTACAGTTCACTAATGATGCCCTTACTGCGATGGATCAAAGCCAAATGACAGGTGGGGTGTTGATCAATCTCTCTACAGCATTCGATCTCGTTGATCACCCCGTCCTACTTACCCCTCTTGGCTCCCTTAGCTTCTCTACAAAAGCTGTAAAATGGTTCCACAGCTACCTAAACAATAGAAGCCAACATGTTAAATTTAACTCTGAGGTGTCTGATTCTGCACACATAAGTGTTGGTGTTCCTCAATGCTCCATTTTGGGGACTCTTTTTTTTCTCAATTTTTATAAACAACATACCTTCAATCACCCCGGGTGCTCAACTATTTTATATGCAGATGATCTTGTACTTAATACTTCCTTGACACATATAAAGGACATAAACATTCGACTAACCTCTGCATTTCTAAAAATCCAAGACTGGATCCACAACAATAGACTTGTTTTAAACATCAGTAAAACACGGGGCATGCTCTGTGGATCCCCTGCCAAACTTAATGCCTATTGCAGCCTCTTTAATGCCTCCTGTGCAAATGGCTCCTCTCTTATGGCGGTAACTTCTTTTAAGTATTTAGGTGTCCTACTTGATGAATCACTCAATTTCCAACAACGCTTCATGACCACATGCAAATCAGTCAACATTAAACTAGGCATTGTCTACAGAACTAATCGGATGCTCACTCCTTCTGCTAGACTGGCTATTGCCAGGGGCATTCTACTCCTGTCCATCGCGTATGGTGCTGTCACCTATACAAAGGCCACTAAAACCACACTCAGTAAATGTGACACAGCATATACCAATATCTGTCACTATGCTTCAGCTTCTTCATGCCTGAAACTATTGCCTGCTATATTCAGACCTATGTTGGCCCACTCCGTCTGCCCATTGTCGTCTTCTTGCCCTTGGTATGCTACTAGATAATATCATTAGAACTGGCCTTCCTACCTTTATTGCAACCATGCTAGTGCCCTAAACCCCTGCCTATGGCCTCTGCTCCTCTGAGCTCTCTCTACTAAGTACTTCCAGGTGTAAGACTCTGAAAGGTACCTCAGCTTTCTCATGCTTGGCCCCAAAGTACTGGAACTCCCTCCCACTCGATGTTCGCTCTGCCCCTAATCATGCTACCTTTAAAAAGTTGCATCACACTCTGCTGGTCAAGAATGCCCAATGCACCTGTTTTAACCCTCCATAAGCTGCTCTTATTTCCTGCCTCCTATTACTGAATGATCATCTCTCTCTCTCTCTCTCTCTCTCTCTGAAACCTGACTACTGTAATATGTAGCACTTAGCATGGATGGTATGCAAAATTTCTAGTACCTATGATTGTATTGAACTATGTACATTTTTTTCATACCTGTTTTCTAGCATCATATCATCACTGTTATTACCTGAAATGTCTTGTATGTTCTCTCTTTCATATTGCTCGTCTTCTGTACAAATGTCTGTAAATTGTTTGACTGTCTAAAATGTCTGTACCTTCTTGGGTCATGTCTGAAAATAGTTATAATTATGGCTATGACACTTTACCTGGTTAACAAAAACTAAATAAATAATAAATAAGGCTCCACATGCTTTCTAGACGACCACATGGCCCGAAAGAAACTGCTACTAAACCACCAAAAAAATTAAATTCAGAGCAAAATCTATAACTTAAGAATATATTTCTCAAGTACCAGAACATATTTAACAAAACAATAGCTCGGTTCTAACAATTTCTACAGCTTTTATATTTTAACACAGAAACTGTAAGTGGGAGCTGAGCATTTTCCTACCTCTCTCTTGCCAGCTGAGGCTTCCAGCTGCACAGGAAGCCAAAGTCACATGACTAGGCTGTACAGCAGGGTGCAGTTCTTAACAGCTATTGTCCGGTAGTCCCCCATTTCCCCCCTTTCCCAAAGAAGGCCCAAGACGTAAAGTGCAACAACCACCGAGAAAAATTCCAGCAGTGTGATCTGCCTGCCCAGTCCTGCTACCAGCCACTCCACTGGCCACTGGCCTGTACACCATTCCCCCTTGAAATAGGCTCCAAATCCCAGCCCTCCAGCCACATCAGTGTACAGCTCCAAGGGCTCTCCACCCAAAGGAACTTGCCACATGGCTGCCCCGTTGAAATGGTCCAGAAATATCCGCCAAACCTGTATGTCTTCCATGAAATGTTCTGTGATCCTTATGCTGTGATAAAGTTTAAAACACCCTAGGCCTCTCATTGCCAGCCAGCACATTAACATCCTGCCTACTGGTATGATCACACATGCAAAGCTAAGATGTCCCACCAACTGTTGTAACTCCCAAAGCGTGACTTTTTTTCATGCCCTCTACCTTGTGCAGGAGACCCCTTAATGTTCCTAATTTATCCTGCGGTAACCAAAACAGCCAGTCCCCAGAATCAATTTCAATGCCCAAGAAGGTGAGTACCATTCCCAGGGGCTCTGATTTCCCTGCCGCCAATGGCACACCAAAATCCTTGCACACCTGTTCAAAAGCCGCCACAGTACCCCCATAAGCTGGAGACATTGCCCATCCTACAAACAGGAAATCATTGAGGTAGTGCACTATGGTCTCACTATGCACCACTTATTCAGTAACTCAATGCAGGAAGGTGCTGAACTGCTCAAAGACTGCGCACGCCAACTGCGCACCCCATAGGCATGCAATTGTCCACATAGTACTCACCTTCAAATTTCGTGCTCATCAGCACCCTGTCCTCATTACTTCCTGCCCATGACACCTGGAAAGAGGGGACCCTTCTCTATCAGCTACTTGCTTGCTACCTAAAGCAGGGGTACCATACTCAAAGGGCAATACTAACAGGCTGGAGTTATCCCCCAAGGCTAGCTTAGGCAAGGAGCTCAGGGACACATATACCCCTTTATGGACCATATTTAAGGGCAGGTCCACACGCTGACCCAGAGACTCATAACTCAACTTTACTACAAGTCGTACTTCTCGGCTGGAGCATCTAGGGGTCTCGGAAAACCCTGCTACAGGCCCCGATTCCATTTCAGCCTCATTGAGATTAGTAAAGGGAACCTCCACAGGGGAAGGGGACCCAGTGCTCATAGTACTCTCAGGGGCATGACCCTCTATATCAGGACCCACACTACTTGGCTCAGCTGAGGACTGTTCAGGCACTAGTAAGGAACCATCGGGGTATTCAAAATATTCTTCAGGTTCCAGCATATCACGGTCTTGTTCCCCCACATCACTTTCTTCTTCTGAAAAGTCAGATAGTTCAGCTAGGCCAGACAGTTCAGCCATGCTCAAGGACCCCACCCCTTGGGCTTTGCTGCTACCCAGTTGATCCTCTTGAAGCATGGGCTCCGGAGACAGAGCTGGGGGCTCAAACAGTCCAGAAAGCCCAACTTCATCTCCAGAGTTAATGAGGGGATTGCCCTGAAACAGCTGGCTCAGTTCATAAGAGGGATAATATTCAATATTATTTT
Source organism: Neoceratodus forsteri (assembly GCA_016271365.2). Lineage (NCBI taxonomy): Eukaryota > Metazoa > Chordata > Ceratodontiformes > Ceratodontidae > Neoceratodus > Neoceratodus forsteri. Next base: position 648,197,626 of record CM057458.1, on the reverse strand, counting down.
CATTGTCTTCAGACACAGAGTGGCAATCATCTTCATCAGAGGTGTTTAGACAAGGCTATCTTACTAGGCTTTCTGAAGGACCTAGTGGTCTGGGTTTCTTCTTGGCAGCAGATCTAGTCATAGACCTGGAAGGAGGGGCATTGGGGGAATCAGCTTCAATCAAGATTTGCCCGATTGGCAGCAAATGATTTCTGTGTATAGTTTTCACATCTTTTGAACTGTTTTCAGGTTGCACTTTATATACAGGTAAATCTGCCAGTTTTCCCACAACAATATGAGGGAGGTGATGCCATCTGTCAGCAATCTTATGTTTGCCATGCAGTCCCAAATTCCTCAGTAGTACTCTATCCCCTTCTCTCAGTTCCATTGTTTTCACTCTCTTATCATACCTCTCCTTGCTGGCCAGGTTTCATTTAGCAGCCATGGTCTGGGCCAGTTGGTAGGCATGATTCAATTGGGCCTTCAACTTCTGTACACACTGTAGATGATTTTCTGCTTGCACTCCATCAGGGGAAACCACAAAACACACATCCACTGGCAGTCTAGCCTCTCTCCCAAACATCAAGCTGTACGGGGGAAAACACAGTGGCATCGCTTTTGGTGCAGTTATAAGCATGAACCAGGGTGCTGATCTGCTGGCTCCATCTAGGCTTTTCTTTGGGTTGCAGTGTGCCCAACATATCGAGCAAGGTGCGGTTACATCTTTCAGGTTGGGGTTCTCCCTGAGGATGTTATGGGGTGGTTCTTGATTTTCCTACTCCCCACAAAGACAACATTTCTTTAATCAGGCGGCTCCCATAGTCCCTCCCCTGGTTGGAGTGGATCCTCTGGGGGGCCCCATAGTGGACAAATAAGTTCTCTACAAGTACTTTAGCCACCGTGGTTGCTTTCTGATCCTTAGTAGGAAAGGTCTGTGCATACCGGATAAAATGATCAGTGACTACAAATATGTTACTGATGTTTTTCAGATCTAGTTCTAAACTCAGGAAATCAATGCAGACCAGTTCCATAGGGGCACTAGTGGTGATATTGACCATGGGGGCAGCTCTCTGAGGTAGGGCTTTTCTCTGCAAACAGCGGCCACAGGTCTTGACATATTGCTCTATATCTGTACTCACTTTTGGCCAGTAGAATCAGGCCCGTACCAGGTCAAGTGTTCTGTCTATGCCCAGATGCCCCATGTGATTATGCAGGGGCTTCCAAACCAGTTCTCCTAAAAACAACGGGCAGCACCAGTTGTTGTTTGTCTACCCGGCCCTCCTTATCCACAGTCTCTCTGTATAGTAGTTGATTAATCAGCTTCAACTTTGGCCCTTTTTTGTATAACAAAGCAGTTCTCAAGTCAGTGGAATGCAACTTGGACAGTCCCTCCTGGCCTGCAAAGCCTCCACAGCCGTTTTTATCAGAGTCTGGGATGAGCCTCTCGGGATTGATATTGAATTTGGGCAGGGAACTGGTGTCTAATGCAGAAAAATGACAGTAGGCAGCAGGTATGCAGTTCTCGGATGGCTCCAAGCAATCCACCAAGCAGTCTACAGCATCAGGAGACACCGGTTCCTCCATGTCAGATTTCTGGCACAGGGCTCTTATGTCAGGTTCTGACAACTTGACCCAATCAGTCTGTGGCATAGGTCTCTGAGAGAGAGCATCTGCATCTATATGGTTTAAATCTGCTCTGTACTCAACAGCATAGTCGTAGGTGGCCAACGCAGAGAGCCACCTATGTCCAGTGGCATCCAACTTGGCTGAGGTCTGCACATAGGTCAGAGGATTGTTATCAGTCTTTCCAACATCTTGGCACCGTACAGATAATCATGAAATTGATCAACAATGGCCCACTTCAGAGCCAGGAACTCTAGCTTGTGCACTGGATAATTTTTTTCTGAAGGAGCCAGACTTCGGCTGGCAAAAGCTACAGGTCTCAGACCATTCGAGTGCTCCTGATATAACACAGCCCCCCATCCTTGTAGACTGGCATCAGTATGGAGGACGTATGGCTTGGCCGGGTCAGCATAGGCCAGCACTGGGGCAGGGGTAAGTTGATATATGATGTCATAGAAAGATTCCTCACACTAAATAGTCCAGCGGGTTCCAAACACATCATTCGGCTGAAAATACTTCTTCTCCATCTCAGAGCGCACAGCTTTCTTATACTTCTTGTGCGTGGGAGGGTACCCCTGAGCGAGGTTGAGGAGGGGGCTGATCACTCAAGAATAATCTTTGACAAACCATCTATAATAACCACAAAACCCCAGGAACCACTGCAGCTCTTTCAAATTCCTGGGCTGAGGCCAAGTGGTCAAAGCCTCCACTTTGCTGGGGTCAGTCTCTATGCCTTCCGTGGATACTATATGGCCCACATATTTCACAGAAGTTTGAAAGAATTGGCACTTGTCTCTAGATAGCTTGAGACCGAAATCCTCCAGCCGATCCAGGACCTTGAACAATCGACTTTCATGTTCTTCCAACGAGCGACCAAACACTATAACATTGTCTAAGTAAACCAAACACTCGAGCAAATTATGTCCCCACAGCACGCTCCATCGGTGCTGAAAGGTGGCTGGGGCACCTGAAATCCCTTGAGGCATTCAAATGAACTCATAGAAACCTAGGGGGCAAATTAATGCAGTCTTCTCGTGGTCCTCTGGGGCCATTGGGATCTGATAGTACCCACTGTGGAGGTCCAACACAGAAAACCACTTACTGCCATTTAAACAATCCAAGGTGTTCTGTATGCGTGGCATGGTATACTGGTCCAGGATGGTCGCCGATTCAAGGTACGGTAATCTACACACATCCAAACTGCCCCATTCTTCTTTCTCACTACTACAATGGGGAGGTATAGGGGCTTCTGGACTCTTGTATTGCACCGGCAGCAAGCATCTCTTGCAAATGCCACCTTACATCGTCTATGTCAGAAGGGGCCAGGCGCCGAGATCTCTCTCGAGAAAGGCCTTTCATCATGCAGCCGGATATGGTGCTCAGCCCCTTGCACACATCCCACATCACATTCTTTTAGGGGAAAAAAACTGGTCTCTTTCAGCAAGCTTCTCACTGATCCTCACTTTCCATTCAGCAGGCAACGGGGAGTCACTAAAATCAAACAAGTTGGGAGTTACTCTGTCATCTTTCCTTGAACCCTTGCTATTGGGCAGCACTGCAGTATCAGCACAATGTACACTTGCCAGAGTGCATCCTTCTTATTTTGAATCTCCTGTCGGACACATTATGAACTTGAACCATCACCCTCTTAACATAAGCATGGGCTCTAGCCGGCAAGATACTGGGTTTGACCAGCAGTCCCTCAGGCAATCTTCCCTTCCCAGGTGCATCCAACATCAACAACTTATTCTTAACATCTGTTCTCAGTCGGACTTCCCCGTGCAGAACATACTGGGCATTCGGGGCAAGTGTCACCGGTGCCGGATCCTTTTTCCATACTACACCCACCGGGCCTTCAGGTTCCTTCTGGCTAACCTTCTTCTGAGTTTCGCCGACCTTTTGGATCACAGCGGGTATTCTTAGGGCTCGCCTGGTTCTAAATGCTTGTTTTTCTGAACACAATTGGGCTAGTCGTCCAAACATATAAGCATTTGTCCCGATCAACAGGGTACCCCATCATACAGTCCAGTAGGGGGGCAGACTAAAGCCAAAGTTTCCATTCGTTCATCCCTTCAGCCACAGAAGTGGGGAAATGAAACCAGATCTGGATATACCCCAAATACGGATAAGCCTTGTCACTCAGCCCCATACATGTAGACCATCCAAGGGTTGTAGGGCACCTCAGGTAGGGTGTTTCTGATACCAGTCCTGAAACATGATGGTTACCTGAGAGCCACTGTCTAATACAGCTCGGGTGGGAATCCCATTTACTGCATTGGGGCCTCGTCGAGGGGCCCGACCACGCTAGACCATTCAGGAGGCGCAGCATTGACAGTTTCTTGGGCATTGGCCAGGATCACAAAGTCTCTTCCTGGGGGGTCGGATCTTGGGCCCTGATGCCAAGGATCTGTTTGCTGTTGACCTTCCTTAAATTCACCGGCAACTGGCACTCAGGCTGAAAGTGTCTATCCTCCCCACAATGGTAACAAAACTTGGGGTCCGGGGGTCTCTATTGGGGGGGGGAGTACCTAGTCTGCTGGGGACCCTTGGGGGGGTGAGGGGGTTCCCCTGGGCCAGAGCATTGGTTTCTAGATAACCCAGGTTCCCCAGGCCTAACAGGGTAGATAGTGGACCGCTTCAAGTCCCTCACCAGTTCTTGTAAATTTCTGACCTCGGCCCTCAACTCACCTTCTACTTGGGGATCAGAGGAAATAGCTCGCACTCCCACATCACCTTGAAAGTCTGGGGACGCATCAGGCCTTCCTGAAGGGAGGGTCTCTTTGGGGGCACTAGACTCAGGGGTTTGGCTTGGGTTCACAGCTCCCACATAGGGTTCCCACCCCTCCTCATCAGTCTCCACTTCTCTAATTTCCCTCATCAATTGACAATATTCAGACGGGGCAGCCTGTCTATCATGCAACTTAAGTTTTAACAATGTCACACTAGAAAATCTAGCAGACTTCAAAATATGTTCCAACCTGACCTGGTTCAAGGCCATGGCTATGATCCCCCCTTTTCTATAGGCCTTTTGCAAGGCCCGCTCCACCATAGTAACAAAGGCAGACAGTTTCTCATTTCTCCATTGCTTGGCAGACCTGAATTTCCACAATAAGTCTTCCCCCATCTCTGTACTCCCAAACACTCCCTCCAAAGCAGAAAGGTACTCTGGTGCAGTGGCTTCCGGGTTAGTGGCCCGCAAGAACCTAATGGCTTCTAAAGCGGGGCCCCGCAGACTCTCCATCAATCGCTCTCTTTTCTCCCCCTCAGATTACTGCCACTCCTGAACTAAGGGGGTTGCGTAGTCCATCTACACTTCCAAGTCATCCTCCCCCAAAGGCACTAGTACTGTGCCAGAAAAAAGTTTTAGCCTACGGTAAGAATTGAGCTGTATAGGAGGGACCACAAAGGGCAGTGGAGCCAAAATAGAACTCTTAGGGGGACGGGGGAGGTACCTGGGGAGACCTGGGGGGTAGTGTCACTAGACAGATCCAATGCTTGCAGCAACTCCTGGGTAGCCCTCCCCTCCACAGCCAGCAATTTAAGAGGTTTATCTTTAAAACTATTAGTCTGGGGGCCCCCCAAGAGTGACTGACCCACTCCGAATATGAACAAGCCTCCACCCCTGTGGGGCACCCTCTGGGTAAATCACTAGAGGTACCCTCTCGGGGTCGATGGCCACACTACACAAAAGTAGCACCTGCAGGGTCTGATCAAGCAGGTCAGCCATACGCCCCTTCACCTCCACCTTGCCCAAACATTTAACACGCTCTGCTGTAGAAATAATGTCAGCTGTTGGGGTTCCCAGGGGCACATCTAATAGTAACACAATTCTCTGAGAGTCCAGCTCTCCGGCTTCGCCCCAACCCATCAGTTTGTGTACCATTGTCTTAATAGGATCCAATTTAATTTTGGCCATAATATCCCCTTCCACATTCCCTGTCAGTTTTTCCATTTTTATGCACGTCACTCACTTGGCCACTAGGGGACGCTGATCCCAGCGATGGCTCCAATTTGTAACCCCCAGGGGGCGCTATCCCTAGGGCTACTACCCCTGCCTGCCCTAACTGTAGCAGGGTGAGGGGCCCAGATCCGTTGGTGGGTGCCTCCACCCAGAGGTCGGGGTTAGAACAGTTGAGGTTGACTCAGTCACAGCCCTCTGAGTTGCTGCAACCCCCTTTCCTCCCACTAGTGGCCCACACGGTGCAATTTTAGTGTCCTTACCACACACACTTACCCCCTGGCTCGATTCAGTCAGCTCACTCCAGGGACCCCCTGGAAAGTAAGGTACAGTTACACCACAGTCACTGTGCAGTATTTTACCATTAATACACAGACTAACCAGTGTATTTTTACAGAACAGGCGATCAGATTTATTTGAGGGGGAGATAACAAGGATTGGGGGAAAATCAGAGTAATTAGCTTACCACTACAGCATATGAAAATCTACCTATGGCTCTGTGCACAGGCCTAACCTATTAATTACTGTCTCTGGGTACCCAAGCCCTAATGGCTAGTCCCTCGATGCAGCTGGTTGGGACCCTTACACAACAGCATTTAATTCCTGAGAAAATCAGTGGGAGCCAGAAGGCTTGCTTAGTACAGTCAGCAATACAACAAAACGACTTGGCCTTGGTTGGTAAGCATTAACAGGGAGCTACCCTGATTCAGTACTCACGGCTCCAACAGAGACCCACTCTTTCACCACTTGCAGGGCTGAGCCTGAGTTTGAGGCATCCTCACACATTTATATGGAAAACAACAGAGGGGTACCATACCAGGCAGCTGCTCCCAGGACCCGAGCGAACTTACAGCAACTTCGGGCATTAACTGCAGCATCAAACGTCCTGACAGACTGAGCGCGATTCAGCAGATTCTCCAATCATCTTCAGGTGAAGCCTGGTAGGTTGCTGTGTTTATACACAACCTCCTCTGACCGCACGCCGGTGGATTTGGTTCGGGACGCGCTGGCAAGGGAAACAGCCGACTCAGGCCTTTCACGCACTTCCCGCGCGATCACTCAACGGCGCAGAAGCTCAGTGCTCCACACTCTTCCACAGACACAGCGCATCTGCCCCTAACTGCATGGGACAATCCTCACAGCTCGGGTGCTACCCGACCTCATAGGCTGGCTACACATGCCAGTCATTTGCGTTTGCTCTCAGTGGTGCAAAAAAGCCCCATAGCCCATAATGCCACTTCTCAGTATTGCCAGCTATATCTTCATTGGTCAGTCAACTCCCCAGGGCATCCTCACGATCCGATTGGTCCACTTCAACAGTTCAGGACCAACATGAACCCTCTGGTACCTCTGCTACTTCCTGTCTCCCACCCAAACTCACTCCCCCCCTTTTTTCCTGTCTCCTCTCACTTACTCTCCCGCTCACCGCCTTTCCCTCCTCTCTAGCCTCCTTTTGGCACCTAATGATCACCCTCTCCCTGGAAGTTTCCTTAACCTCAAAATTGTCTACTCGCTTGAACCTGTTATAGCTTGTTTTTCTATGAAACTTAAAAACGTTACTGCCTTAAACTGTTAATAGCAAATTTATGATGTAACTTTCCTGTCTGGTTTTACCTGTAATGTGTATCGTGCTTTGTTAAATGTTCTTTGTGACGTGGAACCTTTGTAAAAGAGCCCTGGCTCAAAGGTATTAATTCCTAGACTAATAAACTAAACTAAACTAAACATGGTGGGGCACAACAGAAACAGTCCAGGCTCAAGAAAGCATGTTAGAACAAACTGTATCTTCATTACCACTCCTAACAATTCCCAGCAAGTAGCTACATCTTTATAACGTGCTCCCTCTGCGCAATCAGTGACAGCAAAACAGAGCACTTGGGCAGCAGCTCGAACGGGAGTCAAGCAGGGAAACACACAGACCCCCCATTTGAGCTAATTATAACAACCAGCTAGCAGCCATAAGGGACAGTACAGAGGCTCTAAAAGCCTCACAAATTGCCATTTAAAGCGGCTTAACGCCAATCTCAACCACTGAGGGAACACTCAGGCAGCTCCTAGGAGGCTTTTAGGAACCCCCATTTGTAGGGGGGTTACATAAAGTTAATTAATGTCGTCGCAGGAGTGCTGATAGTTTTTTCAACCTAAATTCTAGCTTGTTCCACCCTGCTTTAGAACTGTTTGCATAGTTGCTTTAATTAATCTATACTGTCTTTCCCCAGTGTAAAGCATAGTGTAGAGTGGAGCTTTAAGGATTTGTTATTTGTTTCTCCTGGTAATTTTGTTGGCTCAGTGAGCATTAAGGCAACTGGGGCAATCTAGCAGCCAACAGTGATAGGGCTCTCGAGCCTTTAATTTCTATTCCACTGCCTAAAATAAAAATCTGCTTCCAGCCTGTGCAGAATTGACTATGCAGCTAGCGAGGGCTTTACGGGGAGCCTGTGCAGAACTGCCTGAGCTGCTCCAGTATAGAGGCTGCCTTGTCTCTGATACGGGGAGCCTGTGCAGAACTGCCTAAGCTGCTCCAGTGTAGAGGCTGCCTTGTCTCTGATCAGCGGGACCACACCAACGCCAGGATTGCGGTGGCCATTTGCCTCGTGGTCTCAGACCCTCCCCACTACCAAAATAGTCAGTTCAAATCCTCTTGCTCCACACTTGTAATTCAACTCCTTAGTTAATCCCCTGCTCAATTTGTCTGTTTACTTACCGAGAGCTGTCTATTTACTCCTCCCGCTGTTTTCCTTTAAAACCCCTTCTTTTTCTCCACAGAAGCCAGCAGTAGGGGTCGTAAGGGCTCCAGGAGACATCGCCTGCCCTCCCTGCATTTCGCTCTGACCTCAAACCCCTCAAGCACCAGGTACTGGAAAACAGCAGCAGAGCGCGATTTACAGGTGCCAAATTCAAATGCAAAACTGCTGACTTCGTTACAAATCCACTTCAGCTTGTCCACTGCTGCTTCTCTGGACTTGTGTGTGCTTCTAAAGTTAATCAGTGTCGTCACAGGAGTGCTGATAGTTTTTTCAACCCAAATTCTAGCTTGTTCCACCCTGCTTTAGAACTGTTTGCATAGTTGCTTTAATTAATCTAAACTGTCTTTCCCCAGTGTAAAGCATAGTGCCGGGTGGAGCTTTAAGGATTTGTTATTTGTTTCCCCTGGTAATTTTGTTGGCTCAGTGTGCGTTAAGGCAACTGGGGCAATCTAGGAGCCAACAGTAATAGGGCTTCTTTTCCTCCACAGAAGCCGGCAGTAGGGATCATGAGGGCTCCCGGAGACATCGCCTGCCCTCCCCTGCATTTTCGCCCGACCTCGGACCCCCCCCCAAGCCCCAGCTACTGGAAAACAGCAGCAGAGCGCGATTTACAGGTGCCAAATTCAAATGCAGAACTGCTGATTTCATTACAAATCCACTTCAGCTTGTCTACTGCTGCTTCTCTGGACTTGTGTGTGCTTCTACCCCTCCGGCGCTGTGCGCCGGCTCACCACCACCCTTGGTCAGCTCCTCCTTTTATAGGCTGTACAGGCAGTAGTCACATGACTGAATGACTGAATAAAACCTATCAGCCCACTTTTCCATTTGCAGCTTATCAGCTGCCTCCACTAGAGGGCTCCTACCAATTGTCTCGCAACTAAAGCTTATACCTGCCCAAGGATGTTGTTTATCACTGCATTCCTCTGCCTCTCTATGGCAGTACAAACCTCCTTACCACCTTCAACCCTCCCAATGAAGGAACCCCCACAGACCCTGCCCCCTTGGTGCACCCTGCAGCCACACCTTGATTCTTCCCCTCACTCGCCGGAACTGGACTTGGTTCATGTCCACTACGGCATTATTTCTGCTGCAATCCTGCCACCCTCTTTTCACCTGGGGCTATCGATCTTAAAATCATCAACCCTCTGTCACCCATCAGCTTCCTCTCTTCGCTGCCACACCAACACATGCAAAACCTGTTCCAGGACTAAAATGATGCATCTCTGTGCCCTTCTCCTGCTGCTGCCAGGGGACATAGAGGTAAACCCAGGTCTAAACCCAACCTTCACCCCATCCCTTTCACTCTCCCCAAAGGCCTACGCATACTCCACCTAAATACCTACAGCCTGCTATCCAAAATCTCACTACTACAACCAATCACATTAACACTACACCCTGACATACTGACCATCTCCGAAACCTGGCTAAAACCACATCATACGGATGCCGAAGTCTCCATCCCAGGATACACAATAATAAGGCATGACAGGTGAGGGAAAAAGAAAGGCGGAAGCACAGCTACATATATTTCAAACACTCGTCAATTCACTCCTATGGAGATCCCCTCTCTCCCTGCAAATATAGACTCTACACTAATTAAATTATCACCTCCTTATACTTCTCCTATATACGTGGCATGCACATACTGCCCCCCATGCACACCCACTGATGTTATCCTCTCCCATCTAACCACGTTACAGTCCCTGGCTAAAGGAGGTGAGTTCCATGCCACAGGGGATTATAATGTCAATCGGTTAGGTGCGGACAAAGCCCAACTGAAGACTAAAATAAAGCCCCAAAACCTCGCACAACTGATAAAAGAGCCTACCAGACTTAACCACAAGACAAAAAAAACACTCCCTACTGGACTGGGCCCTCACCACGCACCCACATAGAATCCTTAAAACAGGCCTACTTCCTGACTCTGTTAGCGACCATCACATGGTTTACCTGATCAGGAAGGTTCATAGCCCCTCTCCCCCCCAAAGACACTGCACACCAGGTCTTACAACTCCCTAGACCTAGTATCTCTCCTGGCAGACCTGGGTAGGGTAAACTGGTTCTGCATCACCGAGGCATCTACCATCGATGATGCCTTTAATGCATTCAAATTCAGATTCCTAAAAGTATGGGACAAGCACGCTCCACTGCGCACAAAAAGAGTTAGAGGAGCACATCTCCCCTGGATCATGGCTGACATAATCAGAAATTGCTGCACCAGGGACCATGCCTGGAAAGCTTATAAGAAACTGGCCACCCAGGCCTCCCTTACTACCTACAGAGCCCTTCGAAATGCTTGCACAAATAGCATTCACCAAGCAAAAAAGGCATACTTCCTATCATCCTTTAGTAAAAATTCTAACCAACCTATGGACTTCTGGAAATCCCTGAAATCCTTGCTCTCTCCCCCTGCCCAACCACACCCCCCAACAATTTTAGTAAATGGCACCCTCATCTCTGACCCCATCGGTGTTGCTGAAGCTTTCAACACCCATTTCTCCAGCTGCGCCGACAACCTTCTATCCTCCCGCTGGAATATGCACACCCCAGCGCCCCCACACATAGCACTCACCCCCCAGTCCCACCTTTTGTATTCCAACCAGTATCCCCCGCAGAAGTCCTCCATGCCCTATGGGCACTGAACCCTAACAAAGGCAAATGCCCGTCGTCCCTGGACACCAAGATGCTATTCTGTCAGGTCCCTGCCATAGCCACACCAATGGCCGTTACTTTTCAACCCTCCTCTCTCTGTAAGGTACTAATGACCTGGAAATGGCCACTGGTCACACCCTCCCCAAAGGAAGTGACCTCCTGTAACCAGACCTATCCCCATCCCGTTCTGCTAAACCAGGATGGCTGGTCTTATCCCAATCTCCCAGCCTGACTTCCATTTACCCTTCCTGTCTGGTTCGCAACCTTCTACCATCACTCCACTACGTGTCACTGGACATTCCTGAAGTGTCTGCAAAGGTCATATCACCACGGCCATTTTTATAGATCTAGCAAAGGCTTTCGATACCGTCTCGCATCCCCTACTTATCTCAAAACTTACCGATGCAGGTCTAGCTCACCCAGCTATAGACTGGTTCCAAGACTACCTAGCAGGTAGGATGCAAGTGGTCAGACTGGCCTCTAACACATCAACCCCCTTCCAGTCATATCGGGAGTCCCCCAAGAAGAAGAAGAAGAAGAATCAGCATTTATATAGCGCTTTTCATATATCCAAAGCACTTTACAAGCAATGCTAGACTGGTAGTGAAGTGACTGAATGTGTGGTGGCAGCCATATCGCACATCATCGCCCACACACAGTCTGGATAATTGCATGAACCGGTTTATGGGAAGGAGAATGTTGGCCAGGACACCGGGAATGTTCCCTACTCTTTGTGAAGAGTACCCTGGGTTCTTTTACTTCCACCTGAACACCCACCAGGACAACACCAGGATGGGAAGAAGGGACCTCGGTTTAACGTCTCATCTGAAGGACGGCACACCCCAGCAGTACAGCACCCCTCAATACTGCACTCGGATGCCAGTGATTTTTAGGTGCAAGTCCAATCCCGGTGTGGGACCAGAACCCATGTCTTTCTGATCCAGAGGCAGATGTGCTACCAACTGAGCCATACTGACACCATGGTTCAGTCCTAGGACCAATACTCTTCTCCATTTTTCTTAATGGCCTCCCCTCTGCATGCTCCCACTCTTCCATCCAAATGTATGCAGATGATACAGTTCTGTACGCATCAGGCCCCTCATCAAGCAGTGTAGCATCTCTCCTCCAGGAGGACTTCTCAGCCATCCAGCACTGGTTCATGACAAACCAGCTATCTCTAAACCCTAAAAAACGTGCCGCTTACATTTGGCTCCCAACAAAGACTTTCCCGCCAAACCCCATGTCCCCCATTCTCAACCCTAGAAGGAACACCCCTTGAGCAATGCACTAGCTATAGATATCTAGGCATCTGGCTCGACCAACACCTTGATTTCGCCTCTCACATAGACTCCCTGCATAAGAGGCTGCTCCCAAAATTGGGGGCACTCTATCGAAACAAAACCTGTCTCCCCAAGCAAACGAGGCATGCCATAGTACAAAAAAATGATACTCCCTTTACTGGATTATGGCAACATTGTTTACTCTATCGCCCCTGCGTCAACCCTGGCAAGCCTCGACACCCTTTTCCACTCCTTCTGTCATTTCATCCTCGACTCCCCACAATCCACTCACCACTGTAGTTTATACAGCTCCCTAGCCCTACCATCTCTACAAGACTGCAGATTAATAAATTGTGCTAGGTTTGCTGCTAAATTCTGGACCCTCTCCCTCCCTCCCTATCTTGAATCTACTTTATCCCAACAACCCCCCAACGTACTCCCTAAGAGGCACAGACCCCAGACTACTACATGTCCCACTTATGTGCACTACCAAAGGCCAGTCAGCTTTTTAAATTCAGAATCCCTCAGATCTGGAATGCCCTCCCTGCCCCCATCAGGCACACACAAAATCCTGGTCACCGTACCAGACTACTCCAAGCACACTTCTTCTCCAGCTGCTCCTGCTAATGCTATAAGCTCCAGCCCTCTATATATTAAATATTGTACAGTAGTAATCCTGTTATGTGTTATGTGTATATCTGGCTGTAAACTCCTGTACTGCTTTGCCTGGAGTTTACATCATACCTATACCCTACTGTACTTCATACTCAAAAAACTGTATTATAATTGTACAAAATTCTTATGCTATGTTCTGTATGTCAATCACTGTACTTGTAATTGTTCTAATATATGCCATGTACTGGGCCCAGGCCCCCAGGTCGCATCTGGAATCGAGCATGTTGCTCAGTATGCCTTCCTGGTACATCTCGTAAATAAATAGATAAATTAAATAAATAAGTACTGGCTTACCTCAAATTGTCCACTTTGTTATCACTTGACAAAAGAGCTGCTTCTCTAAATCATACTCTGGTGGTTTTAGAATTCTCTATGCTACATGATTTCCTATTATGTGTTCTATTCCAGTTGATCGACATGATGCTTATACAGTACTCAATCATTGTAATGTATTGCTGCAAACTTCCAGTACTGTATTGTGGTTTCATGTATAATGTATGTATTGTTGACTGTCTGTTGTGCTCAATTGTATTTTGATGCGGAACCTCTGTAAATGAGTCTCTAACTCAAAGGTATTCCCAAGATCACAGTAATTAAAATACTACCGAACAACGGGCCAGCCCCTGGCAGTATCTTTTAGATGACCTGCAGCTGGATAGAGAACTTACAAATAGAAAGCCATAAAATGCTGGGACAGTCTTCTGATCAATGCTGTAAGCACTTGCACTTTTTCTCCATCTTACATTTTTGTTCGAGACATTTAATGGAGTCTGCATTTTGTAACTGTTTTAATTAAATATATGTGTCTTTGTCTTGTGTAAATATTGCATTTTGTGTTCTGATCACCCACAAACATAGTACATTTATGCCTTTGGGTTTTACCTGGTTGATAAAAAATATAAATAAAGTGTAAACTTCAAAAGTATGAAGTGGCAGACTATGTCTGCTAAAAGGCAAAAAGTGAAAATAAAAATGACTTCCAATTTTGCAGGCATGGAAGTCCGAAATGGTTGATTTTTCTGAAAGAGAGGGTATTTCACCAGTCATATATCCTTATTAAATTTTGAACATTGGTCCCTCTTAGAATATTGACTTCCAGAACATGGAACAATGGGAAGTATTTTGTCTTTCTTAAAACTGGAATGACTTTCAAATTTAGATTAACATAGAAACATAGACATTGCTAGTACAGAAAGATAAAGGGTCCAGCCAGTCTGCCCAAATTCTTGGGTGTTTCTGCCTTGCGCCAAAATGAAATAAAGTTGGAACACTTTATCTCTGTTTGATCATCTTGTATACAGTAAATCAGTTCTAAATGCATTATCATTCTATGATTTCTCGACTTGTAGAGTGTGTTGTTTGTGATGGAGCATTTCGGAAACAGCAAACATACACCTGTATTCCACTGATTCTGCAAGAAGAATTTCTTTATCTGTTTGAATAATTCATGAGTGCTTTTTTTTTTTTAGAGAAAAGCCGATGTAGAGCAACAATCTGTGTTTACAATGTTTGATGAGAACAAAAGTTGGTACATAGAGGAAAACATCAACACTTTCTGCACGGATCCCTCCAAAGTTGATAAAAAAAATACCTGGTTTTACAAATCAAATGTCATGAACAGTAAGTATGCTAATTTCTCCCGCTTCTTATTCTGGCAAACTTTGACTGAGATGCTTGCCTTCATTCAAATTGTTTTCATTCTATATTGTTTAGTTTTCTGGAAGAAACATTATATTATATATATATATATATATATATATATATATATATATATATATTTATATATATATATACATATACATACACACACACACACACATATATATATATATATATATATATATATATATAAAACACACACACATATATATATATATATATATATATATACATATAAACCACACACACACATATATATATATATATATATATATATATATATATATATATTATAGTATACTTGTAACCAGCCTGGCTTATCATTCAGTTCTAGGCTGGTTGCTAGAAAACTCTCAAAGGGTTAAGCCTGACCCAGAGTTTTCCTCTAGGGGTAGTCCTGCAGACAGGATTCTGGGTCTTGATTTTACAAAGTATACAATTGCCATAAGCCCTGGTGCACCAAAGATATGGTGCACCAGGGCTTGTGATATCTTCTGTCCCTTGTGGCAAAAGATGCTCACTGATCATCTTTTTGTGGTCTAGCGTCAATACCCAGGACCTTTTACATGGAACTTGTACGTGGGATTTGGCGTAAGCTGGCGTAAATCAGGTCAGTTGTCACAAATGCACCCAAGATTATAACATTGGTTGCAGCTGCAGCAATTGGCAGTGCCATAGCTGTGGTGGCGCAAGGGTCAGACACAGGGCTAGATGCAAGCCCTTCATCACCCTTCTAAAATACAGCCCTGAGTGTTTGTGTACTGAGTGTTCTAACCCTACGAATCCCTCACTTAAATGTTTACACTTTATACAGTCATCTCGGCAGAGAGTGACACTCCAGAGATTAGAACCAATGCAAACTTTAGAATTTGGAATGTAGGTTCAAACTCAGTACCCATGCTTCACTCCGGCTGTTGCTCAGATCTGTTTGTCTGCCTGAAGAGAGCAGTCGCTCATACCATATCACTCAGGAATTCAATCTGAATGTGTCCCAAAATGCTGCTAGTCAATTCAGCTGATCATAAAATATAGAAACATACACCATGATGGCAGAAAAAAAACAGACATCCATCCAGTCCGCCTAAATTCCCTATAATCCCTGTAACATTCCCCGGAACCTATTGTCCCTCCAAGGTATTAACCCTCCCCGTCCTAACCCCATTCTCCTCCCTGGACTTGTCACCCCAGGCAATCTCTGTTCCCTTCATTCTATTCCATGCCTGCTTGAATCCCCTGACTATAGAAAGATCAGGTCCTGCAGGGCCAGTGGGAATGAACCTGCACGTTGTACGAACCTCTGCTTTCGGGCCTTACACTTAGCCAAGTCATCTCCGAACCCACCCGGCTCTCCCCTGAGGGAACTCGGGAACCCTTATAGGCTGGCTCCTGTCGAACAAGCCTGCCAATATCTTGTCCTCAGGCACTCTCCCAGATGCCATCTCTGATCACTCCCCAATCTACTGTGTCTGGGGCTTCTCCCCACCTAAGATCCCTAGCAAAATCATCGAATTGAGGGACTATTCCAAATTTAATCCCCAAGTCTTCCTGGATGACCTCCCTAGCGGTTGACTGGACTGGCGTCACCAGCTCCACACGACCCCTCCCGAGCTCTGGATTTATTTCCTTCAGCTAATCCCCTTCAGAACAAACATGCCCCCTCACTAGGAGAAGGGTGAGGGCACAGTCACAAAATGGCTAAATGGAGACCTACTCTCCCTTATGAAAGCCAGGGATAAACACTGGGAATCTTACAAGGCCTCCCTTAACAACCATGACCTGATGGCTTATAGGCACCTCAGAAACACCTGTAAAAAAGCCATCTGCTCTGCTAAAAGCGATTTCTGCAAAACTGAATTACTCTCCTCCAGCCGTAACCCGAGGAGCTTCTGGCAACATATTAAAAATGCCATCGGGGGATCAGCTAAAGCCCAGGTCACTGACCTGCTCATCGGTGGGATCAGCTGTAATAACCCCCACACCATCGCTAAAGCCTTCAACTCCCTGTTCTCTGAACTGCCCCCCTCCTCCTCCCTGCCTCCTCCTCGTCCGATCACCAGGTGCCTCCCAGTCTCCATCCCCGCCTCCCCTTCCAACTGAGGCCAGTAACTCCCATAGAGACCCATAGGCTGCTCTCTGGCCTCTCCCCCCATAGTGGAGCAGGGCATGACACTCTTGAGCCAAAACTCCTCAGGCTGGGTGCCCATCTCCTTGCCAGGCCCGTTTTGCACCTATTCAACTCCTCCATTAACTTAGGGATCATACCTGACCTGTGGAAAGTTGCCAAAGTTGTTCCTGTCTTAAAACAGGGGAATCCTAAGGATCCCCTGAACTACCGCTCCATCGCCATTCTGTCCGCCTCTAGTAAACTGCTCGAGAAAGCCGATGCCTCCCGGCTCTTCCAATACATCCTGGACTACAATATACTCTCTCCTGCCCAGCACGGCTTCAGGAAAGGTTACAGCACGTCCACCGCCCTTGCCACTGTCACCTCCCTGATCAGAGCAGGCACTGACCTAGGCAATCTCACTGGGGCCATTTTCGTCGACCTGTCCAAAGCCTTCAACAGAGTAACCACTCCCTCCTCAGCTCTACACTTCTATCCCTTGGGTTCTCCCCTTCTGCCCACGCCTGGTTCCAAAACTACCTTTCCAACCGACAGCAATACACCTACTTCAATTGGACTTCCTCCAGCCTCTCCCCTGTCCTCTGTGGTGTCCCTCAAGGGTCCGTCCTTGGTCCGACCCTATTCTCACTAGTTATCAATGACCTACCTTCCGTCCCCACCCATGCCCACTCCACCCTTTACGCAGATGACCTCGTCCTCCTGGCCAGCTTACGGACATCTCCACTATTAACTCCCAGCTTAACTCCGACTTTGAACATCATATACTTGGCTGGGTGACCACAGGCTCACCCTCAATCTCAAAAAACTCAAGCCATGTTGTTTGGGTCCACGAACAAAATAAAATCCTGCCCTGCTTCCCCGTATCCTCAGGGCTGATGGCTCTCCCTCAGAGGCAGTTACCTCCACCAAGTACCTAGGTGTCACCCTCGACCAGCAGCTGGACCTCTCCCGGCACATCCGTAACATCTGCAATGCCTCTAATTGCAAACTTGGCCTAGCTTATCGAGCCAATAGCTGCCTCACCCTGCTGCCCGCCTAGCCTGGGGTCCTCCTCCCCTCTCTGCTATGGCCTCGTAACTTTTGCCCAGTCCCTAATACTAGTCTATCAAAATGGGACTCAGCCTACAACAATGTTTGCTGCCTCCGCCTCCCCACCCACCGTGCAACTTCTACAGCCGCCTAGAGTGGCTCCCCAGAGAAACACTGGTCCTTCGTTACAGGTAACTTCATTGGCAACATTGTCGCTCTGGTTCCCCTCTGCACTTGCCCTTCCCCAACCCTAGGGTCCCATCCTACCATCTCAGGCCGGACAACCCAAAAACGTCTAGTTCCTGGGACCGCACCCTTCTGCGGGCAGATCGTCCTTCACGTTCGCCCCCAAACTCTGAACTCGCTCCCAGAACCTGTCAGGGCCTCCTCCCTTCCAAGCTTTTAAAGCTCTCTGGAATCTCCTGAACCATCTCCTCCTGCCCCTGCACCTCATAATCCTACTCTGTTGCCCCTCCTCCCTCCCTCACCCCGGGTTGGGTGGGGCCTCCTCCTCCCACTCCCCCACCTCTGCCCTACTCGCACTTCTCTCCTAGCTCTGGCCCAGCAACCTGGTCCATCCCTCCTGCCTCTGCACCCCCTACTTGCACTTACCACTGTCTCCGCTACTGTTTACACACAGCGTTTACCTTGTTCTAGAGCTTGCCTCTCAAACGCCTGTTATGTTAGGTTACCCTCTTGTCTCCTCAAACTGACTAATCATGTACTCTACCTATCCACGGTTTTTTTGAGTTATTTCCTATGTTATTACCTGTATTACCTGTATTTCTCCTATGTATTTTCACAATTTTACTGAGCCACCTTTGTACTGCCTGGCTCTCCTATGGACTTTTTACCTATTCTGTAATCTGTTAATTGTATGATGTCTGACTCCGGCAACTCTCCCGGGTCACACTTACTCTGTAACTGTTGATGTACACTGTATGATACCTGTAACTCTCCCGGGTCGCACCTGAAAATAGGCACATGGCTGTCTAGTGTGCTTACCCGGTTAACAAAAGCAAATAAATAAATAATTGACTTTCAGTGAAACTGGGACAGCAATCAAACAATTCTAAAAGAGAAAATAGAACACACGCATTACTGCGAAGCAGTATTCATTTCAAAAGCTGTATAGACTGCTACACTGGTATTAATAATCTAGGTACTGCACCAATATACACTTAAGGCCCTCAAAATATCTAATAGCTGAACTTCACTAGCCTGAGGAATTCAATAAAACATAATATACAGAAAAGACAAATCCACGAGAACAGGAAAACAGTCAGCTGAAATGACTAACAGCATTTCGAGATACATTCAAATTGAATTCTTGGGTGATGTGGTGTAACATAATTGTTCTTAATAATTAATTTTTCTTCAAGCCTTACTGGTGCCTTTGTGCAGAACATGGGGTTGTGGGACTTTTTGCTCTGTATGCTTAATGCTGTAGAATGGATACTGATTTATGAACTAGAGCAGGATCTATCAGAGCAATTGTTTTTATTTTGTGTATGTTTATGTATCAATGTGCTGCTTTGTATTTATTGTCTTTTGCTGTATTTATTGACTCTTTTAACATGTTTATGTGATCACATTTGCACTTTTTGTACATAATGGTTCATGGAGGACTGTGTCTTTAAATATCCCCCTTTTTTTTTTTGTATTATTTATTTATAATTTTGCAGTACAAAAACAACAAAATCATTGCATCATAGGAGGAGAGCATCCAATAATCACAGATTTGACAGTGCCATTCGACATAAATCTGCCCCTCCCAAGTAGCTACCAGGGGGGGAAAAAAACCACATATTTCTCTATAGCAACGTTTCCCCAAGCATACAGCTTAAGAAGCATATCAGGGAACCAAGACTAGGGTGCTTATCATACTCTCACAGTTAAATGGCCCAGCTTAATCTACTGGTTAATGTGGTTCCCCAGGTAATTATTCCCCTTTAATATTTTAACAGATATTCCCCCATCCTCCCAGAGCCTTCTATATCAAGATACAACGAAACAAAATACAGATTACCTCATGAGTATAGTACCTAAAGGCACGAGAAAAAGATAACAAAAAAAAGGCCAGATCATGTCCCGTATACAAGTCCAACCTGTGCCCAAGGCATCCTTATATATTAAACTAAGTAATTCAGCTTACGATGATTGGAGTCCAGCTTATAATTCTTAACTAGAATTGAACCCCACAAACAGCTTTACTTATTTTGTTTAGTTCTCACAGACCTCGAGCAAGCTCATGGTCATGATAAGTTCAGGGTCCTCGCCCCCATAAATCGACTCTTCTTCTTCTGCCTCCATCTCCTTCTCAATGGTCCTCACCATCCTTTCGGCATCCTTCGGTCTTGAAATTGATACTGTCGCCCTTGCCAGTTGAGTCTCAGCCCGGAGCAGGGAAAAGGAGCTGGTGCTGAATTTTAAACTACCTCAGTCGACTCACGAATTCCGTGGAAACCTTCCTCCTGATACGAGGCCATACGCTTAGGTCTGAAAACTTGAATATTGCTGTCTCCAAATTTCATACAGCGCTCCGCCTGGCTTGGGCAAGTATCCGATTCGATCTCAACCCCTGTATACACCACTAAGAAAGTCCGTGGCGCCCACTTCCATCGATTTTCATCTAGGTGTAATTCTGTAGGATTTCTCGACTGCTAACGTGGGGTTTTCTTCAGAGAGCCCAAGTATCTTTGGAGCACATGTCTGGCAAAGCTCACGGATCATCTCCTCTGCCGACTCAGCCAGACCCAAAATGCGCAAATTTCTGCCTCGGGCTTGGTTCTCCACAATCAAGTCGCTGCTGTAACATCATGTTCTTTAATCAATTTTGTAGAGGTGTCATAGGCCTTCGTCCACCAGAGTTTCCGAGTTCTGGACCGCTGCCTCGCATTTGTCCATCATGACTTCCAGGTCTGTGACTCACGGTATCAGAGAGTCCAATTTTTGTCCATCACCTGGACCGATTTGACCAATTGACTAGAGTCATTTGTATGGAGTCAGAGAAGCTCCTGACAGCCCAGCTTCACTCGGGGCTGAAGCTTCCATGGTTTCTTGAGGCCTCTCCTCCTTCTGCCGTTGGGTTTTCTTTGGGGCGAAAAAGTCTGATGAGGACGCAGATGCTCCACGGTTCTTCCCCATAATCATGGACTCCAAAACACCACCAAACACTCGCAGTGCTCTGTCTTCACCCAATTAATCCAAAACATGTAGTTTAATATCAATAACAAAATAGAGGCCTAGGAGCTCAGGAGAAATGCTGCTTCCATTAAGCTGCTCAGCAGCGCCCCCCCCCCCAAATATCCCCTTTTAAATTAGTTGCAATTTTGACATTCAGCAGCCTTTGAGAAAGCACTGTTGCATGAAGTATGTCAGGTGACTGACATAGCAAGAGGGGGTTCTGGCATCCTGGCATCCTGTGTTAGCAAGGATCTTCATGTATTGTATTTCTGCAATATGATTCCATTTAAATAAAGAAGATACTGCACAAGGTAATATCTTCCCACTTCTGCTTCAGTTCAGTACTTAAACAGACTCATGTGTCTTACGTAGGTGCCAGTCTTGGGGTGGGGAGCATTAGAACACCAGGGACAAATAGGTGTTTTACATGGACCTGAGGCCGGGATTCGTGTTTGGGGGGGTGGGGGGACAACTGGACTACCAGGGAGTGGAGCCAACGCAAGTGGGAACAGGGACCATAACGGCTGAGACGGGCTGCCTGGCCCAGCCTGTCTGCCCAGGTCCTTATATATTGGATGGCTGCGCTGCACAGCCCAGTGACCCTACAGCTGACATCCCCCCACCTTCAGCAGGTTTGCCTTATGCCTGCCCCATGCATACTTGTGTCCCCCCAGTGTGTTCCACCCACACCTGCTGTGGGCCGGCTCCATTGGTGTGGGGTGGGGGCATCATCCAGGGCATGTGTGGCCACAGGTAGTGTGTGTGTGTGTGTGTGTGTGTATATACAGCTATCTAGATATATATGTATGTGTGTGTGAGTGTGTGTGTGTGTGTGTGTGTGTGTGTGTATATATATATATATATATATATATATATATATGCGTGTCTCTGTATCTATCTATATTTATAGATCGTTGCAGATCTACACACACATATATATATATATATATATATATATATATATATACACACATATATATATATCTTTAAGTACTGCTTGCAGTGCTGCTTAGGTATGTTGTATGCACCGCCAGTACCTGCCAGCAAACAGTTCCTGCTGCTTAATGCTTGGGATTCCATTCTGACCAACAGGGGACGCTGTGGGCATGCCTTGGCCTGCAGCGTCCAGCCTGTACTGCCATGCCGACCAACAGGTGGAGCTGTATGCACCATGCAGCAGCACCGGGCAAACTGCATGGTAATGTATGCTAAGCAGCATATAATGAGATGCAAATGTGCCTGTTTGCCCATGGATTACCTAAGTAGGCTCATTTGCATGGGAGCTTTGAATATAGCTACCGTTTGCCCCGGACTAACCAGTTTGCACCAGGCTAATGTGTTAGCACTGTGCAATCAGGTTAGCCCCAGGCAAGCCTCACTTCAGCATAGCACAGTTTTGCAGTGTGTGGCTTATATTATTGTTTGCAGTCATGATTTTCAGGGACGTCCCTGATTTTACCTCAAAATCTTACTCTGTCCCTACTAAACATTGTGTTTCTGTGGCCAAACAGTGGAGGCATACCTCTCAAGTGTCCCTCATTACGAGGGACATCCCTCATTTTGCCCCTTAAAATTGCTCTGTCCCTCATCCGCCCCTCATGGAAAAGGTGCTGCCCACAGAATGTGCTGTATATTCAGATTTTAAAGCAGAAACTCTAAATATTCTGAAATACTAAATCCAAAATAAACCCTGTACAACTAAACACTATGGTTTTCACAGTGTTCTGAACTTGTATCTCCATGTTTGAGAATGTGTCCCTCATTCTGAGTGTCTGTGTCCCTCATTGTCCCTCATTTTGGGTGTCCAAACATGTCCATGTCCCTCATTTCAGTGACAAAAGGTTGAGACGTATGAGTGGGGGTTGTAAGCATAAAATACTGTCAAACATTAATGTTACTGACGTGTTCTTCCTTAGTAAATGCATTCTACACTACACCACTTATCCTATCAGCTTCCTGAGTGGATATCACCAATATTTAGGATGTGTCCCTGATTTTAAACCTTTGTCCCTGATGTTTTTAAGCCTTGTCCCTGATTGATGAGGCAGGGGGTTGAGAGGTGTATTGGCAGCAGCTGTGAAATGTCTCTGTGCAATCACACACAATGTTCTCCACCTGCAACACTGGCTTGGTACAGAGTCTAATGAGCTGCAGTTGCAGTTTGCACTTCCCTGTTGCTAAATTCAGTGCTGTCTTATTCCCGGGCTGTTTTTGCCCTGCACTCCCAGACCAGTTTGCCCGGCTTCCTTAGACTGCTCTATTCAGCAGGATTAGCACTGGGCTATTTCCTTTCGAATATAGCTTGCTTTGTGCTCCGGGCTAAGTTTGCCCGCCGGGCAGTGCTAATTTAGCCCCGGGGCAAAGTTTTGAATATCTGGCCCTATGTCTCTTATGCTCCCTATGAGTACCAATAACAAAGAGTTTAATACAGGAGAAGGGGAAAAAAGGCTTTTGATCATACTGCTGTAGCTCCAGCACCGAAGCCCCAGCCAAAATAAAACCCCATGACAGTTTTGCCCAGGTTGCCCAACCATTGCCAGTGGGAGGAAGACAGGCACACTACTTCCAGGAATGGGCAAACATTACCACAGACAAATAGGTACTGGAAGTAGTGGTCTGGGGGCTGTGTCTGCAGTTCAAACACTTTCCAAACCTGCAGAAACACAGATGGTTTCCAATTCACTCTCCCACAGAAAAAAAGTCTACTGGAAGAGGAAGTAAAACAATCATTTGTCAATGCCAAATGTTGCTTGCTTGTATGTCCTGTTTAAGTATTTGGAAGTCATTGGAGTGCAAATATTGAAAATTCGTGAACTTACGAGTGTACGTAGGAACTGCACAACGCACGCTTGTAAAACAGTCATTTTTATGAATTTTTTCACCAAATTTTCAACATAGCCATTTTAAGACCTCTGCTCATGAACAGTGTCACTGTGATTTTCTTAATGTGTCCCATACATGGATTTCACACACCAACTGCGCCATTGTGCGCTACATGAGCGGAAGCACGTTTTGAGCAGGATGTGAAAAATGACAGCTGTACTGCTCATAAGGAGGTGTGGTAAAATGGCAATGTTGAAAATCTGGAGTGAAAATATTGAAAATTTGTGAACTTACGAGCGTGCGTAGAAACTGCACAATGCACGCTCGTAAAACAGTCATTTTTAGGAATTTATTCACCAAATTTTCAACATAGGCTTTTTGAGAGCCCACTTTTTGAACACTGGCAGTGTTGTTTTGTTATTCGGTCCCGAAAGGTGATTTTGCGCAGTGACTGCAAAATCACCCTTCGGGCCCGATTAATGCCATGACAGTGCAAGAATTCATCAGGAGGGGTCCCAAAAACCCCATGTTGAAAATTTGGGCCCAAAATTCCCAAAAATGCCTGAGATATGCAACAAAGTTGAAAAAAACCTATTTATTCCATTATACAGCTTACCGGCATTTCCTCAGTTTGCGATCAGCTTTGAAGAGTGCAGACATGTTCCGGTCCACCGATGATCTCACGCCGAGCTCCGGAGGTAAGTATCAGTGAGGGGTGTGGGGAGGCAGGAGTGCGCCAATGGGTGGAGTGCGGGTGGGGCAGGAGACTGCAAGGGACCGTTTTTATTGACAGGTTTTTTAATTAAGGCGGCGTGGGCGTTTGCCATGCTGGGTGGGCTCCCAGCATGGCAGCTTGAAAGACTGTTTGGGGGCTGGAGCTGGCGGGGGATTGGGCACCCCGTCGGCTATAACTAGATTGCCACACTGGGGTGGGCTCCCAGCGTGGCACCTGGAAAACTTTGGTGGGGGGCGTGCAGCCGTGGAGCCAGCAGAGGTTGGGCACCCCGTCGGCTATAAATTTTTGCCACGCTGGGTGGGCTCCCAGCATGGCACCTGGACAGCTTTTGTGGGGGAGTGGGCGAGGCATGGAGCCGACGGGGGATTGGGCACCCACGTTGGCCATACAGTGAGTGCGTGGGGGGAGGGAGCGCATCAGCACACAATATGCGTGCTTGCATGTGTGTGTGGGGGGGAGAGCTCTGCTCACTGAAGTGGAGCTCTCCCTTTCAACTGTATGCCACTGCATTTTCGACTGCTGTCATAGACAGCTGCAGCAGTCATTGGAGAACAGCGGCCGTGCCTGCAAACTCGCTGACTGAATTGGAAGATGCGGTGCCACACCTCCGAAAACTCGGAGGTGTAGCACTATGTTTCTTGCACATGCGTGCAAGCAACATAAAAACTTACCATCAAAAGCCACAGGAAATATTCCTGCCCCCCCCCAGTGGAGCAGAGGCTCATTCTCAAGATAACTTTCTGACCCACAAAAAAATGATGAGTGGTGACTCATTTCAGATCTCAGGTTTCTGAACAAACATTTGAAAAAAGAAAAATTCAAGATGGCCACACTAAGGGCAGTGATACCATTTTGAAGGCAGATTGTTGGCTGGAATCCCTGGAACTGAAAGATGCCTATGTCCATATCCCAGTCAGGCTGTCCCATAGAAAATATTTCAGATTCAAGTTGGGGAGCTACAGTACCAGTTAACACCTCTCATACTAGGTCTCACCTCAGCTCCAAGGGTTTACACAAAGTGTTTGATGATGGTGGCAATACATCTGCAAAAATAAGGTATAGTGGTTTTCCCCCACCTGGATGAGTGGCTAGTCTCAGGAAAAACCGAGCAAGAAATAAGGTGCTTAGTTCAGTTGGTTAAAAGTACCTAGGAGAACCTGGGATTCTTAATAAACCTGCAGAAGTCCCAGCTAGATCCTGTTTAGGTATTGGACTTCATAGAAGCAGAGCTAAACACCCTGCAGGGGTTAGGTTTCCTCCTGCAGATCATAGTTACATTGGTAACAACAGCAGCAGTCTTTCACAGCAAGTCAACTAAGACCTGCAAAAGACTTCCTATGGTTAAAAGGGCACATGGCTGCATCCACAGCTGTGGTTCCATGAGCCAGGTTCCAGCTGAGAGGTATCCAGTACCACTTAAGAGACAACTGGTTTCAAAGATGAGATTTGCTTGCAAAGCTACTGCTAGTGACAAAAGTAGTAGTGGAATCATCAGAGTGGTGAAAAGAAGAAAACAACCTCAAAGAATGTATTCTGTTCCTTCAGTAAATCATCAACAAGTATTCTTGCTATGAATGCCTCAATCCTGAGGTGGGGTGTCCACCTACAGTATCTCAGTGAGTGGCACACGGAGCCCACAGGAGTCAGTAGAAACATAGAAACATAGACTTTGACGGCAGATAAGGACCGCTAGGCCCATCTAGTCTGCCCATTTCCCTACCTACAGGATAGGCCGCAGATCCTAGTTAACCAACAGCCTATTTCTTCCTACCCCCCACAAGAATTGCCTTATGTCTGTCCTATGCATTCTTGAATTCTCCCACAGTTTTAGACCCCACAACCTCCTCAGGAAGGCTGTTCCATGCATCCACTACCCTCTCTGTGAGATAATACTTCCTCACAACAGACAACACAACAGCAATGTACTACATAAACAAGCAGGATGGAACAAGGTCCTCAAAACTGTACAAAGACAATGAGGATCTGGGACCTGGCATATTCTTTAGAAGCAAACATATTTGCAGAGCCCTGTACTCTATTCAGAGCATTCCAGTCCACTTGGGGAAAAGTTGCATAGCCTGGACCTAACATGAGTCCTGACTATCTACATGGACCAGACAAAAGATGCCAGATCTCAGAGTACCCAGCTGTTTGTTACCTGTAGCAAAGTTGGCAAAAGCAAACCAGCTACAAAGAAATCTACCTCTAACTGGATAGTCCCTTTCATTCAGCTTTGCTGTGGGTGAAAAAGCTGGTAAAATGCCATCAAGATGCTTAAGGGCACACTCAACAAAGGGTACCTCTGCCTCTGGAACAATGGAATGCTCCTCAAGGAGCATTCCATTGTTAGACAGTTGCAAAGTAGCTACCTGGAAAACAGTGTTCACCTTCACAAAGCACTACTATTTCGACATATAGTCCAGAAGGGATGCCAACTTTGGAACTGCT
The DNA here is from genome assembly GCA_016271365.2 of Neoceratodus forsteri. Taxonomy (NCBI): domain Eukaryota; kingdom Metazoa; phylum Chordata; order Ceratodontiformes; family Ceratodontidae; genus Neoceratodus; species Neoceratodus forsteri. The sequence continues at coordinate 648,170,706 of CM057458.1, read as the reverse complement.
ATCTTGCAGAACCCTTTTCCTAACTAGGTTCTGGACCCGGCCTCCCAAGGTACTGTTGTAGAGTCTACATAGAGGAATTGCTGGGGTTAGAAGGAAAAATTACTCATCGTAGTAATGTTGTTTCTTCTTAAGGAATCCCTGACTATGTTTACACTCCCTAACCTTGCCTCCCATTCCGGAACCTGAAATAGATTCACAGAAGAATGAGTTATTTTTTCATTGAGGTTGTTTGAATATTACTATTGCAGTTCCTACAATTATAAGTTCATTGTTACATTTCACATGAAAAATTTTCTCAAGTCTGTTTTCAGTTTTTTGGTGTTTTTTTTAAATTCTATAAAAATGTTCAAAACATTTGGTAACCTCTTTTTAGCTAGTTTCATTAGCCACTGTTCTACTCTGGTTCGGAAACAGATCTGAGCAACAGCCAGAGAGGAGCACAGGTGCGGAGTTTAAACCTACATTCCCCAGGCAGGGGAGATCGAAGTGCCACATAGGCACTTCCTTGCATCTGCATCGGTTGTTGAGGCCCAGTTCAGGGGTTTTCCAGCTTTGTGGTGAGGGGAGGTGGGCTGTCATCATCCGGCCAGCAAGGGTGACCATTTTCTTGAGTTTCTGCCCCCCACACCCAAATGCCACAGTGTCCTTGCTGCTCACGCATTTGGCATGTGGTCACCCACTTCGCAAAGCGTGATGCTGAGTCCAGTCACAAGGAGACGCCAAAGGGTGGTGCTTCCATGCCCTCCCCCCCAGGAGACCATCCAGAGGATGCTCTGAAACCCTCCCTGCCGGCCTCCACTCCTGATGTCCCAGGCTTGAGCATGAATCTGGGTATTCCTCTGTTTATGTAAACTGCAAAAAACTATTCTTCATTGTGAACTGTGAAATAATTAATGGTAATCGCACAAAAGTTTACCGGTAGCGCAGTATGCAAAGCATTGCGCAAGTGAGGTACCCATTGAATAACACGTGCAGTGGTAATTGCACAAAAGTTTCCCAGTAGCATGGTATACCAAGCAGTGCGCAAGCACGGTAACCATTGAATAACATATACTGCTACTGTGCAAGCGCACACCACATGTCATTGTGTGGTAGCGGTATGCAATCTTTGCATGATTACCAGTGCATACTGCTACCACGCAATGATGTACGGTGCTCGGTAGCATATTCTCTGATTTACATCAAATTCCGTGGAAAACTCCGCAGCCACGGAATCGCGAAAAAAAACGGGACCTTGCCTATTGCCCAAGTCCTCCACTCACTTTCCCCCAGGGTAATAATACAGATTAGCCCACCTGGCTTTCATATGTTCGATGGAAAGGGCTTTCCCAGACCCATTTTTGAGGGCAGCAGATTATAATTTGGCTAGGAGTCCCTTTGATCTATGGAGTCAAAATGGCTAACCATTGAATGATTAGAAAGCTATCAGCCAGCCTTTCTGCTGCAACTGGTAAGCATGTGTGGGATGTCTTCAGTTTTGGAGCTGGGTGGTTTTGAAACTGCCACAGCAGTTTGATGTTCGTATACAAAATCTACTGATCTGGTCATTAAATTATACTATGCCATGCTGTTTGTGTGTATTCAAGTTTGACTCTATGTTAGCAGGTAGTAGGATACGGAGGATGATGATTTTTATGACATAATCAAGCCACATCACTTCATTGGCTAGTCTCCCACCCCAAGCTGAAACCTACAATAAAGAGTGAGGCTTGCTTGTTGTAGCAACTCAAAAATGTTAATTTAGACAAATGAAAGGAATGAACATTTCCACTATGGTGCTTTTTTGGTGTGTTTCTTGCATGTGTGTAAGTGGAGGGGGGTTAGCTCTTTGTTTTATGTGTGCTGCTGTGGTGAGGAAGTGGGGACTACTACACACTACACACTAAGTAATGACTTAGATGCTAACATATCTATGGCCAATTAATGACTTAGATGCTAACATATCTACGTCTAATTAATGACTTAGATGCTAACATATCTATGTCCAATTAATGACTTAGATAATAACATATCTACGTCCAATCTGCACTTTTTTGCAGATGATACTGTGTTGTATACTTCTGGCTCATCGTTATCTGAAGTTAAGGGAGTGCTTCAAGCGGACTTCGCACAACTTAAGCATAATCTAATAAAGGCAAAGCTTCTGCTCAATGCTAAGAAGACTAAAGGATGATATTCTCCGCAGTGCTGTCACAGGTCTCCAATACCCTTGCCCAAGACTTCATTGTCACCACGCTAAAGAGCCTCTGGAAGTTGCAACCAAATTTAAATATCTGGGTATCTGGATCGACAATAAATTATCTTTCAATGACCACGTCGAAGATGTCTCTAGAAGGTTAAAAGCAAGGTTAGGTTTCTTCTACAGAAATAGGCCCTTTTCCCCTTGAAACTCGAAACAAGCTTGTACAGGCCACTTTTTCTCCCCTACTGGACTATGGCGATGTAATCTATTCCTCCACCACTCTTGCAAATCTAAGTAAACTGGACATCCTTTATCACCGTGCGTTAGGTTCATTACCAACTCCCTTACCAGTCGCACCACTGTGACTTATATGCAGCTATTGGTTGGACATCCTTACTACTAGGCGCTGCTCCATGCTGGGCTATGGACTCTTAAACTGCTCCTGCAGAAATTGCCAAAGCTATCTCTCTTCCCTTATTAGTATCTCACATAGTGCATACTCGTTAAGAAAATCTGACTTTATTATGCTTGACATACCAAGAGCGGACTTCCTTTGGTAAACGTGCTATTGCATATGCCCTTCCCTCCATTTGGAACCAATTACAAACCGTACTGAAACTAACTAGCGCAGTTTCAATAAACTTCTACAAATCGCTAAGTTCAGCCAAAATAAAAGACACCTGTAACTGTTATTAAGTCTCTTCCTTCCCCATGTGTGCCATATTTATCCACTGGTAAGGTATAATTGATTTGTCATATTAACTGCTTTCCATTCCCTTCTACTCCTGGCTTTATCTATGCTTCGCTCCACTGCTACTCTTAAATCACTCCTCCCCCCATATCAGTTGTAGTCTGTTGTTTGTTCTAGCTGCCAAAATATATGTATTGCACACACCAGTTATCATGTTTCATTTATCAGTATGCAACCTGTAAGTCGCTGCCCTGTCTCATATTAATGTTTACCACCTGCGGTCACCCTATGTGGTACCCTTGTATGTATATCCAGCCTGTATCATGTAACGTGCATTTCATGTATATACTGTTATTACCTATCTGTGTTTGTACTTTAAGTTTTTATATATCACAGGACCTCCTTCTGAATGAACTTGCTCAATGGAGTTTTCCTGCATTAAACTTGAACTTGAGCACACTATGATGTTGCACGTGTTGATGGTGTTTGGGGGGTAGGGCTGCTGCAACTGTAGAGGACTTAGTGTGTTCAAACTGCACCTAAACATCACCGGCTCTAATCCCGGCTGAAGAGATAATGATTTTATAATGATGTATAATGAATTATGATTGTCAGGTATTTTCAAAGATCATGTTCAAGCTTCAAAACCCATCATTGTGATCATGACTAACAATGATTAAACATGAACGTTAAATGGCCACCAGTCAAACACGTTCATATGATGGTATTAGTGATTGTGATTATTGATGACCTCATATTATCATGAATTTTCATGATTGCCCATGGTCAAGATTGCTGCAATAAATTTAAAAAAATCAAGTGATCTTTTTTCTGTACCTTTGGAATTTATGATCTTACTTCGAGGGGGCTTTTGCAGCAGGCAACACCGGTAGGACTGAAGCCGCCAGGCATGAGGACCACATGGAAAACTTCTAGCTAGTAGTCTATCACGCGGTACCACCCCAGCTGACATCACCACACTGACATCTGCTTATCTTATAAGGGACAGTCCTCTACACCTACCCCAGTTCTTTCCTGCTGTCAACCTGTGTACACTGGACCTTCACAGTCACCAGCTTCAGTCGACTAACATTTTCTTGCATTTAACCCGTGCTTTTATTTTTTCTTTTAGTGATTAAAACATCAAATTTTCAGTGCTTTTTTTCTCCTAAGTTTATGTCTTCTTCTCCAGCCTCATCTTCCAGCCATCTGATGAAGTCTGCCTGCAGCAAGCAGATTCCAGCTAAGGATGGTCACTCTGCCTGCCTGCTCTGCTTTGACCCAGACCACGACACTGAGGCATGCCAGCACTGCCAGGACTTCAACCAGGCCACGTGGAGATGTTGTTTGTAGACTCTAGAAAACTACCTGCTTAGCAGAAGTTGACTATGATGGAGAAGGAATTACAAGGCAAAAGTTCTTCAACTTCCCCAGCTCAATCCTCCACAGCTTTTTCTTCTTTCCAGAAGGAGAAGAAATCAGGCCATCACCACACAGACTGGCCACCACCTCTGGGTCTTCCTCCTATGGGGGGGGTCGGCCCCTCTTGCCCCATCAGCCCTTACTTCCTCTGGGCTCCTGGTGGTCCAGCCACCTGCACTCATCTCCATTTTGGGTGGCAGCTCTTTGGGGCAGCGGACATCATCCCCTGCCTCTTTTCCCCGATGTTCAGGCCCTCAGCATCACAGGCTCTCATCCAGGTGGCTCAGCCTGAGTTGGAACCTCTGGTGGTGGGTCTTTGACCATCACCCCCCAGCCAAGGTGTTGCATTTGTTTGTGCCCGACTCCAGAGCTAGCACTAGTCCTACCAGGAATCACCCGCAGCAAGCACTCACCTCCTCCTCCACATGACTGTTGCCTCTGCCCTTACCTTGGGGGCCCTCTTCCCTGCAGGCACTGCCCTCACCATGGGGGCCAATGTTGGCTTCTTCTATGGACTTTCACCATCCTTTGCTGCTTAGGCCAGCACCAGCCCCCGCCGATGCCTCATCCGATGACTCCACATCCATCGTCACCTCAGCCTAAGCCATCACCACAGCTGACGCCTGCTGGTCCTCCTCAAGATCCAAAGCCAGTGTCAGGTGGACCTATGCCTGGTTACCCTAAGCCAGCTTCCCCACCATCATACCCATCTCCCCCTTCCTCAGTACAGTTGTTCTCTGGTCTATAATCCACCCCCACCAGTGGATTATAATGTCCTTTTCTCTGCTTGGTGGTCTTTCATGCAGAATAAGGATACACCCAGGAGGCCTTCATACTCCCTGGGACCCCCCACCTCAGGACCTGGCCAAGGCAAGATCTAGCAACCCCCGTATCACAGGGTCTTCTGGAGGGTGCATTGGCATGGGCTCTGGCCAGCGTGTGGCGGATCGTCACCCCCCCAATGCCGGTCCCTGACAGTGAACCATCAGGGGATGATTCCTTTTTTTCTTCTTCAGAATCCTCTGAGAGCTCTGGGGCTTTTCTGAGGAGCAGAAGCAGTCTAGAGTGGCTCTTAAATCCCCTCCTGGTGACTTTACCTTCTTGATGTTATGCGTCATATCCAGTCTCTCATGGAATGAGAAATAGAGGAGCTGGACCCAGAGCGCCGACACTTAGCCATAGGTCTGTGGAAAAAGGAGACCCTCTCTTTGGTTGTGCCTCCTTTAATCAAGTCATAAGAGGACATTACCAAGATAGCGTGAAACCAACTTTCCTCCCCCTGGCTTTGCCCAAGAAAGCTGACTGCCTATATCATGCGCCGGTGGGTAAGCCCTTTTTAGGGGACCAACCCACAGCTGACTCCGTAGTCATGAAATGCAGCCCATGATCGGACTAAGAGGCCCAAACACCTTAGTACCCACCCTCCTGACAAGGAGTCTAGACAGCTGGATCAGTGGGGCAAGTGAATGTATGCCTCTGCCAGCCTGGCCATTCGAGCTATGAACTATTTAGCCCATATGGTGCAGTTCCAGAATGCCCTCTGAGATCTGGTGAGGGATCTGGTTCAGACTCTTCCTGAGGATCCTACCAAAACTCAGTTGGCCCCACTCTTAAAGTCAGGCTCAGATGTGGGTACTCATGTTCTATGTCCAGCATATGATACCGTAGATGTTGCCAGGTGTGGGGTAGCGACAGGGATCTGTCTTCATCCCCATTCATGGCTTAGAGTGCCTGGCTTTGCTTCTGATGTTCAAGCCAGCATCTTGGATGCCCCTTTTAGAGGCTCCATCCTGTTTGTGGGGGGGATGCCCAAGACATCATCTCCTGCCTCCAGGAGTCTGGCAAAGCACTTAGATCATTTCATTCCCTTTACCCATCTCAACCCTGGACTGCCCAGCATCAGTCCTTTTGTCAGTCCTATTGCCAGCCTGCCAAGGGCCAGCAGGTGAAGGTCCCCTTCAATCACAAGGCTCAAATCCCTCCAGCCACAGCGGCTGCTCCTAGGGGCCCATGAGCACCCACAACTACTCTGCACACCCCCGGGTCAACCGCCTGACTCCTTGCCCAACCACCCCCCCAGCAGAGATCTTGGGGAGGTGGTCGGGAGTTGGTACCCTCTTTACCTCAACAGGTGGTGAGCAGTGACCACAGATCAATGGGTGCTACAGCTTATTGAACACAATCACACCGTAGAATTTCTGAAATCTTCTCCAGAACACTCTCCCTGGCCCTCCCGGATTGTTTATTTTTATTTCTTTATTGATTTTAATCTTGGATTAACACCTTTTCAGAACAAGCTCATTACATAGGTTCCATGTCAGAGATGAGAAAAACAGTAAAAACATTAATGCTACAGGGTTTCAAAAGAAAGCAGATTTAACAAGTTTAGACTTTTGCAAAACAATTAAACTTAGCAATACAGATAGCATTGTGTAACACTCAGTAGTGTACAAGATAATCCTGCTTTTATTCAAGGCAGAACCCACCAAGATGATCCAAGATAAGGAGTTGAGGCCGGGGAGAAAATTATCAACCCAGAGGGTGTCGTTAGGTGAAAATAAGAATAGAGAAGAAAAAAGATTAGGGTTTGGGTATGGTCGGCAGAGGCTAGAGACGGATGGTGGGGGTGGGGAAGGAGGGAGAGGGGGAGGGCAGGATTTGGTCAGATAGTAATATATAGGGTGGAGTTATGGGAAGCATTTGCAGCTGGAATTTGAAACTAGATGACAACTTAGCATTTGTTTAGAAGGTCCAATTGTGTCCAGAGTGGAGATGTCAGGTGGGACAGTATTGAGCCAGTTAGGAGTATGGCTTGCAAAAGACCTTTGACCTAATGCGGTGTGGAAACACGAGGGGTTGAAAATCATAGTAATAGAACTTTGTGTGCAATGACTGGATTCAAAGTGGGCAAGTAGTTTCTGTACCCAAGGGGTACTAGGCCAAGACTTACTCTTTTTGCCACGAGGCAGGTTTGGTACTTAAAGGGGCACTGTCAGCCTTATCCCTTGTTTTATTGCCACAAAACAACAGTGTGCCTCTGTGGACACAGTGATCACATATGGTCCACAGAATACCCCTATATATAACATAATCAAGAATTCTTATCAATTTTCTTAGTTTTCGCAATATTTTACTTTCCCTCAGGTTCTCCATAAGTACGCTGTGCACGGAGCAGAAGCAAGATGGAAGCACATCGGGACACTATGCGCCGACACATACATCGATTTTGCACATGGCCATAATAAAAAGTTAAACACAGCATGTATTTTCAAATGCTGTACTAGAATGCCATTTTTAACTTGAAACCGTAGCTGGAAAAAAACCAAATGCATTTGAAAGGAGCTGCGAAATCTCGTGCATCTTGAGTGGGATGCTACTGCGCATGCGTGTGATTTGTCAAAGTCGTCCTGCTTCGCGCATCTGGCGAGATTTCGCAGCTCCTTTCAAATGCATTTAGTTTCTTTTCCAGCACTCGGTTTCAGTTAAAAAATGGCATCTCTAGTACAGCATTTGAAAATACATGCTGTGTTTAACTTTTTATTATGGCCATGTGCAAAATCAATGTATGTGCTGGTAGCACAGTGTCCGATGTGCTGCTCATCTTGCTTCTGCTTCCGGTGCACAGCATACTTATGGGGAACCCGAAGGAAAGTAAAATATTGTGAAAACTTAGAAAACTGTAAGAATTCTTGATTATGTTATATATAGGGATATTCTGTGGACCATATGTGATCACTGTGTCCACAGAGGCACACTGATGTTTTGTGGTAATAAAACGAGAGATAAGGCTGACAGTACCCCTTTAAGTTTGCCTGTAAGCTGGAGCCAATTAGCCTTAATTAAGATTAAGCACCTTGTTCCGCCCCATGATTTACCGACATTGGTCCATGACTTTGTGACCTCCCAGTTGGATTACTGTAGCGCCTTGTACCTAGGGCTTTCAGGTGTTGATATCCACCGTCTGCAACTGGTGCAGAATACGGCAGTGATGTTACTGACTGGGCATTCTCTATCTAGCCATATTACACCTGTGTTGCTTGCGCTGCACTAGCTACCAGTTCAGTGGTGGATCACCTTCAAGGTCAGTCTTCTGACTTGTAAAGCCCTACACAGACTTGGACCGAGCTACCTGCAAGAGCTTCTTCACCCTTACTGCTCCCTCTGCCCGCTCTGCTCCACCAACAAGGGATTGCTAGAGATTCCCACGGTCTGACTGCAGACATCTGGGGCATGAGCATTTGCTTTTGCTGCCCCCATCCTGTGGAATTCTCTACCTCGCCAGGTTCAAGAGTGCCAGACCATGGAGATATTTACATCTGCTTTTAAGACACATTTATTCAAATTGGCATTCTCCATAAACTGATTGATCTGTTGCTGTGCTGAATTTTAAACAGTTTGGTTTTATCTTTTATATATTTTTTGTTAAAGCGCTTTGGTTGTGGATTGTGCTATATAAATAAAGGTCATTATTATTATTATTATATTATTATTACCCTTTGGCCCATCTCCCCCTCGTCCAGGAAGAGATTCAGGCTCTCCTGCACAAGAGAGCCATAGAGCCCATCCCTCTGGCTCAAAGAGGAATGGAGTTCTACTCCCACTTCTTCCTCATCCCCAAGAAGACAGGGGATTTGAGGTCAATCCTGGAACTCATCCACCTGAACTTATACATAGAGTACAAGCACTTCAGGATGGTCACCCTCCAGGGACTACTGCCTCTTCTGCACCATAGGGACTGGCTCTGCTCCCTGGACATGCAGGATGCTGATCTTCATATCTAGGTCTTCCGGGCCCACCGCTGTTTCCTCCATTTTTGTTTTCAGTAGGACCATTTTCAGTTCCAGGCCCTCCTCTTTGTCCTTTCTTTGGCACCTCGGGTATTTAACAAGTGCCTTGCGGTGGTGGCCGTGGCTCTGAAGAGACGGGGCTTTTACGTGTCACCCCTACCTGCATGACTGGCTGCTATCATCTCCTTCCAGGGATCTCTTGCTGCAGACCTTGGAATGCACCTTTAGGCTTTTTCAGGTGTTAGGGATTACGATCAATCTGCCAAAGTCTTGTCTTTCCCCATGCCAGTGCTTTCAGTATATTGGGCCAATCCTGGACTCTTCCCAGGGCAGAGCTTTCCTGCCAGTGGACAGGGTGGAATGCTTGATAAAGTAGGCCTGTCTAGTCTTCTCCAGTCAACAGATCCTGACCAGAGTGTTCCTCTGTTTGTTGGGGAACATGGCAATGGCCATAGACATGATCCCCCTTGCCCGCCTGCATAGGAGGGTTCCCCAATAGACCCTTGAACTTCACTGGGACATACACACTGACGACCTGGATCAGCCAGTAATGGTCTCTGATCTGGTGAAGAGGACCTTGGAGTGGTGGCAGAACCCTTGAGAGCACCCACCAAATCAGCCACACAGCAAACGGAATGCAGTAATTACTGTTTTTATTTTATACCTTCCGAGTGCATGGTCACATCATCCCCAAAAGATCCTAATCAAGGTTCAAAAACATGTTCAGTATGGCAGATGCCATAAACATTATATTTCACTTAGGAAACTCTGAGCTTCGTCACACAAAATCCAGTGCTCGCTTTTTTACTCTGTTTGTGGCAGAACTCTGCCAGTCTCCTGCAAGGGATCCCCTTTTGGGCTGTATACCTTCAACAGATCCTCACAATGGAAGCCTCGGGTCTGGGGTGCTCACTTGGCCGACCACCAGGCCCAGGGGACCTGGTCCCAAGTGAAGCAGCATGTCCACATCAGTGTGCTGGAGATGCTGGCAGTTCTTTACACCCTGTAAGCCTTCTAGACCCACGTTCTTCCCAGCCTGCTGCTGGTGCAGATGGACAACATGTCTGTAGTGTACTACATCAACAAGCAGAGGGGCACTCACTCATACCCCCTTGGTCAGGAAACAGAATCTGGTACTGGGCCAACAAGCATGGCCTTGAACTCTCAGCCGTTCATATTCCAGGTGCCCAAAATGTCCTAGCTGACAGTCTCAACTTGTCCAGGTCAAGGGCTCATGAGTGGGAACTGTTGCCCTTGGTGGTCGAAAATCTCTTCCACAGGTGGGGCTACCCAGAGTTGAACCTTTTTGCGTCCCCACTCAATAAAAAACTGCTGCTTTTCTGCCCGCTCGATCTAGAGCCTGGAGTTTTCTGGCACAACACATTGTTCCTCTCCTGGAAAGGGAGGCTCTTGTATGCCTTCCCTCCCTTCCAGTTCCTGCAGGGGGTTCTTCTCAAGCTTCAGTTGGAAGGGGCAGAGACGATCCTCATAGCCCCCTATTGGCCACATCAGATTTGGTTCCCTCTGCTGCAGCAGCTGGCAGTGGAACCTCCAGTACCCTTGCCCCTGTGCACCAGATTGCTCTCCCAGGAACAGGGCACACTGGTCCATCCAGATCTCAGTTTACTGCATCTCCATGCATGGCTCATGCATACTTAGCTATTGCCCACTTTGGGGTTTCTTCATGGGTTGCTGATGTCCTGGTGGCTGCTAGGAAACCTTCCACTAGAGCCACCTATGCCTTGAAGTGGAAGTGCTTCTCCCTATGGCCCTCTGCTCACCACCTGGATCCTTTCGCCTGTCTAGTGAATTTGATTTTGGAGTATCTGCTCTTCCTTTCAGACTCTGGCCTGGGGCATTCCTCTCTTAAGGTGCACATTTCCACCATCTCTGCAAATCATGCACCTGTTGAGGACAAATCTATTGCCCAGCTAGAGGTGTTCCACACATTCTTGCAGGGTATCCTACATTTGAAGCCTCCCATCCAGGATTCTGTCCCTCCATGGGACCTCCTTTTCATGCTGGAAAAGCTCACTCTACCTCCCTTTGAGCTGGCTGCAAGTTGCGAGCTGCGCTTTCTGTCATGGAAAGCGTTCTTTTTGTATGGCATTACTTCTGCTTGGTGGATTTCTGAGCTTCAGACTCTGGTGTGTAAAGAGTCTTACTTGTTTTTTTCACAAAGACAGGGTGTCGTTGCGTACTAATCCTAAGTTTTTGACTAAGGTAGTGTCTGAGTTTACGTTAAACCAATCCATCCACTTGCCAGTTTATTTCACTGAGTATTCTAATCAGGGGGAGGCCTTACTCCATGTTTTGGATGTTCATTGGGTGCTTCAATATTATACCAGCTGCACCCAGACTGTTAGAAAAATTGATCAACAGTTTGTTTTGTTCACCCCCAAGAGAGAGGGGGCATCTCTTTTGAAACAGTGTTTGTTGAAATGGTTGGCTAATTGCATTGTTTAGTGCTACTGCTACTGTAGGTACAACAAGCCCTTGCCTGGGGCGGTGAAAGGTCACTCTACCAGAGATATGGCTCTCTGTTTCAAGAATCTGTCTGCTGCGGACATCTGTGAGGTTGCCACCTGGAGTTCTGTCCACACCTTCATTCGGCACTGCAGTCTGGACGTTGCTTCTAGACACAGGGCCAATTTTGGACTCGCAATCATTCAGTGACCTCTTTCCTGAGCTTTCTGCTGACGTCTACTGTCTCCTCCCAGCTGCCTTTTTGGTCAGTTCCAGTACTGTTTGTGACTCAGCCCTACCAGTGTTGCCTGCTGCAAGAGCCACCTTGAAGTAAGATAGTACAGTTATGGAAGAACTTACTGTAACAGTAGATCTTCGAGAGGAGCTCTTGCTGCAGGCGTTGCTTTCCCTCCCTCCTTCCCACTGAGTTTCTTCTTTCATGCATCTCTTCTGCTTATACCTTTTCCTTGGCTCTGAGGACCCACCTCAGTTCTCCATTTTGCCACCAGTTTGGGGTCTCTGGCAAGAGAACTGAGGTATGTGTGGGGGACCGCCCCCTTTATAGGATAGGCAGACATCGATGTGCTGATTTAGAGGGGGCAGTCACCCATGACAGACTGCTAGCTAGAAGTTTTCCATGTGGTCCTGGTGCCTAGAGGCTTCAGTCCTACCGGTGTTGCCTGCTGCAAGAGCTTCTCTCAAAAATCTGCTGTTACAGTAAGTTCTTATGTAATTATACTTTTTTATTTTGACTTCTTTACTGGAATCATCAATTATGATACAGTACATCATCTATACAAACACAGTTCTTTCAATTCTACTTACTCTGACACTTCACTTTTTACTAGTGTAATAAAGTCTTAGATTGGTTTATATAGCTACATTCAGTGGTTCCTTTTATGGTTATTGTGAGTTCCTACAAGTACCTGGTTTGTGCTCAGAACCTTACCTATCAATCTACAAACTGATACTTTTCAAGGTAAAATTATTTTAACAATGTAAATTACCACTGGTTTGGTTCATAAGCTATCCTTTTGAAATATGTAAAATAGTTATACAAATGTGTACTATACTTAACTTTGCATGTACTCTTCCTAAAGGGATTAAAACTTGACTTACTGTCATTTACATTAGAATTAATTTGCTAGTATTTGACATTGATATTTTCATGTTAGTGACAAATAAACCTTAAAGTATTCCTAATATAGAATTAATATAATCATCACTGAGCATCACTTGATCATCAAGGATTCATCAAAAAACATGCTGATTGAACTTTACAAAAATAATTAATAATCATCACTTGGTGATTTGAAAGTTACATGTTTGATGATTGTTATTAAGTTTTTGTTGACTGGGTAAATGTGCTAGACAAACATTGCCTATTTTCAGGCATGACCCGGGAGGTTACAGAACAATGATACAACAGCAGAACAATCAGACAGTAGTAAACAATGCAATATCCACAAGCATTACTTTTGAGCAATACAGTTTGGGAGGAAGTAGGTACAAGTCATGACACTTTGGGCTTAGACAGAGAGAATAAAATCAGACTCCTGCAGTGCAGGAGAAAGTGAATGTGACTCACCCAATCAGTAGAAGGTCGGGAGGGGGCACTTTATAGGAAGGAGCTTGAAAATATGTTGGTGAGAAAGATAACAAGTATCAGTAGAGAGAAATTGGGAGTCAGTTGCAGGTGCAGAAGTTGGAATCTCTTAGGAACTTGAGAAGTGCTTGTTTGAAACAGAAGTGAGGCTGCACAGCTCTGAGGTGGGATGGGCGAGCGAAGGTGGCAAAGGCCTGTTCACCCATATTGGTGGAACATCTTGGAACCACCCGGAGAGATTGCTCGCAGGAGTGCCGGGGGTAAGATTGTTTTGGGGGGGGGTCAACAGGGCTGCTAGGGCGGCTGGTTTGGAGGACCTTATAATGTTGTTAATCATGCATCCAAGTGCAAGTAGGTGGCAACAGGGAGAGGACCGCCAACCTAACTTGGTATATAGAAAGCAGTGGTGGGTCATTCAGGGGGAGGAGAGAGCAAACTGACATACATTGTATGACACATTCCATTTGAGCAGGTTTGAAGTGCTGGTCATGTAACAGGTGGTAATACCATAGATGAGGCTGGGAAGTAGTGTACTCCTAGCTATTGCGAGACTGGCAGCAGGAGTCAGAGAATATTTAATTTCGTAGGCCAGTCCAAGTTTGGCATTGACAGACTTGCAGACATTTGTGATGTGCAGACTGAAATCGAGGGCAAGGTCCAGAGTAACAGCAAGTTATTTGAAGGAGTTGACAGTAGAGAGGAGAGAGCCATCAGAGCTCTGGATGGTGAGGCCGGTTCTGCAGGATCTGAGCTTAGGCGAGAACCCAAATAGCATGGCCTGGGTTTTGCTGGCATTTAGGATGAGTCTGTTTTGTGTTAGCTAGGGCTGAAGTCTTCCAAAATCAGCAACCTGTTGTAAGTTGATCTCATCTATGCTGTGGGAGCTGGTATAGAGCACCATGTCATCAGCATAGAGATTAAATCACGATTCCGATCTAGATGATTATCTTAGATCATGATTGCCCCTGATGATCATATGGTAACATTTGATGATTAACAATGATCAGTGTTGGCTAACCTTCAAAAAGCATGATCAAGGCTGGCCCGGTGGCACTGAGGGTTGAGGTGCTGGACGCCAGTTATGAGTTGAACTTTTAAATAGCAGCAAACCCTTCTCCAAGTGTGGCGTTAACTTTGCTTCCAAGGTTTGAATTCAGACTCTGAGATGAAGCAGTCTTTAGGAACTGCAGAAACTTATAGGAATTCTTAAACAACAGTAATATATTTTGGCCAGCTACTTGATCAGATTTGTGAGACTTGGTTACTTATGAAGACTGCTAGCAATATCAGGTCTATCATGTTATTCAGTGACTTCTGCAAATGCTAATCCCAGCATGTGTACTAATACATACCTGTTTCCAAAGCATGTCAATCATTAATTCCATTTTTTGTTTCAGCAATAAATGGCTTTGTATATGAAAGTATACCAGTTATGGGATTTTGCCGTGATAACGTCGTTTTCTGGCACATTTCAAGTGTTGGTGCCCAAGATGACATACTCACAGTGCATTTCAATGGACATACATTTGAATACAAGAAAAGAAATGAAGATCTGTTGAATCTTTTTCCTATGAGTGGAGAAACTGTTAGTATGGAAATGGACAATATTGGTAAGTCAGCCTAAATGTGTGGTGTGGGAGATACGTGTATATGACTGGAGAAGCACTTTTAATGCCTTCAACCATTTGTTTTGCAATAAGGAACTGTTTTAAACAATTTTGTTTTGAATAAGGAATTGTTTTAAAGTATTTTTATTACAGATGTTGGGTTACAAACTGATGGTACTCGCATATAAACGAAAGTGCTTCCAGTACCCAGGGCAAGCAGAGTGAGGAAGGACAGGACTGTGGAGTTTAATTCTTGGCTGGTGGAGTGGTGTCACTCAAATGGCTATGGGCTGGTAGGGGATTGGGGGAACATATGGATCAGCAGTGACCTATATGCAGCTGACAGGTTGCACTTGAGTAGGGCTGGGGGGTCTTGAAGCAGAAGCTGGAGGAATACATAGCTTCCATAGGTCTTTTAAACTTGAAAGGAGGGGCGAGTGTGCAGGGTCACTAGGTAGGGGAGCTGACCCCCCCCCAAAACAGAAGGGATGGTAAGAAGAGGGTACCAGGAGGGGAAGGTCAGGAAGATGGGGTGTGGGGCAAGGAGAAGGAGGGAGCTGTGTGGAGAGTAGTCTCCCTGAATGCGAGGAGCCTGGGTAACAAACCAGCTGAGCTACAGGCTGTCTTAAGCATAGGGAGGGTGGACGTGGCAGCCATCATGGAGATGTGGGCCAGCTAACATCAGGATTGGGATCTGATGATTCCCGGGTACAGGGTGTATAGGAAGGACAGGGAAGTGGGGAAGGGAGGAGGGGTGGAAATTTATGTGAAGGATGGATTAGATGCACAAGGGATGAGGGAGAGGAGAGGAGAGGAGAGAGGAGAGGAGAGGAGAGGAGAGAGGAGAGGAGGGAGAGGAGGAGGAGGGAGGACAGGACAGAGATGCTGTGGATGCAGTTCCTGAACCCAAGAGGTAGGAAACTGAGGCTACGAGTGATGTATAGACCACTAACACAGTGCGAGGAGTTGTATTGGGAGTTGGCGGATCAGATTTGAAGGGTATGCAGTAAGGGGAGCGTGGTGATTGTCGGGGACTTCAACCTACCTGGAGTGGACTGGGGAACCCAGACCACCTCTAGCGCCAGGGAACAGGTATTTCTAGATACATTCCAGGATAGCCACCTGGTGCAGTTGATTGGCGAACCAACCAGGCTGGGTAACATATTGGACCTAGTACTATCAAACGGTGAGACAGTGAGGGAGCTATGGGTGGAGGACCCACTAGCTGGGAGTGACCACCTTTCAGTGTGTTTCAGGCTCAACATGAGCAGAAAGGCTGTGGGGTCAGTGACAAAGGTAGTGGACTTCAGAAGGGCGGATTTTGCGAGAATTAAGGAAATACTGAGAGGGCACCTTGGGGGATTAGGTCAGAAATGAATGCATATCAGAAGTGGGAACTCATAAAGGCTGGCCTGAGGGAGGCTACTGCAGCATCCACCAGGACTCTGAGCAAGAGGTCCAGGGCCATAGTGCCATGCTGGATGACCAGGAGTGTGTTAGAGGGGGTGAGGGCCAAAAAATCAGCTTTTAAGAGAATGAAAAGAACAGAGAGGGAAGAGGACAGGCAACTGTACACAAAAAAGATCCAAGGAAGTAACCAAGTTAGTAAGAGAGGCCGAGGCCACCAAGAAGCTGAGGCCGGCTTGGGGCATAAGGGAGGGGGAGAAGGAATTCTATAGATATGAGAGAGAGAAAAAAGAAGCTGTAGAGACCAGATAGTCCAAATCAGGAAGGGAGACGGGTGGGTGGAGAAGGAAGGGGAACAAGGGAAGTACTGAATGACTACTTCTGCTCTGTGTTCACGAGGGAGGTAGGAGGTCCACTATCCCCATGGACTGGAATGGTGGGAATGAGAGGGGAGGAGATGACTGACATGATGATTCTAGACAGCAAGATACTGGATGGTCTGAAGGCACTTAGGGTGGATAAGGCACAGGGTCCTGATGGCATTCACCCTAGGGTATTGAGAGAGATGGCAGAGGTGTTGGCCAGGCCACTGACAGACCTGTTCAACACCTCCCTGGACACAGGATGTGTACCGCTGGACTGGAGATTGAATCATGTGATGCTTATCCACAGGAGCGGCCCAAAGAATGAGTCGGGTAACTACAGACCTGTCAGTCTCACTTCCATAGTTCATAAACTCATGAAAGCAATCCTGAAGGAGAGACTGGTAACCTTTCTGGAGGTCAGTGATCTCCAGGATGGGCAGCAGCATGGGTTCATCTCAGGGAGATCATGCCAGACCAATCTGATAGAATACTACGACCGGGTCACAAGGAAGTTGGACAAGGGCCATGTGGTGGATGTTCTGTATTTGGATTTCAGCAAGGCCTTTGATTTGGTCCCTCATGGGCGACTAGAGGCAAAGCTGAAACAGGTAGGGGTGGGGGCTAAGATGGAGAACTGGATCAGGAATTGGCTAGCAGATAGACTATAGTGGGTAGTTGTGAGGGGGGGGTTCTCATCCCCCAAACCAGTGCCCAGTGGTGTGCCGCAGGGCTCTGTGTTGGGGCCAGTGTTGTTTGGACTGTTCATATCGGATATTGCACATGGGGTTGGGAGCAGGATCAGCTTGTTCACAGATGACACTAAAATGGGAGCTGTGATGGATGACATAGAAGGGTGGCAGAAGCTACAGAGGGATCTAACCAGACCTGAGGGGTGGTCAGTAAAGTGGCAGTTGAGTTTTAATGCAAAGAAGTGCAAAGTTATGCATGTCGGGACAAAGAACCCGAGGAGAGAATACTGGTTAGGAGGTGCAGTTAGGGGTCACTGAGGAGGAGAAGGATCTGGGGGGTCATAGAAATGGGGAGCATGAACAACTCTGTTCAATGCAGGAAGGCTGCGGCTAGGGCCAATAGGATGCTGGGGAGCATTGCACGGGGATTCTCATCCAGGAACAAGGAGCTGCTCATGCCCCTGTACAAGTCCTTGGTCAGGCTGTAGTTGGAGTTACTGTGAGTAATACTGGCGTCCATATCTGAGGAAGGATATCAAGCTGCTTGAGGCAGTGCAGCGTAGGACAATGAAAATGTTACAGGGGATGGAAGGCAGAACCTAGGAAGAAAGGCTGAGTCAGTTGAGTCTGTTCACCCTGGAGGAGAGAAGGGATCGAGGCACATGATTGTGTAACCCCCTTGCAAATGGGGGTTCCTAATGTGCCTCATGCCTGGTTGGTGTTCGGCGTTTAAGCCGCTTTGCGTGAGTGTCTGTGTGGCCTCCGTGTACTGTCCCTTTAAGGGCTGCTTGTTTGGCAGTCATAATTAGTCAGGGAAGGGGTTTTGCATGTTGCTATGCTCGAATCCCGCCTGGGTTGTAGAGCCTTCACTCCATTGCTGCCATCGTTACTTGTGCAGAGGGAGCCTGGCTAAAAGATGTGAATGTTTGCTTAAAATACTGTAAAATAATAATGATAATGTAGTTGTTCTAACCTGCCTTGCTTTGCAGCACAGATGGTTTTGATTGCCTCCTCCATTTTGGTCCAGAACTATTAAATTGGACCAATCAGTACTTTGGGACCCCACAGAACTGGTTGACCAATAGAGGAGCTGTTTGTAATTGAGAAAGGTATTATGGGCTATGGCGCTTTTTCTGCACCACTGAGGGCAGAAGAAAGTGACTGGCATGTGCCGCCAGCCAATAGGAGTGGGCAGCGCCCGATCTGAAGGAAGAGCCCCTTGCTGCTGGGGTCAGATGCGTTGTGGCTGAGGTGAGGAGAGGAGCTCTGTGCTTCTGCGCTGGAAGTGTTCACGCGGTAAGCGCGTGAAGGCCTGAAGCGGCCGTTTGCCTGTGAGAGGATTCAGATTAAATCCGCCAGCGTGCGGTCAGAGGAGGCTGTGTCCTACGCAGCTACCCACCAGGCTCGACCTGTTTGGAGGACTGGAGAATCGGCTAAATCGCACTCGGTCCGCGGGAGGAGTGAACAAAGCTGCCATTTGCAGTGCTTCAGTGACTGTGAAATCTGGAGAGCCTAGCAGCAGCTGCCTGGTGTGGTACCCCTCTGCTGTTGCTGTTGGAGTTTGCCATATAAATGTGTGAGGAGGCTCGTGGAGTTCAGGCTCAGCCCTGCTGGTGTTGAAGGACCCTGTCTTGTCTGGAGGTTGTGAGTACTGAATCAGGGTTGCTCCCTGCTAAATGTGCAACAGTAGTTCCAAACGGCATTGCTATACTGCTGACTGCTTAATTAAACTTTCTTTCTTCTCGTGAAGGGGCCCTACCAGCTGCCATGTTTGGACTAGCCGTTAGGGCTTGGGTACCCAGGGACAGTAAATCGTAGGGTTAGCCAGTGCACAGAGCCTAGGTATATAAGTATAGGTTAAGCCAATCAACTTGATCCCCCCTGTCCTTGTTATCTGCCCCTTTAATAAATAAGATTATCATGTTGCAACTACATCCTGGCTGGTTTGTGCATCCCTGGTGAACTGTTGCATAGTGACTGTGACATAACTGTATCTTACTTTACAGGGGGTCCCAGGAGCGAGCTGAGAGGTACTATCCGGGGGGGGTAAGTGAACTGGTGCAAAGAATTGTTGGTACCCAGTGTGAGCCCCTAGAGGGACAAGAAGGGGATTGCAGTAACCCAGAGGGCTGTAACCGAGGCGGTCTTGACCACGTTAACCCCAACCTCTGGGTGGAAGCACCCGTCAACAGATCTGGGCCCCTCACCGTGTCTCAGTGGAGGCAGGCAGGGGTAGTAGCCCTAAGGGTAGTGCCCCCTAGAGGTTACAAATTGGAGGCACCGCTGGGATTTGTGTCCCCTAGTGGCTCAGTGAGGAAATACCTCAGAAATGGAAAAAATGGAAGGGATTATGTTGGAAAAAATTAAACTGGGACCTATTAAAACCATGGTACACAGACTGATGGGTTGGGGTGAAGCTGAAGAGCTAGACTCCCAGAAGATTGTATTATTGTTAGATGTGCCCCTGGGTACCTCAACTGTTGATATTGTCTCTGTTGCTGAACGAGTAAAGTGTTTGGGTAAGGTTGAAGTGAAAGGGCCTATGGCTGATCTGCTTGACCAGACACTGCAGGTGTTACTCCTGTGCAGTGTGGCCATCGACCCTGAGAAGGTACCTCCTGTGATTTACCCAGAGGGTGCGTCCCAGGGGTGGAGGCTAATTCATATCCGAAGTGCGTCAATCACCCCGGGGGGTCTCCCCAGATGAATAGTTTTAAATACAAACTGCTTAAATTGTTAGCTGTGGAGGGGAGGACTACCCAGGAGTTGTTGCAAGCCATGGATTTGTCCAGTGATACTACCCCTCGGGTTTCGGCACCTCCTTGCCCGTCCAAAGTTCCGTGTTTTCTTCTGCCCTGGCAGTCCCATCCATACAGCTCGATTCCCACCGTAGTTAAAACTTTTCTCGTACGGTACCAGTGCCTTCCGGGAGGATGACCTGGAGGCTTGGATGGACTATGCCACCCTTTAGTCCAGGAGTGGCAATACTCTGAGGGGAGAAAGGAAGAGGCTGATGGAGAGTTTGCGGGTCCTGCCTTAGAAGCCATTAGATTCTTCCGGGCCACCCGTCCGAGAAGCCACCGCTGCAGGTATCTCTGCTTTAGAAGGGGTTTGGGAGTACAGAGACTGGTGAATTTACTATGGAAGTTCAGGTCTGCTAAGCAGTGGAGAAATGAAAACTGTCCGCTTTTGTTACTAGGTGGAGGCGGGCATTGCAGAAGACTTATAGAAAAGGAATCACTGCTACAGCCCTGAATCAGGTTGGTTAGAACATGTTTTAAAGTCTGCCAGATTCTCTAGTGTAACACTGCTGAAACTCAAGTTGCATGATCGGCGGGCCACCCCGCCTGAATATTGTCAATTAATGAGGGAAATTCGGGAAGTGGAGACTGATGAGGAGCGGTGGGAACCCTGTGTGGGGGGGTAGTGAACCCTAGTGGGACCCCTGAGTCTAACACCCCTGAGGAGGCTGGCTCACCTGGAGGGTCCAAGTGGTCCCCAGATTTTCCAGGTACTGTGGGAATGCGAGCTGTTTCCTCTGACCCCTACATGGAGGGTGAGTTGAGGGCCGAGATCAGGAATTTACGGGAACTGGTGAGGGACTTAAAGCAGTCTACTGTGTACCCTACTCGGCCTGGGGCCCCTGAGTCATGTAGAGCCCCGAACCTTAGCCCTAGAGAGCTTTCTCACTCCCCTCAGGGCCCCCCTCAGAATAGTGATCCCCGGGATCCCAAGTTTTGTTACCACCTGGGGAAGATGGGCATTTCCAGCCTGAGTGCCAGAGGCCGGAGAATTAGGAATGTTAACAGCAGACTGATCGCCCGACACACGCAGGCCCAGTCTCAGGCCCCCAAGAAAAGTTTTGTGACTCAGGCCCATGCCCGCCGGGCTACCAATGCTGCTACCCCCAACTGGTCTGATGTGGTCGGGCCGTCTATGGAGACCTGGGTGTGGGTAAATGGGATTCCCACTTGAGCTGTACTGGACAGTGGCTCCCAGGTGACCATCATGTTTCAGGACTGGTACCAAGCCCACTTATCTGAGGTGCCCCTGCAGCCTCTAACTGGTTTACATGTATGGGAGTTGAGTGACAAGGCCTATCCATATTTGGGGTACATCCGTGTCTGGTTGTCCTTTCCTGCAACTGTAAATGGAATAGATGAGAAAGTGGAAACCTTAGTTTTAGTTTGCCCACCCACTGAACTATACGATGCGGTGCCCTTGTTGATTGGGACAAATGCACACATGTTTGGACTATTGGCCCAATTGTGCTCAGAGAAGCGAGAATTCCAGACTGGGCGAGCTTTGAGCGTACCTGCTGTGATTCAAAAGGTCAAGGCCACTGAGAAGAAGGGTAGGCTGGAGGAACCTGAAGGCCCTGTGGGGATGGTGTGGAAAAAGGATCCGGCCCCCATGGTACTTGCCCCAAATGCACAATGTGTTCTGCATGGAGAGGTACGACTAAAAACAGATGTCAAGAATAAGTTGTTGATGCTGAATGCACCTGTGGAGGGAGGATTACCTGAGGGGTTGTTGCTCAAACTCAGCATTCTGCCAGCTAGAGCCCATGCTTACGTTAAGAGGGTGATGGTTTAAGTGCACAATGTGTCTGATAAAGAGATTCGTATAAGAAGAGGGTGCACCCTGGCCAGCGTTCATTGTGCAGATACTGCTGTACTACCAAATAAAAAGAGTTCCAGGACGGGTGATAGAGTTACTCCTGATCTGTTTGACTTCGGTGACTCCCCGCTGCCCGCCGACTGGAAACGAAGGGTCAGTGAGAGGCTTGCCCAGAGGGACCAGGTTTTTTCCCTGAAGGAGTGGGATGTAGGATGTGTACAAGGGGCTGAACATCACATCCGACTGCACATCGAAAGACCTTTTCGAGAGAGAGATCCCGACGTCTGGCTCCCGCTGATATAGATGATGTAAGGAGGCATCTGCAAGAAATGTTGGCTGCTGGCGTAATTCGAGAGTCTAGGAACCCCTATGCCCCCCCCATCGTAGTAGTGAGGAAAAAGAATGGGGCAGTTCGGATGTGTGTAGACTATCGCACTTTGAATAGATGGACCATTTCGGATCAATATACCATGCCACGCATACAAGACGCCTTGGATTGTTTGAATGGTAGTAAGTGGTTCTCTGTGTTGGATCTTCGGAACGGATACTACCAAATCCCGATGGCCCCAGACGACCGGGAGAAGACTGCTTTCATTTGCCCCTTAGGCTTCTAGAGTTTGTTCGGATGCCTCAAGGAATTTGCTTGCAACAGCCACTTTTCAGTGCTTGATGGAACGAGCTGTGGGGGACATGAACCTACTCGAGTGCTTGGTCTATTTAGATGACGTTATAGTGTTTGGCCGATCATTGGAAGAACACGAGCAACGATTATTCAAAGTCCTGGATCAGCTGGAGGATTTCGGCCTTAAGTTGTCTATCGACAAGTGTCAATTCTTCCAGACTTCCGTGAAATATGTGGGCCATATAGTGTCCACTGAGGGCATAGAGACTGACCCTGGCAAGGTGGAGGTGTTGACCACTTGGCCTTAACCCAGGAATTTAAAAGAGCTGCAACAATTCCTGGGGTTCTGTGGATACTATAGGCGGTTTGTCAGAGACTATTCACGAGTGAGTCGCCCCCTCCTTAATCTCACTCAGGGGTATCCACCTACTCACAAAAAGTATAAGAAGGGTGTGCACACTGACATAGAAAAGAAGTATTTTCGGCCAAACGATATGTTCGGGGATCGATGGACTGCTGAGTGTGAGGAAGCTTTTCACGACATCATATATCAACTTACCCATGCTCTAGTACTGGCCTATGCTGACCCAGTCAAGCCCTACATTCTTCATACTCATGCCAGTCTACAAGGATTGGGGGCTATGTTATACCAGGAGCACTCGAATGGACTGAGACCTGTAGCGTTTGCTAGTAGAAGTCTGACGCCTTCAGAGAAAAATTACCCCGTGCACAAACTAGTTTTTGGCTTTAAAGTGGGCCATTGTTGATCAGTTTCATGACTATTTGTATGGTGCCAAGATATTAGTAAAGACTGATAACAACCCTCTGACCTATGTACAGACCTCTGCCAAATTGGATGCTACTGGGCATAGGTGGCTCTCTGCCTTGGTCACCTACAATTACGCTGTAGAATACCGGGCGGGCCTAAACCATATAGATGCAGACGCTCTCTCTGGGAGGCCTGCGTTCCAGACTGAATGGGTCGGTTGTCTGAACCTGACATAAGAGCCTCTGCCAGAAATTTGATAAAGAAGAACAGGTGTCTCCTGACACGGTGGACTGTGTGGTAGATTGTTTGGGGCCGCCGGAAAACTGTATACCTGCTGCTTACTGTCACTTCTCTGCATTGGACACCAGCTCCCTGCCACAACTCAACAATGATGATCTCCAACAGGCTCAATCCTGTGATCCTATGATAAGAATGGCTGTAGAGGTTTTGCGGGCCGGAAGGGATGTATCCAAACTATGCTCCACTGACTTACGGACTACCTTGTTGTATAAAGAAGGGCCCAAATTAAAGCTGATCAACCAACTACTATATAGGGAGACTGTGAATAAGGAGGGCCGGGTACACCAACAACAACTGGTGTTGCCATCAGCCTTCAAAGAAATAGTCCTAAGGTCATTGCATAATCAAATGGGGCACCTGGGTATAGATCGAACACTTGACTTGGTACGGGCTTGATTCTATTGGCCGAAGATGAGTGCGGATGTGGAACAGTATGTCAAGACCTGTGGTCGTTGTTTGCAAAGAAAAGCATTACCCCGGAGAGCTGCTCCCCTGGTCAACATTACCACTAGTGCTCCTATGGAACTGGTCTGTATTGATTTCCTGAGTTTGGAGCCTGATCTGAAAAGTGTCAGCAACATATTGGTGGTCACTGATCATTTTACCCGGTATGCACAGGCTTTCCTGACCAAGGATCAGAGAGCAACCACGGTGGCTAAGATACTTATTGGGAACTTTTTCGTCCACTATGGGGCCCTGCAGTGGATTCATTCCGACCAGGGAAGGGACTTTGAGAGTCGGTTGATTAAGGAGATGCTATCTTTGTGGGGGGTACGAAAATCACGAACCACCCCCTATCATCCGCAGGGAGACCCTCAGCCTGAAAGGTTTAATCGTACATTGCTTGACATGCTGGGCACCTTACAATCAAAAGATAAATTGAGATGGAGCCAACAGATCAGCACTTTAGTTCATGCCTACAATTGTACGAAAAGTGATGCCACAAGGTTTTCCCCCTATCGACTGATGTTTGGGAGAGAGGCTAGATTGCCAGTGGATGTGTGTTTTGGGGTTTCCTCAATGGGGTGCGAGCAGACAACCATCTACAGCACGTACAGAGATTAAAGGCCCAATTAAACCATGCCTACCAACTGGCCCAGACCATGGCTGCTAAATGAAATCTGGCTAATAAGGAGAGATATGACAAAAAAGTGAAAACAGTAAAGTTGAGAGAAGGGGATAGAGTGCTGTTGAGAAATCTGGGACTGCATGGCAAACATAAGATTGCCGACAGATGGCATCACCTCCCTCATATTGTTGTGGGACAGCTGGCAGACCTACCTGTATATAAAGTGCGGCCTGAAAACAATTCGAATGATGTGAAAACCATACACAGAAATCATTTGCTGCCGATCGGGCAGATCTTGATTGAAGATGAACCCTCTACTGCCACTCCTTCCCGGCCTGTGACTAGATCTGTTGCTAAGAGAAGAACCAAGCCCGTGGAGCCTTCAACAAGTCCACCAAGGGAGCCTTGTCCCACCCCTCCTGCAGGAGGAGATGATCAACACTCAGTATCGGAAGATAGTGAAGGTGATATTGAATACTATCCCTCTTATGAACTGAGTCAATTGTTTCGGGGGCAATCCCCTTGTTAACTCGGGAACTGAAATTGGCCCGTCTGAACTGATTGAGCCTTCTACTTTGTCCCCAAAGGCAATGCCTCCAGAAGATGAATGGGGTAGCAGACAAGCTCAAGGGGCTGAGTCCTTAGGCCTGTATGAATTGTCTGGCCTGGCTGAATTATCTGACTTTTCAGAAGAAGAGCGTGAGATGGGGGAATAAGCCAGTGATATGCCCCGAATTGGAAGAGTATATTGAATGCCCTGATGGTTCCCCTCTAGTACCTAAACCGCCCCCAGATGAGCCTGGTGGGGTGGGTTCAGGGATAGAAGGTCAAGTCCCTAATAGTATTATAGGCACTGAACCTGTTCCCCTTGAGGAAATTCCCATTGCTAATGTCACTGATACTGAAGTGGAGTCAGGGCCTGGTCTAGGATCACCCGAGACCCATAGATGATCCGGCCATAATAAAGTTGAGCTATGAATCTCTGGGTCAGCCAGTGGACTTGCCCTTGAATTTGGTTCATAAGGGGGTATATGTGTCCCTGAGTTCTTTGCCTAAGTTAGCCTTGAGGGATAACTCCAGATTGTTAGTAATGCCTTTTGAGTGTGGCATCCCTGCCTCGGGGAACCCGCCAGTAACTAAAAGAGAGGGATTCCCTTAGTCCTGGTGTCATGAGCAGGAACCCATGACCTGAATTAAAGAGGAACAAGACTTTATACGTATAATGTGTATAAACTATAGTACACTGTCAATCTAATATTCATGTATGGAAGGTGAAATGTGATATAGTGTTAATTGGGATGTTCGCCTAAATGGCCTCAAGGGTAATTGCTTGACGCAGACGCCAAGCTTTTCAAGGCCAGGGAGGGTGTAACCCCCTTGCAAATGGGGGTTCCTAATGTGCCTCATGCCTGGTTGGTGTTCGGCATCTAAGCCACGTTGTGTGAGTGCCTGTGTGGCCTCCTCGTACTGTCCCTTTAAGGGCTGCTTGTTTGGCAGTCATAATTAGTCAGGGAAGGGGTTTTGCATGTTGCTATGCTCGAATCCCGCCCGGGTTGTAGAGCCTTCGCTCCGTTGCTGCCATCGCTACTTGTGCAGAGGGAACCTGGCTAAAAGATGTGAATGTTTGCTTAAAATACTGTAAAATAATAATGATAATGTAGTTGTTCTAACCTGCCTTGCTTTGCAGCACAGATGGTTTTGATTGCCTCCTCCATTTTGGTCCAGAACTATTAAATTGGACCAATCAGTACTTTGGGACCCCATAGAGCTGGTTGACCAATAGAGTTGCTGTTTGTAATTGAGAAAGGTATTATGGGCCATGGCGCTTTTTCTGCACCACTGAGGGCTGAAGAAAGTGACTGGCATGTGCCGGCAGCCAATAGGAGTGGGCAGCGCCTGATCTGAAGGAAGAGCCCCTTGCTGCTGGGGTCAGATGCGTTGTGGCTGAGGTGAGGAGAGGAGCTCTGTGCTTCTGCGCTGGAAGTGTTCACGCGGTAAGCGCGTGAAGCGGCCGTTTTGCCTGTGAGAGGATTCGGATTAAATCCGCCGGCATGCGGTCAGAGGATGCTGTGTCCTGCGCAGCTACCCACCAGGCTCGACCTGTTTGGAGGACTGGAGAATCGGCTAAATCGCACTCGGTCCGTGGGAGGTGTGAACAAAGCTGCCATTTGCAGTGCTTCAGTGACTGTGAAATCTAGAGATCCTAGCAGCAGCTGCCTGGTGTGGTACCCCTCTGCTATTGCTGTTGGAGTTTGCCATATAAATGTGTGAGGAGGCTCGTGGAGTTCAGGCTCAGCCCTGCTGGTGTTGAAGGACCCTGTCTTGTCTGGAGGTTGTGAGTACTGAATCAGGGTAGCTCCCTGCTAAATGTGCAACAGTGGTTCCAAACGACATTGCTATACTGCTGACTGCTTAATTAAACTTTTCTTTCTTCTCTGCGTGAAGGGCCCCTACCAGCTGCCACGTTTTGGACTAGCCATTAAGGCTTGGGTACCCAGGGGCAGTAAATCGTAGGGTTAGGCCTGTGCACAGAGCCCTAGGTATATAAGTATAGGTTAAGCCAATCAACTTGATCCCCCCTGTCCTTGTTATATGCCCCCTTTAATAAATAAGATTATCATGTTGCAACTACATCCTGGCTGGTTTGTGCATCCCTGGTGAACTGTTACATAGTGACTGTGACATAACTGTACCTTACTTTACAGGAGGTCCCAGGAACGAGCTGAGAGGTACTATCCGGGGGGTAAGTGAACTGGTGCAAAGAATTGTTGGTACCCAGTGTGAGCCACTAGATGAACAAGAAGGGGATTGCAGTAACCCAGAGGGCTGTAACCGAGGCGGTCTTGACCGCATTAACCCCAAGCTCTGGGTGGAGGCACCCGTCAACGGATCTGGGCCCCTCACCCTGTCTCAGTGGAGGCAGGCAGGGGTAGTAGCCCTAAGGGTAGCACCCCCTAGGGGTTACAATTGAAACTTTCAGATACTTGTGGTGGATCAACAAATCAGACACAGAGTTAAGCTGAAAAAGGAAAGGGACACAGGCTAAGATTGTAGGGAGGCAGGTTCAGGAGGGAGATGAGAAGGCATTATTTCACTGAGAAGGTGGTGTCGAAATGAACAATCTACTGGAGGAGGTGGTGGAATGTAGGACAGTGGGGAGTTTCCAAGGAGCATGGGACAGGGCAAGGAGGGGGGCTGTGTAAAAGACTGAACAGTTTCAGGAGGGGAAGGGCGGTTTGGGGGAGGGGCAGCTGCAATATAAGGGTGCTAGCTGTGCATAGGAGCAGTCTTGATAGACCATGAGGCCTATTTCTGCTGGCAAGTTTTCGTATGTTCATAAACGTCCATTGTAGGGAGGATGATGGACACTATAATGAAGGAAAGGTTAGCAACATTTCTGGAGGTGAACAGACTCCAGGACAACAGCAAGCATGGGTTTGTGTCAGGCAGATCCTGCCAGACAAACCTGGCTGATGTTTATGACTGGGTGACCAGGGCACTGGACAGGGGCCAAGCAGTAGATGTCCAGTGCCTGGACATCAGCAAGGCCTTTGATTCCGTACCACATGGGAGGCTGCTTAGCAAATTGAGATACCAGACAGTAGGGGAGAAATTGGTGGACTGAGTAAAAAACTGGCTACAGGACAGGCAGCAGAGAGTGGTGGTGGGAGGTGAACTCAGCTCCAAGAGCTGTAACCAATGAAGTGCCACAGGGCTCGGTACTGGGTCCAGTGTTGTTCTGCATATTTATAACAGACATCTCACATATCATTAAGAACAAGGTCAGCCATTTTGCAGATGACACGAAGATTGGGGCAGTGGTGGATGATGCAGAGGGGTGGAAAGGACTGCAGGGAGATCTAGCTGATCTTGAGTACTGGTTGGAAGCATGGCAGCTGGAGTTTAATGCAAAGAAGTGCAAATTCATGCACTTAGGAGCAAGAAACCCAAGGGATGGTTATTGGTTGGGGTGGTACAGTTGTCCACTACAGAGGAGGAAAAAGATCTGGGGGTGTTTATAACAGGGGAAATGAACCACTTAGCGCAGTGTAGGAAAGCAGCAGCCAAAGCTAACAAGATGCTCTTCCTTCCTCCTATCCTCTTTCAAGACACTATATGCCCATTTGGTCAAGGAATTTTGCTACTGCTTCCCTCGATCCTAGATTTCCCCTGCACCTACGACGCACCTTGATGGCGTCTGTCTTCTTTGCCATGCCTGGCCTTGTGGCCTCTCCTTCACATTTCTACTAGTATTTGTTCCGCTCTGCTATCTAATTGTGCTCTCCAGCCTCCTGTCCTGTGTCCCCTCTGTGGCTTTTATCTCTCACCCTTGTACCTTCAACCACCCTACCTGTACTCCACTTCCCCCCTGCCCTGTTTACACTGATTATGAACACACTGACTTTTTTCTTGTTTCACAAGGCACTATATGTAATATACCATTACCTGTTGTCCTCGCAGAGTTCACCTAGCTACTGTTGTTAGACACATTACTATACTATGAAGGAAATGAACCACTGTTCTTCATTTGTGTCTCCGTTAAAGTATTGTGTTACTGTATTGTATAGTATTATTAGGGTGTTATGTTGTGACTGTTTATAAATTGTATATCCTGTGTTCCTGTGATAACCAGGTCCATCTTGTAAATAAGCTCTGCTCAATGGTGTTCGCCTGGATAAATAAAGATTTTGATTGATTGCTTGATTGATTGATGCTGGGGTGTATAGCAAGGGGAATTACCTCCAGGCGAGGAGAGATCATCCTACCATTGTGCAGATCATTAGTGAGACCACACTTGGAGTGCTGCATGCAGTACTGGTGCCCCTGCTTGAAGAAAAATGTCAAACTACTAGAAGGGGTTAAATGCAGAGTAACCAGGATGATCCTTGGGCTAGCTGCACACTTCAGCAGACTTGATAGACCATATGGCCTATATCATCTGGCATTTTTTGTATGTTCATAACAACAGAGTACATAACATCTTATTTATTGAGCATAACAATCAAACCTACAGTACCTATAAAACAAATTTAGTACATTTGAAAAACAATTTAAAATGATTAAAGCACCCTTATCACTGCTAAGTGTCTTACTACCCTATAGGTACACTGTACACACCATATTCATATCCCTTTGAGAATACGTCCCTGGTATATAGTCCCCCACCACCACCACCACCATTTTTACGTCCTTTTGAGAACATGTACCTGGTATATAACTAAGACACACACACCACCACCACTGCCACCATATTCACATCCCTTTGAGAACCTGTCTCTGGTAGTTAACTCTCCCCCACCACCACCACCATAACCATACTCACATATCTTTGAGAACTTGTCCGTGGTATACAGTTACCCCCACCACATTTACACCCCTCTGAGTACTTGCCCCTTGTATATAGCTTCGACCACCACCATCATATTCACATCCGTATGACAACTTGGCCCTGGTTTATAGTTTTTCCACCACCACCACCACCACCATACTCACACCCCGTTGAGAACTTGTCCCTGATATATAGTTATTCCCCCCTCCAACCAGCACCACCACCATGCTCCCATCTGTTTGAGAACTTGTCCCTTTTATATAGTTCCCCCACCACCACATTTACTAAACACACTCACACTCACACACACACTACCACCATAGTTACCAAACACACACACACACACACTCACTCACTCACTCACTCACACTCACACACACACTACCACCGCCACCATACTCACGTTTATTTGAGAACTTTTCCCTGGTGTGTGTGTGTGTATGTGTATGCATATGTATGTGTATGTATTGTATATGTATATCATCTGTATATTCGGGTTGTGTAAGCACCTTAATGTTAAACCCCAATATTTGCACCCTAATAACTTTGCCCCCATTGAATTGATTTACATGAAATTTGGAAAGCACAGCCTTTGTCCTAGGATCTCTCGATCCTGAAAATTTCACGTAGGTCAGTTCAGTGGCAGCAAAACTGCAGATGAGCAAAAAACATCAAAGTCTCGGTTTTTAAGATTTTTTTTTTGTTCCCCAATAACTGAAAAAATATAAGGATTTGAGACATGAAACTTTAAGGTTTGATAGAGTTTGGCCTAATGTACGTGCTTTTGTTGTTTTTGCCTCACACAGTTAAGCAGTTTTTTAAATTATTTAAGAATAAAGTTCCGTTTGTCAGCTTGCGCAGGTTAAAAAATCAGTGTTCTATGGATAACTGAATTTTTCAGAAAGCGTGATGCCCTGTTGTCGTATTTCGTTATGTGTGTTGTATCATACACTGAGGTATATCATATAGAACAATGCCACAGTATATGATATGACACACACAACGGAAAAGCAAGCCCTATATGTAAGAACATTTTCCCTGGTGGCTAGTAGTCCCTCCCCCACCCGAATTCTATATATATATATATATATATATATATATATATATATAATATTTTCCCTGTGTGCCAAGTGGTCCCTCCCTACCCCAACACCCCCCTAAATGTTATAAAGTTTCCCCTGCTCTTTAGTGGTCCCTCCCCCACCCCATCACCCGCTGGTTATGTCCTATTAGCATATTTTGCTATCCCCATTGTTTTATTTCATTTCCCGAGTGTCTAGTGGCACTCCCACCCTTTGATTGCTGACCCTGTTTTTTTTGTTCAATTTCCTTGGTGTCTAGTGGCACCCCTACCCTCTGGTTGCTGCCCCCCTGGTTTTGTTTAGTTTCCCTGGTGTCTATAGGCACCTCCACCTTCCAATTGCTGTCCCCATTGTTTTGTTTTGTTTCTCTAGTGTCTAATGGCATTCCCCACCCTCCGATTGCTGTCCCCATTGTTTTGTTTAGATTCCCTGGTGTCTATCGGCACTTCCCACCCTCCAATTGCTGACCCATTGTTTTGTTTTCTTTTGTTTCTCTAGTGTCAAATGGCCTCATCCACCCTCCGATTGCTGTCCCTGTTGCTATTGTTTTGTTTCTCTAGTGTCTAATGGCATCCCCACCCTCCAATTGCTGTCCCCATTGTTTTGTTTTGCTTCTCTAGTGTCTAATGGCATCCCA
Source organism: Neoceratodus forsteri (assembly GCA_016271365.2). Taxonomy (NCBI): domain Eukaryota; kingdom Metazoa; phylum Chordata; order Ceratodontiformes; family Ceratodontidae; genus Neoceratodus; species Neoceratodus forsteri. The sequence continues at coordinate 648,139,056 of CM057458.1, read as the reverse complement.
GACCCTCTGTTTGCTGTCCCCATTGTTTTGATTTGTTTCTCTAGTGTCTAATGGCATCCCCACCCTTCGATTGTTGTCCCCATTGTTTTCTCTAGTGTCTAATGGCATCACTCACCCTCCGATTGCTGTTCCCCTTGTTTCATTTAGTTTCCTCGATGTCTATAGGCACCTCCCACACTCCAGTTGTTGTCCCCATTGTTTTGTTTGTTTCTCTAGTGTCTAATGACATCCCCTACCCTATGATTGCTGTCCCCCATGTTTCATTTAGTTTCCCTGATGTATAGAGGCACCTCCCCACCCTCCGATTGCTGTTCCCATTGTTCTGTTTTGTTTCTCTAGTGTCTAACGGCATCCCCCACCCTCCGGTTGCTGTCCCCATTGTTTTGTTTGGTTTCTCAAGTGTCTAATGGCATCCCCATCCTCCAATTGCTGTCCCCATTGTCTTGCTTTGTTTTTTTAGTGTCTAATGGCATCCCCACCCTCCGATTGCTGTCCCCATTGTTTTGTTAAGTTTCCTTGGTGTCTATAGGCACCTCACACCCTCCAGTTGTTGTCCCCATTGTTTCATTTTGTTTTGTTTCTCTATTGTCTAATGGCATCCCCCACCCTACAGTTGCTATACCCATTGTTTTGTATTGTTTTGTTTCTCTAGTCTCTAATGGCCTCAGTTACCCTCGGATTGCTGTCCCCATTGTTTTGTTTTGTTTCTCTAGTGTCTAATGGCATCCCCCATCCTCCAATTGCTGTCCCCATTCTTTTGTTTTGTTTTATTTCTCTAGTGTCTAATGGCTTCCTCACCCTCCGGTTGCTGTCCCCATTATTTTGTTTTGTTTCTCTAGTGTCTAATGGCATCCTCCACCCTCTGATTGCTATCCCCATTGTTTTGTTTTATTTCTCTAGTGTCTAATGGCATCCCCTATCCTCCAATTGCTGTCCCCATTGTTTTGTTTTGCTTTCTTTCTCTAGTGTCTAATGGCATCCCCCACCCTCCGATTGCTGTCAACATTGTTTGTTTTGTTTTATTTTGTTTCTCTACTGTCTAATGGCATCCCCCACCCTCCAATTGCTGTCCCCATTGTTTTGCTTTGTTTTGTTTCTCTAGTGTCAAATGGCCTCACCCACCCTCTGATTGCTGTCCTCAATGTTATTTTTTGTTACTCTAGTGTCTGATGGTATTCCCCACCCTCCGAATGCTGCCCCCATTGTTTTGTTTTGTTTCTCTAGTGTGTAATGGCATCCCCAGCCTCGAATTGCTGTCCCCATTGTTAGACTTTGTTTTGTTACTCTAGTGTCTAATGGCATCCCGTACACTCCAATTGCTATACCCATTGTTTTGTTTTGTTTTGTTTCCCTAGTGTCTAATGACATCCCCCACCCTCCAATTGCTGTCCTCATTGTTTTGTTTCTCTAGTGTCTGATGGTATCCCCCACCCTCCAGTTGCTGTCTCCTTTGTTTTGTTTTGTTTCTCTACTGTCTAATGGCATCCCCCACCCTCCAATTGCTGTTCCCATTGTTTTGTTTGGTTTCTCAAGTGTCTAATGGCATCCCCATCCTCCAATTGCTGTCCCCATTGTCTTGCTTTGTTTTTCAAGTGTCTAATGGCATCCCCCCCCCTCCGATTGCTGTCCCCATTCTTATGTTTTGTTTTGTTTCTCTAGTGTTTAATGGCAACACCCACCCTACAATTGCTATCCCTATTGTTTTGTTTTGTTTCTCGGGTGTCTAAAGGAATCCCCCACCCTCTGATTGCTGTCCATGTTGTTTTGTTGTGTTTCTCTAGTGTCTAATGGCATCCCCCACTCTCCAATTGCTGTCCCCAGTGTTTTGTTTTGTTTCTCTAGAGTCTAATTGCATCCCCCACCCTCCAATTGCTGTTCCCATTGTTTTGTTTTGGTTTGATTCTCTAGTGTCTAATGACATCCTCCACCCTCCGATTGCTGTCCTCCTTGTTTTGTTTAGATTCCCTGGTGTCTATCAGCACCTCCCACCCTCCAATTGCTGACCCATTGTTTTGTTTTCTTTTGTTTCTCTAGTGTCAAATGGCCTCACCCACCCTCCGATTGCTGTCCCTGTTGCTATTTTTTTGTTTCTCTAGTGTCTAATGGCATCCCCACCCTCCAATTGCTGTCCCCATTGTTCTGTTTTGTTTTGTTTCTCTAATGTCTTAATGGCATCTCCCACCCTCTGATTGCTGTCCTCGTTATTTTGTTTTGTTTTGTTTGTCTAGTGTCTAATGGCATTCCCCACCCTCCAATTGCTGCCCCCATTGTTTTGTTTTGTTTCTCTAGTGTGTAATGGCATCCCCAGCCTCGAATTGCTGTCCCCATTGTTAGACTTTGTTTTGTAACTCTAGTGTCTAATGGCATCCCGCACACTCCAATTGCTATCCCCATTGTTTTGTTTTGTTTTGTTTCCCTAGTGTCTAATGACATCCCCCACCCTCCAATTGCTGTCCTCATTGTTTTGTTTCTCTAGTGTCTGATGGTATCCCCCACCCTCCAGTTGCTGTCTCCTTTGTTTTGTTTTGTTTCTCTACTGTCTAATGGCATCCCCCACCCTCCAATTGCTGTTCCCATTGTTTTGTTTGGTTTCTCAAGTGTCTAATGGCATCCCCATCCTCCAATTGCTGTCCCCATTGTCTTGCTTTGTTTTTCAAGTGTCTAATGGCATCCCCCACCCTCCGATTGCTATCCCCATTCTTATGTTTTGTTTTGTTTCTCTAGTGTTTAATGGCAACACCCACCCTACGATTGCTATCCCTATTGTTTTGTTTTGTTTCTCTGGTGTCTAAAGGAATCCCCCACCCTCTGATTGCTGTCCATGTTGTTTTGTTGTGTTTCTCTAGTGTCTAATGGCATCCCCCACTCTCCGATTGCTGTCCCCAGTGTTTTGTTTTGTTTCTCTAGTGTCTAATGGCATCCCCCACCCTCCAATTGCTGTTCCCATTGTTTTGTTTTGGTTTGATTCTCTAGTGTCTAATGACATCCTCCACCCTCCGATTGCTGTCCTCCTTGTTTTGTTTAGATTCCCTGGTGTCTATCAGCACCTCCCACCCTTCAATTGCTGACCCATTGTTTTGTTTTCTTTTGTTTCTCTAGTGCCAAATGGCCTCACCCACCCTCCGATTGCTGTCCCTGTTGCTATTTTTTTGTTTCTCTAGTGTCTAATGGCATCCCCACCCTCCAATTGCTGTCCCCATTGTTCTGTTTTGTTTTGTTTCTCTAATGTCTTAATGGCATCTCCCACCCTCTGATTGCTGTCCTCGTTATTTTGTTTTGTTTTGTTTGTCTAGTGTCTAATGGCATTCCCCACCCTCCAATTGCTGTCCCCATTGTTTTGTTTTGTTTTGTTTCTCTAGTGTGTCATGGCATCCACCACCATCCAATTGCTGCCCCCATTATTGTGTTTTACTTCTCTAGTATCTAATGGCCTCACCCACCCACCCTCTGATTGCTGTCCCCATTGTTTTGTTTTGTTTTGTTTTGTTTCTCTATTGTCTAATGGCATCCCCCACACTTCAATTGCTGTAGCCATTGTTTTGTATTGTTTTGTTTCTCTAGTGTCTAATGGACATACCTACCCTCTGATTGCTGTCCCTATTGTTTTTATTCTCTAGTGTCTAATGGCATCACCCACCCTCCGATTGCTGTCCCCATTGTTTCGTTTTGTTTTGTTTCTCTACTGTCTAATGGCATCCCCCACCCTCCAATTGCTGTCCCCATTGTTTTGTTTAGTTTCCCTGGTGTCTATAGCCACCTCCCACCCTCCAATTGCTGTCCTCATTGTTTTGTTTTGTTTTGTTTTATTTCTCTACTGTCTAATGGCCTCACCCACCCTCCAATTGCTGTCCTCATTGTTTTGTTTTGTTTTTCTAGTGTCTAATGGCATCCCCCACCCTCCGGTAGCTGTTCCCATTGTTTTGTTTTGTTTCTCTAGTAGTGTCTAATGGCATCCCCCACACTCCGATTGCTGTCGCCATTGTTTTGGTTTGTTTCTTTAGTGTCTAATGACATCCCGCACCCTCTGATTGCTGTCCCCTTTGTTTTGTTTTATTTTTCTAGTGTCTAATGGCATCCCCCCTTCAATTGCTGTCCCCATTGTTTGGTTTTGCTTTGTTTCTCTAGTGTCTAATGGCCTCACCCACCCTCTGATTGCTGTCCCTATTGTTTTGTTTTGTTTCTCTAGTGTCTAATGGCATTCCCCACCCTGCGATTTCTGTCCCCATTGTTTGTTTTGATTTGTTTTGTTTCTCTACTGTCTAATGGCATCCCCCACCCTCCAACTGCTGTCCCCATTGTTTTGTTTAGTTTCCCTGGTGTCTATAGGCACTTCACACCGTCCAATTGCTGTCCCATTTGTTTTGTTTTGTTTCTCCACTGTCTAATGGCATCCCCACCCTCCGATTGCTGTCCTCATTGTTTTTGTTTTGTTTCTCTACTGTCTAATGGCATCCCCCACCCTCCAGTTGCTGTCCCCATTGTTTTGTTTAGTTTCCCTGCTGTCTATAGCCACCTCCCACCCTCCAATTGCTGTCCCGATTGTTTTGTTTTGTTTTGTTTTGTTTTATTTCTCTCGTGTCTAATGGCCTCACTCATTCTCCAATTGCTGTTCCCATTACATAGATACACAGATACATAGACATTGTCAGCAGATAAGGGCCTATTGCCCACCCGGTTTGCCCATTTAAGCTTGTAAGTTCAGTTTATGTTTTTCTAGAAGTCTGTTGCCCCTTACCCCTGACCTCCAGAATTCCTTTATGTCTATCCCATGCATTCTTAAATCCAGTGATTGTTTCAGCCCCCACCACTTCCTCTGGCAGGGTGTTCCACTTGTCCACCACCCGTTCTGTGAAGAAATTCTTCCTCACATTTCCTCTGAATCGTCCTTCCTCCAACTTCATCCCATGCCCTCTAGTCCTGGAACATCTTTTCACTAAAAATAGTTATTCCTGCACCTGTTCCTCCCTGTAAGATACTTGTATGTCTCTATCATTCCCTCTCTCCCTCCTCTCCTCCAGGGAGTACATGTTCAGTTCCTTCAACCTATCTTCATAGGACTTGTGATGCAATCCATGCACCATCTTTGTTGCCCTCCTCTGAACCTTCTCTACCCTGTCTATGTCCTTATGTAGCTAAGGTTTCCAGAACTGTACACTGTACTCCAGGTGGGGCCTCACTAGTGTCTTGTATAGTGGAATTATGACCTCCCTTTTCCTGCTGGTGATGCCCCTGCCTGTGCATCCTAGCATCCTATTTGCTTTACCTGCTGCCTTGTAACACTGTTTCCCTACCTTGAGGTCATCAGAGATGAGAACCCCAAGATCCCTTTCCTGCTTGATGCATGCTATCTCTCGCCCCCAACTGGTATATTGTGCCAGGGTTTTTGTGCCCCATATGCATTATCTTGTACTTCTTTGCATTGAATTTCAACTGCCAAACCCCTGACCATTCTTCAAGTTTCTGCAGGTCCCTTCTCATTCTGTCTACATCTTCTGGTGTGTCTACTCTGTTACAGAGCTTTGTGTCATCAGCGAACAGTGAAATTCTGCCTTCTAGGTCCTGCGTAATGTCACTGATGAAGATGTTGAATAGGACCGGTCCCAGCACTGATCCCTGTGGTACCTCGCTGGTCACTCTTCCCTCTGTGGAGTGACAGCCATTTGCCACCACCCTCTGTGTCCTGCCACCCAGCCAGTTACCTACCCACCACATTACTGTCCTGCCCACACCCATATTCCCCAGTTTGTATAATAGTCTTCTATGTGGCACAGTGTCAAAGGCCTTACTGAAGTCCAGATAGGCCATGTCCACTGCCCTCCCTGATCCACCTCCTAGTCACCCAGTCAAAATTCAACGAGGTTGGTCTGACATGACCTCCCCTGGTGAAACCATGCTGCCTTGGTCCTGTGGTCCATTGACAACCAGATGCTCCACCAATCTCTCCTTCAGTAGTGCTTCCATGATCTTCCCCACTACCGAGGTGAGGCTGACTGGTCTGTAGTTCCCTTCCTCTTTGTTCCCACTTTTGTATAAGGGGACTACATCTGCTGTCCTCCAGTCTTTGGGTACATCCCCTGTTTCCAGTGATCAGCTAAACAGGATAGCCAGAGGTTCAGCCACCACCTCTCTTAGTTCTTTAAAGACCCTGGGGTGCACCCCATCTGGCCCCATTGCTTTATTAACTCTTATTACTTCCAGTTCCTTAAGGACCCTTTCTCGTGTAAAGGGACTTGTGTCCATTTCTACACCATTCTCACCCCTTGTACTCCCTTCAGACCCATTATCCTCCTCCTCTTCCTCAGTAAAGACTGAACAGAAATACCTGTTCAATATGTCAGCTTTACTGTTGTCATCCTCCATGGGGCCCCCATCCTCCCCCTTCAGTCTCACTATTCCTCCCTTTGCCTTTCTTTTTTCACTTATGTACTGTACCTGTAAAAGGTTTTGTCCCATTTACCCACTGATTTTGCAATGTGCTCTTCTGTCTGAGCTTTGGCTTCCCTTACTGACCTCTCTGTCTCCCTTTGCTTCTCCTGGTACTTCTCCCTATCCCCTTCTGCCTGTGTCTGTTTGTATTGCCTGAATGCAATCCTTTTGGCTTTCACTTTCTTTGCTACCTCTTTGGAAAACCATAATGGTCTCCTCTTCCTTTTCCTCTTGCTAACCTGCTTAATGCATAATTCTGTTGTTCTTGTAATCCCCATTTTAAATACTGCCCACTGTTCCTCAACCCCTGATTCCTGCCCCATTCCCCTTAATGCCTCTTTCAAGTATCTCCCCATTTTCCCAAAGTCTGCCTCCTAAAATCCAGGATACGTGTTTTTATGTGGTTTGGTTCTGCTCTTTCTGTGATTTCAAACCACAATGACTGGTGGTCACTGTTCCCCAGGTGCTCCCCCACTGTTACCCCCATCACTCTGTCCCTGTTTGTGAGCACAAGGTCCAGTATTGCCTTCTGCCAAGTTGGTTCCATGACCAGTTGCTTGAGGAAGGCACCCTGAAGGGAGTCCAGGATAAATCTGCTCCTAGTTGATGCTGCTGCTGGGATGCTCCAGTCCACATCTGGAATACTTAAGTCTCCAACCAGTACTACCTCACCCTTATCTGCCATTCTTTGGATGGCTAGCATCAGCTCCCTATCTGTTTCTTCCTCCTGGGCTGGTAGTCTATAGACCACACTTGTGCGGATGGCTGGCCCCATTTTCCTTTCCAGCTTAACCCACAGTATCTCTCCCCCATTGTGTTCCTCCTGCATCTCTGTGGCCCTTATGTCATTTTTCACCTACAGTGCCACTCCTACTCCCTTCCTGCCTACCCTGTCTCTTCTGAATATGTTGTAGCCAGGTATGGCCATCTCCCAGTCGTGGCTATCATTACACCAGGTTTCAGTGATGGTCACAATGTCCAGGTCTGACTGCACCATGACAGCCTCCAGATCTTCCATCTTGTTGCTAAGGCTCCTGGCATTTGCACACATGGCTTTCCATGATTTGACCTCCCTAGACTGTTTCGCTGTTCTACTCTAGCCCCTTCCTTGGTTGTCCTTTATCCCTGGTTCTCCTTGCTGTCTGCCCTTCTGCTCAATTTTGCCCCTTTTCTGCCTATCCACCTCTTGGGCGCTAATCTCCATCTTTTGCACACTGCTTTGTAGAGATAGCCACTCCTCTGGTTCACTGGTTCCACTGCTAGCTGGGGGGTGAGCAAGTAGGTACCCTTGCTGGCCTGCCACCCCCATTTGCTACTTTAAATGCTTGTCAATGTAGCATTTAAAATTATCATTGAGTGCTTGTATTCCCCTCCAGGATGGATGCAGGCCGTCAGGCTTGCACAAACCTCCATCCCTCCAGGTGAGTCCCCAGTCACCAATGAATCCAAACCCTTCCTTACAGCACCAGTTCTTCAACCATGAGTTAAAGTTCCTGGTGCATGCACCCCTATGCTCTCCCTTGCCTCTCGGAGGTAGTACTTGAGAAAGTGACAGAAGTAGCTACTTGCTTGAGACCCCTCCCCAATTTCCTAAACTCTTCCTGAACTTTCTTTGGCTCCCCATTTGCCAGGTCATTAGTACCTAGGTGGATAATGACATCCAGCTCACCCTCCCGTCTTGCCTTCCCAGTGATCCCCAGGATCTTCCTTCCATCACTCCATGCCGTGGCACCTGGTAGGCACCTCACCTCCCTGTCCTCCCGTCCTGTGTTCCTAGCCGGATCCCTCTTATGAGGGAGTCCCCAACCAGGATTCGCTTCCTCCTCCTCCTCTGGGGTCCACTGCTTTCCCCGCTGAGGTCACCTCCTTGGCTAACCTCCACATCCTTTCCTTCCACTTCTCTGGGTACCTCTATTTGGTTGTCCCTGTTTGCCAGTGTGGCATATGAGTTCTTGAATGGAATAGGATCTGGGAAGTGCCTCTGCCTGACCGCTCTAGCCCACCCATTGTTTTGTTTTGTTTCTCTAGTGTCTAATGGCATCCCCCACCCTCCGGTTGCTGTCCCCATTGTTTTGTTTTGTTTCTCTAGGGTCTAATGGCATCCCCCACCCTCCGATTGCTGTCACCATTGTTTTGTTTTGTTTCTCTACTGTCTAATGGCATCCCCCAACCTTCAATTTCTGTACCCATTGTTTTGTATTGTTTTGTTTCTCTAGTGTCTAATGGCCATACCTCCCCTCTGATTCTGATTGCTGTCCCCATTTTTTTTATTTTTTTTTCTCTAGTGTATAATGGCATCCCCCACCCTTAAATTGCTGTCCTCATTATTTTGTTTTGTTTTGCTTCTCTAGGGTCTAATGGCATCACCCAGCCTTGAATTGCTGTCACCATTGTTTTGTTTTGTTTCTCTACTGTCTAATGGCATCCCCCACCCTCTGATTGCTTCCCCCATTGTTGTGTTTAGTTCCCCTGGTGTCTATAGGGACCTCCCACCATGCAATTGCTGTCCCCATTGTTTTGTTTTATTTCTCTAGTGTCTAACGGCCTCACCCACCCTCCAATTGCTGTCCCCATTGTTTTGTTTTGTTTCTCTATTGTCTAATGGCATCCCCCAACCTTCAATTTCTGTACCCATTGTTTTGTATTGTTTTGTTTCTCTAGTGTCTAATGCATCCCCACCCTCAATTGCTGTCCCCATTGTTTTTGTTTTGTTTCTCTAGTGTCTAATGGCATCCCCCACCCTTAAATTGCTGTCCTCATTATTTTGTTTTGTTTTGCTTCTCTAGTGTGTAATGGCATCACCCAGCCTTGAATTGCTGTTCCCATTGTTAGGCTTTGTTTTGTTTCTCTAGTGTCTAATGGCATCCTCCACACTCCGATTGCTATCCCCATTGTTTTGTTTTGTTTTGTTTCCCTAGTGTCTAATGACATCCCCCACCCTCCAATTGCTGTCCTCATTGTTTTGTTTTGTTTCTCTAGTGTCTGATGGCATCCCCCACCCTCCAATTGCTGTCCCCTTTGTTTTGTTTTGTTTCTCTACTGTCTAATGACATCCCCCACCCTCCGATTGCTGTCCCCATTGTTTTGTTTGGTTTCTCAAGTGTCTAATGGCATCCCCATCCTCCAATTGCTGTCCCCATTGTCTTGCTTTGTTTTTCTAGTGTCTAATGGCATCCTCCACCCTCCAATTGCTGGCCACATTCTTATGTTTTGTTTTGTTTCTCTAGTGTTTAATGGCAATACCCACCCTACGATTGCTATCCCTATTGTTTTGTTTTGTTTCTCTGGTGTCTAAAGAAATCCCCCACCCTCTGATTGCTGTCCCTGTTGTTTTGTTGTATTTCTCTAGTGTCTAATGGCATCCCACACCCTTCAATTGCTGTCCCCATTTTTTTGTTTCTCTAGTATCTAATAGTCTCACGCACCCTCTGATTGCTGTCCCCATTGTTTTGTTTTGTTTCTCTAGTATCTAATGGCATCCCCAACCCTCCAATTGCTGTCCCCCTTGTTTTGTTTAGCTTCCCTGGCACCTATAGGCACCTCCAACCTCCAATTGCTGTTTCCATAGTTTTGTTTTGTGTCTCTAGTGTCTCATGGCCTCACCCACCCTCCAGTTGCTGTCCCCATTGTTTTGTTTTGTTTTGTTTCTCTATTGTCTAATGGCATCCCCAACCCTTCAATTGCTGTACCCATTGTTTTGTATTGTTTTGTTTCTCTAGTGTCTAATGGCCATACCTACCCTCTGATTGCTGTCTCCATTGTTTTGTTTTGTTTCTCTAGTGTCTAATGGCATCACCCACCCTCCAATTGTTGTCTCCATTGTTTTGTTTTGTTTTGTTTCTCTACTGTCTAATGGCATCCCCCACCCTCCAATTGCTGTCCCCATTGTTTTGTTTAGTTTCCCTGGTGTCTATAGCCACCTCCCACCCTCCAATTACTGTCCCCATTGTTTTGTTTTGTTTTGTTTTATTTCTCTACTGTCTAATGGCCTCACCCACCCTCCGATTGCTGTCCTCATTGTTTTGTTTTGTTTCTCTAGTGTCTAATGACATCCTCCACCCTCCAATCGCTGTTGCCATTGTTTTGGTTTGTTTCTTTAGTGTCTAATGGCATCCCGCACCCTCTGATTGCTGTACCCATTGTTTTGTTTTATTTTTCTAGTGTCTAATGGCATCCTCCACCCTTCAATTGCTGTCCCCATTGTTTTGTTTTGTTTTGTTTCTCTAGTGTCTAATGGCATCCCTTCCTCCGATTGCTGTCCCTATTGCTTTGTTTTGCTTTGTTTCTCTAGTGTCTAATGGCATCTCCCACCCTCTGATTTCTGTCCCCATTGTTTGTTTTGTTTTGTTTCTCTACTGTCTAATGGCATCCCCCACCCTGCAACTGCTGTCCTCATTGTTTTGTTTAGTTTCCCTGGTGTCTATAGGCACTTTGCACCCTCCAATTGCTGTCCCCATTGTTTTTTCTCTTTTGTTTTGTTTCTCCACTGTCTAATGGCATCCCCCACCCTCCCATTGCTGTCCTCATTGTTTTGTTTTGTTTTGTTTCTCTACTGTCTAATGGCACCCCCACCCTCCAATTGCTGTCTCCATTATTTTGTTTGGTTTCCCTGCTGTCTATAGCCACCTCCCACCCTACAGTTGCTGTCCCCATTGTTTTATTTTGTTTTATTTTTCTAGTGTCTAATGGCCTCACTCACTCTCTGATTGCTGTGCCCATTGTTTTGTTTTGTTTCTCTAGTGTCTATTGGCATCCCCCACCCTCTGGTTGCTGCCCCCATTGTTTTGTTTTGTTTCTCTAGGGTCTAATGGCATCCTCCATCCTCTGATTGCTGTCGCCATCATTTTGTTTTGTTTCTCTAGTGTCTAATGGCATCCCCCACCCTCTGATTGCTGCGCCCATTGTTGTGTTTAGATCCCCTGGTGTCTATAGGGACCTCCCATCCTGCAATTGCTGTCCCCATTGTTTTGTTTTGTTTGTTTCTCTATTGTCTAATGGCATCCCCCACCCTACAATTGCTGTACCCATTGTTTTGTATTGTTTTGTTTCTCTAGTGTCTAATGGCCATACCTACCCACTGATTCTGATTGCTGTCTCCATTGTTTTGTTTTATTTCTGTAGTGTCTAATGGCATCCCCCACCCTTAAATTCGCTGTCCTCATTATTTTGTTTTGTTTTGCTTCTCTAGTGTATAATGGCATCCCCCACCCTCCAATTGCTGTCCCCATTGTTTTGTTTTGTTTTGTTTTGTTTCCCTAGTGTCTAATGGGCTCACCCACCCTCTGATTGCTGTCCCCATTGTTTTGTTGTGTTTGTCCAGTGTCTTATGGCATCCCCCACCCTCCAGTTGCTGTCCCCATTGTTTTGTTTTGTTTCTCTAGTGTGTCATGGCATCCCCCAACCTCCAATTGCTGTCTCCATTATTGTGTTTTATTTCTCTAGTATCTAATGGCCTCACCCACCCTCTGACTGCTGTCCCCATTGTTTTGCTTTGTTTCTCTAGTGTCTAATGGCATCCCCCACCCTCCGATTGCTCTCTCCATTGTTTTGTTTTCTTTCTCTAGTGTCTAATGGCATCCCACACCCTCTGATTGCTGTCCCCATTTTTTTGTTTTGTTTCTCTAGTGTCTAATGGCATCCCCACCCTCCGATTGCTGTCCCCCTTATTTTGTTTAATTTCCCTGGTGCCTATAGGCACCTCCAACCCTCTAATTGCTGTCTCCATTGTTTTGTTTTGTTTCTATAGTGCCTAATGGCCTCGCCCACCCTCCAGTTGCTGTCCCCAATTTTATTTTTTGTTACCTTAGTGTCTGATGGCAACCCCAACCCTCCAATTGCTGTCCCCATTGTTTTGTTTCTCCAGTGTCTAATGGCATCCCCCACCCTCCGAATGCTGTCCCATTGTTTTGTTTTGTTTCTCTAGTGTCTAATGACATCCCCACCCTCTGATTGCTGTCCCCATTGTTTTGTTTTGTTTTGTTTCTCTAGTGTCTAATGGTATCCCCCACCCTCTGACTGCTGTCCCCATTGTTTTGTTTTGTTTTGTTTCTTCAGTGTCTAATGACCTCATCCACCCTCTGACTGCTGTCCCCAGTGTTTTGTTTTGTTTCTGTAGTGTCTAATGACATCCCCCACCCTCCAATTGCTGTCCCCATTGTTTTGTTTCTCCAGTGTCTAATGGCATCCCCATCCTCCAAATGCTGTCCCATTGTTTTGTTTTGTTTCTCTTGTGTAATGACATCCTCCACCCTCCGATTGCTGTCCCCATTGTTTTGTTTTGTTTTGTTTCTCCAGTGTCTAATGACCTCACCCACCCTCTGATTGCTGTCCCCAGTGTTTGTTTTGTTTCTGTAGTGTCTAATGGCATCCCCCATCCTCCAATTGCTGTCCCCATTGTTTTTGTTTTGTTTTGTTTCTCTAGCATCTAATGGCATCCCTCACCCTCTGATTGCTGTCCCTTTTATTTAATTTAGTTTCCCTGGTGTCTATAGGCACCTCCCACCCTCCAATTGCTGACCCATTATTTTGTTTTGTTTTGTTTCTCTAACATCTAAGGGCCTCACCCACCCTCTGATTGCTGTCCCCATTGTTTTCTTTTGTTTGTCTAGTGTCTAATGGCATCCCCCACTCTCCAATTGCTGTTCCCATTGTTGTTTTTAGTTCCCCTGGTGTCTATAGGGACCTCCCACCCTCCAATTGCTGTCCCCATTGTTTTGTTTTATTTCTCTAGTGTCTAACAGCCTCACCCACCCTCCAATTGCTTTTCCCAATTTTTTTTTGTTCTGTCTGTCTAGTGTCTAATGGCCTCACCCACCCTCTGACTGCTGTAACCATTGTTACTTTTTGTTCCTCTAGTGTCTAATGGCATCCCCCACCCTCCCATTGCTGTCCCCATTGTTTTGTTTTGTTTTGTTTCTCTAGTGTCTAATGGCATCCCCCACCCTCCCATTGCTGTCTCCATTGTTTTGTTTTGTTTCTCTTGTGTCTAATGGCATCCCCCACCCTCCAATTGCTGTCCCGATTGTTTTGTTTTGTTTCTCTAGTGTCTAATGGCATCCCCCATCCTCTGATTGCTGTCCCAATTGTTTTGTTTTGTTTTGTTTTTCTAGTGTCTAATTGCATTCCCCACCCTATGATTGCTGTCCCCATTGTTTTGTTTTGTTTCTCTACTATCTAATGGCAACCTCCACCTTCCAATTGCTGTCCCCATTGTTTTGCTGGTGACCGGACCCCTGCATCCTGCCTGCCACTCCCTGACCAAGGAAAGCAGACACAAGCCCAAACCAGGCTCTCCACTTCTGCTGAGTGGCCCTGCTCTCTGGACCATTTTTTCTGCTGAATTTACTGCTCATGTGGAAATATATATACATATTTTTTCTCTCTTCCTGGAATTTTTGGCTGTTTAGCCTGCTTTAGTTATTTATTTATTTAGTTTTTGTTGACTGGGTAAGTGCACTAGACAAATCCTGCCTACTTTCAGGCACAACCCGAGGGAAGGGTATACAGATCAATGCCAACTGACCTTGAACCAGATTAAGCTGTTGGTGGTATTTTTAGTGAATGAGGGAAAGTTGGCCAGGACACCGGGGAAATTCCCCTTCTCGCCTGTAGGTGAACGGCTGTCTGTGTGTGAGATGGCCACTCTGGTGGAGCTTTCGGCGGAGTTGGATGCGAGTCTAGTGGTGGGGAAACCCTCACTGCTAGCAGAGGAAAATTTATCAGAAGATGCGTTGAAAATGTCGGTTTGTGAAGGAGACAAGGTTTTCCATGAAGCCGTATCGGTACCGGAGCTTTTGTTCCCTTAGAAAACTATGATGGCTATATTAGAATCAGCAAGTAAAACAAACTTACGAAGTGATGGCAAAGAATCCATGGTGGAAATTACAAATGTAGTGCTGTTTGCACTTCAACACTCTATGTCGCACGCGGTTTCAGCTGAGCGGTCTGACAAGCCGCCCGCAGGTGTTGACAGTAGGAATGAGGAAGTCGAAGGTCGGCTTCCATTGAAGGAGACAGGTGAGTGCACTATAGATTCTCTTAAGGCTTTGAAGGCTGAAACATGTGTGCCGGCTGGCAGTTTAGTCGCTGGGAATAGTGAGTGCCGAAAGCCGAGCACACCTCTTGGGATTGAAGTTGTTGGTGAGCCGGTATCAGCTCCTTCTGAAATATTCAAATGCCCTACCATGGCTCCAGTGCTAAAACAAGCTGACTCACAGTTCCAAACAGCAAAGACTCTGTCTAAAGAGTCTGGTTTTGTGTTGTATCTGCAGCTGCCTTCTGGCACTGCACAGACTGAGCCCCTTCCAATAACATATCAAATGAGAGCTACTGACCAAAAAGGAGTTACTGAATTCAGTTTTTCACCACCTGTTACCTCTAAACCTCAAATGCCTTTTCTACAAGGTGCTACAACTTTACCGCAGGAGTATACACAGTCAAAGGCGTGTGCTGCTATTCCAGGAACTGTTTCAATTTATCAGGGTATCGAGGCATCTGGTATACATGATGCTTCCTGGTCTCCTCATAAAGCATTACAGGGAGCTGGATGGGAGAAGGGCACATCAGGGGTTTGGACCCCGGACTCGGCCTGGGATCCCTCATTTAATCTTTAAACTTCTCAGTGGCAGCCAAAGTCAGATTTACGCGGTATTTCTACTGCTACTCTTGCTACAGCTACACCTATTCAATCATCTGAACCTGATCTAAATACTTTTCCAGGGGCAGACTTGGTTCCAGAGCCACAATTTTCAGCACAGCTAGAGAGTGTGGGGGCTCCAGAGCCTACAACTAAGCCCCTCTTATCTGAACTATTTTCAAAATCCAGAAGAGAAGCTGCGCCTCGGCCGAATGCAGTGAGAATTCGCTACAAAGTTGGCCTGGAAGTCAGGCCCGATAGACATTATGTGGGGAAATATTTAATTAAGGAATCATTGAAATTTTTATCAAGAAATGTATCTGCATTTATAAATATTTCCGAGGAAGATAATTTCAGCATTAGTTTTTGCTCAGCTTATAATTTAGACCTTTTCTGGGAACGTTATGGGCATGTTAAATTTTCTCCCATATGGACCCCCTTCTTGGTGATTCCACTTTCTAACCTTTAATTAAAAATGTTACAGTTATGTTTAGAAATGAGGGGGTCTATGTGGAAGATATTACTTATTGGCTTTCCCAAAAATGTGACATTCATAGTGATCCAGACCCTATTTTGGACTCTGAGCAGTTTTGAACTGGGGGTGGAAATACAGGGTGAAGCTCAGGCAAACAGATTCAGGAATTGATCATATTCCAAATGCCTTTTTGTTGGGGAGAGATCGTGTGGTGTGTTTTTACAGTGGGCAACCTAGGGCATGCTATAAGTGTGGGGCTAAAACTCATCTTTCTAGTGTGTGTGACCAGCCGAGACGCGATAATTCTGGTGAAGTGGGTCATATAACTATGCAGTGTGCGAACCACACTAAGTGTGACTTATGTGACGATTTTGGCCATGCTTTCGGAGATTGTCCATGGGCCACAAAAAATAAAGCTTCTTGTGAAAGTACAGACTTGATCATTCAGCAAGCCCAAGATGCTGTTTCCAAACAACTGGAGACTAAGGCAATGGCTCCACCTCTTCAGCAGGAGTCATTAAACTCGGTTTCCTCATTCAGGCCTCCCCTCTTGCCCTCCCTTCCTCCTTCTGCTTCCACTTTACCTCTCTCTCTCCTGTAGTTCCAACTAGTATTGTTAAAATTGAAGCTGAAGTGGCAAATCTTTTAGAACCTGTTTGCTACAATGATCCCACAGATTCGGAACAGACTAGGAGGGACGGTATAGGAGTGTCTTCCCTTCCTCCACGATGGTCCAATAGACATGTGAAGGCTGTGGTTGCTTCAAAAAGTGAGTCTTTTAAATCTCCTAACTCGTATGCTGCTCTGTTTACCTCTTGGGGGGATTCAGAAATAGATGTTTGAGACTCTGACTCTCAAAAATCCACACAAGTTGGTATGAGCACCCCTATAGAAGACTATAAGGAGAAAAAAAATGAGGAAAAAATAGGTTGAGGTTCCCTTGCTCTTTTTATTATCTTCATGGCTGGGTTCTTATGGGACTCCCTTAATACACATAGTCTACTCAACTTCACTAAAAAACAAGTTGTCTTTCTGCTTCTTAGAGACCAATCTTTAGGGGTATGTTTTCTTCAAGAAACCTGGATGTTTGCCCAAGAACAAATTACTTCCTTCCAACGGGACTGGCCTTGGGGGCCGTCTTTTTGGTCCTTTGGTAGAGATAACGCAGATGGGATAGGTATTTTGTTTAATTCTTTTCATTTTGTGTTACTCAAATTAATTGAATTGATTCCGGGGAAAATTTTAATTATCGATGGTCTATGGCACTCTAGATCTTGTAGATTTATTAATACTTATAATCCCCAAAAAAAGCCCTTAGAACTGAGTACATGAAACTGATTCAAACCCTTTTGATTTCTTCCCTTATTATTTTTTGGGAGGAGACTTTAATTGTAGTCTCACTATAAAAGGTGGGTCAAACAAAAACATTTATTGTGACTCGAACTGTTTGGCATCGATTATCAAGACAGGAGATTTGGTCAATTGTAACTTTTCGGTAAAATTAGACTCTAATTTTACTTTTTTTAAGGGAAAAGTTGGTTCCACGATCGATTATCTATTCCTTTCAAAAAATACAGCAATAAAAAAATTTAAAATAGTCCCTGTGGAAATCTCAGATCACTTCTTAGTGCTGGTTGAAGTTGGCACTTTCCCCTCTGTTGGGAGGAAATCTACGAGATGGAAACTAAATGCCTCCATCTTGAAAGAAGCTGTTGTATTAAATTCTACTTCCCTTATATTAAGGGCTAGACTATCAATAGCATTTTTATCTTCTGATTTAGGCATTTGGTGGCTGGAAACATAGCAAGATTGTTGTTCCTGGTTTCAAAAATATGGTAAAAGAAAACGGAATTCAGGTTTTCTTTCATATTTAAAGTTAAGATCCCAATTGCAATACTTGATTACCCTAGCTAATACATCTAAGTATGATTATTCTGTTCAAATTCAACACATTAAAGATCAAATGGAAGTATATCAATATAATAGGTCTCAGACCTTGCAAGCTATCCTTACTAATCACTCTTCTAAAACAGTTATCGGGGATCCCTTTGATTTATGTAAAAAACTTAAGGATTCTACAGCTTTGGAATATCTCATGTGGAATCAGATTAAGGTGGAGGATGCAGAAGGTATCAATTCTATTATAAAATACTATTTTGATGGTTTAAAACCAAATTCTGAACCTTCAGTTATTGATATTGCACATTACTTAGGGGTGCCTCCTGATCTTTTAGAAGCCCAGCAGAAAAAAAAATTGGAAGTTCCCTTTTCTTGCCTTGAAATAGGAAAGGTTATTAAAAAATTAAAAGATAATGTTACGCCAGGTTTGGATGGCCTTCCATATTCTTTTTATAAATCTTTTCAAACAGACATCATGGCTTGTTTACTTTCAGTATTTCAATTTTTTGTCTCTAAACTGCAGTTTCCAGTTTTTTTTAACAGAAGGGCTATTAATTTATATGTTTAAATCAGGTGATAAAGGAGATCTTAGGAACTGGAGGCCCATTACTATTTTAAATACAGACTATAAAATCTTTGCTTCATTGCTGAACAATAGGTTACGATTAATGGCTAATAAAGTTATATCTCCATTACAATATTGTGGAGTCCCAGATAGGAATATCCAGTCACCCTTAACAATCATTAGAGAGGTAATAGAATATTTATCCTTAGAAGTGAAGTCTGTTTTTTTTTTTTGTTATCAATTGATTTGGAGAAAGCCATTGACATGGTTAACCAGGGGGTTTTATTTCAGGTTTTGGAATTTTTTGGGATCCCGATTTCAGTTGTAGGGATGATTCGGGCTTTATATAAATCACCTAAAGTCTATCCCGTGATCAAGGGGAACATAACAAAGGGAATAGAAATAAACACTGGGGTTCGTCAAGGGTGCTCACTTAGCCCCTTGCTATATGTTTTTTTTTTCGCTAGGACCTTTATTACAAGCTCTAACTAATCCTCCCCAATGGGAAGGAGTACATAAACCACTATCAAACGATCAATTACTGGTACAGGCTTTCGCAGATGATGTTTGCCTTTTTTTTAATTCTCAGGAGCAGATAGCGGAGTTTTTTACAGAATTTTCTCTTTTTCTCTACCTTGTCTAATGCTAAACTTAATCGCACAAAATCCAGAGGTTTACTACTGGGGACTGTTAATCATTTTCCTATTTCTGTAAATAATATTATTTTCTCAACTGAACCTTTAACTATTTTGGGTGTTCTTTTTGGGCCTCAAAACTTGCCAGTAGGAAATTGGGATTTAGTATATAAAAAGGTCGAGGGGAAAACTGTTAGGTGGAAGCAGTTTAAATTTTCCAAACTCAAAAGAATCCAGGTTCTTAAACAATTTCTTTTACCCTGCTTTCAATATATTGCCCAAATCTTTCCTGTACCTACCCAGTATGAAGCCAGAATATATAGTTGTTGTTTCCAGCTTCTATGGGGGAATAGACTGAATCCAGTGAAGAGATGTTATATGTATTTGGCTACGGATAAAGGGGGTTTGGGTATGGTGGATCCAATTATTTTTTGTCATGTTTTGTTTATTTCAAATAATTTAAGGAAATGTTTTTTATATTCAGATAGCCAAGATAGGTATTGGATTAGGCAATCCCTAGAGCGATATATGAAGGCCTGGACAACTTATGCTCCTAAACTCCATCCACATCTCCATTTCCCAGCATATTTTTGACCAACAGCACAGAAGCTGTATAAATGGCAGGTGTTAAAAGAACAAATTTCTTCTAATAATACGAAAAATCTTTATAACATTATAATAGCTAGTGTCTATCCTAATGACCCATGTTTTCAAAATTGCCCCTCAGCTTGAAATAATAATATTTTAGCCCAATTAAATAACCCCAGACTCCCTATACAGATGTGGGAAACCCAGTGGCTCATCATGTATGGTTGTTTAAATGTTAGGGGTACGGCTAAATATAAAGCCAGGGAAGAGAGGAATTGCCCCTTTCCTGATTGTATAAACCAAGAGGAAACCATGCAGCATTTTTTCTTGTACTGTTCTTTTTCAAAATCAATATGGAAACATGCTGCTAATAGATGGAACATGCCTTGGTTGTCTCTTATTAATTATGAGACTTTAATTGTTGGAGTAGTGCCATCCTGCCTGCAGATATATGACAAACACACTTTGTTGATTTTTTTCGCATGTTTAAGATTTTGTTTATGGCAATTACGATTCCAATGGGTAAGTTATCAAAAAATGAGTACAGTTGAAGGGTTTTGTTGTTATGTCAAGAATGAACTGTTGAAAGTTTATTTTAAAGATAAACAAATGTATAATGTTGATAAAGTGAAATTTTGGTGGAGGGTTTTTTCTCACATTATTAAATATAAATAACTTGGATATTAACCCCCCCCTTTTTTTTGGGTGGGGGTCTTTTTTTGGCAATAATACTGTTTTGAATTGTGGATTTCCCTTTTTTTTGGATTTGTGTCATTTTTATTTTTCTCTCCTTTTATCTTTTTTTTTGTTATTGTTTATTATGAGGATCATGTATCTCCTCTGTTATTCATGTGGTTTCTTGTATGCACTATTATAAATGAAAACACCCCTACTCTTTTTGATAAATGCCATGGGATCTTTAGCATCCACCTGAACTACCACCAATCCAGGCAGATGGGACCTCGGTTTAACATGTCATCCGAAAGACGGTACCTCAGAAGTGCAGCACCCCTCTCATGCTGCATTACAGTGTCAGTACTAGGATATTAACCCAAGTGATAGATTAGAAAAAGAGAGAGAGAGAGACAGCACACAGCAAGGTTAACCACAGGGAGGTCAAATGAGATTCTCAGGGTCACAAAATGAGTAAGTGGCAGCTGTGTGATCCAAACTATATTCTCCAGTTCACAATTCTGTACTTGAATAAGTAGGAACAACTGCACAGAGAGCAGGACATCAATAAGTGAGCCTCAGCAGTGGTTGATGTTGTTTTGCAGGGATAGGCTTATGTAAAGTACAAGGTAAACTAAACTATCAAAATGCCCATCTATGTGACCTCATGTTCCAATAGCCCTGCTTAATTTGGGGGGGGGGCCCTTTGCTACTCCCATATCCTTGCAATAACACAACCAGATCTTCTGTTACATTTTCATATGCCTTCTCATATGTATACATTTTAAATCTGAACTTTGAAACCAGTGCAGTTTTACTACCTAACTTTCCATCTGAATGTCTTGCCAGGTGAGATTTACATGTTGACCTGTGCTACTGTTGTTTAAATATTTATTTATTTATTTATTTGAATTTTGGTAACCAGGTAGACCCACTGAAACCATGCAGACCCTTTTTCAGTGACTACCAGGAGGACATATACAAACAACGTACAACTTGTATAAAGTGCTAGTGTAAACAGAAAACATGGCAATGCAGAGACTTCTACAGCTAAATACAACGTAGTAAGTGCAGTGAGAACAAAAATGGAGTATACATACAGATTAAAATCCTGGAATGTACAAGACTGCAGGATCTGAGCTGAACATATTTACAGACATAAATATCATAATAGCTTCACGAAAAACATATTCTTAGCAAAAAAGTGATACAGTGTGACCATAATAGCGTCAGGAAAACTCATACTTATAGCAGAAAAGTAGTATGGAGTGATAGGGATCAGCGGAAGCAAAAGCAGTTAGGTGGTTTAAGGAGGAGAGATATAAGTTCTTTTTTGAAAAGGGACAGGGTAGGGCAGGAGAGTACAGCAGCTGATTTATGGCTCAGAATTCTGTCAGAAAAGTAGAGTAAGACACAGCAGGGAGTGGGTTTAAGGGAATATAAACCTTACTTAACCTTTTTTAATATAAATTTAAATTTGGACAAGAATGATAGCCTCCTTAGTCTCACAGTTGTGTTTTTTCACTTTTCTGTTCATTGTGCACGCAAGTGCAAGCGAACATGTTGGTATGAGAGTGCCCTTTGAGGGGTGTGACACTGTCCACCCAATGCAGAGTAGTGTAGCAGGAGCATGACAGTGACAGACCAATCAGCACCCAGGCTGGCTATGACAGAGTTTCGGCTTGCAGGACAGGGACGGTCACCAACTTCAAAAGAAGTTGCTATCCATTTGATCCGTGCTGCCCGGCAAGCCAGGCTGATCTGTTGTGGTCAGCCTAGGATGCATGGAATGTGTGCCTGCAACAAAGAAAACCATCCATTGATTTCTGCAGCTGGCGGCCCTAACTGTCCTCAACACAACCCTCCCTGTCAGTGCCCCCTTCCCCACACACACAAACAGTAGTGACATTGGTGGTGCTTAATCCCCCAGTGTCTTTCCCTAAAATAAAGAAAACTGTCCCTCGTCCTGTTTGAAAACCATCCCTTGCTATCTGTCGCCACCCCCCCCAAACATAACATAGTGACACTGGGGGTGCCCAATCCCCCAGTGTGCTCAACATAACTATTGCTGAAATAAAGAAAACTGTCCCTTGTCATTAGTTCCCGACAAGAAGAAACCCGTCCATCGAAGTCTGTTGGGGCCCCCCAAAACATTACGCAGTGACACTGGGAGTCTCCTCAAACATTTAAATAGTGTCCCTCCCAGTGACACTGGGGGTGCCCAGTCACCCAGTATCTTCCAATAATACGAAACTGTCCCTGAAATAAAGTAAACTGTTCCTCATTGCTTTTTTTTAAACCTGAAAAAAAGAAAACCATCCATCGTTGTCTGCTGTGCCGTTAACCACCCCCCCCTCCCACCCTTCCACTCAAGAACCCCGTCCCATACTCTTACCCACTTGAGGTCCATCACTGTATTCTTCTCTGGGCTGCAGACATGTCTTCACTCTTCAAAGCCCAACCGTGAACTGAGGTAAGTCCTTCAATGTATTTCAATGGGGTTTTCAGTTTCAATGTATTTCAGTTGGTGTTTTCAACTTAGTGGCATAACTTGGCCATTTTTTTATATTTTTGCCTTACATTTTCAACATACCTTTTTAGGGACCCCACCTCATGAACATGAACAATTAAGTTACATAAAGCAATTCTGTTCCAAAAGATGATTTCACGGCCACTGCTCAAAATCACCTTTTGCACATGAATTGAATTCACTGTTGTTCATGAGGTGGGGTCATAAGATGGCTATGTTGAAAATTTGGTGTAAATATTTTAAAGTATTAAAGCATTTAGCAGTACCAAAGTTCAAGTCATGCTTCAGGGGATCTGCCATATCTCACGCTTCACCCTCTCTCTGGAACAACTTGCAAAAAACCCTGAAGTTGGCTTACCCGATCAAACTATCAGCCTTCAAAGCACTTTATTCTCGCTCTATCAAGGAATCCTGTAACTGCTTCCACTGATGTCACCTTCCCCTAGCCTCAGCTACATCTGCTCATTGCATTCCTCTACTGGTACTTCTTTCCCTCCCCTCTTGGGCAATGTTATAGCCTATGAGAACCTACCTGTCTGTTTCTTCTTTCCCGACCATGTGGGGTTTTTTTCTGTTGTTATTTGTTTTCCTTATCATTAGCTCCTTTTCCATGTCACCCTGGCTCCCGCCTTCACTCCTTGCTTACCCCCCTTGACACCATAATGGTGTTTTGCTTTCCACTCCACTCCCTGACTGTTGTCACCTTTACCCCTGCTACCACTACATGCCCTTGCGGGCATGTACCGTGCACCTCTCCTTACTCACCCTCTTGCATCCCCCTTCCCACCCTCCCATGCCCCTCCATGCTCCTTCAATCAATAATTATGTTCAAGGATGCATCAGATACACACTGTAGCTATAGTTGCATATGTTTAACCTGTATATACTGTACTGCAGTCGCTATACTTTTTAGTTGCATACTCTTCATGGTCTTGCTTAATGGCTCTTTGTAATACTCTATTTTGTGCGTATTATAAACCTGTGTATAATTACTGCTCTATGTAAATACTGTGTAAGTGTGAACTTATTTTGTATATGTTGTTTACCCAATTGTGATGTAACTGAGTATTCCTTTGTACGTATTGTTAACCTCTCCTTTCCAGGTCCATCTTGAAAATTAGCTTGCTTAATGATGTTCACCTGGTTAAATAAAGATTTTGATTGATTGACTGATTAAAAAACAATGAAGTTTTGAACGCAGGCTCATAGCATTGGCAATTTTCAATATTTTGACGCCAAATTCTCAACATAGCTATTTCTTCACAATGCCTCATGAATGTGACAGGGAATCCTGTGATGTTAGTGACTGAAAATGAGTGACTGCATAAACAGCCACTCATTTTCAACAATATCATCAAGGGCTACCCGGCAAGGGTAGCAACCCTACAGTGAAAGCAACTGTAGAGCAGAGCAACAAGAAGGGGGGGGATAGCAAAAGGAAGAGGAGGGATAGGGGAAGGGTCTGTTGGGGACTGCTGTGCCTGCTTCAGCTGAACCAGCCCTGTGTCGTGGTGGTGAGGGTGGCTAGCTCTGACTGAGCAGCTATGGGGTTCAGGACTGGAGACCGGGATGGTTACAATTTTGCCACTGCCTGTGGGTGCAGCATAATTTTTCACACAAATGGGGCTGTGCCCTTCCCCAACATCACCCCCCGGTTAGTTATTTTTACTCAGGGTGGTGTGGAAGTGAGCAGCCCCACAAAAACACTTTCTTTTGCTGGTATTGGGTCACCAGCAAGTGTATATTTCTGATTTGCTTTTCAGCGATATACACTCGCCATAATAGTGATCACTATTTTGCGATCACTATTATGAAATGGAACCATGTGACAGCTGTCATTTTTTCAGATCCTGGCCAAAATGTTTCTTTGCATCCCAAAAGGCGATTTTGCAGTTGCTGCATGAAATCACCTTTTGGGAAGGAATTGACATTTTTTTCTGCACTTGTTCATCAGGTGGGGTCATAAGAAGGCTATGTTGAAAATTCGTGGCACATATATTAACAAACAACAAAGTTATGAGCCTAGGTTGAAATGTATGAATACAGGTTTGTAACTTTAGTAATTTTCAAAATTTTGACCCCAAATTTTCAACATTGCCATTTCTTCACAGCACCTCATGAATGTGACAGCTGTCATTTTTTAAATCCTGGCCAAAATATTTTTTTGCATCTTGAAAGGTGATTCCGCTGATGCTGCACAAAATGACCTTTTAAGCAGCAGATGAAAATTTTCTACACCTTTGTTCATGAGATGGGGTCATAAGAAGGCTATGTTGAAAATTTGGTGTAAAAATATTAAAAAAACAACAAAAATATGAGCCTACATTGAAATTTGTGAATGCAGACTTGTAACTTTGGTAATTATTAGTATTTTGACCCCAAATTTTTAACATTTCCATTTCTTCATAGTGCCTCATGAATGTGACAGCTGTCATTGTTCAGATCCTGGCCAAAAATATGTTTTTGCATCCTGAAAGGTGATTTCAATGATGCTGCACAAAATTACCATTCAGGTAGCAGTTGAAATTTTCTCCATCTTTGTTCATGAGGTGGGGTCATAAGAAGGATATGTTGAAAATCTCGTATAAAAATATTAAAAAAACAACAACGGTATGAGCCTGCGTTGAAATTTGCAAACATGCAGTAAGCATGTAACTTTGGTAATTTTTAATATTTTGACCCCAAATTTTCAACATTTCCATTTCTTCACAGCACTTCATGAATGTGATAGCTGTCATTTTGCAGATATTAGCCAAAATGTGTTTTTGCAACCCAAAAGGTGATTCCAGAGTCACTGTGTGAAATCATCTCTCGGCCAGGAGTTGTACATTTTCTCTGCACTTGTTCATGAGGTGGGGTCATAAGAATGGTGTATTGAAATTTTGGGGCACAAATATTACCAAACAAGACAATTATGCTGCCCAACATCATCACTTCTACTGTGTGTTCTTAAAAGTTAACAATATGATTTCATCACACATACATATCCTATGACACAAGTGCACACGGCGAACATTCAGCATTAACAAATGCTTGTTTTATTTTAAAATAATCTTGTCCCATTCTCCTTTTTAAGGTCCATTGTTAATGTTGCCCTTATCTCTATCAACTACTAGTGTTTATAATTAGTAATCAGTTCTGGAACCCAGTGACATCAGTGGAGTGGAGCCCCCCCCTTGAAACTTACACTGAGCTTCCACTCCACTGATGTCACTAGTTCCAGAAATGATCAGTACTAATTGTGAAAATGAACAGAAGGAAGCAGAAGAAAAAGCAGCATTGACAGAGGACCCTTGAAAGAGGAAAAAAACAAGATTTCAGATTGATCAAATGAAAAAGCACTGTAGGGAAACTAAGAATGCTACTCACATTTCCACATTTCCAATTATATTTAAAAAGGCTGATATGGTTTAATTTTCCATAAACATCGCTACCATACCTTATCCCATACCATGTGATCAGGTTTCTAGGAAACAGTATTTGACGACCTCCATTTTATAAATAGATAAAAGACATGATAAGCAGGGTATTTTGGTATTTTAAAAAAAGTTGCTCTCAACATTAGAAAATTAAGGGCAACTTAGAATATGCTCAACACAGTTGGGCAAGCTGGGAGTTGGGTTGCAGTACTAGTGAGTGGTTCCTTTCCTTTTTAGAAAACACTTTTGCAGGTGGCTGAAGCTACAGGTGGCTCATCGATCTTTGGCCCAAACAATCAAATGAAATCACAAACAAATGCTAATCATGCATTTTAAAAAAGCATTTGTCAATGCCGAATGTTTGCCACTGGTATTGCTGTTGTACCAGGTCTTGCTAGTACACGTTTTTACTATATATTTTCCCAGCACACACAGCAGATAAGATGCAATATCTCATTTTCAGTGGTGTCCTGCTTTGACACATTGTTTAATTGTAATTACCCCAGGATAGAGCAGCTAAGAGTAAATATCTACTTTTAAGTGAGCTCCCACATTTTGACCCCCAATGTCTAACAGTCTATTTTTGACCTGACCTTGTGATCCAGGCAGGTGGAATTTTTAAAACCTCACTTGAAAGGTGATTTCACTGTGCGACTGTGGAAACAAATTTGGGGGGTTGAACAATTACACCTGCTATGTTCAGAAGGTGGGGTAACACAAGGGATATGTTGAACATTAAGGGCCAAAATCTGCAACAAATAAAGTACAGCTTATTGCGCCCTGCGTTTCAGACATTACTTCCAGATAAAAAAAAAAGGCACCAATGAAATGCAACTGCACAAGTGGCCAAAAGACAAGCATTGCCACAAATTTCACCTTCAAAAATACAAAACAAATACTGACCAGAAGTCATTTATGAAGTAAAATGATATTCAAGTACCCTTTCACTAATGTTTTCTGTATACAGTTTTCAGTTCATTTCAGTTTATTGCATAGGGATAGCTTCCGTTGAGCATTCTCATTCACAAGGAGGTCCCTGATACAAAGCACTAAACATCACAGATAATAAGTACAAGGATACATCATAGTAATAAAGCAGGTGTATCATCTTACATAGAGTAGATTGGTTGTAAGAAATACATAAAAGCAAAAGCATCACATGACAGTAAGTTTACCACCACCTAATAAAAATCATCACAGACAATCAATACAAGTAGTACACCATAGAAAAACAGCAGGGATATCACAATGTGTAGAACAGGTTGGGTATACAAACATACGAAATTTACCAGCAGATAAAGGCCTAGAGGTCTATCAAGTCTACTCGAATGTGCAGCTAGCACCCCTTATTCTGTAGCTGCCCCTCCCTTCCACCCTTCCCCTTCATTAACCCTCCCCCTTGTCCTGTCCCATCCTCGTTTGAAGCAGTCCACTGTTCTACTGCATACCACTTCAGCAGGTAACGCATTCCACCCATCCACCACCCTCTCTGTAAAAAAGTGTCTCCTCATCTCCCTCATGAACCTTCCTCGCTCCAGTCTCATATCATGGCCCCTGGTGGCCCTCCCCTCCCTTACTTTGAACAGCCCCTCTGTACCCGTCTTGTTTATTCCTTTCATGTATTTAAAGGTTTCAATCATGTCACCCCTGTCTCTCCTCTCCTCCAGTGAGTACATGTTCAACTCCTTCAACCTCCTCTTGTATGATAAGTCCCCAGCCCCTTGATCATCTTTGTCACTCTGCGCTGCACCTCCAGTAACTTAATGTCCCTCTTCAGATCTGGACGCTAGTACTGCATGCAGTATTCAGGTGTGGTCTAACTAATGACCTGCACAGTGGCAGAATCACCTCCTCCCTCCTCGAGGATATACCCCTTGCAATACAACCCAGCATTTTGTTGGCCTTTGCAGCTGCCTTCCCTACATTGTGCCGAGTTGTTCATTGACCCTGTAATGAGCACACCCAGATCCTTCTCCTTCTCCTCTGTCTGGGCTAGCTGCACTCCCCTAGTAGGGTAACTCCTCCTTGGGTTCTTCATCCCAAAATGCAGCACCTTGCACTTTTGGCATTAAAGTCCAGTTGCCAGGTGTCTGACCAGGTTTCAAGCTTTGCCAGATCATCCTGCAACCCCTGCCATCCCTAGGACATCCACCACCGCGCCTACCTTGGTATCATCAGCAAACAGACTGATCTTGCTCTTGATATCCATGATATGTCTGCAATGAATATTCCAAACACTGGTCCCAACACGAGCCCTGTGGAACACCGCTCGTCACTGCCTTTGGGTGTGAAGCTCCCCACCCACCACCCTCTGTTGCCTTCCTATAGCCAGTTTCCACCCATCTCACAGCTTTGCACCCTCCCTGTGCCTCCTAACTTCCTTCCCAGCCTTCCATGTGGCACTGGGTTGAATGCCTTACTGAAGTCCAGATACAGGACATCCACTGCATGGCCCTGTCCAGTTGCCTAGTTACCCAGTCATAGAACTCCACCAGGTTGGTTTGGCAGGATCTGCCATGTGTAAGCCATGCTGTCTGCTGTCCTGTAGCCCTTTGGCCTCTGGGAGGCCACCAGCCTCTCCTTCAGGATAGTCTCCATTAGCTTACCCACAATGGATGTGAGGCTCACTAGTCTGTAGTTTCCCGGTTCATCCTTGGGGCCACTCTTGTGGAGGGGCACCACATGAGCCATTCTCCAGTCCTGGGTACACACACGGATGTAGTGAGACATTAAATAGAGTCTGCCAAGGTCCTGCAAGGACCTCTGCCAGTCCTTCAGTACCCTGGGGTGGATGCCATCTGGGCCTGGCGCCTTGTCCACCCTCAGTACCTTCAAACCCTCTCAAACTCTGCCCTCCATGATTTCCCCATCTGTCACCACTTCCCACCCTGCTTCTGCCATTTCTCCCTCTGGGTGTCACCCCTCCTCTCTTTAGTAAATACTGAGCAGAAGTACTCATTTAGTGCTTCCGCCTTATCGCATCCTGCTTCCACCAGCCCCTCCTTCCTAATCCTTACTATGTGGTCCTTACAGCTCCTTTTCTCCCTGATGTACCTAAAGTCCTTCTCCCCTTCTTAATGCCTTGTGCCAGCCTGGAGTTCCATAGATGCTTTGGCTCCCTTACTGCCCTTGTCACCTCCTTCGATTCTGTCAAGTACTCTTCCCTGTCCTCCCCCCTCCCTGTTTTCTTGTACTTCCACAAGGCAGCTTTTTTCCTCCTTACCTTTTCCATGACCTCCTTGCTCAACCAGATTGGTTTCTTAGCCCTAGCCTTCTTGCTCTGGGCTTTGCAACAGGTTTTGGTTGCCTCCACTATCCCCAGCTTTATGAGCTCCCACCTCTGGTTAGTGTCCATACTAGATTGAATTCTGGCCAGGTACCCTTTTACCACTTCCCCCATCCTCCAAAGTCGGCCCTCCTGAAGTCCAGCACTATTGTGCCAGATTCCACTCCTTCCTTGCCCATATCCAATGTGAGCCATACTGAGTGGTGGTCACTCCCTGACAGCGGTTCCTCCACTGTAAGTTCTCTCTCACAAAGTCCCCATTTGCCAGCACAAGGTCAAGGGTATTCCCTAACCTGGTTGGTTCACTGACCATTTGCAGCAGGAAGCTGTCCTGGAAGACATCCAGCAGTACCTGCTCCCTTCTGTTCCTAGTTGTTGGGGTGCTCCAGTCCACTCCTGGCATGTTGAAGTCCCCCACAATCACCACACTACCCTTCTCGCAGGTCCTCCTGATCTGTCCCGCTAGTTCCCTGTCTAACTCCTCCATATATATATAGCATATACAATATAGTAATACATATATAGCAATACATAGAGATAAATTAGAAGCATCACTTAACAGTAAGCTTACCATACCTAATAAGTATGGGAGAAGGAAGGAAGGAAGGAGGGAAAGAAGGGACGGAGGGGCATGTCAGTATACACATGAATCTACAAAGACAATAGGAGAATGATGGGGAGAAGGTAAACCCACAAGGGAAGCTAAGTGCAGTTGCAATTCTCAGCAAAGATCGCATGTACCCTACCAATGAATGTAGTAACTGAGATAAGGGTATGGAGTTTTAGGGTAGCTTAAAGCTTATTTTAAGGCAGGGAAGAGAACAGCTTATACTGTAGATGTCCTACCAAACCGTGTCCGATAATTTGGCACCTTCAGGGTAATATATGCACATTTTCTGAGGGCGTAGGTGCTAGATGAGATTGAGAAGAAGGCTGATATATAAGGGGGTAGCTTATTGAGGAGCACTTTATATTTCCAAGTATAAATGTGCACCATTCTCCTGGTGGATAAGGAGGTCCACTTCATCGCCTCATACAAGGTACAGTGATGGGTTCTGGCTGGGGCATTGGCAAAGAAATGGATGGCCCGGTGATAGAGCATGTCTAACTTTCGCAGGTAGACAGGTGCGCAGTTGTTATAGAGAATACCAGCGTAATCAAGAAGAGGCACGAAGGTGGTCTGTACCAGTTTAGTTCTGGAGTCTCGGGAGAACAATGATTTGTTCCTGAAAAAGAAGCCAACCCTAAATGTCATTTTTTTTGTGAGAGCTTCAACATGTGATGAAAAGGATAGGTGTGAGTCGAGTATGAAGCCTAAGTATTTAAAGTGATTCACCACGTCGAATGAGTCTCCTGCTAGGGTGGTGATCAGAGCATAGTGGTTTGTCATGGGGCATACTGAGGGGACATTAGGGGGATAGAACATAACCTTTGTTTTATTTTTTTGCATTTAGGATCAGTTTGGCTGTTATCAAGTTATGGTGAAGTCTGACAGAATCAGACTGGAGAACAGAACATACTTGACTAACTGTAGGTTTCGATATGTAGAGGACTGCATCATCCGCAAATAAGTGAATATTGGAGTCTGTGATGCCCGAGCCCTGATTATTTACATAGATTAGGAACAACAATGAACCCAGGATGGATCCTTGTGAGACCGCTCTTGTGACTGGCAAGAGTGATGAGAAGGTTCCATTTATCTTAATGCATTGATGTCTGTTTCCTAAGTAACTGTCACACCAGGATACCGTAGCATCCGACAAGCCATGGCACTTCAAGTTGTCAAGCAGCAGGGGGTGATCCATGGTATCAAAGGCCTCACTAAGGTCCAAAAATACTGCACCAGTGACATGTTTGCTGTCCATGGCCACCAACCAGTTGTTAGTAACTTTGGACATGGCCAAGACACTACTATAACTAGGTCTGAAATCTGATTGCTTCAGAGTTAGCAACTGAGTATTTTCAAGGAAGGATCTGAGTTGGATACTGACCAGCTTCTCCAGAATTTTGAGTGGGAAGGTAAGATAGAGATAGGCCAGTAGTTGTTAGCATCACTGGGGTCACCAGATTTGAAAAGGGGTATAAGGTGTGCAACTTTCCAATCTTGGGGCACAATACTTTCAGGTAGCGAGAGATTAAATAAATGAGTGACAGGAGCAGTTAAAAAATAGTCTAGTTTCAAAAAGAAAGGGTCAATGCTGTCCGCACCTCCACTCTTTTTAACATCCAACCTGAGCAGTTGGTCTTCCACCTGTTTAAAGGTGATAGGCAAGAAAGAGAAGGGTGAGTGTGTTTGGATGTTGGATGGTGCAGGTAGGCAAAGGAGAGAGGTTCTTAGGCTCAACATGAATAGCTTTTTGCTCAACATGAACATCTTTTCAATGGCTGTCTTAAAAAATATGGCTGTGTAGCCTAGCTTTCCATCCATTAGACTTGAAATCAACTCATAATAGCACAATTTATTTCTGAAAACACCCTATTTTTTTATTAGTATTTAATGTTTTTTTTCTGGGTTTTCTCCCGTCCACTCCCATGCATCCCTGACGTGACGTATGCATGTGGAGGTATGCGCATGCATATCACATGGGATGCTTCACCCCTGACTAGTCGCCTGGCACTGCTCGCTCATCACCAAATCTTCATTTGGAGATGGCGGGATTACGGTCAGTTGACCCCCTACCCAGGAGAGGGGAGCAATTGCTCAGTTCTGCTCCTGCCCTCCCCTTCCCCATGCCGGCACCCCAGCAACCTGAGATCATTCCTGAACCCAGGTCGCCGGTGTGGCATGAGGTAAGGCGTCCAGTGCCTCAGCCCTCAGCTCCACCAGGCTGGCCAAAACACCCTATTTAATGTTGATCCTTCAATTTAAACCATTGCAAGTTGCACATCCTACTATATTAACACAGAACATATGCATACTATTAAAATATCCTAAGCTTCTCAAAATGTGGAATTTAAGATATAATCTTACTGCTAAACAAGATGGAATAGTTTTGTCAACACCTACAGTTAACTTCAATGACAAGAGAAGAATGTAGTCCCCACCATACCTTCAAATTCCCCAAAAGGTTGAAAGTTGTCACTATATCTTTTATATCACATGCAGTAACATTTCTAGTGCTCATGCTGTGTGACTCCCTTGTGGGTGCGACAGTGCAGACTAGAAGGATCCTCTTTGTTGTGGAGTAGTAGTTCATTATTGCACCTATTGCCATCCAAGGCCCCAGACATGAAGTATACGAAGAGTAGTAGTTCTACCTGGGTTGTCTGAACTACTACATTTCCTGCTTCCTGCAGTGTGGTATTCAGTGTCACTTACTACTTAGTTGCTGGGGAGTTTATTTATTGCCTTAGCCTCCTGTGCAGTGGTTTAATCCATCCCACAACCTGTTTGGGCATTTTAGATTATTTGTGCCTGTTTTTATAGTTTGTGCAGCTTGCACAGAACTAGGGGTTGCGTCACATGATCTGACACCCTTCCAGGTCCAGAGGGTCTAAAGGTGGCACACCATGTGAGTGAATCCTAAATTTCTAGTGCTCATGCTGTGTGACTCCCTTGTGGGGTGTGACAGTACAGACTAGAAGAATCTTCTCTGTTGTGGAGTAGCAGTTCATTATTGTGCCTACTGCCATCTGAGGCCCCACCTCAGACAGAAAGTATACTGGGAGTAGTAGTTCTACCTGGGTTCTCTGAACTACTACATTTCCTGCTTCCTGCTGTGTGGTACCAAGTGTCACTTACAATGTAGTTGCAGGGGAGTTGATTTAGTGCCTTCGCCTCCTGTGCAGTGGTTTAATCCATCCCAGAACCTGTTTGGGTGGTTTAGATTATTATTTGTGCCCATTTTTATAGTTTGTGCAGCTTGCACAGGATGAGGGATTGTGTCACACGATCTGACGCACTTCCAGGTCCAGAGGGTCTAAAGGCAGTGCCCTGTGCGAGCGCACATTTGCTGTGCGTGAACCGAGGGGACAGTGGGGCCAAGATTACTCTGTAAGTAGACTTACTACTCTACTCCTTTCCTGTCTCACTGTGATCATCTAACCTACTTATTCAAGAATGACAGACAGAGTCAAGACCCTTGACGGGGGCTGGCTGTTTAGATGCCAGTCCTGTTTAATGTACCTTTTGGTAGATAATGGTGACCATGAAATCCCATTCAATTGTAAGAAGTGTTGCTATACCAAAACATTTGAAGATGATTTACATAAACTAAAATCACAATTAAACAACATTTCAGACAGGCAGAAAGAGATACATAATAAAATAAAGTGAAGAGATGATTCTCAGGTTCTTACTTTGGGTACTTTGACTCCAATGCTGGCAGGGCAGGTGGAAGAAACCAGGGCTATAGCTTCACCTAGCCTCCTCAATGCCACTGTTGGTCAAGGACCTTCAAAGAAAATGGAAAGGGAGCCTGATGATGTAATAGAAATGGATAACTGAGCTACTGTGAAGGGAAATTCATCTAAAAAAGGCAGGAGAGCAATGGATTTTCAGCTACCACTTCAAAATCAGTTTAGTGTCCTCAATAATGCCACCACAATGGATAATTACACCACCACTGTACCCAGTACTCCTCTATCAAGTTGTCAAAATATCCACACCAATGTCCCACTTCCATTCAATGTATCACATACAGACACATTTGATATGGATATTGAGGCTGTTGCAGTCACTCAACCTGTAAACGTTGAGCATCATGTAGACCAGGCCATGATAAACAATAATTTTAACCCTGTACCAAGTACCAATAATGAGTCCAATAGTAATATTACCTCATCTGTAGATACTGCAATGGAACAAAATCAACCTGTTATGAGTGAGAGTCATAGTACAGATGCCAGTGTTGCTACAGAGGTCAGTAGGGGCACTAATACACCTACTTCCTCTGTTAATGATAACCAGGCCAATGGAGTCAGAAACATGGGTAGACACCAGCTATCATCAAACAGTCATCAGATATTTGCACTGGGAGACTCAATGATTAAACATATTGAATAAAATCTGTAACCCGAATAAATATAATCACACTTGCTCTAGCTTCAGGGAGGCTAGAATTCTGGATATTACTGCAGTATCCAGCCAGATACTTAACATAGTAGGTGACGGACCCCTTGTTATTATATATGTTGGGGTTAATAATATGCATAACACCGGACTTGATGACATCAAAACAGAGTATACTATCTTACGTGACCTGTTATTGGCCAAAAATTGTGAAGTTTGTTTCTCAGAGATTCTCCCCATTCCCAGAGTGACACCACAAATAAATGAGAAAGTGAAACTTATAAATAAGTGGCTCAGACAATGGTGCCTCATTAATAATTTGTCTGCATCACAGACTGGGAAAATTTTGATAGCAAGCCAAATATTTATTCCTGGGATGGCCTGCATCTGAAAAGATTAGGCAGTAGCCTGCTAGGATGAAGAATTGAGACTTTTATTAATGAACATTTAAATGGACCTGTGGGGGTGGGAGGGGTCAGCACTTTAATGGCTCTATAATGAAGTCCTTTACTGCAGCTCATGGTCAATGCAAAATTATTTTATCTAATGTCAGAAGCTTAAATCTTATTAAAATGCAAGCACTTGGAGGTACTTATTTGTCAACATAAGGCAGACATTATTGCCATTACAGAAAACATGGTGGGATACTGAGGATGATTGGTACAAAAACTTTTCAGGCTACAAACTATTCTGTAAAAACAAGGTGGTGGTGTCTGTATATTTATTAACGAATCTGTCACTGCTCAAGTCTACACCATACTTAATGATTTCAGTGTCCAGGCTGAGCCTCTATGGCTAAAGTAAACCTTCCCCCATCGATCTTCTTTTCTGCTTGGATGTTGTTACAGGCCACCCAACTCTAACCCTTATTACAACTCAACCTTTCTTACTGAACTAATCAATGCTTCTAATTCAAGTGACGTATTAATTGTTGGAGATTTCAGCCTTCCAGGAATAGATTGGAATACTCTGGTAATGAAAAATGAGTTTGAGCGTACATTTATTGATTTATGTATAAATCGAAATCTTGAACAACTGGTTTCTGAACCCACCACAGGTAATAATCATCTAGATTTAATCCTATCTAACATCACTAGTGATATTTCTAAAGTCTCTGTTACAATTCTTTAAGGGACCAGTGACCACAACATGATCATTTGTAGTCTCAATATGGGTCACTTTAAGAAGTTTATCAGTACCTATGTATATGATTTCAAGAAAGCCAATTTTGGGGAAATAAACAAACAGTTATCATGTATCGACTGGGACAAGGAACTCCTGGGTAAAAACACTGATGATGCATGGGGTCTCTTCAAAAAGCAGTTGGTTCTGTTTTCTCCCTTAAAACCCCTGTACAATTAATAATGACAAGGGTGTTTCAGAATTCTCCTTTACTGTAGAGGAAGTCCACTCTAAGTTATTAAAACTTAATACTAACTCTAGCCCAAGGCCGGGTGGTATACATCCCCTTATGCTGAAAAACTCTGCTGACTACTTAACTTATCTTCTATCCATCATATTTAATATCTCTTTAGCCGATGGCATAGTTCCTAATGACTGGCATTATGCATCTGTATGCCCACTTTTAAGAAGGGGAACAGAGATAGGGTAGAGAATTGCAGACCCATTAGCCTTACTTCTCATATTTGTAAGGTTATGGAGAAATTAATCAAATTCAAACTTGACACCATAATTCATGATAAAGGCCTAGTCGATCAGACACAGCACGGTTTTACAAAGAACAGATCATGTACTGCTAACCTTGTTTCATTCTATAACAGTGTCAGCAATGCTATTGATAAAGCGACTGCTGTTGATGTCATCCTTCTGGATTTCATGAAAGCTTTCAACAAAGTCCCCCATCACACTGTAGTTTTAATGCTATTACATTTAGGCATCAGTAATCGTTTAATTAAATGGATAAATAATTAGCTCCTTGAGCGCTCACAGAGAGTGAGGATTAACAACATACTGTCAGAAGAATGCCCTGTGAGTAGTGGTGTTCCACATGGGTCGGTATTGGGCCCCACTTTGTTCAATATATTTATTAGTGACATGAGCCACAACTGAAGTAATAGTCTTATTAAATTCGCTGATGACGCTAAGCTAGGAGGTGAGGTAAATACCTTTAATAAACACCTTTCATTAGTTAGGGACCCTAGCAGAATTGAAACCTGGGCCAAGCATAATGGTATATTTTTCAATATTGACAAATGTAAAGTCTTACACTTTGGGCACAATAACCCAAAATATAAATATATATTCAACAACCCCATCATTAATAGTGGCCCTACTGAGAAAGATCTGGGTATTATGGTTAATAATACTCTATCATCTAGGGATCAGTGCCTTTCAGTAACTAAGAGGGCCAGGCGCCTTATTGTAAACTTTAAGCATTCTTTTGTTTGTAAAAATAAACACCTTATTATCCCGTTCTATAAAAGGTATGTTAGATCTGTTCTTGATTATGCCTCTCCAATAGGTCACCTTTCTAGCAAAACATATTCAATTACTAGAGGGTATTCAGAAGTCAGTTACCAGAATGATACCTTCTCTTAAAATTCTGTCATATCTGAATAGACTGAAAGAAATACAACTACACATACAGTGTTTAGTGCTAGGACACAATTTGGGGATTTACTATTTGTATATCAAATCTTACAGTCGCAAGATTTAATGAATCTCCTGGGCCTTCAGCTGGGTACTTTTCGAGACAACCTTAGACCACATAACAAAAATTGAATAGTTCCCAAAGTAAAGACTAATAAAAGGGACAACTTTTTTACAGTTAGAGCTGCTAAACTCGGGAACAAATTACCCAATGACATAGTGTACCAGCATAACTTTGCTCACTTTAAAAAGTCCCTAGACAAAACCTTCCGTAATAACTATACCTTGGTATGAATGCCCACAATGTGGGGGACAATCATGACAGGCATCATTGCCTCCTTCTGTCCAAATAAACCTAAGAACCTAAGGTCATCTGTTTACAGTACATTGTTTTTGTATGGAGTGTTGATACTGATCACAGACTAGCAGGTTACTCAGCTCTGTGGTTTTAATTAAGGCCAAGCTAATGGGAGTAGGAGTGAAATGGAGGTGGTATGCCTCTCACAGAGAATTCATGATGGACCAGCTACCTGTGGTGGGTAATTGACTAAAAAACACACTGGGTCCGTCTTGTAAAAACACATTTCAATGTTACTCATTTGAATCTTTTCATTTAATTTCAGTCAGTAATGTGGATTGTCTTTTTACTTAAACACCATTCCACAAAAAATTCATGCTGGACATTTGTACTTATCTTCTTTTTACTTAAATAACACCATTCCACAAAAAAATTCATACTGGACATTTGTACTCATCTTCTCTTTACTTAAACAACACCCCTCCACAAAAAAAATTGATACTGGACGTTTGTAGCTATCTTTGTTCGCCAACAGTGGAACTTGTAAATAAAGCCCCTTACAGTATTCATCAGTTATGCCAGTGCAATGAAAAATGCTGTATACACATCAGAATACGTCAGTGTGTGGTTTACTCTATCTACAAGATTATGATATTTACAGTATGCTCAGATCTCCACATCCAGTACTTTCTATATTTAAAAATGACATTAATTCATGAAAGAGGCACTTAGTTTTTTAAGTTAATTTTCCATGTAGATTTAGAAATGTCTGGCTGACTGGCTGCCTTGCATTTCAGTGGTATTGTTTATGTTAGGATATGAGATGTACTCACATATTTAAGTGTTGCAATGACCTTTAAGATATAGAAGTCGATTACAAGGGAACTTCCCCAGGTAAACATTATAAAAAGCTGTTCTAAAGTATTACATCCAACGAGACAAGGCAAAGCAGGGTAAAAAAGTGTGAAAAAAACCTATTCTAAATCATCAACCCTTGCAGGTATAAAAAGTGACTTGTAATTGTAACTCTGTTTATGTAGTAGTAAAATTATACTTTTCTTTCTGTGAAAGGAAGCAGAAACAAAAGCAGAGCTAAAAGTCTGGGAAATTCACAGAAGAAGGTAACGTAGGGTAGGTACACCACAGATCATTCTGTCAGCGCAAAAATGAAAATGAAGAAAACTACAACATACATACATTCCCATCACGAGAAAAAAAAAAACACAAAGGAAAATAATGTGAGTGACAGAGGAAACATGTAAACACAACAAGTAGACCACAAAAGAATGGCCATCTTGACCGGATACCAAGAAAAAGTAATTGGTATGGAGTGAAATACAAAAAAAAAGCAACATGGATGGATGGATTATGAGAGAGGACACTCATTCTACCATTCAGAATTCCTTTGTCCCACATTTTACCTTTCAGAATTCCTTTGTCCCACATGTAAAAAGGTGCTGCCCATGCAGGGGTGCCATAAACTTAGACTTTAAAGCAGAAATTCTTACAACTCTACACTGCAAAAGCAAAATTACACTTTCACATATACAAGTGTAAGTTTCTAATGTGTTCACTTTGTACCTCCGTGTGGTGTGTCCCACATTCTGGTGGCAAGCCAGTGTCCCATGTTTTCCAAAATTTTTAATTTCTGTGTCCCACATTTCAGTGATAGGTTGAGAAGATAGTTAGTTTGTTGGTTAGTTAGTTAGTTAGTTAGAGAGGGTCATTTTCAAGAGATGGCGGCACATAATGCACATGGCATAACAATATTCAAAGGGTGGAGGTCGTGTCATTCGCGGATGCACCAGTGCAGCGATAATACATCTTGCAGTTGCATCTGCAGAGCGTGCCCTGAATATGTGACATCCTCATATTCAGCAGAGATTTCTGATAGCTGCCTGCATATCTTGGAAATGTGCCCACACAAAGTTAGGTATGGAAGAAACATGCCTAACTGTGGCAGCTACTCACAGACAGGCTGCCATACTAGACATAGCAGCACAGCAGCCACCAGCTTCTGCAGCCCAGTGGCAAGGCCCCATCCCCGAACCCCAATGTAAGTATATATAAAAAAAATTGTCCCCAGCCCCTGTAGCCTAGTGGAATTCTCCTTTCATCCCGATCCCTGTTCCGATACAACAAGTATTCTCCGTTCTGTTTCCACAGTGTAATGGCCCCCTTCCCATCCTGAGCTCCATTTGAATAAAAAAAATCATTTCCCCTGCCCCTTTTCTATAGTGTAGTGTCCCCCATCCTGATCCCTGTTCAAATAAAATAAAATAGTATCCCGTGTCCTCTTTTCCATAACGCAGTAGCCCATTGGTTGACAGTGTCAACCAATGGGCTTGTAGTGCTTACAGTAAGATGTCATTCATTGACAGTTCGGTCAGCGGGCACCCATGGAGGTGTGCGGATGGCTGTGCTGCTCGCTGGCTGACTGGACATGCTGGAATGGGGGAGCGGGGTGGGATGTGGTGCCTTGGTGGGGGAGGGTGGGGCAACCACACTATGGAAAAAGAGGACAGGGAAATTATTTTATTTTCTTCAAATGGGATTGGAAATGGGTAGGGGACACTACACATGGAAAAGAGAGCAGGGGACATTATTTTATTTTATTTGAATGGGGATTGGGGTGGGGCGGGGGGACACTACACTATGGAAACAGGGCTGGGGAATTATTTTTTTATTATCTGAATGGGATCGGGAGGGGGGACATTACACTATGGAAAATGGGCAGGGAACAGGATTACTTTTTAATTGAACAGGGATCGGGATGAACAGGACTGGTGTATGAGGCTATGCAGGACTTTGCGGCGGGGGTTGCAGGCTGCCTGGTGCATCCTGCTGTGCACATCCCTACCAAATGTATGCAAATGTAGCTATAATGGCATGCAACCAGCCTGTTTGCACCTTGCATACCCAATGGCTGCATTTGCATCTTCCTGGCTGAATATCTGGAATTTGGACCTGGTACATCTGGGGATGTGCCACGCATCCCCATTCTAGGTATTCAGGCCATCCCCTGGGATGCGCTGACACATTGTCAGTGAAACCATTTGCGCCACCTGCTAGCATTTCTATATACAGATAAGATGCGTGATCGTGCATCTCATTTGAATATAGCATTTTTTCACACCGGACCATTTATTTGGGCTGCACATCTAGATGCACCGGCCATCCCCCGGACTTTGAAAAAGGGGGCCTTAGTTAGTTAGTTAGATAGTGAGTTAGTTGGTGGTCATTTGGTTATTAACAAAACGTGAGAAAAAGGGATGGACTGCATGATCTAAATAACTCAAACTCACATGATCACAAATAGATAGCAAATTAAAAACTCAACATAACATTTTGGGGATAGAGACTAGAAATAGCGGATTGGGGAGATGAGGTTTAAAGGAGACTGAAAAAAAAAAAGAAACATGAAAACCTAAGAGGACACATAAATGACCAAAACCATTAAAGTTTGATATGGCTAAATGGAACGAATGAAAAAGAACACGGATAAGTATACAGATGGATACAAGTGTGACACATGAAGGGCAATCTATAGGGAAAGTGTAGTATGCAAAATATTATGTATTATACATGCATCAGCATTCCAAGTTATTAAACCATGTCTAATTATTAAATATGAAAACATACCAAATGCTGCATTACATGAATTCAAGATTTTATGTGACTCAAACTATAAACTGCATCTTCATTTTCTTCAGATAATCAAAAATGCACAAACATATTTTAGGCATTTTAACTTTTTGAAACTTATGGCTGATTCTTAGAGTTAAGACATTACTTGATTTCATTGCTAATTTGTTTTTCCTTTGAAGGGGTTATTTGTTTATGCCATTTTGCAAACCTTTGCCGTAGGTTTGTGTAAATACGTGGCCTTTAGAGTTATAGTGCCCCTTGAAATCCCTCTTGCCTTTCTTCAATAACTGTTCACAAGTTACTGTATTTGTACAGCACTGTGCCTATTCTAGCATATATTTGCTGTATATGTGGCACGTTATAGTTAGGCAGGTATCCACTGGGAAAGTTGAATATGATAACATGTTCATGTCTCCCACACTTTGAGGGATGTCTCTTATTCTACTTTTCAGAACTGCTCCATTTTATATGTAACCCCCAGGTGGTGCTATCTCAAGAGCTACTACCCCTGCCTGCTTGACTGCTAACAGGTTGAGGGGCCTAGGTTCTATGCTGGGTACCTCCACTCAGAGGTCAGGGTTTGTAGAGGTTAGACTAGCTTGGTCATAGCCCTCTGGGACAATGAGACACCCTTTTATTCCCTCTAGTGGCTCGCACAGCACACAGAAGTTACAGACCCAATACCCAATGTATACACACTGTTCACTTATAAAGTACCACTTACCCTCGAGACTGATTCTGCAGCACGTCTCTGAGGACCCCCTTTAAAATAAGGTTAAACATACACAACGAAATACAATATTGTTTACATAAGTACCAACACCACAGACAGTATATAGTATAACAACAACAAATCTGATTTTTTTAGGGGACAGAGGGGAGGGCAGTGGACATGGCCTATCTGGACTTCAGCAAGGCCTTTGACACTGTGCCACATAGAAGACTATTACACAAACTGGGGAATATGGGTGTGGGCAGGACAGTAGTGTGGTGGGTAGGTAACTGGCTGGGTGGCAGGACACAGAGGGTGGTGGTAAATGGCTGTCACCCACAGAGGGAAGAGTGACCAGTGGGTACCAGGATCAGTGCTGGGACCGGTCCTGTTCAACATCTTCATCAGTGACATGGCGCAGGACCTAGAAGGCAGAATTTCACTGTTCACTGATGACACAAAGCTCTGTAACAGAGTAGACACACCAGAGGGTGTAGACAGAATGAGAAGCAACCTGCAGAAACTTGAAGAATGGTCAGGGTTTGGCAGTTGAAATTCAATGCAAAGAAGTGCAAGATAATGCATATGGGGCACAAAAACCCGGCACAATATATCAGTTGGGGGGTGAGGATATAGCATGCACCAAGCAGGAAAGGGATCTTGGGGTTATCATCTCTGATGACCTCAAGGTAGGGAAACAGTGTGACAAGGCAGCAGGTAAAGCAAATAGAATGCTGGGATGTATAGGCAGGGGCATTACCAGCAGGAAAAGGGAGGTCATAATCCTATACAAGACACTAGTGAGGCCCCACCTGGAGTACAGTGTACAGTTCTGGAGACCATACCCACGTAAGGACATAGACAGGGTAGAGAAGGTTCAGAGGAGGGCAACAAAGATGGTGCATGGATTGCATCACAAGTCCTATGAAGACAGGTTGAAGGAACTGAACATGTACTCCCTGGAGGAGAGGAGGGAGAGAGGGGATATGATAGAGACATACAAGTATCTTACAGGGAGGAACAGGGTGCAGGAAAACACTATTTTTAAGCGAAAAAGATGTTCCAGGCCTAGAGGGCATGGGATGAAGTTGGAGGGAGGACGATTCAGAGGAAACATGAGAAAGAATTTCTTCACAGAACGGGTGGTGGACAAGTGGAACACCCTGCCAGAGGAAGTGGTGGGGGCTGAAACAATCATGGGATTTAAGAATGCATGGGATAGACATAAAGGAATTCTGGAGGTCAGGGGTAAGGTGCAACAGACTTCTAGGAAAACAAACTGAACTTACAAGCTCAAATGGGCAGACTGGGTGGGCCATAGGCCCTTATCTGCCAACACTGTCTATGTATCTATGTATCTATGACAGTAACACGGGATGGGGGAAATCAGGTTAACTGGTGGCATTAAATCACAGTACTGTG
Organism: Neoceratodus forsteri; assembly: GCA_016271365.2. Taxonomy (NCBI): domain Eukaryota; kingdom Metazoa; phylum Chordata; order Ceratodontiformes; family Ceratodontidae; genus Neoceratodus; species Neoceratodus forsteri. Next base: position 648,096,225 of record CM057458.1, on the reverse strand, counting down.
CACACATACAGGGGCTGAAAAGTCATACTCTGGATACTCAGGTTAGGGGGGACTAGCCAGGTCCGTTGCCCGGGGTTGGCCGGCAGGTGCAGATGGATAGGGCCCTGTAGAAGAAAATATATGCACAACACCCAGTTGTAATCCGGAGCCGGAGGGCTCAGTCCATGAAGCAGTGAAACAACAAGAATTAGATGACACACTTGTGATCGAAAACAGGCTGCAGGGGAATACCCTGATTTGTACTCACAATACCCAAGCTGAGGACCGGATGGTGGATGTTCTTCTGGATTGCCAGAACAACAGGGCATGGAGACAAGGTCCTTGTGACAGGACCCCACTGCAGTTGATAGCAAACGGATTCAGTCCGAGACAAGCTGGGGTTTGCTTCCAGCTTCAACACACAGCACACAGTACAGGGGATTTGAAATAGCGATTCCCCACAAGCGCTATGCACATTCATATGTAAAAGGAAAGTACTATACCAGGCAGGCTGCTCCTCAATCCTGATCGCATTTACTGCAAAATACCCAGGATCACACACAGCATCTTCAGTTCCTGATAGACCGAGCGCGATTCAGCAATTTCTCCAGTCTTCTACAGGGTGAGCCTGGTACCCACTCTTCCTTCTTTCTCCTCACAAATCAGATTCAGTCCGAAATGGCACTTACAATGGCTGCAGGCTGAACCTCAGGGGCCTCACACACGCTTCCCGCATGAAACTGTACACCGCAGAAGCACAGAGCTCCTTCTCTCTTCACTGTCACAGCTGATCTGATCTTTCCAGTCACAGAGCAGGGCATTTCCTTTAGCTCCACACTATTCTGTTGGCTGGTTCGGCTGTCACTCACAATAAGACTCCCTCTGTTGGTGAAAAAAGGCACCAAGGTCAAAACTACATTTCCCAGAGTCACGGCCCATACAGTCCCATTACAACAGGCTCCAGAAGAGAGTCCAAGTCCTGATTCGCCCAGAGCAGGCTCCATTTTAAAAGACCCCCACACTTGATTGGTCCAATTCAGCAGTCCTGGACCAAAATGAAAGAGCTACACCACACAGTCCTTGCTGAAGGGAAAACAGGTTAGACAAATTGTATTTTCATTATCACTCTAACAGATTACCAGCAAACAATTACATCTTCTGAAAGAGCTCCCTCTGTGCATATAGCGATGGCAGAAACGGAGTGAGTTGGCAGCAGCTCAGGTGGGATTCGAGCAATAAATACACAGTCCCCCCATACAAACTAATTAAGTCTGCAAGCAGACAGCTCTTAAAGAGACAGTCTGTGGAGGATCAAATAGCACTCACTTGGAACCACATTTAAACAGCTCAGACACCGAACACTGCCTAGACTTGGAGCATTCAGGCAAGCTCCTGGAAGACTTTTTGGAACCCCCATTTGCAGGGGGGTTACACCCTTCCTGGCCTGGAAAAACTTGGCGTCCGCATCAAGTAAATACCACCATAAATTTCAATACAACCATATACATTTACATCAATATCACATTTGGCTTATACATGTAATCATCAGTCAACATATCACCTTACCAGAAACACATTTCTGAAACTTTTCAGTACATCACTTTTTACACAGTATTATACACACACTGTACCATAACTCAGGTTATTACCTCCTGTACATGAAACCTGAAGAGAGGGGAATTTCCCTATCAGCTACTTTGGGGCTGGATGGGGCAGGAGCACCATACCAAGAGGGCAACACAATTAACTTGGAGGTAGCACTTATGCTCAGTTTGGGCAATGAGCTCGGGGACACATACACTCCTTTATGGACAACATTAAGAGGTAAGTCCACAGGCCTCCCAGGGGAATCATAGCTTAAGTGCATTACAGGCTTTACAGCTCAACCAGTCTTTTCTAGGGGGAACTGTTACAGTCTCTGCATTTTTAAACTCGCTTTCAGCACTGTCTTTACTTGCCAGGGGAGTCTCCATTGGGGTAGAGACGCTAGAACTTGGGGCACTTTCAGCTCCAGGAGTTACAATCTCTGAGTCCACAACACTTGGCTCACACAGAGAGTTTTCTGACACTGGCAGTGAGCTATCAGGGTACTCAACACACTCTTCTTGTTCTAGTATATCACCCGTTTGTCCCAGTCCATCAGTTTCCTCCTCTGAAAGCTCAAACAGTTCAACTATACACAATGATTCCATATAATCTGACTTGATGCTTTGCACTTCACTTGCTGGGAGCATTGGCTCCAGGGACAAAGCTGGGGGCCTAGACAATCCAGAAGGCCCAGCTTCATCTCCAGGATTGACTAAGGGATTGCCTCAAAACAATTGACTCAGTTTGTAAGAAGGGTGGCATTCAAAGCCACACTTACTTTCCTCTGACATGGACCGACAGTCATATTCAACTGGGACTTGTGGAGGGGAACACTTTAACTCAGCTTCTGTAGGTGCGGGCTTTCTTGATTTTTGCTTAGCAGCAGCTCTAGTCACTGGTCCGGGGGGGCATTTTCTGGGGGCTCAGACTCAATCAAGATTTGTCCAATGGGCAGAAAATGATTTATATTCATTGTTTTCACATCTTTTGAGTTATTCTCCGGCCTAACTTTGTACACAGGCAAATCATTTAGTTTGCCTACCACAATGTCGGGGATATGGTGCCACCTATCAGCAATCTTGTGTTTGCCATGCAGTCCCAGATTTCTTAGCAATACCCGATCCCCCTCCTGGAGTTCCTGTGCCTTCACCTTTTTATCATACCTTTCTTTGTTGGCCAGATTTCTTTTGGCAGCCATGGTTTGAGCCAGTTGGTATGCATGATTTAGCTGGGCCTTTAACTTTTGCACATACTGGAGATAGTTATCAACTCGAACCCCGTCAGGAGAAACTCAGAAACAAACATCTACTGGTAGTCGGGCCTCTCTTCCAAACATCAGGCGGTAGGGGGAGAACCCAGTGGCATCACTTTTGGTGCAGTTGTAGGCATGTACCAAGGTGCTGATTTGTTGGCTCCATCTAGGCTTATCCTTGGGGTGGAGGGTACCCAGCATATCTAATAGAGTGCGATTGAAAAGTTCAGGCTGTGGGTCCCCCTGAGGGTGGTAAGGGGTGGTTCTGGACTTTTGCACCCCCCACAGAGAAAGCATCTCTTTGATCAGATGACTCTCAAAGTCCCTACCTTGATCAGAATGGATTCTTTGTGGAGCCCCATAGTGAACAAAAAAGTTTTCTACAAGCACTTTGGCCACAGTGGATGCTTTCTGGTCCTTGGTGGGGAAAGCTTGGGCATATCTCGTAAAACGGTCAGTAACCACCTGCACATTGCTAATATTTCTTTGATTGGACTCCAAACTCAGAAAATCAATACAGACCAGCTCCATGGGGGCACTGGTGGTGATGTTAACAAGGGGGGAAGCCCTCTGGGCAAAGCTTTCCTCTGTAAACAGCGACTACAAGTTTCAATGTGTTGCTCAATATCAGTCCCCATCTTAGGCCAATAGAATCTGGATCTCACCAAGTCAAGTGTTCTGTCTATACCAAGGTGCCCCTTTGGTTGTGTAAGGACCTCAGTACTGAGTCTTGAAAGGCAGTGGGCAGCACTAGTTGTTGTTTGTCTATTTGTCCCCCCTGTCTACTGTTTCTCTATTTAACAGTCTATTAATCAGTTTCAACTTAAAACCTTCCTTGTATAACAATGCAGTTCTCAAATCAGTGGAGCGTAACTTGGACACATCTTTCCCTGTGTAGAGGGCTTCTAAAGCTGGTTTGATCGTAGGATCTCAGGATTGAGCCCGCCGAAGACTGTCGTTGTCTAGCTGAGGCAAAGCACCAATGTCTAATGCAGAGAAGTGGCAATAAGCAGCAGGTATGCAATTCTCAGGGCCCCAAAGAGTCCATCAAACAATTCACTGGGTCTGGGACCACTTGCTCCTCTCGGTCAAACTTCTGGCACAGTGCTCGAATAGCAGGTTCTGACAGTCTGACCCAGTCATTTCGAGAAACAGACCTCCGGGAGAGAGCATCAGCATCTATGTGGTTCAGGCCTGCTCTGTATTCAACAGCATAGTCATATGTAGATAATGCAGACAGCCATCTATGGCCAGTAGCGTCCAACTTAGCCGAAGTCTGCACATAGGTCAGGGGGTTATTGTCAGTTTTTACTAGTATCTTAGCCCCATACAAGTACTTGTGGAATTGGTCCACAATGGCCCACTTCAAAGCTAGGAACTCTAACTTATGTACAGGATAGTTCTTTTCAGAAGGGGTCAGGCTTCTGCTGGCAAAGGCCACTGGTCTCAGGCCATTCTCGTGCTCCTGGTACAACACAGCTCCCAAACCTTGCAGGCTAGCATCAGTGTGTAGGAAATATGGTTTTGCTGGATCTGCATAGGCCAGGACAGGAGCGTGGGTAAGTTGATATATAATCTCATGAAAAGCAGCTTCACAATCAGGTGTTTATCTGGCCCCAAAAACTTCATTAGGATGGAAATACACTTTCTCAGTCTCAGGGGAAGTTGACCTTTTATATTTTTTGTGGGTGGGAGGGTTAACCTTGAATAAGATTAAGTAAAGGATGGATCACTCTTGAATAGTCCTTGATGAAACGGCGATAGTAGCCACAGAATCCTAGGAATCTTTGCAGTTCTTTTAGATTGTGGGGCTGTGGCCAAATGTTAAGGCCTTAACTTTACTTGGGTCGGTCTCTATTCCCTCGGTGGAGACTATATGCCCCACTTACTTTACAGAGGTTTGGAAGAACTGACATTTATCGATGGACAGTTTCAGGCCAAAGTCTTCCAGTCGGTCCAACACCTTGAATAATCTGCTCTTATGTTCCTCCAAAGAGCTGCCAAACACAATAACATCATCTAGGTATACCAGGCACTCTAATAAGTTCATGTCCCCCACTGCACGCTCCATCAATCGTTGAAAATGGCTGGAGCACCTGAAATCCCTTGAGGTATCCTCATGAATTCATAGAAGCCAAGTGGACAGATAAAGGCTGTCTTCTCACGGTCTTCTGGGGCCATCAGGATCTGGTAGTACCCACTGCGAAGATCCAGCACAGAGAACCACTTGGTACCGTTCAGGCAGTCCAAAGCATCCTGAATGCGGGGCATTGTATACTGATCAGGGATAGTCCGCTGGTTTAAAGTGCGCTAATCCACACACATCCTTACTGTCCCATTCTTTTTTTTCACTACCACAATGGGGGAAGCATAGGGGCTTCTGGATTCTTGTATTACACCAGCAGCTAGCATCTCTTGCAGATGCCGTCTCACATCATCTGTGTCAGCAGGGGCCAGGCGTCGAGACCTCTCATGAAATGGCCAGTCATCATGCAGCCAGATGTGGTGCTGAGCTCCTTGCACACATCCTATGTCCCATTCCTTCAAAGAAAACACCTGGTCTCTCTGGGCAAGCTTTCTACTGATTCTCATCTTCCATTCAGCTGGCAATGGGAGTCCCCAAAATCAAACAAGTCAGGTATCACTCTTTTATTCTCCCCCGAACATTTGTTACTGGGTATCACTGCAGTATCTGCACAATGTACATTAGCCAGGGTGCAACCTCTATTTACTCGAATCTGTCTATCAGACACATTATGAACTTGAACCATTACCTGTCTGGCATAAGCATGGGATCTGGCAGGCAAAATACTCGGCTTGACCAGCAGTCCCTCCATCAATTTCCCATCACCTGGTGCATCCAGCATGAGGATTTTATTCTTGACATCCTTTCTGATATGGACTTCCCCCTGTAAGGTACACTGGGTATTTGGCACTAGGATCAGAGACTCAGGATCCTTCTTCCAGACAATTCCAACCGGCTCCTCTGAGTCCACTTCTTCAGCATCTCGCTGTACCTCATAGGCCTTCTTGATCAAGGCCAGAATTCTCAAAGCTCTACCAGTCCTTGACCCCTGTTTCTCGTAACACAACTGCACCAACCGTCCAAACATATGTGCATTGGTCCCAATTAGTAGAGGAATCCCATCATACAGTCCAGTAGGGGGATACACTAAGGCCAGTGTCTCTACTTGCTCTGCCTCTCCAGCCATGGAGGTAGGGAAAGATAGCCAAATTCGGATATACCCAAAGTATGGGTAGGCCTTCTCACTTAACCTCCATACATGCAGTCCTTCCAATGGTTATAAGGGTACGTCTGACAAATGCTTCTGATACCAATCCTGGAACATAATTGCCTCTTGGGAGCCACTGTCCAACACAGCTCTGGTGGGCACACCATTCACTTTTACTGTAGCCTCCATTGAAGGGCCCACTGTTCTGGACCAGTCTGGAGAGGCAGTAGCAAGGGCCTGGGTAGATGATCTAGCCACAGACGGACGTGAGTTAGCATTTTTGGGACCTTCACTGCGGTCATTTCGTGCACCTCTTAACCACTGTTTTGTGCTCCAAAACTCTCCTTGTAGCTGGCTCGCCACTCTCTCTAAGTCTTTCCGAGACTGGCATTCCCTCTTCATGTGCCCATCCTTCCCACAATTATGGCAAAATATGTCTGCTGAAGTTTAGGGTGACCGAGGCATCACATTGGGGGCTGCGGCATTGGTACTATCAATAGAAAACCTTGGTGCCTCCCTCAGCCGTGGGTTGGACATTTGGAGAATTCTCTTCTGTTCCCCCACTTCCATAGTCAAGATATCAAGCTTTGAGCTGCTGTCAGCAGGAGATGTCTGGGGGGACACACCCACCCCCATAGAAGATGCAGTCGAGTAAGAGTTGGGGCCTGTACTGGTAGGAGGGGCCTTCATAAAGAGACTATTTATTGCTTCCCTGAACTCCCTCAGCAGTTCATCCCATGGCAGAACATCGGTAGCCATCCCTCTCTGGCTGGGCCCTCCTTTGCTGACATTTGGGTCTCGGGTTCTGTCATGTGATTTTGGTGATTCCAGACCATCAGCATCTTATCCCACACCTGGAGCAGGGGATGTAGCAGCTACGACTGCACAGGGCTCTGAAAAACCTTCCTCCTCCTCCTCAACTTCTCATACCTTCTTCATGGGACTAGATTTCCTTTGATGCAGTTGCAATTTGAGCAACACCCAGCTAGAGTGCCAGGCAGAGCAGAGTATATGATCCAATCTTACCCGGTCCACTTCACTAGAGGTCCAACCCCCCTTTCGAAAAATGGTTTGCAAGATTCCCTCTAATCAATCCAAATAGGCAGATAACAATTCCCCCGGCTGTTGTCTAACATCTTTAAGCTTCCATTTCAAGGCCTCAACTCTAGTCGTGCCCCCAAATACATTTTCAAGGGCAATTCGGTACCCTTGGGTTTTGGCGTCAGGGTCAGAGACCATCAGGGAGCAAAAAGTACGTTGGGCAGGTCCCTAGAGGCTCTCCCCCAGGCGAGCCCATTTTTTCTGCCTCGGAGCATTGCCAGTCTTGTACCACAAGGTTAACAGAGTCTATCCAAGTTTCCAGATTGACCTCCCCATTTGGAGTAGGGCAGATGCCAGAGAATACTTTGAGCTTGTGGTAAGAGTCATGACTAATGGCAGGTACAAACATAGGGGCTAGCACTGGCACAGAAGGAGGGTCAATAATGGGTGCTGGAGGGGAAGAGGGTGTTTGGGGAGGAACGCCCCCAGGTGGCAATAATAGTTTCTTTAAATCACTCCAGGCAGTGAGGGCTCCCTCTGGGGTAATAGTCTGTGGCACTTTGGAGCTCTCTATGGGGTCCTTATACTCTACTAGGGCCATGAAAGTGTGGGTGAGCAGATTAGCATGTCGACTCGCCACCACAGGGTTTTGTAAACCTTCCACCTTGGAAAGTACTCCCTGTACAGTGTCCGTAGTGATACCCAGGGGGATGTCCAGGATAAGCATAGCATTTTGGGGGTCGATCTCCTCCCCAGTACACTACTCCACCAACCGGTGCACAGCCACTTCTGTCGGGGTATCGATTTATTTTTAACAGTGATTCGTAAATGTGGCCACTAGGGGATGCTAATCCCAGTGGTGCCTCCAAGATGTAACCCCCAGGTAGCGCTATCCCAAGGGATACTACCCCTGCCTGCTTGACTACTAACAGGTTGAGGGGCCTAGGCTCTATGGCAGGTGCCTCCACCCAGAGGTCAGGGTTTTCAGAGGTTAGACTAGCTTGGTCACAGCCCTCTGGGACACTGAGACCCCCTTTTATTCCCTCTAGTGGCTCGCACAGCACACAGGAGTTATCGTCCCAATACCCCATGTATACACACTGTTCACTCATAAAGTACCACTTACCCTCAAGACTGATTCTGCAGCACGTCTCTGAGGGCTCCCTGTAAAATAAGGTTAAACAACATACACAGTGAAATACAATACTGTTTCCATAAGTACCAACACCACAGACAGTATATAGCATAACAACAACAAATCTGATTTATTTAGGGGACAATAACACGGGAGGGGGGAAATCAGGTTAATTGGTGGCATAAAATCACAGTACTGTGCACACATACAGGGTCTAAAAAGTCACACTCTGGATACCCAGGTTGGGGGGGGGGCTAGCCAGGCCTGTTGACCGGGGTTGGCTGGCAGGTGCAGATGTATAGGGCCCTGTAGAAGAAAATATATGCACAACACCCAATTGTAATCTGGAGCCGGATGGCTCAGCCCATGAAGCAGTGAAACAACAAGAATTAGGTGACACACTTGTGATTGAAAACAAGCTGCAGGGGAATACCCTGATTTGTACTCAAAATACCCAAGCTGAGGACTGGATGGTGGATGTTCTTCTGGATTGCCAGAACAACAGGGCATGGAGACAAGGTCCTTGTGACAGGACCCCACTGCAGTTGATAGCAAACGGATTCAGTCCGAGACAAGCTGGGGTTTGCTTCCAGCTTCAACACACAGCACACAGTACAGGGGATTTGAAATAGCGATTCCCCACAAGCACTATGCACATTCATATGTAAAAGGAAAGTATTATATCAGGCAGGCTGCTCCTCGATCCCGATCGCACTTACTGCAAAATACCCGGGAGCACACACAGCAGCTTCAGTTCCTGACTGACCAAGCGCGATTCATCAATTTTTCCAGTCTTCTACAGAGTGAGCCTGGTTCCCACTCTTCAGACTTCCTTCTTTCTCCTCACAAATCGGATTCGGTCTGAAATGGCACTTACAACGGCTGCAGGCCGAACCTCAGGGCCTCACACGCATTTCCCACGTGAAACTATACACCGCAGAAGCACAGAGCTCCTTCTGTCTTCACTATCACAACTGATCTGATCTTTCTAGTCACAGAGCAGGGCATTTCCTTTAGCTCCACACCATTCTGTTGGCTGGTTCGGCTGTCACTCACAATAAGACTCCCTCTGTTGGTGAAAAAAGGCGCCAAGGTCAAAACTACATTTCCCAGAGTCACGGCCCATACAGTCCCATTACAGCAGGCTCCAGAAGAGAGTCCAAGTCCTGATTTGCCAAGAGCAGGCTCCATTTTAAAAGACCCCCACACTTGATTGGTCCATTTCAGCAGTCCGGGACCAAAATGAAAGAGCTACACCACACAGTCCTTGCTGAAGGGAAAACAGGTTAGACAAATTGTATTTTCATTATCACTCTAACAGATTACCAGCAAACAATTACATCTTCTGAAAGAGCTCCATCTGCGCATATAGCGATGGCAGAAACGGAGCGAGTTGGTAGCAGCTCGGACGGGATTCGAGCATTAAATACACAGTCCCCCCATACAAGCTAATTAAGTCTGCAAGCAGACAGCTCTTAAAGAGACAGTATGTGGAGGCTCAAATAGCACTCACTTGGAACCACATTTAAACGGCTCAGACACTGAACACCGCCCAGACTTGGAGCATTCAGGCAAGCTCCTGGAAGACTTTTGGGAACCCCCATTTGCAGGGGGGTTACAGATATAGAAAATGCAGTTCCCATATAGTGCTGTTTTGCATTATAAATAAGTAAATAAATGAATAAAATTCTGAAGCCAAAACACAAATTTCAAATTATGTAAGACCCTAAATCAAAGTTAAAGTTTGCACAAATAAACTTTCCACAGCATTCTGAAACTTACATCTGGATTACTGGTGTTGCCCGATTTTCTGAGGGCCAGTGCCCCAACTTGTTTCTCATTATGAGAGTCAGTGTCCCATATTGTACTGGGAAATGTTGACAGGTACATGAGGCTACACTAGTGGGACTACTGTATTTCCATGTAAAAGCAAGAGCAACTGTAGCATGTTGAGTTCTGATTTCCAATTTCCACAAGCTCTCAACACTCTACAGCAGGACTGCACTAACCTTACCCACCTCATACAGTAGAACTTTGCTTGAGTGACCATACAGATATTGCCCCTCATTTGGAAGGCAAACCTATGCACTGCAGGTAGTATAAGAAGTTCCCTCTGTAACCCATTGTTGCACTTCATTGGATGTTAAGAATGCAGACGAACAAAACAATGAGACAGAAACCTGTGACATTACAACTTCAGAAAAACACTTAAAAGAAGATTAACATGGGTTGGGCTGGGGGGCCACTTATGGCAGGGCAGCAACAGACATTAATGGACATTTTTCTTTTTTACAGGGTGTATTTAAAAAATAAATAAATAAACTACGAAGGGGAAGTGAAAAAAATCCCTTGGTAATTTCTTCCCAAAACCTCTGTGTCTGAGCCAGTCAAATTCTGTTGAGATCCTGAAACACAGCGTGTGTTGGAATAAAAAAGATGTTAGTTTTTCCTTAGAGTTTTCTTTGTTTAAATAATGTTATACTTTATTGGTAGGGGGTGTAGTTTGTTCTTTTGCTAGTATAAGTCCCTTCATTCAAAACTCTGGGGAAAAAATGAACACCGATGCCTTTCTCCCTTTCTCCCATCTTTTATATACGGAAATAAAAATGTTTCAGAAAATGCACATACAAATTGAGACAGTCCATGTTACTACACTTCGACGTGCAATGTCAATTAAAAACATAACTTATTCCAAATATTACATGAGCTTTATCTCCCTGATCTGTATTCCTACACACTTTACAGTAAAAAGAGAAATTGTGACCTTGTTGAAAAACAACAGAAAATAATTAAAGCTTTATTTCTTAAGCGCAGCAGCCCAGTTCTCTTTTCGCAAGTGACTGCAAACTAAAGGGGGAATAAAATGGGAACATTGTCATCTACAGTTCCCCACTCTGAAACTATTGAGCAAACATGGCCTGATTTATTCGAAACAGTGAGACGGCATAGAATGGGGACCTACCAGCTTGTAGGCAGCTGGGAAAGCTTGCCTTCAACTTCTGTGCTTTTTACTGACTGACAGTGATTGAAAGACAAGAGGCATGTGTTACACGGTTCTGTTATACATTATATATTTGTGTAAAAAGTTAAGTGAACTGAATGTAAAAATGGCAAGGTTACAGATTTGTTATCTATTTGTGAATTATACCACAAGACTGGTTCAGTTCCAGTTCTATTTCTGTAGTTGCGTACAAGGTGAATACAAATGGTAGTGAGTACAGTATAGAATGACCTTGGGAGAATGTGTGTGTGTGTGTGTGTGTAAATGGCAGTGAGTACAGTATCAGATGGCCTTGGGATCATGGCGTGATTGCGGGGGCAGAGGGCAAGTTGCCCCCGAGAAATTAGACCAGGACTTTTTAGAAGCCCAGCCACTGTTCTCCGGTTATCATTTTTTTTTAATATTGAATGGGCTCAGGGCTATGCCCAGACTGCCTGCACCTCTCCGGGGGAGGGGGGGGGGCTGCGCGGTGCCGTGTCTCTTAAACACAAACTATCCCCTTTTCCGAATGGCTGCAAGCCTGCAACCATAGTAGCCTGCATGTGACAGCCAATCAGAGAGTGCTGCAAGCTGGCGCCATCGCGTGAGCAGTACTCCGTTAGTTGCGCCATTTAGTTGTCTGTGAGCCTTCCATGAAGGAGCAGCAGTAGCATCCATATAGCGTAGGGCTGAGGAGAGATAGCTATTCGAAGATGTCGAGTAGCAGTCATTGGTTGTCTGTCAGGTGTCACCAGTGTCTCAGTCAGTCTAGTGTTCCCACCCTCCTCCTGTCCTGAACAGCCCAGTTTAAATATACCTCACCGGAGTCCTCTTACTACTTACTCTCTGTTTCTCAGTGCAGCCAGCTGGGCTCTGGGATCTCCCGCTGCTACCTGAGCCTCCCATCCCTGAGAGCCTAGGAGGCCTGCGGCCACTAGGCCTCTACCACCGGAGAGACCAGGCGGAGGAGCAAGTAGTACAATTACAGTGAGTCTGAGGCATGGCCAGGCTTGCCTGCACACCCAGCTCAAGTGTCCAGCAGGCCAGAAAAAGATTTACCATGTTGTCGGTGAGTCCCACACACCCATTGCCCACCAGTTCCACGGTCCACCGAGAGGGATTATTCAGGTCAGTGAACAGCCAGGCCCAGAACAGTGAAGAAGCCGGCGGTCATGCAGGCTATAGCAGACCCATAATGTGACACGTTCATCTGCTGTCAGAAAAAATGAGTTACTGTCTCATTGGGGGATTAATCGGGAGAGGAACGGGACTGTTGGGAGAGACTCGGCTACCTGACCTGCCTTCTTAGCCTTGCTGTGCCCTGCTGCATGCTGCCCTGTCTGTGCCCTTACTGATTTGGTGAGTAACTGTCCTGCAAGCTGGTTGTTGGAAATTAATACCATTCACATCCCAGAAATATGTCTTTTGGGGGTTGTCTTAGCCATGGCCATATGTCTGGGGGTGGAGTGGAAGGTTTGCTGTCAGCTTGTGTTTCTTTGGTGAGAGGGATTTGTTGGCTGTTGAGGCTATCCATGTTGGTGGGGTGGGTGGGGGGCCTATTGTTTGGTATGGTGTGGACACTGGTCATGTTGGTGGGGTGGGACACTCAGTTACTGTGCTACTGGTGTGGTGGGGTTTGTAGGAAACTCACTGGATGGTCTGTGTTTAGTGGGGCTGGGTGGATGGTCTGTTTTGTGGGGTTGGGGTCGGGGAGACAGTCTGTGTATTTTGGGGCTGACTCACTGAGAGGATGGTCAGCGTTTGGTGCTGGGGGAAGGCCTGCATTTGGTGGGGCTGGGGGGGACGATCAGTGTTTGGGGCTGGGGTGGTTAGTGTTTGGGATTGGGAGGGCGGTCAGTGTTTGGTGGGGCTGGGGGGACAGTCTGTTTTCTATTCTGGGGTCTGGTGGGGTGGAGACACAGGCCATGGTGATGTGGGGACACTGGCTGTGATGGTGGGGTGGTGACACTAGCCATTATTTGCTGGACTTGGCAGGCCATTTGTCTGGGGGGACTGTCCATGATGGTGGAAAAGGGGGACTGTCCATGTTTGCCTGCCAGGTGTCTTGTGGGGAGGGGGACTATTTGCTGGTCGGGTGTCTTGGGGATCTTTCCATGTTGGCTTATGGGGGGTGAATGTCGGTGATTGCTGATCAGGTGTCTAGGACGGACTATCAATGTTGTTGGGAGGGGAACTCTCCGTGTTTGTTAGCCAGGTGTTTGGGGGATTGTTCATGTTGGTGGGGCGGGAAATTCTGTCTTTGCTAGCTGTGTGTCGGGGGTGGGACTGTCCTTGGTGGGATATGGGGGACCGTCCATGTTTGTTGGCTGCCTGGGTGTCTGGTGGGACTATCCTTGTCGGTTGGGAGGGGGCATTCTATGCTCGCTGGCCCAGTGTCTGGTGGGAGGGGGGACTGTTCGGGTGTCTGGGGACTGTCCTTGTAGGTGGGGTGAAGGGGGGACTGTCCATGTTTGCTGACTGGGTTTCTGGTGAACTGTCCATGTTGGTTAGGAGGGGGGATATTCTGTGCTTGCTGACTGGGTGTTAGCATATAAACATAAGTAAATGTTAAAAACGTAATTTCCACCTCATCCTTTACCTGTCAAGGAATGTATCTCACTGACCTGTGCCCGCAGCTAGCATACAAACATTAGTAAATGTTGAAACATTATTTCCCCCTCATCCTTTACCTGGCTGTAAAAGTAATCTTTCACTTTTTTTGATTTCTCCGATCGTCCACTGTGGAGGGGTGTAACAGACAGATTCCTTGGCCTTGCTGTCTCTGTCTTCATTGCCTGGCAAACACAACCAAAGGGGTAGCTTTTGTGTTCTCCCGTGCAGTGTTACAAGACTAGCAAAAAAAATCTTGCACTAAAACATACCCTAAAGAATGATTATACTACTACCTGGCTAATGTTATAGCGACTACTGACTGGCCATGATTTTTTGGGGGTTGGAACACTGGTCGTCTGTGTGGGTGGGGTTGCGGACACTGCTGGTTGTGTGTGTGTGTGTGTGGTTGGGAACACTGCTGATTGTGTGTGTGTGGGGTTGGGGACACTGCTGGTCGAGTGTGTGTTGGGGGTTGGAGACACTGCTGGTCATGTGTGTGTGTGGTGTTGTGGACACTGGTCATTTGTGTGGGTGGGGTTGGGGATACAGGCATTGTATGGGTGTGGTGGGGGCACTGTTGTGTGGGTGGGTGTAGGCACTGGCATTGTGTTGGTGGGGCGGGGTTTGTAATTGTATACCAGGCAAATGGTAGCTCAACATCTCTCGTTTCAGACAAAGAAAGAAACATAAACAAAATGCAGTATAAAATGTGGTTTTATTTATTTTTATGTGCCTGTGATGGGGAGGCACAGACCTGGATGCCTGGAGAGGATACCAGATAAATGGAGCTGGAAATGGTGTTGGTTGGGTGGGGTGGGGAGAGTGGCTGTGCTGGTGCGGTGGGGAGAGTGGCTGTGCTGGTGGAGTGGACACAGAGTGTGGAGAGTGGCTGTGCAAGTCCATAAGGGTGCAGAGAGTAGCTGAGCTGGCCAGTCTGGGTGGAGATAGTGGTCTTGCAGGTCTGGGGTGGGGAGAGTGGGCTGTAGCTTTTTGCATGGACATTTAATTCACTGTTACTTGCTGTGCCTTCTGCTGCCCTGCCAGCTTTGTGCTGCTGTGCTGACCAGGGCGGACTGGTACACATGCTGAAAAAAATGGTTCTGGCCACTGGTGATGGAGGAGGGAGGGGTGGACGGGCATACTGGCACAGAAATATTTTTTTCAACATGTATGCCAGTCTGTTGGGTCCATGCCATGCTTATCTTCCTCATACAAGGGGCTTCTGAGCACTAAAGATAAGTTTCTGTGTCAAAATTAGGAACTGTTGGAGAGTATGAAATCCTACATGATAAAAATTGTGCATGTTTATGTAGTTTCACCTTACTGCGTGGTTCGACAAGATGTTCTGTGGTCTCTCCTCGTCATTTAGCACCCTGACCTGTGACCTAGCCATCCCCCCAACCCAGGGCAGGGGGAAGGTCCGTTGTTTTGTGGTCTTTTGGTGGTTTGTTGGGCATTGTAAAATGCATTGTTTCATTTACAGTGTTGTACTGCCTGGACGTGCTTTACCCTGTCTCTATCCTGAATGTAAACATGGTATAAAAAAAGTTAATTTTTTGGTGGTGTGTGTGTCTGTCTATAGAAGAATAGAGACACATGCTCGGACAAAAAAAACTGTATTAAACCACATCAAACTGAAGCAACCATGTTTCATTTGTACCCTTCAAAACTGTCAGCTGAGATGATTTTGAAGTAGTCTGTGGGGGGGGGGCATCCACGGCAACCTGGGCTACCACAACCAGCCCACCACGCACTGTCATAGGTGATGCTAATAAAAACCACCAACCAAGTACTTACCTTTCAGGGTGGGTCCTGCGAGGCTGTGCACAGGTATCTGGAGTCATTGTTCCAGCAAACTTCCTGTGATGTCTGTTCTCTTAGGTTATGTGATGCCACCACTTTTGTGCCAGGGCAGTCCGTGTTTGCTTGGATGGGGTTGGGTAACCCTGGGCATGGACAGAGATGCATATTCCTTAGAAGCCCATGGGGAGGAGAGTGGTAGGGGTTGTGGTGTGACCACACCATGCCCATGATCATCTTGAACAATTAGGGGATTTACATTGTTCTGTTGCACTGTCCCAGATACATCAGCATGCTTGTTAAGAGCACTGCCTGAGAGATATCAGCAAGTCCCATGCTTATGTATGCAATGCTTGCTTACTTGAGGAGAGCATTATCCTCTTCGCTTACCTTACCTAACCAGATTCAGGCATGTGACATTGAATAATATGGGATGGAATGGGAGACTAATGAATTAACTTGGTTATAACAAAGAAAAGTGTTAACACTGGGTGCAAGTAAGCAATAATGCCCGACAGGGTGTGTGTCATGCTGGAATTACATCATGCCTCAGGTGGTTGGGCATGAGTGCATCCAATACATAAGGCATGACGTTATCCTACCATGACACACACCCTGGAGAGTATCTAGTAATGAGCCACCGGATGGAGGGGGGGCAGGAGGGTACTTGGGCCCAACTCCAGGAGGGAATGCGAGGAAGCGATCACGACGTGGTGGAGGGGGTTTTGGTGTGGTTAAGTTCCTGTGGAGCCCAGCAACTAAGGCAACACCCGCTGCGGCTCCACCCCCCCGGCATATGCCTGTGACACTCGTTCGGTTACCCCCCAGCCTCCGCCAGGGGTCGCTCATTGAGCGATTGCTATCTAACCCTCCCTGAGGAAGTGAGAGCAGTCCTCCGGACACTCAATCTCTTCCTCCCCTGCCGACCCCCGGCCGCCCGGGCCTGTTCCCGAACCCGGGTTGCCGGCGTGGCGTGAGGTGTGGTGTCCAGTGCCTCAACCTTCAGCACCACCGGGCCGGCCCCACACATGCACGGTTTTGATGTGGCAGCCATCTTGGGCATGGCGGCCATCACTTCTGCAGTTACAGAAGAAAAAGTAGTGCCCCCCCAAAGGGTGTGTGTTTATGCAGCCCGCAGAGGGTAAAGGGCCGCTAAACACAATAGAGTGGAAGTGTGCCACAGCACTGTAGAAGCACACCAGAGAGTGGTCCAGTCATGTGCTTCCACAGTACTCCTAACAGAATGATGGCAATGTGTCCATGGAACTCTGTCCATGGAACTGTAAAAAGAAGAGACATTTTTAATATCCCATAAAAATATGCCTGGGGTTTCTACATGAAATGCCAAGGCAGCATAAAGTTAGATGGCTTCTAAAGCAAGAGCAAGTGCAGTATTTGGTTGTAGTACAAGCAACATTTTCTGAAGCAATGTTTTCTGGTTTCAGAATGGGTCCCCTGAAGACCATGTGATCAGCAAATATCATTGCACCAGATCTTTAAGTCCATATGAACAGATGTCTCTGCTGTAATAAACTTGTGGTCATAGAAACATAGAATTTGATGGCAAACAAGGGCCATTTGGCCCACCCAATCTGCTGTTTTTTCCCTACCTACATTGTCACCACAGACCATACTTGATCTACCACTCGTTCTCCCTCACCCCCTTTCCACTATGATTCCCTTGTGCCTATCCCATACATTCTTGAACTTCACGACTGTCGTCACCCCAACCACCTCCACTGGGAGATTTTTCCAGGAATCCGTCACTCTTTCTGTGAAGAAGTACTTCCTAACTTCTCTCCTGAATCTACCCCCTTCAGCTTCATAGCATGCCCCTGTGTTCTTGAGCACCTTTTCTTCTGAAAAATACTTCTCTCCTGTACCTCATTTACCCCTGTGAGGTATTTAAAAGTCTCTATCATATCCCCCTCTCCCTCCTCTCTCCCAGGGTGTACATATTGAGGTCCCTTTGTCTGTTCTTTTGGGGCTTTTGATGCAGACCCTACACCATGTCAGTTGCCATCTTCTGGACAGCCTCTACTCCATCTATGTCCTTCCAGTGATGTGGTCTCCAGAACTGCACACAGTACTATAGGTGGGGTCTTACCAGCAATCTATACAGAGGTAACACTACCTCCCTCTTTCTGCTGGTGATACCCCACCGCAGCATCGCACTATCTCTCCCAACTGCCTTTCACACTGGATGGCCACCTTTACGTCATCTGATATGATTACCCCCAGGTCTCTTTTCTGCTTGGTGGTTGTCAATACCACTCCACCCATTTTATATTCTACCCCAGGTTTCTGTGCTCTAAGTGCATTATTTTGCACTTATTCAAATTGAAACCCAGCCACCATACCCTTGACCACTCTTCTAGTTATCTCAAGTCTCTGCTCATCCTTTCCACTCCCCCAGAGTATCCACCCTATTGCAGATTTTGGTGTCATCTGTAAAGAGGCAGACCTTCCCTTCCAGCTCCTCTGCAATATCACTTATAAAGACATTAAAGAGAACTGGTCCCAGCACTGATATCTGAGGCACCCTACTAGTCACTCTCAAGTCCGCAGAGTGAACTTCATTTACTACCACCCGCTGTCACCTATCCCCTAAACAATTTCTTACCAAGTTTATCACCTTTGAACCCACTCCTAAGCTACCCAGCATGCACACTAGTCTCCTATGTGGAATGCTGTCAATATGTGTAGCGTTTGCTATGCAAATATCCTAGACATGAGTACGTTATTGAAATTATGGGGTCAAGCTAACACTAGGGGTCACAGCTTGCAACTGATAGGGAGTGGTTCAAAAAGAATGTGAGGAGGTTCTTTATTGAAAGGGTTGTAGATAGCTAGAACAAGTCACTGAAGAGGTAATGAATTCATATCAAGTTTCAAGAATAAACAGGACAGGTACAGAGTGGTCATCAGAAACAAAACTAATCCCCATTGTGCTGAAATTAGGACAGAGAGCTTGTCAGACAGACTAGGTAGAAATTTAGTCCATGACAGATTAGATGGACAAAAATCATTCTCCGTCCTCTTTTATTAAGGTTTTTATTCTCATCTTGACTTAAGACTGTCTGCCCACTTCCCAAGTGCCGTTGAATGGCCTGCTGCCTCTCGCCTTCTGAGGTTTTGTCCCCTGTGTATTCCCCCCCATGGCATGGACAAGGGAGAGATGGCTGTCATCTTCCCTGGAGGCTCTCATCTCAGTGTCCCTCTATTGGAATAGCAGGTAAAGCCACAGCACCTTGGGCAGGGCTTCATGTAACCCATCCCCCCTTCTATTTTTCTCCTAGATTTTCTACCCCTGAGGCTATGACAAATACAGAGCCTCCTGTGCATGGAGGCATGCATGCGCTCCAGATGTGCCAGCCCTTTCCACCTACCTGACTTTCATCAGCCACCTGAGCATTGGTGCTACCACCAGGCCTCCACCTGGTGGTAGCCAAGAGATGGAACAGCTCACTACCCCAGTCTGGGAGAGGAGCACTGCCAGGTGTCCACTTGATCTATCCCAGCCACCCCTCTGGCCAACCTCTGGCAGCCCAAGCTCATTACCAAGCTAAGGCCACCAGCATGGTGAGAGGTGGGATGCTACCAGCATCTCAGACCTCTGTGCCACTGGGCCACCTAATTGTAAGTCTCTACATAGCCTTGTAATCCCTGTGGGTGGCAAGCTGGGAGGAGGTTGGCAGCACTACAGCAAAGGGGGGGATCCTTCTCAAGTGGAAGCCAGTGAGGTTTGTGCCAGGGCAGCCCTGCAGTACCCTATTTAAGAAACTCTTGTAAATGCAACTAGCAAGATATATTAAACATCCATCTGTAAGAGTGAAAAACCAGAGTGTAACAACAAACAAACTGTGTGTGAATTAACTGCAGTCCCACTCCAGGGTCCTGTAACTTTTAAAGTTCTAGGGTGGCTCAACTGCATCTGCTCCTGTGTCTGGGGCAGGCAAGGAGTCCAACCAGTATGAAACTTAACCCCCATTATTTGACTAAAGATGCTGATGTGCATAATAAATTTGCTGAATCAGTTTTGAAGTTTTTAAGGTGCCCCTCGACTCGATTGCCTTGTTGTCCTACTAGAGCCATTGAAAGAACCCTGGCCAGCCCACACCCAGAATGGCAAGCCCTGAAGTACCAGGCAGCCAGAGAGTCAGCCACAGTTACTGCATAACCATAAAAGTTAACTGCATTGCCATTTGTGCTACACTTTAAATTGATCTCTCTTGGGTATATTGCATGCGCTTATTGCATATAGCACTGGACTACACTGTAAGATCCCATTTTACCATTGTGCTGATGATTCATTTCTGCACAAAAAGACTTGCTTATACAGTCTGCATAAATAGCATTTGGAAACAAATATTTTAATGGTATCTTTTTTGTTTGCAGGGGAATGGCGTTTTGGGTCCCTTGGACTGCAACAGAGCAACCTAGGCATGAGGCAAAAATTTAGAGATGCAGTATGCCACGAGGAAACTTCAGATGAATATGATGACATGGACCAACCAATGACCATAATAAGGCCTGACCCTGAGGCAGAGAACAAAATGAAAGGAGAAAAAAGTGGGTCAGGGTCAAGTGACATGCCAACAGTGCAGCCAGATGAGGGATCTGAAAAGTGGGCAGAGTTACTTGGTCTTCGAGCACTCAACAACTCAAGCAGTCTCATACCAAATGAGGACTTACTGGATCTGGATGATCTTAACACTGCACATACAGGTTCATCAGTTGCAGACGGAGTAAACACTGCTGGCACTGAGCCAGAACTCGAGCACAGCAGTATCCCAGAGCACATGGACTATGAACCTGCTGGCTCACAATATAGTACGGAAACAGGTTTGTCAGAGGTGTCTGAGCCGAGTTTCAATGAGAGTGACGTAGAGTTCAGTTTGAATAGTATATGTGCGTTAGTGCTTGGTCTTCCAGGCAATGATGATGAAGGCAATGCAACTTCAGAAGTAAATACTGATTCTGCTGCAGA
Source organism: Neoceratodus forsteri (assembly GCA_016271365.2). Lineage (NCBI taxonomy): Eukaryota > Metazoa > Chordata > Ceratodontiformes > Ceratodontidae > Neoceratodus > Neoceratodus forsteri. Next base: position 648,075,615 of record CM057458.1, on the reverse strand, counting down.
TATAACCCACAGGGAAAACAGCACACAACTTGCAAGAACTGATGGCCATACGTTTGAACATCAGCAAAAAAATGAAGACTTGTTGAATATTTCCACTGGTAGTGGAGAAACTATTAGAATGGATGTGGAGAGGGGTAAGTTTACATTAAAAGTGCTACAGTTATAAATATTTGTGGAACTGGTAATATATATTTAATGGTTTCCTATTATTAAATGGCATGGAAACATTTGTATTTATTTTACTTAGAAATTTTGTCAAGGTGAATACATTGCACCAGAGCTCATTTTTTGATGTGAAATAGGGGAGAGGCAGGCACAAAATATGGAATAAGGTTTACACAGAATAATACCAAAGATATCATAAACATATTATGCATTACAGTATGAACAGGAGCAACAAATATTATAACCTAACAGCTATATAACGTATCCAGTTATTTTACTTTTATTTGCAATCAGGAGAATAACATTCACACCAGTTTGGATCACTGCAGTGTATTATAGGGGTGCGGTAGCATGACCTCTATATTTAGGGTTAAGCAGGGATTTCTAAGTTAAACCTAAAATTTTTAACTTTAATACCTTTACAGCCATTCAACGGATTTGCACAAAATGTTGCATGCGTGGCCTTGTGGAGCAGATCTCTTGACATGGCAAGTTTTGTTCCAGTTGGATGTGTAGATTCCGAGATGCAGACAGCGAAGAAACATAAAAATTCAATGTGCCCAGATGATTTGAAATTATGATCTGAAATATTTAGGGTAGAAAAGGTTTGGCCTACAGATGTGCCTTCTGCTTGTTTGGTGAAAACATTTTAATCCATTCCAAAGTTATTATATTTCAGAATTTCAGTTTCTGTTTATGGTCAGTACAGTCTTTTGGATAGCTTCATGAAATGAAAAAAAATTTGTTTAAACAAAAAAAGGACCCTTTTTCATTTGAAGCCAATCCTTTCTCGTGTGGGAAAATTCCTTTTTTCATTTGCTGCCGTCAAAACCTCCAAAAATGGCATCCTGCATACAGTCCAAAACATGTATCTTGCTCTTCAGGACTCCATTAGCTAGATTCTGCACTTCACTGTTGGAGAAATTATCCTGAAATGTCTTTATCTGAACATTTTAAATCATTTTTCATCACTTGCTTTTTTTCGTTTGGGCTTTTTCATTAAAATGAAAAAGGACCCCTTGTTATGAAAAAGGATTTCAGACTTAATTATTTTTCTGATTCTTATTTTGTTTCTAGGGATCCTTTTTTGTTTGATATTTTCATTCAAACTAAAAATTATCCCTTGTCACGAAAAAGGATTTTGGACTTGTTTGTTTTCTGATTCTTTTTTCATTGGATTTCAGACTTTGTCTATATTTCTGAGGTTTACTATGTTTATATCTGCACCTAAGGTTTTTTGGGATGTTTATTTATTTATTTATCTATCTATCTATATTTCGGATGACACCTTTGAGCCGAGGGCTCTTTTACAAAGGTTCCATGTCAAGGCAATAAGAACAACAATATGCAAAACATAATATGATCATTACAATGGAACTTACAAAAAAAAAAAAAGACAAGTAAGGTTACAATAATAGCAGCCAAAGGCATAGTCAAGGAATTGTGTTGTGAGTTAACTATACAGTACAAGTCATTGGTGGCTCAGTGAAGCTTTGTTAGGAGTGGGTTAGTGGGAAAAGAGAAAGAAGAGTGGTGGTGAGGGGGTGGTATGGGAGAGAGAGAAGGAGGAGGGGAGAAATAGGGAGGGCATTGCGTTGGGTATGTGATAGATGGGAAATAGCAAGGGAGGAGGAATGGTGGGGATGAAAAGGAAGGGGAGACCGATTCATCCTATACCCAGTAATGGGGGGCAGGAGAGGAGGAGGAGCTGAGGCAGTGAGGAGGGATGCTTGAAGGTAATATGCCTAGAGGGGATTATAAGAAGCAATCACAGAAGGCATCAACCACAAGGTGTTGATGTAGTTTACACTTAAAAGCACCAATTGTGGCAATGTTGGAGATGTCTGTAGGTAGCAAGTTGAACCAGGTGGAGGCTCTGACAAGGTAAAAATGCTGAGCTTGAGAGGTTCTGTAGCGAGGTATTGTAAAGGTTAGACTGTCCAATCTTCTAATTAGGTGGCGGACACACTGCAGGGTCAATATTGATTGGACTCCAGGGAGCATAAGGCCCAGTGATGTCTTCTTAGCTAGGATGCAGGTCTGGTACTTTAGCCTGCTGCATAGCTGGAGCCAGTTAGCCTGCTCGTAAATGCCACATGTGTGAGAAAGGCTGGCTGCTGAAATAAGGAATCTACATGCCTTATTAAGGGCTACAGGTATGCGCCGGAGTGCTGTATCAGTAGCGGATCCATAGATAACAAGCCCCTTGTCAATAGCTGAGATAACAGAGCTCTGGGTAGTGAGGTTCAAAGCTTCAGCCTTTAGGCAATGTTTATGCTTCTATAGTAGCCCTATGCAGGAGTTCACAGTGTTAGCTATATTGTCAATGTGTTTGGTATACGAGAGGGAGCAGTCAAGGGTCAGGCCCAGATATTTAAACATATCCACCTGCTCAAGGGCAACGCCTTCATGGTTGTTAATTATGAGCTCACAGTCCTTGTACCTGTTGTGGGTTCCATGGAACAACATTGTTTTAGGTTTTTTGTGGTTAGGGATGAGTTTATATGAGCAAAACCAGTCTTCCACTTCTGTGAAACATTTCCATAGTTGAGACTGAAGGGAGGTGGGGTCACTGTGACAATTGAAGATTACTGCATCATCTGCATACAGTAACATTCTGTCATGGCAGGAGGCAGGGAGATTGTTCAGGAATATGTTGAATAACAAGGGACCCAGGATAGAACCTTGGGGTACTCCAGAGTAGATTGGTAGGGATGACAAGAGGAATTCACCAGTCCTGAACTGTTGGGTCCGGTTACTGAGGTAGCTTTGAAACCAGAGAGTAGTTTCACTTGAAAGACCAAGGAGGGATAATTGTTCGAGGAGAATGTAGTGATTGACGGTGTCAAATGCCTTTGTCAGGTCAATAAAAGAGGCACCGACCAACTTCCCCTGATCAAGTGCATGATGGATGTGTGTGGTGAATTCGAGGAGTGCCATGGTAGTGCTGTGCCCTTTGCAGGAGCCATGCTGCTGGGAACATTGCAGGCTGTATTTTACAAGGTATTCCATGAGCTGATCAGCCACTATCCATTCCAATGCTTTGGATAGAGGGAGGAGGATGGATATAGGCCTGTAGTTGTTTGTAAGAGTCTTGTCACCGCTTTTATGGATTGCAGTCAGCACTGCCAGTTTCCACTTTTGGGGGAACTGGGAGAGCATGAGGGAATGGTTGAGGATTTTGGTTAGTGGGAGCAGGACTTCGTCAATGGTGAGGGAGAGAAGTTTCATATCCAATGAATTGTCACTGACCCTGGACTTTCCAAGCACTTTAAGAATGTGTATTTTAGCTAGGCTTTCTGGGATTGCTTTGAAATGGAAAAAAGGGTTTCCTTGTGGCAGACCCGAACTAACAGGAGCTAAGTTGACTGAAATGAGTTGAAAAAATGTTAGGGGTAGCACATGACTAAGGTCAGCAAAAGTGGTGTTAAATGCATTGGCAATGATTACATGGTCAAGAGTGATGGCACCATCTATGTTCAGCATTGTGGGTGTTGTTTTGGGATCCTTTCCAGTCACTTCTGCAAGGTTATGCCAGAATTTACTTCTGTCATTCCAGGTGCTGGCTAAGGTGTTCTTGTAATAGGCTGGTAGTATAGCCTAGAGGTTAGAGGAATGAGGTGTGAACAAACTTGATATATCCAGCAGACCAGACCTGAGCTTGATTCTCACAACCTCCACTTGCATACTGTGTGACTCTGAGCAAGTCACTTAACTGCCCAGTGCTCCCAGGTCGCCCCTGAAAACAGGCACTTGTGCCTAGTGGGCCTTAGCTGGTTACCAAAGACTAAAAAAAAAATAAATAAATAGTTAGCCTTCTCATGGCAGATTGTTCTGGTGCATGCATTGCTCGTTGTTTTGTAGGTCTGGATGTCATTCTGGGTGCCAGTAGCCTTAGCACGATACCAAAGCTGGTCTTGAGATTTCATTTGTGTAAGGAGGCCTAGTGTCATCCATGGGCTATTGGCACCCTTGATCTTACGCTTCTTGAATGGAGCATGAACATCGCAGGCTGAGTTGAATCAGGTGATAAAGTATTCAAGTGCTGTGTCTACATCGGGGGGCTATATCTACTGGTGATTAGTCATTTTCACGAAGGAGTGTTTTAAGTGGCTCAAGATGACTGGAGGTCAGCATTGTCCTATGAATAGTTTTGGGGGGGAGTTTGGTATATATTATATACTTTTAATTTTTATATTCACAACTGTATTTCAAGTATGAGAATGTTAATTAGAAATAGGGAATTCTTGTGTGTATTTTGTTTAGGATATTTATAATTAAAGTATGTTATAAACATTAAGATTTAAAGGAACAGCCATCACCTTGCTTCAGTAGGGGGAATTAATTAAATGAATTGATTTTAAGACACTTATTTAATTGCACGTGTACTTTAGGGTATAAACATAAGATAGAGACATTGCAAGCATGCCCCCTTAGGAAGCCTAACAGCAAAGCACAGGGCTGAACAGTGGCTGGTGTATAGGACTGGGGTAGGTGTGTTCTGAACTGCTTTTGGTAGCTGTGATTTTATTGCACTTGAAAATTTGTGACATGTTTTTCACTGAATAAAACCTGTGCAAGGTTTGAAATATACAGTGTGTTGTCTATCTTGGAGTTTTTTGTTACCTTACCTAACCCTGTTGCTCACATTTTTGTTTTGTGGTTTCCATGACTTGAGCAGCCCGAATAATTAGTGAACCCTGCCCAGGGCTCACGTAGGTGGAGCACCTTTACACTAATATTGAGTGCAGGTTTTTCAGCTTTTGTAGTTATCGGATAGTGCCGCCTGGGAACCACCAGTGATCCAGTGGATGGCAGCACTATTTGAGTGGGATCCACCCCAGGATCTGGCTGAATGTGGAGGTTGGATCCTGGGTCAGATCCCACATTATCTGGCACCAGATCCAGGAATCTAGTGCTGGATCAGAACACAGTGCTGGATCCAGGGATCCAGTGCCAAATCCCTGGATCCAGCAGTCAGATAACGCAGGATCCTGCCCAGGATCTGACAGCCTTATCCATGGGCAGATAGCAGTGGTATCTGGTGGATCCACTATCCTGCCACAAGGGGCAGGTATCTGGTGGATCCAGATAGGTCCGGATACCATCTGAGCACCACTAGCAGCTACAATCCAGTCACTCTCACATCGCTGCTGGGGAAATTAATGGAGACCCTGCTATAGGAGAGGCTGATGAAGTACCTTTTGGTCTATGGGCTTCAGGACCACCAACAGCATGGTTTTACAGGGGGAAGATCATGTCAAACAAATCTCATACATTTCTTTGACTTGGTGACAGGGGAGGGCACTGGATGTGGTCTATATGGACTTCAGCAAGGCCTTCTACATTGTGCCCCGCAGGAAGCTAGTAAAGAAACCAAGCAGCCTGGAGTTGGAGAGAAACTGTTTAGCTGGGTACCAAACAGGTTGAAGGACAGAAAGTAGAGGGCGGTCATAAATTGCAGACAACCTGGGAACTAGTGGGGTGCAACAGGGTTAGTCCTGGGACTAGTCCTCTTCAATGTCTTCATAAAGGAAAGGGGAAAGGGGAAATTGTTTAACCAGGAAAGGCACACTAAGCCAGAGCTTGTTTCCAGGTGTGACTTGGAAGCACAAGGAAGTTAAGTGACTTGTTCAGGGTACACATTATGCAAGTAGGGTCTGGTGGAATTCAAAGCCAGGTCTCCCGGTTTGCAGCTCAGTGCCCTTAACCACTGTGGTATACTGACTCAGTACAAGTGACATTGCTGAGGAACTGGAGGGGAAGGTATGTCTCTTTGTGGATGACACAAAAATCTGCAACAGGGTAGACACCCAGGAGGGGATGGAGAGAATGCAAAGGAATTTGGGGAAACTAGAGGAGTGATCTAGGGGTGTGTCAGCTGATTTTCAATGCCAAAAAGCCCAAAGTCATGCACCTGGGGTTGGGAAACCCGGGAGCTTTGTATAAGATTGGGGGGGGGGGATAGTACTGACAATTACTGAGCAAGAAAGAGACCTCGGGGTAATCATATCTTATGATCTCAACACAGCAGGTCAGAGTCACAAGGCAGTAGGCAAAGCTAATGGAATGCTGTGGTGCATGGGGGAAGGAGAGTTCTAGCAGAAGGAGGGAGGGAGGTGATGTTGCCACTGAATTACTTACTAGTTAAACCCCACCTAGAGTACTGTGTCCGGTTCTGGAGGCTGCAACTGTGCAAGGACATTGACAGAGTGGAAGCAGTTCAGTGGAGGACTACCAGAATGGTGCAGGGGTTGCATGAGAAGCCATATCAGAACAAGCTGCGAGATCTCAACATGTACTCCCTGGAAGACAGGAGAGGAGGGGAAAGGAGGGGAAGGGAGATGATTGAGAACTGTACAGGTGGGGAGTCTCTGTCAGAGGAGGGAAAGCACCAAAATATGGGGGCATGCAATAAAGCTAGAAGAGGGGAAGTTTAAGAGGAATGTGAGGAAATACTACTAACAGAAAGGGTGAAGGCCACCTCGAACAGCCTTTGAGAAGTGGTGCTGGGGCAGAGACAATGGGGAACTTCAAGCATGCATGGGATAGGCTCACTGGTAAAATATACAGTGGAAAGGAAGGCAGGTGACTAAATAGAGTACAAGGTGTTGGAATAGACAGGGAAAATAGGACAGACTGATAGGCCTACCAGTCCTCTTCTGCTGACAAATTCTGTGTTTCTGTATTTCTGCACCAAACTCAAATATTTTTCATATTCTTTCTTTGTGCACTTTGTGTTCTTCAGCCCTAATGTGAGAATTAACATTGTTTTTTACAATAAATATATTTATTTATGAAATAGGTAGGAAAAAAATCTGTGAAAATTGAAGTCCCTGATTGGATAAAATGCATCACATGCATTATACCACAATGACCGCACACACCCCTAATGACTGCACACATGCACTTCTTTCTAGCCCCTAGAACCTGCTCACTGCCAACCCTGACCAGGAAATCACTCCACACCTTCCACACATAGCACAAACCGTCACCATAAAAAACAGATGGCAAAAAAAACTTTTGTTCCCTATCTACCCACTCCAAGACATATAGTAATTCCTAAAATAACACTGTTCTACAAATGTATCATTTATGTGGTTGTTCCTATCATTTGTGTTGTCCCCTGTACCTGCACATTCTTTTACTTTCACTTTTAGTAACCTGATCCAGTGCATATCCGTTCATGAAACAAATTAAAACAAAATCTTTTAAATGCAGTCCTTTGGGCAAGAATTGGATGAAAGGAAACTGTTTTTTGTGCCAGTAAATAACGTAAATGTAGCAATGGGCAACTGACTATGTAGTGAAACAGAGCAAATGAATTGGCAGCTTCGGTACTGCAATTTCATGAGCAAGAAAGGGGTTGCTATAGCATCACTTGTACATGTCACTGTCTGAAAACTGTGGAGAAGGCCTTTTTTCCAATATATAAGGGAGCAAAGGAACACCAAGGATGAAGTAGATTAAAAAAGGAGGGTGGATTGGCAGGGGGTAGTGAAGAGAAAACAAAGATACTTAACAAGTACTTCTGTTCAGTCTTCACTAGAGAGAAGGACAGACCAGTGCCACAAGGGAACAGTGGGTTGGGGCAGGGAGAGAACAGTCACAGATGGAGCCATTCATGCTGATGGGGTACTCAAGGGTCTAAGAGCCCTGAAGATGGAGAAATCCCCAGGGCCAGATGGTGTGCACCCAAGGCTTTTAAGGTAACTAGAGGAAGCTCTGACAGATCCCCTGGCAGACCTATCTGACACCTCTCTGGAGTCAGGGATTATGCCCTGGGACTGGACAGCTGCACATGTGGTGCCTCTCCACACAAGGGCCAAAGGATGAACCACAGAACTAAAGGCAGGTCAGCCGGACCTCAATAGGGGGTAAACTGATGGACTCTCCTGAATGAGAGACTAGTGAGCTTTCTGGAGAATAATGAACTCCAGGATGTGAGGCAGTATGGGTTTGTGTAAGAGAGGTCCTGCCAGACAGATCTGATTGACTTCATTAACTGGCTCGCCAGGACAGTGGGCATGGGCCAAGTGGTTGATATCTTGTAGCTGGACTTCAGCAAGGCCTTCATGTCTGTACCTCACAGGAAACAGGCCAGGAAGCTAGAAGACCTAGGGATTGGGGCTAAATTTGTTGAGTAGGTCAGAAGTTGGCTAAAGGGCAGAAGCCAAATGGTGATAGCTGGGGGGAGGGATTCTCTGAGGCCAGTGGAAAGTGGGGTCCCACAGGGCTCTGTGCTCAGTCTGGTGTTAACATATTCATAAGTGACATTGCGGATGGAATCTGGGGTAAGTGTTCGTGGACGACACCAAGCTCTGTGGGAGGGTGGACACAAAGGAGAGGAGACAGGAACTCAGGAAGAGCTTGCTAGGCTAGAGAAGTGGCCTGGCATTTGGTAACTGGGGGTCGGCACTAAAAGGTGTAGTTATGCACTTGGGAGTAAAAAAACCAGAGACCAAATACTGGTTGGGTGGTGTGCAGATTACCAGGTCAGAGGAGGAAAAGGACCTTAGTGTAATTATCAAGAGTGACCCGAAACACTCGGCACAATGCAGGAAGGTTGCAGCCAAAGCAAATCAGATGCTGGGCTGCATAGCCAGGGGAATCACCGCTGGAAGGTGGAGGTCATTTTGCCGCTGTACAGGTCTCTAATGAGACTACACCTATAGTATAGTGTGCAGTACTGGTGCTCTTATCTGAAGAAGGATAGCAATTTGCTGGAAACACTTCAAGGAAGGGCAACTAAGATGATCCAGGGCCTCAAGACAACACCTACAAGGAGAAGCTCAAGGGGCTGAACATGTATTCTCTTAAGGACAAAAGGGAGGGGGGGACATGACTAAGACCTTCAAGTACCTCAAGTTATAAACAAGATGAGCACAGAGGGCCTCATCAGCTTTAGTGAAAACAAGGCCACTAGGGGTAACAGCCTAAATCTAGTGGGGGGAAGGTTCAGAAAGGAGATGAGGAGGCACTTTTTCACCAAGAGGGTGGTGGCTAAGTGGAATGACTTACCAGAGGAGGTGGTATCCCTGAAAACAGTGGACAGCTTCAAGAGCGGTTGGGACAGGGTGAGGGGGAAACTTGCAGGTAGAAGGGGAAGTGGGAGAGCAGTATTTGACAGGGGTCAAGCAGAATATTGGGGGGCAGTTCCCTTTGTAAACATGTGTGTTTATGGGAGGCAGTACAATGCATGAGAAGCAGTATTGCACAGTGGTTTAAGGTTCTGAGCTGCAAATCTGGAGACCTGGGTTTGAATCCCACAGCCCCATTTGCATACTGTGTGACCCTGAGCAAGTCACTTAACTTCCCCTGTGCTCCCAGGTTGCACCTGTAAACAAGCTTTCAACTTAGTGTGTCTCACCTGTTTAAACAATTGGAATAAAAAAAAACATAGTGGGAACTGCAAATTTGAGCAGACTAGATTGACCATAAGGCCTTTATCTGCTGCCATATTCGCATGTTCACATGTATGTTCATATGCACCTATAGATCTGTGTCCAGTTTTGGAAGTAGCACCTCAGAAAGGACATAGACTGGGTGAAGGCTGTCCATAGGAAGATAACTAAAAATGATACTGAGGTTACACAAGAAGCCCTACAAGGAGAGACTGATTGATCTCAGCATGTACACCCTGGAATAGAGGAGAGCGAGAGGTGACATGCTAGAGAACAGATGCAGATGTGCAATGCCCTCTGGGTCCTGTGCCATGGAAGGGTTTGTCTGTCTACGGAAGTGTGGCAATGGATGTCAGATGTCAGTAATTTGTGGGTCTGTCTGGCTGCAGAAGCACCAGACCCTCTGGGCCCTGCAATTCCATGTGGTGACAGATATGGATGCACAGGGCAAACAGTCCTTCTGTCAGGCAAAGTGCGGGGGCCTCTGGTGCCCATGGGTGCAGAGGTGCAAGGCCCTATTCCAAGAGAAGATTTCTCTTCACTATATTGTGCCTGAGCCTGTACAGGAAACCCTTCACCTTGCCTTCCCAGGTTGTGGTACTGGTGCGGCATGACAGTGTTGTCCTTCCTAGCCACGGCCCATCCAGCTGGCTCACTGAGCTCACCCCTGAACTGAGTTCTCTGGCAAAGGATCACAGAGCACTGCCTGCTGAGGTAAAGGCTGGCAGTACACACAACTTTTCTTAATCATTTTTATTTTTACCACAAATTTTCAAGATAGTCATTTTATGACTTCCCCTTATAAAAATGACATATTACCTTTATAGAATGGTGTGCAAAATGTTGTTCCACAGCACAAAAGTGAAAACATTTTGTGCAGCATTAGGAATATTACAGCAGTGATATTTGTGAGGTGGTGTGAAAAAATTGTCAAGTTTAAAGTTTGGAGTCAAAATATTGATAATTACCAAAATTATGAGTGAACGTGGAACAGTTTCAATGTACGTTCACAACTTTGCTGTTTTTTTTTGGTATTTTGACCCCAAATTTTGAACATCGTTTTCTTATGACACCTCATGAATGCGGAAGGCGAAAATCCTGTAATCCAGCCAGAAAGGTGATTTTTGCAGAGCAGCTGCTAAATCACTTTTCAGCCTGGATTTTAAATGTTTCACTTGCCTTGTTTATCAGATGGTATCCCATAAAGGCCATATTGAAAGTTTGGTGGGGAAATATTGAAAATTGGCAAGTTATGAATGAACGTTAAAATATTTTGCAGGTCACTCATAACTTGGTTATTTATTTATTTATTTATTGAAAATGTTTTACCAGGAAAGGCACACTGAGCAAAAAGATGCTCGTCTCACGGTGCGACCTGGGGATTGGTTACAGAGGAGGCAAGTAAACATAAAAAATAGTTGAGCTTAACAGTAGTACATTACAGCGACAATGTATAGGTGGAAGGTATTACAATTGAGCGTATTCATAGGGAGACAGTATAGTACACAGCAGTATCAAACAATGACAGAAAATACAGCATCTTGGTTACACAGCAAGTTAGGAACAGAGCAGAACATGAACATAGGGGTTTAGAATACAAATCAGTGTACACATTGAGGCAGCATGAGGTACATAAGTGCAAGTTACAGAACAGGGGTAGTAATAACAGAACTTGGGTGCAGGTAGTAGAAGTTGAGCAAAAGGGAGATGTACCAGGTTGAACAGGGGGGGTTTGGAGAGCAAGATGGGGGTAGGGAAAGGAGGAATAGGGGTGAGGAGGTGTGAAGGGGAGGTTAGGTGGGAGGGGGGGGAGCATGGGTTGGAGGAAAGGGGAAATTGACAATAGGGGAGTGAGTAAAGAGAGAGTGTAAGTGCACCGGTAATTAGATAAGCCAGACCATTAGGTGAAAGCCGGGCCGCTAGTCAGGCGCGGGGGGACGGAGAACGTGGACGGGGGTGGTCAGGGGCAGCAGTTGGGTGTAAGGAAATTAGAGAGGGCATAGGAGAGGGAGAGTCTGGATGAAGAATTGCGGATCTGGGTGGGCAGGTCATTCCAGAGTTTAGGGAGGAGGTAAGAGTAAGCGGATTGGCCGGTGGAGGTCCTTCGATGGGGGATGAATAATAGCCTAGTGTCAGCAGACCTGAGGGTGTGCGAGGGGGGAGGTGGGGAGGATAGGGCAGATGCGAGGTAGGGAAGGAGCCGAGCGAGACGTTAGAAGTGAATTTAGCGCAATGAATTAGGCGCCGGTTACTTAGAGAAGGCAGGGACAGGGAACGATAAAGCATACAGTGGTGTGTACGAGGGGGGGCATCGAGGGCAAAGCGGCAGAATGCATTGAAGATGGGGTCTAATCTGGCTAGGGTGGTCTGTGCAGTGGAGCTGTAAACTACATCACAGTAATCGAAGGAGGGTAGAATCATTTTCTGGACTATTTCGCGTCTGAAAGGAAGTGGGAGACTAGTGCGGTTACGATAGAGGGCACCAAGTTTGGGGCGTAATTTAGAGATGATGGCATCCACGTGAGTACAGAAGGAGAGGTGACGGTCAAGCCAAACCCCTAGATACCTGAAGGTGGGTACTTCTTCGAGGATGGTGTTATTTAAGGTGTGGAATCTCAGAGGGGAGGTGAGTTTGGATAGCCGCTGTCTGGTACCGAAAGTCATGGAGTTGGTCTTCTTAGCATTTAGGGAGAGTTGGTTGCTGTGGAACCAGTGTTGGATTTTGTTGAAGTCGGTTTGAAGTTTGGAGGTGATTTCTTCATGGGTCCAGCCGGAGGTGAAGAGGACTGTATCGTCTGCGTACATGTGAATGGCGGAAGAAGAGCACGAGTTTGGCAGGTCATTTAGAAGGATGAAGAAGAGGATGGGGCCGAGAACAGAGCCTTGGGGTACGCCAGTGGTGATTGGGGGGGGGAGATATGGTCAGCTATTTTGGTGGATTGGGTTCTATTTAGTAGGTAGGCACTGAACCAGTTTGTTGTGGATTCGGCTAACCCAGCTCCAGAAAGGCAGGATAGTAGGAGAGAATGGGATACGGTGTCGAAGGCTTTTGCTAGGTCTATGAAAATAGCAGCAGTGATTAGCCCTTTATCCATCCCAGTGAGGATATGGTCTGTGAGTCTTAGCAGGGAGGAGGTGGTGGAGTGGTGCTTTCTGAACCCGGACTGGAAAGGGGTGAAGAAGTTAGTTTCTGAGAGGAAGTGGGAGAGTTGGGATAGCACTAGGTGTTCCTGGAGTTTAGCGAGGGTGGGGAGGAGGGAGATGGGGCGGTAATTGGATGCAGAGGTAGGGTCCCCGGCTTTCGGGAGGGGTAGAATAGTGGCGTGCTTCCATTAGGAGGGGAGTGACTCGGTAGTGAAGGAGAGGTTTAGTAGGGCTGCGAGAGGGGTAGCGATGGCGGGAGCAGATAGGAAGAGCAGTTTGTTATCTAGACCATCGGGGGAATTACCTTTGGAGGAGTTTAGGGTGCGAAGGGCGTCTAGGGTTTTGGTGGGGGAAATGGGTCTGAAGTAGAAGTGGTTCAACCCAGATGGACGGGGGAAGGAAGACTGAGGAGAAGAAGTGGTTGTAGGTGGTACGGAGTCAAGGAGGATCAGGGCGCAGGTAGTGAAGTAGGAATTAAACTCGGAGGCTACCTTCTGGGGGTCAGAAAGGAGAGTCCCCTGGGCAAGGAGAAGAGGGGGAGGGCTAGCTGTTTTGGGGGAGAAAAGGGAGTTAATGACTTTCCAGAATTTGGATGGGCTGCTAATGTTAGCATTAAGTGTGTTATTAAAATATTCCGACTTAGCTAGGCTGATGGCCTTGGTGCATCTATTGCGGAGCATGCGGTAGGAGGTATGGTCATCTGGGAGGAGTGAGGATTTATAGTTACGCCAGGCCTTGTCACGGGCTTGTTGGCAGGCAATCAGCTCAGGGGTTATCCAGGGTAGGTGAGAACCACGGACTCGAGTCCGGCGAATGGGGCATGTTTATCCCAGGCGGACAGAAAAGTATTCCGAAAGTGCATAAGGGCCGAATCCATATTAGAGCAGTTTGAGCTTGGGACCCAGTTAGAGTGGTAAAGGTCGTCCAAAAGGGGGGAGAGGTTAAGAGATTTATATGAGCGCTGGAATATAAATTTGGGAGGGGATTTAGCTCTGTGGATTTTGCGGACTAAGTAGATTAGGTGATGGTCGCTAATGGAATCAGGGAGAAGACCTGAGCTGACAACTCGGTGAGGGTGGGAAGTAAGTGCCCAGTCGAGGAGTGAGTGATTGCCGGACTTAAAGTTTGAGCGAGTGGGTTCCGTAATGGTTTGGGTTAGGTTAAGGGCAGTTAACTCAGTTTGGGTTTTGTGTAGGGTGGGTGCTAGCCAATTGTGGTTAAAATCACCCATAACATAAAGTTCACCCAACTGGGCAAGAGAAGAGAGCTGTCCCAGCAGATCAGTGGCTATTGTTGCTGGCCTGCCTGGACAGCAGTAAATACCAGCCACAAAGATAGGTAATGAGGAGGGGGGGGACAGTTTCACCATCAGCAGCTCATAAGCTTTGGGTACTGTTTTTGTAAAGGAGACAGTGAAGTGGAGGGCAGATCTGATGTAGATAGCCACCCCACCGCCTCTGGTAGGCTGGTCTTGCCGTACGACATTGAACCCAGGAATAGCAAGATTTTTATCAGGTAGGCTAGAGTTTAGCCAGGTCTCAGAGAGGATGATAATATCAAGGGAATAATGGATGGCAAGGACTTGGAGCTGATCGAGCTTAGGTGCTAGGCTACGAATATTTAGTTGGAGGAGACGCAGGCCTCAGGGGAGGTAGCTAGGATGGGAGCTAGAGTTTGTTCTGGTCGAGGGGTTTGATAAGAGGTGGCCTGGGTTTTGAGTAGAGGTTGGGCCGGGGTTAGGGTGAATATCACCGGCTGCCAGTAGGAGTAGAACAATGGTAAGGTGGTAACGTAGTGAATGATGGGGACGGGATTTGGCTATCCGGTGGGTCGGGGCAGTAGTTGGGGGCAGTGTGGACGGAGTAGGTGCAGGAGTGGGAGAGAGAGGCCAGAAGGCAACCAGAGGAGTAGACTGGGGAGGAAGGGGGCGTGGGGTAGTGGGACCAGGAGATGGGTGGGAGGGAAGCAGTGGATTTATAGGGGGCAAAAGAAGGGTGTGTCAGAATAGCTGGTGGAGGGGGTTGTGAAGGGTAGGAACATGGAGGTGGGGTGGATGTGGGGAGGGATAGTAAAATGGAGGAGAACAGTAGTGTCAGTGATGAACAGGGGGTCATTATGCCAGATTTGGGGAAGAGGAGGGCCAGACGTAATACCTTAATAATGCCAAAGGGAGTTACAAGTGTCGTGATAGCCCCTTCAATAGTGTAGATACCACTTTGGAGTAGTGGTACTGTCGTGGACTCTGGTGGACAGGGTGCAGGGTTTGAGACCTTGGTAGGGCAGGAGGGCTTAGGCCAGGCTGAGTGCCAGGATCCAGATATTAGGTGGCTAGTGGTGGGCTAAGTTTGGGCCAGAAAATGGGGTTGAAATAGCGACTCCTAGTGGACACTGGGGTAGGTGGCAGGCTGGGAGAGGGTCGGGCAGATTGACATGGGAGGGGCTAAGGGTTAGCCAGATGGCAGGCAAGGGAGGGGTGTGGGTAGTGGCAAGGGTGTGAGAAGGGAGAGAAGTAACCTAAGCAGGTAGAGAGGTAGCCCGAAGTGTGAGGGTAGTACAGGTATAGATATAGGGGAAAGAGGAGGGAGGACAGAGGGTCCCTCTGGTGGCTATCAGGTATAACCTGCTAATGGAAAAGTGGGGACTTAATTAAAATGAGTAGCAGGAAGTGATGTCATTAAGGATAACCTATAAATGAAATGCCGAGCCAGGGTGGGCGGGGCAGTCGATGTGTGCAGCGTGTCGACGGGCTAACCCCCCTCACAAGGGTGCTGCAGTTTGGAGGTAGTTTAATTACCTCCTAGCGCCTGTGTGTTCCTCGCTCCAGGAGGGAGCTCTTGCTGGGGGGGGGAAGCTTGTTGCAGTCTGGTTGCAGGTTATAGATGGCTAGGGCTCATAGAGCCATGTTTAATCCTAACTATAAAGGGAAATTACCAAGGTTTGATTATATCAAACCTCATTACTTCCAGGATAAAGAGCGTATCCTTAATAATACAAGGCTTGAGAAAGGCCTCCATGTTACATTACAGGTCTATCCAACTTTCATCCCCAGAGGTCTTGACAAAGGGGAAAGCCTTTTCACCAGTATCAACTCTTTTTAGAGAGTATCATATTGAAGTTTTGCTTTTACCTCCAGCGAAACTACAGGTATTATTTCAAGGATCAACATACTTTTTCTTTTTACCATAAGAGGTGGAGAGAGACATTTCATGTCCTTTGCAGAATCACAACTGGCTCTGCCTCTCCAGAAGGAGAAGAGCTGAGAAATCCTCTCAAGATAGTGGTAGAAAAACAAGCAAGGACAGCCATCTACTTCCATTTCATTTAACCGTCAGCAAGAATCAAATAAGAAATACAACATAAAAACATGGAATTTGATGGCAGACAAGGACCGCTTGGCCTACCTAGTCTGCCCACTTCCCTACCTGTTTCATATACCGCAGATCCTAAATGATCTGCTGCTTACCCTCTCTTTCCTATCGCTAGAGTTCCTTTATGCCTGTCCAAAGCATTTTTGGATTTCCCTACCATTTTTGCCCCTACAGCCTCGGCTGGGAGGCTGTTCCATGCAAGGATCCACCACCTTTTCTGTGAAAAAATGCTTTCACAACTTACCCCTAAGTCTGCCTCTCTGTATTTTCATATCTTGGCCCCTTGTTCTTGAACATCTATATTTTTGAAAGATGCTACCCTCTTGTACTTTATTTACACCCTTAAGGTATTTGAAAGTCTCTATCATATCCCCTTCTCTCTCCTCTCCTCCAGGGAATACATATTGAGATCCTTCAGTCTCCCCTCATATGACTTTTGGTGCAGCCAATGGACCATTTTTGTTGCCTTTCTCTGAACCTCTTCTACTCTATATCCTTCCAGAGATGCGGCCTCCCAGAACTGGACACAGTACTCTAGATGAGGTCTCACCAATGTTTTATACAGTAGCATTACCACCGCCTTCCTTCTGCTGGAGATACCTCTCTCTATATGCACCCCAGCATTCCACTGGCTCTCCTCACAGCCTTCTCACATTGTTTGGTAACCTTTAGTTCATCAGATAAGATTAATCCCAGATCCCTTTCCAGTTTGGTGGCCATCAGTACCACCCCTCCCGTCATGTACTCCTCCCTGCATTTCTGTGGCCCAAGTGAATCATCGTGCACTTCTTTGCACTGAATCTTAGCTGACACACACATGACCACTCCTCAAGCTTGCTTAGGTCTATTCTCATGCTCTCTAATCCTCTTGGAGTGACGACCCTGTCGCAGATCCTCGTGTCGTCTGCAAAAAGACACACCTTCCCTTCTATCCCCTGTGTAATGTCACTTATGAAGACACTAAAGAGGACTGGTCCAAGCACTGATCCCTGTGGGGCACCAGATCATTATAGCACAAATAAAACTGTGCATGGACTAATGCACATGGAATAGTACGAATAGCTATACAGCAACAGGGGTTGTTTCGGCATGCAGTAAGAGCTGCTGCCTGTGTCGCTGTACGCTTCCATGCCAGAACATGAAGGATGCTGCCGAGCAGTGCCTGGCTGAGCCACTCCAGTGACTGAGTGGCTAGGGCACCTTCCTCCAGCAGTGTCAGGGACCTGGAGCTGCGGTTCGGTTCTCCCCAGTGTAATGCGGCTTTTTATTTTTTTTTAAAACAAGTTTTCCCCGTACCGAGGATTCCGTTTTCCCCAAAGTCCATGACCCCCAGAGTTGATTATAATAAGTCTGGGAGGGGCAAAGCCCCCCATGTGGGGGTGTGTGGGGGGGTGAAGCCCCTTTAAAATTGAAGACAGTTTTTATTGCACGGCGTACACTTTTATTCTTACAGTCGGGATTTTGTCCCAATGCTGTTAGTGCACACACCGTTTTGTCTACGCAGCTGTGTCAATGCATGGTTATGTCCGTGACATTATGACCCCCATGCCTCCTTGCTGGATCGTGCTGGTCACCCCCTTCTCTTTGGATTGAACTCTATTCACCACCACTCTCTGTGTCCTATCGCTCAGTCAATTTTTTACCCAGTTTACCACTCTGTGACCACCTCCCAGGCTGTCCAGCTTAAATTTTTCAGCTCATTTTTTTATTTAACCAGGATAAACAGCATTGAGCGAGTTCTTTTACAAGGCAGTCATGTGAGGACACATGTTAAAATATCAATACAGTGGCAAAATGATATACACAATCATACTTTTTGGAGCAACAACAAATGTACATTCCACAAGAGGAATAACAATAGAATACATCATGTTTACAGAGGATACATGGTTTACAATTTCACAAAAGGGGTAATCACACGGAAGACCATGACATAAAATGCTGTGTATGAGACAAGACGGGAGTAACTGTGGAACACAAGTGCTCTTAAGGTAGAGACAGTAGAAGGGATTTTAGAGTGTGTATGGTAATAGGTGGAAGTGTGTCAGAGAGGGGAAAAAGAGGCAGCCACGCTGTCTAAGGAACAAGGGAAAGAGAGGAGGAGGGTAGGAGGGGGCCGGGGTCAGGGGTAGGGGAAGGAGAGGAGGATGAAGGGCAAAAAGTAGTCAGGGGGAGCAGAAGGAAGGAGGAGGGAGGTAAGATGGGTCAGAGTGTGGCACGAGGATAGAGAGAGAGAGAGTGTAGAGTGTTAAGGGAGTGGTGGGGTTATTCACCTGATGGAATGACATGGAGAGGTAACAAGTAAGGGAGGCTTGTTTACTAGCCTTCTATGTGGGCCAGTGTTGAAGGCCTTGCTGAAATCCAGGTAGGCCACATCCACTGCCCCTCCCTGATCCACCTCCCTAGTCATTCAGTCAAAGAAGTCTGTCAGATTTGTTTGACATCTTCCCACTGTGAATCCATGCTGCCTTGGATCCTGTGCTCTGTTGAATTCAAGAGATATCACAAACCTTTCTTTTAGTAGTCATTCCATTAGTTTCCCCACCACCGAGGTCAGGCTGACTGGCCTGTAATTGCCACTTGCTGGTCGCACCTGGAATCGAGCCTTGGCTCAATTTGCCTTTCCCGGTTACCAAATGTTTAAATAAATAAATAAAACTTGCCAGCCTCCTCCCTGCTCCCACTTTTGTGGAGAGGGACTACATTTGCACTCCTCCAGTCCTTTGGTACCACACCTGTTTCCAGCAAACTATTGAACAGAGCTGTCAGTGGTGCTGCCAGCATCTTCCTGAGTTCTCTTAATACACTGGGATGTATCCCGTCTAACCCCATTGCCTTGTCCACTTTCAGATCAATGAGTTCCTTTGAGACTCTCTCCTCCTTAAATGGAGAGGTGTCCACTTCCCTCCCAGTAGTGCTTCCATCGCCTAACTTTGGTCCCTTCCTCCTCTCTTCTTCTGTGAATACTGAACAAAAATACGTGTTTAGGATTTCTGTTTTTTCTTGATCCCCCCTCTGCACACTTCTCTCCTTCCCTTTTTAGGCTCACAGTCCCACCCTTAGTCTTTTTTCTTTCACTAATGCACCTGCAAATGTTCTTTTCACCTTTTGTTATTGCCTGGGCTATTTTTTCTTCTGTTTGTGCCTTTCCACGCCTGACTGCTTTCCCCACCTCCCTATGCTTTTCCAGATACAGTTCCCTGTTTTCTTCCCTCTGTGTTTCCTTGTACCTCCTGAATGCCACTATTTTTGCCCTTACCTTCTTGGCCACTTCCTTTGAGAACTATAGTGTTTTTTTCATATTCTTTGTTTTGCTTACTTGCCTAATGCAATGATTTGTTGCCTCCACTACTGCTCCCTTAAAGTTCGCCCATTGTTCCTACACCTTCCCCTTTTCTCTTTTTCCTTCTCTGCCAGTGATTTCCTAAGTCACTTCCCCCATCTTTGCAAAGTTGGACTGCCTGAAATCTAGGACCCTTGCTTTCATGTGGTTTGACTTTTCTGCTGCTCTCACATTGAACCACAATGTACTGTGATAGCTTGAACCCAGATAGCTCCCCACTTTTACATCTGTAATTCTGTCCCTCTTGATGAGTATCTGGTTCAAAGTCACTCACACTTGGGTGGGCTCCATCACTAGTTGTCTTAGGCACACACCCTGCAGAGTTTCCAGGATGTCTTTGTTCCAGGCTGAGGCTGCAGCCTAATTGCTCCAATCCACATCAAGCAGATTGAAGTCTCCTACCAGCAGCGCCTCCCCTTTAGCTGTTATTCTGTGTATGGCTTCTACAAGTACCCTGTCCAGCTCTTCCCATTGTGTGGAAGGTCTGTAGGTCACACCAGTGTGAATGGCAGTGCCATTTCTCAACTCCAAGATGATCCACAGTCCCTACATTCTCTGTACCTCAGTTGCCTTAATTCCTTCCATGACATAGATAGCCACTCCTCCCTTTTTACCCACCCTGTCCCTCCTGAATAGAATGTAATCTGGTATTGTTATAGTCCAGTCATGGTTCCCCATGAACCATGTCTCAGTAACAATGTCCAGGCCCGCCTCGGCCATCAGGGCCTCTAGGTCCAGGAATTTGTTTCCCAGACTGTGGGCTTTTGTGCACGTGGCCTTCCAATTTTTACTGTCTCCTCTCCTAATAACTCCCCTCCTATCCCTATATCTTCCTCCATACCCCTTTGTCCTTTCTCCTAATCTGCTTTTTCTCTGCATTTTTACCTATTTTGGTTTTAGTTATCTTTGGTGTTTTCTCAACCTTAGGCTGGCTTCTACCAGTACCCTGTCCAGCTCTTCCCATTGTGTGGAAGGTCTGTAGGTCACACCAGTGTGAATGGCAGTGCCATTTCTCAACTCCGCCATCTGTATCATTTTGGGGGGGCTGTTTGCTTCACCCAGCTTATTTCTGCCACCCCCTTTGGCTAGTTTAAATGCTTACTGATGAAACATTTCCTGGTTTCCCCACTTGATAGATGCAAGCCATTGCCCCGTACAGGCCTGCATCCCTCCAGGTGGAACATTAGTCCTCAATAAAGCCAAATCCCTCTACTCCACACCAGTTCACCAGCCATGTATTGAATCTCTAGATGCAGAGTACCCTCTTCTCCACCTTGCCCTTGACAGGTAACACCTCTGAAAAGGTTACAGAGTTTGCCACCTGTTTAAGGCCCCTTCCCAACTCCCTAAACTGCTCCTGCACTACCCTAGTCTCACCATTTGTCAGGCCATTCTTCCCCAGGTGGACAATGACATCTAGCTCATCAACCTGTCCTGCTACCCTTGCGATCCTTAAGATGCACTGTCCACCCCCTCCAAGCTGTGGCACAGCGTAGGCACTTGACCTCCCTCACTCCGTCCTTCCCCTCCTGACCCCAAGTCTACACCTGATGATAGGGTTCCCCACCAGGAGTTGCTTCCTCCTCCTCCAGGGTCCTCTGCCTCCCCTCCTGGGGTCTCCAGCATGGAGGACCCCCAACTCCTCTTGGTTACCACTGGGGGTGCCTCTCTGAGACAGTCCCATCATGCCAGAGCAGCATAGGAGTTATGGAGTGAACCCGCAGGAGGGATGTATCTCTTCCCCACCATCCTCATCCTTCCCGAGGCCACTGTCATCCAGACGCTCCTCTTCCTTGGCAACCACTGAGGCAGTGGGGGTGGATTTGGTGGTCCCTGGGCAGAGGAGGAGGTCCTCCAAATTCTGGCAAACTCAGTCTGGAGATGAGCAACCTCTGCCCCAGCCCAGAGACGTGCCTGTAGATAGGACAGCACCGCAGCCTCCAGAAAGTCTCCCTGAAAAAGCGCCGCTCAAAGCCACTGCATTGCACCACTCCCACCATGTCTATAAGTATTTTTCCTGCCTTAGGGTTTTTTCTTTCTCTCTCTCACTCTTCCTGTTTCTCTCCTTCCTTCTTGACTTTCCTTCAGTAGAGAAACATAGGACTAACAAACAGAAAATGGAGGTGGGGGTGAAGATGGAGAAGAAGGGGCTAACAAAGATAAACACAAGTCATAATTTATAGAATCCACTAGTGCCTCAACCTCAGACACTGCAAACATCCCTAATTTATTAGAATCAGAATCAGATAAGAACAATAATCAAAAATCATAGGCCCTATTTTCGGAAAAAGAAGGCTGAGCAGTAGTTTCCCATCAAGAGAAGTATGCGGAATAAGGAATAAAATAGAATTGGAATCTAAAGGAGAAATATATTAAGCTGTAAGCTTTAAGCATTCCAGAACAGTTCTGTAATAATTGAATGGATGGGGAAGGGAAAAAAGGGATCATTAAAAGAAAAGAAAAAACATTTCAGAGATCTGGATTTGTAGCATTTTATGCCCCTCCTTTTATTCTCCTTTTTGCTATTGTTTCTCTTTCTGGGTAGCTCCAAGGCTCCTTGGCACTCTGAGATCACACCCAATTATGTTTTACAGGTACCTGTGGAATTCCAGATGCTCAGGTATCTTTGCAATTTATGGGGGATTTTGCTATGTCTGTAGAGTCTACACATTGTAAGAATTGCAGTATAGCTGGACGAATTGGGAGAACAAGGGGTATATTATTGGTGGTGGGTATTTAAAGGCACAGTATTTTTATTTGGCAAGCAATTATTGATTATTTTCTTAAGCAGTGAGTGGTGTTTACAAGGGTTCAGTCCTAATACTGACATGTTTCATTATTGGGCTGGCAATATAGCCTAGAGGTTAGAGGAACAAGGTGTGAATGAGCTTGATACATCCAGCAGACCAGACCTGAGTTTGAGTGTCACAACCTCCACTTGCATACTCTGTGACTCTGAGCAAGTCACTTAAACGCCCAGTGCTCCCAGGTCGCTCCTGAAAACAGGCGCTTGTGCCTAGTGGGCCTTATCCAGTTACCAAAGACTAAAATAAATAAAAAATGTAAAAATGCTGATGCTGGGGACCAGTGGTGCATCCGGGGGTCTAGGGGCATTTTCTTTCCTTTTTCATTACAGATTTAAAAATATGGAAGTTACAGTGCCTGACATGAAACATGAAGGGTGCCTGCAGCAGCAGAGTGAAAATTAGCAAAATTGTTAAAGAAGCCCCAATAAATCAGGCAAACTAATTCTGTAGGAAACACATGTTACTGACAAAGATTTAAAATATGTTTCCAATTTATTCAAAGGCATTGGGATATGTTCTCTTTCTCTTCATCAACTAGAGGGAGCACAATCATTATCAAAAACATCTCTGAAGTTACAAATTTTGGCTTCATATATAGATCAAGCATGGAGGTTAAAGATGGTGAAACTGAACCTTAATGTAGCAGTGTTTTTTTAGTAACCGTATTTTTTTTTTCAGTCATAATGTTCATCTGGCAAAAATATCTAGATACACATTTTTCTTTTCATTTTCTTTCATTCCTGAACCAAGATACAGGATTATGAATTTTTAAACGTTCCTTCTCCCGTGCCATGCCAGTCATGAAAAAGTTAAATATCTTGTTATGCTGTCTACAATCAGAAACATGTGGTAGCACCATCCTACTACATCTACAGTATGAATCAAGGTTTACATTCAGCAAATAACCCAGATGTTGCTAGTGGTGGCCATTTTTAGCGATGTGAGTCATTAATTACAAACTTAGCTGTAAAAGCTGTTTTAACAATATCTGAGAAAATTAAAAATACACTGAGGTTAAATCTAAGGATGCCAGAAATACATATTTGCTAAAAAAAACGATATGATGAAATTTTGTGCTGACTAACAAACTCTGCTGCTTTGGTCTAGCATGACCTCCCTGACACAAAGCCATGCTTCCTGTTGTCCTGTAGTCCATTATCCTCCAAGTAGGCCACCATGCTTTCCTTGACTATGGTCTCCATCAGTCTACAGTCATCCCCTTGAGAGGGATAAGGCATAGTTCTGGATTTTCAGATTCTCTGCAGGGACCATAGTTATTTTATATGTTTGCTGTCAAAGTCTTGACCTTGATCTAAGTTGATTCATTTGGGCACTCAGTAATGTGCCAAGAACCTTTCCATGCAAGAGTAGAAATATGTCTGAGTGATTTGTGATCACTTTAGTAGCATGCCATCCCTTCTCCAGGGCAATGATGATGTCTTTAAAACTCGGTTTGGCTGTTTGCTTTCTTAGTCCTCTTGACTCAATCTTGGCAGAGAAGCCATATCCAGCATAATAAAACTGCAGTAGGTCTTGGGAAGACAGCCCACAGATGCTATAGGGATATCCACAAGACTGTTGGGATTTGCAGAGGTGACTTGTTCATCCACTGCATACTGTCTGCATAGTATGTGAGTACATGAACTCACTAAGCTGTATCGCCAGAGTATCTAGGTGTTTGCCAGGACAAGGTATCAGTATCAGTGTGACTGAGTCCTGGCCAGTACTCACCACTGTAATCATAGGACAAAAGGGGTGCCCACTGGTGATTTCCAACTGCGTCCAGCTTAACAGTAGTCTTCACATATGTTAAAGGATTATTGTCAGTCTTTTCAGTTACTTTGGCCCCCTATATATTTACCCGTGGAACTGATCTACAATGGCCAATTTGAGAACTAAGTCTGGTTTGTGAACTCGGTAGTTCTTTTCAGATGGCAGTAAATTTCTGCTTGCCAGTGCCACAGGTCTCATACCTTCAGGGCATTGCTGTCATAGAACTGCTCCAAGTCCAATTAGACTGATATCAGTGTATAACGTGTGGGCTCTAATTGGATCAGCATATACCAGTACTGGTGCATGTATCAGCTGATGGATAATCTCACTGAAGGCTCTTTCAGGGGAGCTATCCTACTGTGGTCCAAAGTGAGTCATACACCTTGAAATAATTCTTAGGTGGCTGGCCTGTTGGCTCAGCAGTAGTGCTACAGCTCATGATGCTGACATCCCAGGTTTGGTAATGAGCCTGAAATGTTGGAGTTGCTATCCTCGCTGTGATACTGCCACCTGGGTGACCACAGGATGCAGTGCAGTTGACAGTACCAAGTGGGAGGGGGAAGACATTGGCTGAGGACCAGTGCTGCGCACGTAATGTGCTGGCATCTCTAGGTGTGACCTCATCAGTGATCTATAGAGAGGCAGTAGTACTTCTTTTCTTCTGCTGTCAATACCCCTCCAGATACACCCCAGCATCCTATCTGCCTTACTATAGGCATGGCTAGACTGGCTTGATTGTTTTAGGTAGTCACATATGATGACTCCTAGGTCCCTTTCCTCAGCAGTAGTGTTCATCTTTACCCCGCCCACCCTGTACTCTGGTCCTGGGTTCCTGTTCCCTTGGTGTATTACCTTGCACTTTTTGGCATTACATTTCAACTGCAAAACCTTAGACCTTCTCTCTAGCCTTTGCAGATCCCTCTGCATCTCCCTAATTCCCTCCTTACTGCCTACCATACCACAGAGCTTAGTGTCATCTGCAAAGAGACACAACTTGCCCTGGATGCCTTTTCCAATTTCACTGATGAACATATTGAAGAGGACAGGACCTAGGACTGATCCCTGTGGCATCCCACTTATGATCTCTGTCTTTTCTGATTTGACTCTGTTAACCAGAACTATCTGCTGTCTCCCTTTCAATCAATTTCCTACCCATCTAACTGTGTCCCTTGCTACACTCCTATCCTTTAGCTTCTTTTACAGCACCAAATTGAAAGATTTGCTGAAATCGGAGTAGAGTAAATCTATGGCATAGCCCTTATCTACTACCCTGATTATCCAGTCAAAGAAAACTATTGGGCTCCCTGCCATGAACACGTTTACTATCATGGAGTCTTTAGCTCTCCAGGTAGTCCCCGGGGTCCTATTTGACCAGTGTCTTCATCAGTTTACTAACAACAGAAGTAAGACTGTCAAGGTCTGTAGTTCTCTGGTTGTTCTTCCCCACCCCCTTATGGTATAAAACGACATCGCCTATCCTCCAGTCTTTTGGAACTACTCCTGCCTCAATGCAGCCATTGAACAGCCCTTCAAGGCATTCAGCTAGTTCCGCTGCTAGTTCATTAAACACCCTTGGATGCATCCTGTCTGGCCCCAGGACCTTGTTTATATTTAGGACTGCTAGACCCTTCCATAACCTTTCACTGGTAAATACTTGCTGCCTCATCTCCACAGTCCCACTGATAAATGCCTTGATGACACTCTCTGGCAAGGGTCGTCTGTTTCCCTCGTGAAGACAGTCCAATCCAAAAATGTATTGTTCGACAAAGCAAGTTGTCACCACAAATAAGAGAATCCATTAACAACATTTTAGTACTCACAATACAAAATTACAAAACGTCCATACCATAGTAATACATTAATATATCCATATGCATAAATAAATCAACTTTGGGTTCATTTCATTATTTTCTTAACAACTGCAACACTTCCAAATGTAGCCCCATTCCCTCAAAATCTGCATAAGTGAAAAAAGTGAAATACTCACATTTCACCTTCCCATAAATTTCATTTTGTGGCCATTAAATACTACTCAGGACCTTATCTTCTATTCAAGAGGAAGGTGACATTGTACACATTTCTTCCTAGTAGTAACAATTTTTGCCAGGAATACTGCTAGGTTATTCAGGACCTCATTATTCACTGAATTAAATAGTAGATCCAAGATATACCTAGCAGGGAAATTCATCCCCCTCAAATATTGCCCTAGATATTTATGTCTCAAGTCATCATACCAAGGACACTGAAGTATGACATGTACAAGGCCTTCTTCTTCTTCTTTCAAGTAACAAAAACTCTCTGTTCCAATTGCACTTTCTTTTTTGTATCTATTTTCAAGTGTATTACTTAGAAAGACCTCATATCTAAACTTAGTATAAATCTCAGATCTGACTGTTGAATAGCATTAAGATAGAATTTCAAAGTATGCTCCTTTTTATTTTTAACTAACCACCTAGCCACCTTATGGTCTTTATTTCCCTCCAAATCTTTTTCTTTTGAACATGTGTTATCTATTTTTAATTTTTTTTACAATAAGTTAGGCTCAATTGTATATTCATTCCAGTCCACGTTCTTAAATAACTTAGCTCATATACTGTATGTCTAACAAGCCATACACAAATAATAACCATCCCTTATTATATAATGGCAGAAGTTTTTCCTTTTCCCTTATAGTTTTACCAATAGTTGAATCTTTATTTTCTGTAGTTAATTTAGCCCAGAAATGTATCATCCTACCATGTATTATATGTTCAAATTTTATTTGTCCTATTTCTGTTCTTACTAATGTATTTGGTGTTCCTAATGGAAGTCTCAAAATTTGTTTATAAGTTTTGTCTAAATACATCTCTATTTTACTCACCTTCTCTATTCCCCACACTTTTGCCAAATACTGTATGAAGCCTGACTAATGACTTTCCCATTAATAGCCTTTAACATTGGAGTTAATGTTAACGCCCATATCTGTTGTTAAATCTCTTGAGAGCTTTAACTGTTTGCTCTATTTTTTTTCCTTGTTCATACCACATATTTAGTCCATCTGCAATTACTGGTTATTAACTCCCCTAAATATGGACATTTCAAAACAAAATCCAGTTTATTTAGTGCCAGCATTAGCTTCCTATATCCCTTATTGGACCCTGTTACCATAATTTTAGTTTTATTGGCATTAGGTTTCAAATTATGTTTTTTTAGAATGAGCATCCAGTCCGTGTAGATAAAACTGCCAAATCATTGGCATATGCTAGGACTGGAATCCTTTTCTGTAGTATAGTAGGGCAGTGATGTAAAGGGTTATCTAACTGTTGCAAAATCTCATTGATATATAAATTAAATAACATTGGGGCAAGAATGCAACCCTGTCTCACACCAATTTCAGTTTCAATTTTTTGTGTTAAGGCTCCCATTTGTGAATATTTTACTCTAGCCCAAGTTTTTGTAAAAATCCTTATTATTAAGATTATTAGATTATTATCTATACCCATTCCTTCCAGCTTTTCCCATAATAATGTTCTCCCTATTGTATCAAATGCCAATGAAAAATCGACAAAGGCCACAAATAGCCCTTGGTTCTTAATATTACAATATTTTTCTATTGTATGGGAAAGGACGAAGACCTGAATCCTTGTACCAGTACCCTTTTTAAAACCTGCTTGAAACTTTCATATTATCTCATGTTGATTTAATATATCTAATGATCTATTTAGTAAGATTTTTGCATTAATTTTTGCTATCACATCTAGAAGGCTAATTGGTCTATAATTAGCCAGGTCTGACCTAGACCCCTTTTTTATAGATAGGGATTATGAAACGTCCAGGTACAAAAGCATGCATTGCTGCTTTATTATAAATATTAGCCAATGTAATTGATTACCCATCTATATTAAGTTTATAAAAATCAATTGAGCTGCTATCTGGTCCTGGTGCTTTATTTTTAAATGATTCTATCGCTTTCTTGACCTTGGATGCTGTAAACCATCCAAAATCCTCATTTAATTCCCCTAACTCCTCTTCTTTAAATAAGTCTATATTTTGGAAAATCCCTAAAAAGTATTTTTCCCAAGTCAATGGCTCAATATATGTATCAGTCTGACTTTTATAATTACAGGTTCCTCTGGCTACTAAGGACCAGAATTTCCTATCAACCCTTTCCTCTGTGGCCTTAATCATTGTATCCCATAGTTCCCTTTGATGTATTCTGTAAAAATGTTTATATTGCTTATAATTTTCCTAGCCAGGTTCAACTCTTTACTATTCTTTTTGTTGGGGTACTTTTTTGTTTTCCTAACTAATTTAGCTAACTTCCTCTTTTCGGATTTACAATTTTTATAAAACCAACCCTGATAATATATTTTGTCTTTGTTTTTCCCTTTACTTGCTCCTTAACTAACAACTGGAATATCTCCTTAAGTTCTTTATATATGTCCTCTGGATCCCACACATTCTGGATATTAGTACTCAGAATTTGTACAATTTGGTCACTCAATTTCTTATCATTACTATTTTTTTCTGGGTCTCGTCCAATTCTTTAATTCACAATTTTTATATTATCTTCTCTTACTGAAATATTCCTAGTTGATTTATTTTTATAAACTACTAAGGGGCAATGATCACTTTCTATTCTTTTTACTACTTTAAAATCGCTATAATTATAATAATCAAATATGGACACACGTGCATAATCAATTATCGTTGCTCCCTTTATGCTTGTACAAGTCATATTTCCCATACTATCTGGTGGCAACCTCCCATTAAGTATAATTAACTGCAATGTCTCTATTATGTATTCCAATTGCTTGTGAGTATCTGTATTCTTTTTATCCTTAGAACATCTATTTGGGATACCTAGAGCCTGACATATTGGATCATTTAAGTCTAAATTCTCTTTATTCCCATATCTTATATTCAAGCCCCCCATTATTAAGATTTCTACTGGTTCATTCTTTTCCAAATATGTTTTAACATCTTGTACAATTTTAGTAGCTAATGTTATCATACAGGACTGATTTTACTGGAGGGTTATAAACATTTACCAAAGTCAATGGCTTACTTTCTGTCTGAACCTTTGCCAAAATATAATTTTGTCTAATTAATTGTTCTAAAATTTTCATTGTCATCTATTTTGATATAGGTTACCATTCCACCCATATATCATCCCATTTTCTTTTGCTTTATAGCTGGAGATTGAATCATGGTGTAGCCACTAATTATTATTCTATTTACCTGTTCTTCATCATGCCATGTTTCTTGAAGCAATATTATGTCCATCCCCTCTATAAAGTCCCTAAATTCTGGATCTACAAACTTACACTGTAACCCAGCAATGGTCCATGACATGATTTCCAAATTGGCTTCCTTATTTCTTTCAACAAACAGAGTAGTACTTATATTCAGACAATCAGATTTTAACTTCCACCCATTTATTTCTATACCCTCTCAAGTCACACCTGATCATCCTGTAACATTTGGAATATGTTATATGTATCCACATTATATTCAAGTAGATGTTCTTCATGAGTCACTTCCATAGATTGTTGTACTTCTTCCAGTTGCTTATTTGACAATGCCCTAGCATCCATTATAGATTCAAAGTCAACTATTAGAATCCCTAGCTTATCCAACTTCAGGCTCACTTCTAAAATATTTCTACCTAAATTTCAAGTGTCCAAAGTTAAATCCATTTGATCCCCATAGACCCAAAACCTATGTGCTCTCTGAACCCGAACAATATCATCTTCATAAAATTCTACTCCTAGCACATTTCCTAAGAGATGTATAATCATTGTCCTTAGTTTAGCTCTAGTATCTATGCCCACATATGAGATTCCAAAAATTGAGAGAGTTATGTCTGAAGGAATTTCTAACTCGCATTGCTTGTTGAACCTCTGTTGCAATATCCCCTGTTGATCTAGTTGTAACTCCAATTCACCCATAGTCTTAATTCCAAGATCAATCACATCACTAATTAATATAGGTGGTTCCATATACAAATTAAGTTCCTCCAATGCGATTGAATTCCTCCATACATACTGGACCATCCTTGGTTGCTTAAAAAATAGTTGCAATATATAATCCAATTTACTACTGACAATCCCTCTAGCATCCAATATGTCCTCTAACTATACATCCAGATTCAAAACTTCAATACAAATCAAGTGTCCCAATATTCTCAGCACTATATTACTCTCATTTAAGTCCAATTTTAATCCTTTAATAATAATCAGTGACTGATCTTTCTCCAATAATTCTATTTCCGAGTCACCATCATCCTGTTCTTTACCTGGATTGCTATATCCCTTGCTCTCACAGTTCTAATTTGGTCTACAGTTACATCTATGATATCCTGTTCTTTACATTGGTTAATGTTTTTATCAGTTCTGACACTTCTATTTTTTCCACATTTACATCTAAAACATCAGAACTCCTCTGTGCTACTCCTACACTCTCTTTATTTATTACATCCCTACTCATATTTTTTGATTTTTTGGTTTTGTTTTCCCTTTTGTTGCTTCCTTATTATCTTCCCCCTTTTTTTTTTGTTCCATCAGCTCCACTATCATTTTCAGCTTTACTAGTTCTAGAGGCTTCTAATATACTTTCCTTCTCTTGTCTTTCTCACTTTCTTCCCTTTTGAGAGTCTGCTTTGTACTTAGAGCCCCCTTTTGGCAGAATCTCCTTCTCTAACGTGTTCATAGGGGAATTATCCTTTCCTTCACTTTTCATTGATTTTGAATCATCTGTTACCTGTCTCTTTTCCTTTCCTTGATAAACAAATAAAATTTCTTCCAATTGTACAGTGTCAGCCACCACTTCCCCTTTTAAATGGTTTATCTTACTTCTTAAAATGATTAATTGCTCCATTATAGCTATATTGGCTACATGTGGATCCTGTATAGCTTCAATAAAGTTTGAATCCATAAATGGTGTATATGTAATATGCTTTACTACTTTTTCTTCTATAATACTTTCTCTTTCTACCAAATCTTCCAGACCGTGTAAGGTGTCCTACATCCCTGATATTATTTGGGACAGATCCAAATCATTAGTCTCATTCGCTTTGCCTAACTCTATTTCCCAATTTGTTTGTTTACTGTCAGACAGCTCTATTGTAGTCATGGGAGTTTGTGTTTTCCTCATCCCCAGGGAGGTAAATTTTGCATTCTCCCATTCTGTGTTTGCAGTATCTTCCCAACCTAATTTGGGTGAACATTCTAGGGACTTCTGAGTTACTAAATCTACTATTTCCTTAGAATTAGGCAATATAATCTTGCCAGCTTTTGTAATTTTTGTTATATGTTCTGTAATCAGTGTTTGCCCTACTCCAGTTACTTTATTGGTTTCTATTAAATTAGTTTCAAAATCTTATTTCATATTTTTATTAATCTGTTTCTTATTCCTCACCTTTTTTGTTTCTCTTTAGCCAAAGTAATATCATTATCTGAATCTTTACTAATATACATTACCTCCTTACTACTATTTTTTTTACTTCTAGTTCTCATTTTTACAGTACCAAGAGGATAATGTCAAAACATCAATTAAAGAGCTTAACTAAAGTACAGAACAGTGCAATTACAATGTACATTAATGATATAGTTTACAACAATATTTACTGAGACTGTATAAGTTACCCCTTTTGTTATTTAGAAAGAAGGACAAGGGAAAAACAACATTAAATCATTTGACAATGTACAATTCTATAAGTGCAGTGCGATAAAGTGCAATAAATATTGTTACTAAAACAAATTTGCACTTTCCATATAGCTTATAGTACTTTGAAGATCAGAAAACACTGAACCTGGAGAATCACTTCAATTTATTAAAATAATAAATTCAAATGTCCAAATGTCCAACAGAAGAACCCAAAAAGAACTGGAAAAATATTAACATCCAGAAGGCTAGGCTTGTAGGCTCTATCTTTCCACAAGAGGGAGTTCAGGTAAGGGGGTCAAAAATTGCCTTCAAACCAGACCAACTGCAATCTTGCCCAGCAGTGAACCACTTTAGATGGGAGAATTTAGTAATTGAAATTTTGTTGAAGTCCAGACATTCTCCAATTGAGGCCCCCAAACATACACTATATTAAAATAAATTAGAACCAATAAAAATATCTAGCAATCCATAAACAAAAATGAGACTTTGTAACCACAGAACAAATATAAGTACCAGAACAGTAATTAATACAGTGATTGCCCACAAATTGCAGCTCAACTAACTTGACTATTAGACCTGCTCTTGATTGGCCTTTAGTTCACCTTCAGTTAGTTTAAAATGTTTATTCACAAATCAGTTCAAGGGCTTTTAGGCTTAATTAATCTTGTTAGTTAAACTTTTTAGTTTTTAATTTTTAGCTTTCCCAATGCTTGTTATTTTTTTTTTTTTTATTTATTTTAAGAATCAGTTTACAACCTTTGAGCCAGAGGCTCGTTTCCAAAGGTACTTCATCACATAAAGACATACATTGCGTTTCGGTTACATAGCAAAGATTTGCAAAAAATCAATAGGCATTCACCAGAAGTGCCACGTCACATAGTGGTCAGACAAATACAATTGGGTACAGGGTACATGTAATTGATAACAGGTATTACACAAGTCAGTATCAAGTGAGCATTCTGGTAGATAAACATTGAAAACAGCTGGCACTGGCCAAGTTAAACCTAGGCATGGTGTACAGGGAAGTGGTGGAGGGGATGGTAGGGTGGAGAGCTGCCCGGGGGGCATTGTCAAGAGAAAGAGGTGGAGGCTATGTTCAGAGACAGGAGCAGTTACGAGTGCTGAAGATGTGGTTCCGAAGTGCGGTTTTGAATGTGGAGATGGTGATGGCATTGGTGATGGTGGCAGGGAGAGAGTTAAACCAGGTTGGGGCTCTATAGCTGAAGGACCTCTGGCCATGGCTGGTTCTCATTCTGGGGACCTTTAGAGTGGTCTTGTAGGAAGACCGTGTTGCAACGGTGGGAGGGCTCTGGTGGATGGATGCCGTTACCCCAGGAGGGGAGAGCCCGAGTAGGGTTTTTTTGGTGAGGAGACAGGTCTGGTATCGGAGCCGTTCATCCAGGGTAAGCAGGTTAGCATCGACATATAGCTGACAGGTGTGTGTGAGCCTGGGGGCACCAGTAATCAATCTGCACACTTTATTCAGGGTTAGGTGAATTTTGTTGAGTGCAGTGGTGTCGGCAGCACCATATACTGGTAGACCATAGTCTACAAGGGACAGAACGGACGATGTAACAGCTAGCCGGAGAGCATTTGGTGGAAGGCAGGTTTATGGCGGAATAGGATGCCAAGCCATGTGTTGGTGGCGGATGTTAGCGCCAATGTGGTTGTGAAATGTGAGGGCTGAATCAAGGTAACCCCAAGGTATTTGTAGGAGCAGACTTGTTCCAGTGGTTGGCTGGTGCTTGGAAGGATATAGAGTGGGTGGTTGCTAGCTTTGTTTTGGGGTGTGAAAAGAGCATAGTTTTGGTTTTTAAGATTGATGACGAGTCTGCGCTCCTTAAACCAAGCCTCGGCACTGTTGAAAGACTGCTGTAGGGAGTCCTGTAGGGAGATGGAATTACGGTGGGTGGCAAAAAGGACAGCGTCGTCTGCATACAGCAGAATTTTGCCAGAGCATGCACTGGGCAGGGTGTTCAGATACAGCGAGAAGAGAAGGGGGCCCAGGATGGATATATAAACAAGCATTTCTCAAAGCCGAATGTTTGCTTGCTGGCATTGGCATTGGGTAGTGTAGGAGTTACAGAGCTGGATAATAGGAATGGCAGTGAAGTATTAAACTGCAGCCAACCCCATCACCACCCTGCAGATACTGGCAGGCATTGGGGTGTGCCTTTGGATCATCAGACATAACGGCCACGCCATTTCACCAAACCCTACCCTGCAAACACTGACAAGTGTCACGGTGTGCCTTGGGGTCTTTGGCCCTTATGCGCACCCCATTCCATCAGGAAATACAGTGAGATGGGTGCAGTATAGGAGAATGGGGTGAACTTTGGGGCAGAAGAGTCCAAGGCACACCTCGATGCCTCTCAGTAGCTGCAGGGTGTGGGTGGGGGTGGAATGGTATGAGGATTGCAGGCGACAATCCTAAGTCACAGCCCTGATGCCTGTCATTCTCTTACAGGTGGGGCGTTATGGTGGAAACCCAACACCTCAGGCATTCTGCTGGTATTTTCACCCAAATTTCAACATGTTTTGTGTGACCTCTCCACCTCATGAACAGTGGCAATATCAGTTTGTTAGCCGAAAGCTGCCTTTGCACAATGACTATGGCATTTGTCACCACAGGTGCAAAAACACATTCCGAACAGTATGTGAAAAATGACAGCTGTACTGTTCATGGGGAGGTGTAAAAATTGGCAATGTTGAAAATCTGCAGTGAAAATATTAAAAAAACTGGTAAATTTCACGAGCGTGCATAGAAACTGTGCAACGCACACCCGTAATGTAATAAGTTTGGGGATTTTTTACAGCAGATTGTCAACTCAGGCATTTTGGGACCTCCAATCATGAACAATGTAACTGTGATTTTCTTTATCTGTCCCGAACAATGATTTCCCTCAGCGATCACGCATTTCTGTGCTGAAAGTGTGAAAACACATTTCGGACATGTTGTGAAAAATGACAGCTGTACTGTCCATAAGAAAGTGTGGAAAAATGCCACTGGTGAAAATCTGGACTGAAAATATTACAAATTCATGAATTTACGAGGGTGCGTGGAAACTGTGCAATGCTCACTCGTAACACAGTCATTTTATGGACTTTTGTCACCAAATCTTCAACATAGCCATTTTAAGAACTCTGCTCATGACCAGTCTCACTGTGATTTTCTTAATTTGTCCCAAACATTGCTTTCGCACACCAACTGCACCATTGTGCGCTACTTGGCAGCTGTACTGCTCATAAGGAAGTGTGGTAAAATGGCAATGTTGAAAATCTGGTGTGCAAATATTAAAAATTCACAAACTTGCAAGCGTGCGTAGGCAGTGCGCAATATGCACTCCTAATTGTTTTACCAAATTTTCAACATAGCCATTTTAGGACCTCTGCTCATGAACAGTGTCACTGTGATTTTCTTAATCTGTTCCAAACATTGATTGTGCACATCAACTGTGTCATTGTGCGCTACATGCACGGAAACACATTTTGGGCAACATGTGAAAAATGACAGCTGTACTGTTCATAAGGAAGTGTGGTAAAATGGCAATGTTGAAAATGCAGAGTGCAAATATTAAAAATTTGCAAACTTACGAGCGTGTGTAGGAACAGACTCCAGAGGTAAGTATGGCGTGAGGTGGGAGTATGGGGAGGCAGAGGTGCAGAGGGTGGGTGCAGGTGAGCAGGGAGACTGCCAAGGGAACTTTTTTTGTTTACAGGTTTGTTTGTTTTTTCAGGAAGACAACACAGGATGTTTGCCATGCTGGGGTGGGCTCCCAGCATGCAGCTGGAAGGCTGTTTGGGGGGCCTGGAGCCAACAGGGGATTGGGCACCCCTGTCAGCCATAACAATCTTTGCCATGCTGGGGTGAGCTCCCGGCGTGGCACCTGGAAAGCTTTTTTTGGGGGGCATGAAGCCGACGGGAGATTGGGCACCCCCGTCGGATATACAGTGTGTGCGTCGGGGGAGCACATGAGCATGAAATATGCATGCTTGCATGCGTGTGTGTGTGGGGGAGCACTGCTCATTGAAGTGGAGCTCTCCCTTTCAACTGTACGGCACTGCATTTGATGATCAAGATTATGCTTTTGCACATGCAAGCAAACATAAAAAGGGAACTAGATAACTTACTGTAACCCCTTTCTCTTGGATTTGGGAGAAAACATTCGCTCAGCATCATGGCTAGGTTTGTATCTTTTTTTTTTTTTTGAAATTACTATTTATTCCTCCTCCCCAGCCTGCCACCTCCGACCCTTCAGGGGGGACAACTGGACATCCCACTGCCCGAAACCCTACCCAAGCAGACCCCTAGGCCCCATGGAGCTGCAGATTACCCCCCCAGGGTGGAGACAGCAGGGGCTCAGACCCCGTTACTACATTTCGCCGGGTCTGAGGTCTGCTGGCGGCACAGGCAAATCATGGGCACGGCCATGGTCCTCCCATCTCCGCTGAGGCAGGCTTGTTTCCGATTTTCTCCCTCCCGAGCAGCAAGTAACCTCCCCGATGTCATGACGCTTGCCCGGCGTCTATGCTGCTCAATGGCCGCCCATCCCCAAATGGAGCTTGCAGTTCCTCGAGCCTCCGCTCGGGGTCATGCAAGTGTCGGGCGTCGGCGAATCCTCCCCTGGAGAAGCGAGCTGTCGTTGGGCCGGCTCCAACCCTATCTCCCCCAGCCCCTCTCACTGGCCCACCCGAACCGCCTTCCGAATCTCCGGTTCACGGGCGGTGCGTAGGTGTGGCATCCAGCGCCTCAGCCCACCAGGCCGGCCTAGGTTTGTACTTCTGGTTAGTGGTGCCCAAGTGACTCCGGACACAGGAAGCAGTAACTGAAAATGTCCAAACCAGGAATGGGATTCTAGAGTGTGGCTTTTATTCACATCAACACAGGAATAACAAAGCAAAGATGGACCCCCACAGGGCTACACTCACTGGCAATGTAGATTTACATAGGTCAGAGCACATCTTCTTTACTACACACTACTAGTTGTAGATGCAATCTCTAAATGTTTGTCACATTTAACATTCTATGCTGTATTTAGGTGGTGTCCTGACTTAAACAGTTCTATGTTAGTGGCTATGTCCATTATTTTGACCCCACTATTTCAGATGCTTCCAAGCCATACACAAATTTAAAAGCACTGTACTTGGCTAGTCTTCTCCTAACCCCACAGTAAGCAGATACTGTACTTTTACACAACTCTGTCTTGGTGAACATACGGTCTATATTAGAACAGACTCACCGTGGTATGAAGGTGCTCCAGGGCTTCTCTCAAAGGACACAAACAAATTCTCTGGTTCTCAACACACTTCCCATTTTCAGGCAGCTTTTCCCTTTCCAGGCAAGGCCAGGGGATTGCCTCTGAAATTCTGGAATTCCCCCCAATCCCTCCGGGAATGGGGCACTGGATCAACACATGGGATGGTCTCTACCACTTTCTTCTGGTCTCTTCTGTGTTCCTATCTAGGGTGAGAACACATAACCCACGTTCTGATGTAGCTCTAAAGCAGAGCTAGGCTCTGAGAGGCTGCCAACTGCAGCATACCTCTTCTTCTCTCAAGACTCCACTGCAGACTCCCCAGACTGACTTGAATTCACCAATGTTCTAACACTAACCCCTGCTGCAAGCACTCCAATGTGGCTTATGCTGCTGCAATATGATGTCGTCCCTCCAGCTCAGCTGAGACTGAGGACAGCATGAGACAATGTGAAACCCATTTAACTGGAGTCTCCCAAGCTGCCTTTCCCTGCCTGCCACTGGTTCTAAGTGGGATACTAGTAATCCTGGGGAACAAGGGAGTTACACTTACCCTCGGACAGGAAAATGACTGTCTGCAGTCATTACTTACCTGGCCCAGGCCATCCTACCCTATGTGCTACCTATGGAGAAGGGTGATCAGGCTCTCTCCTATCATGTGCTAGGCACAGGCAGGCAACACTAAGGGCCCAGAGGCCATCATCTGACACATCAGCCTCTACTCTGTGATCTTGCTATGGTTACCTAGTGGCCCTGTAAGAATTGTCTAGAGCATAGCCTTAATAGATCAGTACTACAGCCCCTCCAGCTGGTTAGGACCACAGCCTATCTCCCCTAGCCTTCTAGGGACAACCTATCTGACCAGAACCCAAAACTACCCAGAAACACAGGGAAACCTCCCCCCATCCCTGGACACCTGCAACTAAAACACAAGGCAGCTAACACCACACCTTAAGTATTACTCTCCCACACACCCCCACAACCATACCTGTGGAAGGAAAAGTTAACACAGTTAACAACAACAAAGTACTTTAAACAACAACACTGTACTTTAAACACTACTACTTTAAAGCACTAGAGGAACTCTGATGAGTCCCTAACTCCTCTTCTTGTCTTCTCTTCTGTCTTCTCTTCTTGTCTTCGCCAGGATCACCTGCAAGAGAAAAGACAAAAACAACCCCTAATCTGCAAACACACAACTATCTAACCCCTACCATCAAACACTAGAGAATCCCAAAAATATTTTTTAGAAACGTAGAAAACAGTAGAAACAGTAAAAACAGTAGAAAAACATTAACATGATTTACAATACACTTTTTGGGGATGGAATTACCTAAACTGTCCCATCTAGTGACAACAGTGCCCGAAGGCAAGTCCAAGAAAGAGTCTCTCCTGGGCCGGAGCCCAGTGAAGTGCAGTTCTAGTAGGACTGTAGTCCCAAAGGGGAGAGTCTTTGTGGACAGTTCATACAGTCTGAAGTCTGCTAGGTGTAGAGTGTGTACTGCAATGTCATTAAGATAGAAAAGTCTGGACTTACCAGTCCCGTGAAGAATGAAATTGATACAGCACCTGGATTTCCAGCCAAAGACTCTCCCTGGCAGCATTCTTCAGATACAGCTGGGTGGAAATCTTCCAGAAAATGACAGGATGGCACTTCTGGAAACTGCTGGGCTGATGTCTTCTAGGAGATGGAACCTTGGAATAGGAAAGAACAGCTAGTCTGAAGTCATCTGAAATCCCAGGCGATGAATCAGGATGCAGCTGGGCTTGTGTCCTCTGTAGATATGATGTCATCTGTAAGGCCAGGCGATAGAATCTGGAAAGCCAGTCGATGGAATCTGGAAGACACACTACAAGGCTGATGAATCTGGGGCACCTGGATCCTGGAATGCCAGATTGGAGGAACAACATAGGCACGGCAACGGCTGGATGGCAGCACTGGCTACCACTGCTCTGCTCTCCACTTGGTAGGTATGGGCACATTTGCAGGAAGTTGGTTGCATTGAAGAAAGTAGCACAATGGGTCAGGTGCAACAATTATTACTCCATCTGGGCACTCATAATTCACATTGTAGAAGGTTTCATGGCCCTTTCCATCCACAATCCGAACAGTGTCTATGAATAGTGGCCTGCCCACTTTCCATTGTTTGAATTTTTCTTTGAACACTCTGTCTCGGACATACCAACTTGCACCTGGATGAACATATTTTGTTGCTTCTTCTACTATCCAGGATTTCCTGTTTGTCTCTATCTCCTCCCAGACTTTCCGAGGAAAGGTAGGAAAGGATATCCCATAGATCTCATTCACCTTCCTACGAACCAGTCTTTCCTCTTTACTACACTTGGTCAACTTTAGACCTCTGGCCTGGCTTGGGGGCTGCCAGTCTTGGTTCTGCCAGCTACGCATACTCAATGCAATGTAAAATGGATCTCTGACTCCTCCTTGTGGGGATAGGGCTGTGGAGTCACCAATCTCTCCTTCTGTTTGCTCCTCCAAGGCAACAGCCCAAGACTGTGGACTGGCACCTTCTTCACAAGGCCACATAGGTTTCCCCTCATCCTCTTCCTCTCTGAGGATCTGAGCCCAGGAGTGAGCAGTCATCCTCACTCCTGAGTCTATCCACTCTTCACTGGGTGCGGAGGTCGACACCTCCCATTCAAGAGTCTCTCTCATTTCATCTTCTCTGATGAGACTACAGCTTGGCCCCTCTCTCCACAGATCTGCTGATGCTCCCTCCGCCCTGTCTCTCTGTGACCTGGACTTGGATATAGCAGCACTACTTTGCTCTGCCTGTAGATCTATGCCCTCTTCCTTTGTGTCACACTCTACTGAGCTTCCTCCAACAGGCTCCACCTGGTGCTGTATGCTGTCACTTGCAGAATCTTGAAGCTTTGTCCACGTGGGAGCCAAATGAAACTTGGGTACCCTAGTTAGGCCATGTTTCTCTAGGCACCCAGAACAATGAGGAACCATGAAGACGTCCCTTCCAGTCTTTAAGCACATTATGCACACTCTAACTGGATATCCAGGAATCACCACATGAGGAGGCAAACGTCCCCCATAGTAACATCTCTCAATGTCTTTCTACTTGTTAACTTCTTCTACTATCATAGCCCAGGCATGATCCAGGTAGCAGACTGATCCTGAAGCCATGACTGCGGAGAAAAAAAGAAAAGCTTACTGTTATCTCAAGTCTCACTTTTGTTGGAAAACTTTTACAAAATGGCTCCTCTGCTGCTGCCCTGTCATGGTGGTGGCAGCACTCCTGGTGCATCAACGTTCTGTTTCTGACTCCAGCCACTTCGCATCCGATTTACACACTTTACTGATAAAGTTCACTCAAACTGCATAAACTGCACTGTTTGCTTTCTCAGCACATTTATATGATTTTTTTAGAGGACTTTTCATTTGCTTTAAATCACTGTTCTTGCTTAAAGTCCCTAAAGTATTTAATTGCAGTATTTCATTGCACAGGATTGCCTGTATTTCGTTGCATCTATTATACAACCCGTAGTCCCTCACTTTGCTGTGAAAATCATACTGTTGCTGAACCCACAATTTTGCTCACAGTCTAATGCTTAGAATTCTTGTTTACTTTGATTAACTTGACACAGTCCTTCTTTGCATAACGATCACACGGCTTACACATCGATTCATCTGGCTTTAGTTAAAATCACTCACAGTTTGAGCTGTTTCTCTGGATGGTACTCACTTAATCAGTTGCTTGCTATTGCGATGGAAAATCTGGCCTACAGCCGGTCTTGGAGGCCTCTGGATTGAAGCGGGCTGGCAGTCCTGCCGATTGTCCCTCCGAACACCATGCTTTCTTCCCAGAAGAGCGAAATGCGGGTTGAGCCCAATTTTCAACAGAAAAGTCCGATTTTATTACTTTTATAATGTTTTCAGTCACCGTGACGCTTCTCCTGACAAGCCAGTTCACTCACTACTGTCTCTATCCCTCTCGAACACTGTGCAGTCACTCTAGAGCTGGCTTGGGGGCGGGACCAACTGCAGTCTCACCAATCACTCAACGCCATGTAAATGAGCCTCTTTCTTCTCGTGCTCTTCTCCATGGCGGTCGTCGAGCAGGCAAAATTTAAACTGCAAACCACACTTTTTTTTTCAACTGTGACTCCTCGGCTGGAGCACCATTTCAACCATTTTTCATGACGTTTTCCTCAGCGACTCCCCCAGTCCACACAACAAGCACTTCAAACTTCTAGGGCACAAATCTCTCTTTGTTTCCCACAGTTTTCCATACTTTTTCTTCTTACACATGAACTTTGAAAGCTGGCAAATGTTATAATTTTGATGCAAGACAAGGGGCATATTCAATCTGGCTTTTCTGCTCCTTGGTAAACTGGTGGCACAATTACAGCAGCACATGAACAGCAGCACACAGAAGCACATTTAGGTGGCAATGCTTCTGACTTTTTGGGCTACCTGCTGCCAGACAACCAAAACGCTAGCCACAATCTGAGCAAATATTTCTTGTTGTCTCTCTAAAATTCAAAATAAATCCCAGCGGTGCCTCCATTTTGTAACCTCCTTCTCCCTTGGGTCCGGGGAGAGAACATTCGCTCAGCATCATGGCTAGGTTTGTACTTCTGGTCAGTGGTGCCCAAGTAACTCTGGACACAGGATGCAATAACTGAAAATGTCCAAACCAGAAACAGGATTCTAGAGTGTGGCTTTTATTCACCTCAGCACAGGAATAACAAAGCAAAGATGGACCCCCACAGGGCTACACTCACTGGCAATGCAGATTTACAGAGGTCAGAGCACATCTTCTTTACTACACAGGACCCTCAGGTTCTGAACACAACCAGGCTCACACACCCAAACTGATACTCTTCTACTTTGATTCCTTGACATGGCACCCTGGCTTGTACTTGGACACTTTTCCATATGGCATGGAGTTTGATGGTGGCTCCCTAAACCACCCATGAGCACTTTCTAGCTCTAAAGGGAAAATCAACCTTAATCCCTTATCTGGGTACTTTCTGCAGACACTAGCCAAGTGCCTGGGAGAAAGCTATAGGTGCCCAAACTGAACCTGTAGAGGCAAACCTGGTTACACCAGATGGGGGTCTCCCACCTCTTGTTCCCAAATCTATACCCGGCCATTCCTTTGGAACAACACCTTTCATCGAAAATACTAGTTGTAGATGCAATCTCTAAATGTTTGTCACATTTAACATTCTACGCTGTATTTAGATGGTGTCCTGACTTAAAACAGTTCTGTTAGTGGCTCTGTCCATTATTTTGATCCCCACTGTTTCAGATGCTTCCAAGCCATACACAAATTTAAAAGCACTGTACTTGGCTAGTCTCCTCCTAACCCCACAGTTAGCAAATACTTTTACACAACTCTGTCTTGGTGAACATACGGTCAATATTAGAACAGACTCACCATGGTATGAAGGTGCTCCAGGGCTTCTCTCAAAGGACACAAACAA
Organism: Neoceratodus forsteri; assembly: GCA_016271365.2. Taxonomy (NCBI): domain Eukaryota; kingdom Metazoa; phylum Chordata; order Ceratodontiformes; family Ceratodontidae; genus Neoceratodus; species Neoceratodus forsteri. The sequence continues at coordinate 648,033,249 of CM057458.1, read as the reverse complement.
ATTCTCTGGTTCTCAACACACTTCCCATTTTCAGGCAGCTTTTCCCTTTCCAGGCAGGGCCAGGGGACTGCCCCTGAAATGCTGGAATTCCCCGATCCCTCCAGGGATGGGGCACTGGAACAACACATGGGACGGTCTCTACCACTTTCTTCTGGTCTCTTCTGTGTTCCTATCTAGGGTGAGAACACACAACCCACTTTCTGATGTAGCTCTAAAGCAGAGCTAGGCTCTGAGGGGCTGCCAACTGCAGCACACCTCTTCCTCTCTCAAGACTCCACTGCAGACTCAGCAGACTGACTTGAATTCACCAATGTTCTAACACTAACCCCTGCTGCAAGCATTCCAATGTAGCTTATGCTGCTGCAAGAATTCTATGGTGATGTCATCCCTCCAGCTCAGCTGAGACTGAGGACAGCATGAGACAGTGCGAACCCCATTTAACTGGAGTCTTACATGCTGCCTTCCCCTGCCTGCCACTGGTTCTAAGTGGGATTCTAGTAACCCTGGGGAACAAGGGGGTTACATTACTATTTGTTGTTTGCTGTTAAGAACTACTCTGTACTCTAGTTGTTGTTGTTGAGGTGTTTAAAAGAATTGAACCAGAAATCAGTAAGCAGTCAACAGAAGGTCGATACAACTGTGCCACCACACCACAGCTAGAAATGTCAAAACACCGCCTTCAGAGAGAAAGAGCTTTTTTAAAAAAATAAATAAATAAATAGCTCTGGCCAGAACACAAGAGTAATCTTAGCAGACTTAACCTGGAGGCATGTCTGATTTCCACAGATACAAGGTTGATCTGTTAAAGACTCTGGCCCAGATATTCAAAAGGGTTGCGCATGCGCAAGTCCTACATTGCGCCATTCTGCGATATTCAGCAGGAGGCAGTTGCACCACTGAAAACAGGCTGAGCAACAACGCAATGCAAATGAATGCATGCTCAACATGAGGGGGAGGAACCATGCATAAACTGCGCAACCCGATATTCAGTCGGGCTGTGCAGAGTTGTGCAGGCGCAACCCCCAACCTGTGCCTGCACAACTTTGAGCCAAAAAAAAGAGGATCAAGTTGAGGGCCACCCACAGGTGAGCTGCTGTATTGCAGGGTGCAACACAGCAGCTGCCACCCGTGGCTGGCCCCCAACTCAGTCCCTGTGCCCCCCCACCAGCTCGATCGTGGGCAGAACGTAAAAACAACCCCCCTCCCCCCGCCCAAACATCTCCCAATGCCTCATCGCTGGCAGAACGTAAAACAACCCCTCCCCCAAACAGCTCCCGATGCCCCATCACGGGCAGTATGTATCAAGACACCTCCCCAAACAGCTCCCAATGCCCAATCGCGGGCAGTACTTATCAAGACAACCCCCAGTGCCCAATCGCGGACAGAGCAGTAAACAACCCCCAGTGCCGATCGCGGGCAGAATGTCAGTGACAACCCCCAAACATCTCCCTGGTGTCTGATGTCCCCCCACCCCACCCACATGGAGCCTCACCCTGCTCCCCTGGCAGCGGCGGCAGCATCCCACCACCTGCCCGCTCCACGCGCTGACTGACTGTCCGGTAGGGCTGCAGCCCATTGGTGCAGAGCTAGAGCCAATGGGCTTGCAGTTCATATGCATGACAGTCCAGATTGGCATGATGTTCATTCACAAAGCTGGACTGTCATGTATAGAGCTGCACGCCATTGGCTCTAGCTCTGCACCACCGGGCGGCAGCCCCACCGGACAGTCAGTCAACGGGAGGGCGGGCGGCAGGCGGGTGGGATGCTGCCGGCTGCCTGGGGAGTGGGTGAGGGGCTCATGGGTGGGTGGGTGGGGGACACTCAGACACCAGGGAGATGTTTGGGGGTTGTCACTGACATTCTGCTCGTGATCGGGCACTGGGGTTGTCTTGAACATACTGCCCGCGATCGGGCATCGGGAGATGTTTTGAGGGTGTTGTTCCATACATACTGCCCGCGATTAGGTGCAGGGTGGCGGTCTCCTGACGGCTGCTGCCTGGCAGGGCGCCAGGCGCAAGTCCTCGGGGATCGGGCACCTATGCTAATGGCATGCAAATGGGGCCATAATCACATGCAAATGGCCCCCTGCGCTTGCATGAATTATGGCCCCATTGCATGTCACCTTTTGAATATCGGAATTGCGCGATGGCACAATGGTACTTGCGCCACCGCAGGTTTAATGCTCAACTCTGACAACTTGCGGTGGCGCAAGTTCCACTGCGCCATGCACAGTGGCTGTGGCTGGGGGGTGATATTCAAAGGAGTTGCTCAATAGCGCAACTCCTTTGAATATCCCCCCGGCCACACCCCTGCGCAACTATTTTGAGCAGCACAAGGGCTTGCGCCTCAGAATGGCGCAGTTTGAATATCCGGCCTCTATCTCTAGTCACATGGTTCAGACAGCACAAAGTTTCAACTCCAATTTGTGTTTCATTATACTTATGTTATTTACTATTCTATCTTAACTTGTCTATGTAATGACAATGGTTGGTTAGATAAATATAAATTAAGGCCAAAACCATCGCCAATAAAGTCAGAATTAAGTAAGCACCACATATAAGCACCAAAACTATCTAAAATCCTAAAATCCTAGGAGTAAAATGTAATTATGAATAACCCCACAGTTAGGTATTAACAATTATGGGTCTGTCTGCACACAAACTAAACGGGATGGCAAAACACAGACCGCCCGAAACACCCAAACCCCCCCCCAACAAAACAGAGCAAAAACACAAAATAAAGACAAGCAGTTTATAGCAGGTTTTCCCAACTGCCTAAACGTGCAAGGTCTGGCAGCAATCTGACCACAGTGTCAATTCAGTTTCAAGACTTTTCAAGAAGTAAAAGTAACGCATCTCTCCAGACCCCTCATTAACTCTTCAGAGCCCTGGATTGAGTCACTCCAAAACCACTGCTTCTTCAGTCCCATGAACTTGTGGTATACTCCCGGGCCAAAGGCTCATCTGAGGAACCCTTCGCTCACAATTTGATCCAATAACCTCCACTATTAGAGTGTCTTCCTCCTGAAAAGAAAGAGCAGAAAAATGCAGGGAAGAACACCACAGCAAGATGGTCAAGCACAAGAAAGTCTGGTAAGGCTGAGTTTTATGGCAATGGTGGCATACCCGTTCAAAATGTAAAACAAGCACAAACTCTAGCCCTGCTTCTGCAGCTCCTCCTCAACATGCATAGCGTGCAGCCTTCATCTTGCTTATCCTCTCCTCCACACCCATGCATGAGACAGGCATAAGGGTCTCATGAAGACAGAGCAGAAGTGATCATTAATGATGGCTGCTTTTGCTTGTCCTCCTCTATTACCTTATCTCTCTCTAATAGCATAACAGATCCCCCTTCCTTCTTTCCCTAATGTATCTGAAGAACTGCTTTTCTCCACTGTTGACCCCCTCTGCAGTAAGCACACTGCGGAGTACACAAGAAGTACTTCTACACATCCCTCTTAACCCCCCTCCCCCAGCTGGAGCTGGCATTATAGACTAAAGGTTAGAGTAACAAGCTGAGAATGAGCTTGGTATAACCAGCAGACCTGGGTTTGATTCACACAGTCTCCAATTGTATACTGTGTAACTCTGAACAAGTCATTTAACCTCACCAGTGCTCCCAGGTTGTCCCTGAAAATAGGCAGGTTTGCCTAGTGGGCCTTACTGGTTATCAAAGAATAATTAAAAAAAACTTCACCGCGGGCTTCCATTTACTGGTGCTCTTTCTCCCCTGAAAGAGGCTCCTTACCTGCATGTTGTTCACCCCCCATGAGGTACTTCTAGATCTCAGTCATGTCCCCTCTTGCTCCTCTCTTTCCTCCAGGGAGTACATGTTGAGATGCCACAGTCTCTCCTCATATGGTTTTCCGTGCAATCCCTGCACCATATTGTCAGCACTCCTCTGTACCTCTTCCACCTTGTCAGTGTCCTTGCTGAGGTGTGGCATCCAGAACTGAACACAGTACTCTAGGTGGGGTCTCACTAGTGAACAATACAGTGGCAGCAGCACCTCACAGCCACATCCACTGCCCTCTCCTTATCCACCTCCCTAGACACACAGTCAAAAAAAATCTATGAGAGTTGCTTGACATGACCCCCCCTGTGAAACCTTGCTGTCAGTTGTCCTATAGCCCATTTGCCTCCAAGTACTCCATCAGCCTCTCCTTCTGCAGGGTCTCCATTAATTTCCCCACTACTGATGTGAGACTGACTGGCCTATAACTGCTAGCCTTTTCCCTTCTGCCACTCTTTTGCAGAGGGACCACATCGGCCCTCCTCCAGTCCCCTGGAACTATTCCTGTCCCCAGTGAGGTGCTGAATAGTGTTGCCAGAGAGGGGGGCTAGCACCTTGTTCAGTTCTTTTAGAACTCTTCTGAAGCCCATCTTGTCCCATTGTCTTGTTTTCCTTTAAGGCTTCCAATCCTCTTTGGAGTCTCTCCTCTGAAAATGGACTTGTGTCCCCCCGGTGCCTGCTGATGCATGTTTGTTCCCCCCACCCACTATGAAGACCAAGCAGAAGTACTCATTTAAAATGTTAGCTTTTTCTTGATATTCTTCTGCACAGTCCCCATGCCCCCTGATTCTCACTATCCTACCCTTGCTTTCTTCTTTTCGCTCACATATCTGACAAGTGTCATCCCCTTTTTGACTTCCTTGGCAATCCTTTCATCTGTTTGTGCCTTAGCTGACCTCACCCTTCTTACTGTTTTCCTTAGTTTTTCCAGCTATACCTCCCTGTCCATCTCCATCTGGGTCCTCTTATACTTCCTAAAAGCTCCCTTTTTTCTCCCTTACTGTCTTAGCCACCTCCTTTGAGAACCATAGCTGCCTCTCCCTCCTCTTCCTACCCTTTCTTAGTTCCTTAAAGCTGTTGTCTTAGCTATTCCTTCCTTGATTTTTCTGTTAGGTCTCCACACACACACCCAGCCATCCCCCTTCAAGGTATTTATTAAAACTGTCTCCCATTTCTTTAAAATCTGCCCACTTGATGTCCAGGACCCTTGTCTTAGTGTTTTTTTTGTCATGCCCATTCTGTATTCCAAATCACACAGTACAGTGTTTGCTTGTACACAGGATACTACCCACTGTGATGTCTACAATTCTGTCCTTGTTTGTAAGTGCCAGGATCTGAACTGCCCTGTATTTAGTGGGTTCCATAACCAGCTGACTAAGAAATGCCCCCTGTAAGAAGACGAGGGATGGCCTTTTTTCTTGTTGTAGCTGCATCCAGAGGCTTCAGTCTGCAACTGGTAGATTAACGCTCCCCATAATCAATATCTCCCATTTGCTTGCCATTCTGCTAATGGCCACCTCAAAACCTTATCTAACTCCTCCCCTTGTGCTGGTGATCTGCACACAACCCCCATGCAGATAAAGGCCCTGGACTCTGTCTTTAAGCTGGCCAAATAATCTCCTGCCCTTCCTTATCCCTCTGGTGTCCCTGTATCTCTGTGGCCTTCATACCTTCCCTTACATATAAAACAACTCCTCACATTTCCTTCCTGTCCTGTCCTCCTGGAACATGATGTAGCCTGGTATGGCCACTTCCCAGCTCTGGTTGTCAGTGCACCGTGATTTAATTATGGCCACCAGATCCAGGACTTCCTCCACAACGATTGCCTCAAGAGCTGCAATTTTATTTTCCTAGGTTCCTGGCATCGGCACACATGGCTCTCCACTTTTTTTGTCCCTCTCTCCCCCACTCTGCCCTCCCTCCTATTTCAATCCTTCACCCTTATCTTTTCCTCAGTACAGTCCTATGCTTTTTCATTATCCCTCTGCCTACCTTCCTTAACCCTTCTCTCAGCTTTAGATCTACTTCCCAATCCACCCATCCTGTTTTCCCTCTGTTTCTGTTCTCCTTTACCCTTAGGGAATTCCTTTCCTCTCAGCTTCTCCTCTCTGCTACTCCATTCTTGGGGGGGGGGGTACAGTCTCTGCCTCACTCACTGTTTCTGCTTCCCCACTTGGCTAGTTTAAAGGCCCATCAAAGTAGCATCTAAACCTTCCACCCAGAACTGCTGTTCCACTCACGGGTGGATGGAGGCCATTTCCTTTGAACAAGCCTCTTTTCTTCCTAGGTAGAACCCCAGTCCCTGATGTAACCAAAACCCTCCTCCCTGCACCATGCCTTCAAACACTCACTGAAAGCCCTAGTGCAATATTCCTTAGTCTCCCCCTGGTCATATACAGGTAGCATCTCAGTGAAGGCCACTGTACTAGTTACCCACTTCAGGCCCCTCCCCAGGTTCCTAAACCTATCCTGCACCACCCCTGCTGTGTTTCTTGCCACATCATTAGCCTCTAGATGGACAGTGACATCCAGCTACTCCTTCTGCTCCACTGCCCTAGTGATCCTAAGGATCCACTCTCCATCTCTCCTTAATGAAGCACCAGGTAGGCACCTCATCTTCCTTTTTCCCTCCCGTTCTCCTCCCAAAACTACTCCCCCAATGATTGAGTCCACCACCAGAAGTTGCTTCCTCTTCTACTGGGGTACTCTACCTTCCACCTTGGATCCTCCCCTATGGAGGATCCTCACATCCTTCATGGCCACTACCATGGGTACTTCCTCCTCCTGGTAGTTACATCCCCAGAGAAGTGAATGAGTTTTGTAGTGGTATCAGCTGAGGAATGTGATCCCAACTTGTTGCCACCACCTTCCTGGAGCCTACCACAGTCCAGCTGACCCCTCCTTCTTGGCACTTTCTGAGGCAACGGTGGTAGACTTGGTGGCCCCTTGGTGGGGGAAGAGGTTCCCCAGAATCCTAGCCAACTCAGTCCCGAGTCTAGTGACCTCCTCCCTCAGTCCAGAGAGGTGCACGCAGATGGGGCAGCACCTCAGTCTCCAACAGGTTTCCCTAAAGACTGCCGCTCCACAGCCGCTGCACTGCACCACTCCCAACATTCCCATTTCTACACTACCTATGATCCTGAAAAAGAACTTTGTGCCCTCGCCCCAGATAAGGTGTTTTTAAATTTTCTTTTTTTTGTTTTGTTTATCCCTTTGTTCATTGACCCAAGATAGGGTTTTTTAAGTTTTCCCCTGCTGCTTTTAATAAGTCTTTTTCTAACTTTCCCCTTTTTTTTTGTTTTGCTTATACCTTTGTTACTTGACCCTAGGTAAGGTTTTCAAGTTTTCCCCTTTTGTTTCTTTTTCTGCCCCTTTTTACGCTTAACCTAGATAGTGTGTTATATCTATTCCCACTTAACATGAGCATTTAGTTTCAGTAAGCCCTTACTCAGGTGGCAACAAGTATAGAGGCAGTCTACTGTACCTTACCTTTATGGACTGACACAGTTCCCTGCTTGCCTTTGTCACCTGCTGACGCCTAAGACACCAGTTCTGTTCCATTCCTGTGCTGTTCCACTCATGGGTTGGGACACAAGCATGTCTTCCTCCCCTTGCTTTTCCTTGTACTGGGTGAAGACCTTTTTCTTGGCCCCTTACTGTTTCCCTGACCCTTTCCAGAATCATATAGGTCTCTTGTACCCATTTCTTTTGGTTACCATTCTCGGGCATGACTTTGTTGCCTTCAGAATGGTCCCCTTGATATCCCCTTAACTTTCTTCCACATCTGTGATGCTGTCCACTCTTACTTCTCCCAGACCAGCTCACTCAACTGACTGAAGTCTGCTCTTCTGAAAACTAGGACTTCAGTCTTTCATGAGGGCTTTCTGATCCCAAGGGCCAGTTTGAAACCAAATAGAATTACGGTTTTGGACCCTTGTGGCTCCCCTACCCGCACTCCTCCTACCACATCCAGGTTGGTAAGCACCACATCAAGAATGGCAGCCTGCCTAGTGGGTTTTTAACCAGCTGCACCAGCAGGCAGTCCTGTAATTTATCCAGTGGAGCCTAACTTCTGGTTCTCCTGGCCGTAGGAATGTCCCAATCGATATCTGGCAGGTTCAGATCACCCACCACATTCTCCCACTTTTATTCTCCCCTTACTAGTTCCACTCTGAGCTCCCTGTCTCCCACTTGCCCTTGTCCTGGTTGTTCATAGTTCACCCCAACAGTAGTTTCTTGCCTGAGCCTATCATGAATGGAACACACAGTTACTCTGCTTTCCCATTACCTCCTCTGATTTATTCATCCTCCACTGCCTCAATGCCCTCTCTGACATATAGTGCTACACCACCACCTTTACCTTTCCTCTATCCTATCTTAACATGGTGTTCTTGGGACTGTCCAGTATCAGTTGTTATTCTTGTGGCCCTGGTTTTTGTGATGCCTAGAAGGTCAATCTCTCCATTGCCTAGAGTTCACTAATTTCATTTTCCTGACTCCTGGCATTAAGGTAGACTCCTTTCAAACCTGCTACTTGAAGTTTGAAGTTTATTGTTCTAGGAATTAATACCTTTGAGCCAAGGCTCTTTTACAAAGGTTCCACATCATTAAGTACAAAAACATAGTAGACAGTGTTACAAACAATCAGTAAGCCGTTTAACAAGGCCACAACTTAAACAGTAACATTTATGTACAGAAAAGAAAAAGGAACTCAGAGGCAGTGTCAAGGGCAAGGAATAAGATTGGAGAGCTTGAGAGGGAAGAGAGGGAGAAATAAGGTTTAGGAGCAGACAGAACCAGGTTAGTGGTACTCAGGTTGTCTTTGTCAAAGAGGAGACCATGGTGGTTGAGTGAAACAAATGTAAGTGCACTCAGTGGGATAAGACTTTAGTCAAAGCAGTCACAGGAGCTGGAGGCTGTGAGGTGAGCGTAAAGTATGGATTTGAAAGCTCCCAATTTCGTGGGTAGGATAGGGAGGGTAGGTTAAGGGCATTGTACCAGGTAGGGGCACGGTATGTAAAAGATCTTTGTCCCTGAGCAGTCCGGCATCTAGGGACAAGGAAAGGTTGGTGGTCAGATCTTCTGGTGGTACGAGTGCCATTGTTCAGGCAGAGCAGGTCCCAGATACATGGAGGAGTGAGTCCCAAGATTGATTTTTTTGCCATCACGCAGGTGAGATACATGAGGTGATTGGAAAGATGCAACCAACCGGTTTCCGTGTAGAGGTCACAAGTGTGGGTCCGTCTCTGTGCTCCAGTGAGGAGCTCGACAGGTTTTGTTTAGTGCTGTTGAGATGCGCTTTAGTGCAGTGGTAGTAGCTGAGCCATAGACAATTAGACCATAGTCTATGATTGAGATGATGGAGTTTTGAACAGCAATCCTCAAGGCAGCTTGGTTGAAAAATTGCGTTCGGTACAAATTTCAATCGTTGGTGCACTGTTTTGCAGTGTTATCGATATGGGTCATAAAAAGTAAGACATTCGTCAAAAGTGATACCAAGGTATTTGAAGGTGTTCACTTGTTCTAGTGTATTTCAAGAGAAGTTTTATGACGAGTGGAGTATGCCTATTTCTGTTTTGATGACTGGCAAAAAGCATGACTTTTGTTTTTTTGATTTAGCACCAGTTTGTGCTCAAGGAACCACTTTTCAACACATGAGCAAGCTGCAAGCTCTGTCATAGTGGATTTGGATCCTTATGGGAGGAGAATTACAGCGTCATCAGCATAGAGTATTAATTTTACAGGGCAGGATTTGGGAAGCAAGTTTAGAAATAGGCTGAAGAGGAGAGGACCTAAAATTGAGCCCTGGGGACACAGAGAGGACCGGTTTGGAGTCAGAGAGAACCTCAGAGATTTTACTGTTTGAGAACGTTGCCAGGTAACTTTTACCCAGGCTCCAGGTCCCTCGGCTAGCCCAGTGTTGAGCAGAAGAGAGATTAGAAGGCTATGGTGAACAGTGTCAAAGGCCTTTGTGAGGTCTATGAAAACAGCTCCGGTTAAATAACCCTTATCCAAGGCTTTGTGAGTTTCACTAGAGAAATCAAGTAGGGCTCGACGTACTGTGTCCTTTCCTAAATCCGTGTTGCTAAATGCAGAGTAGATCATACTTTTGCAGGTAGTCTGATAGTTGATCCGCCATGATCCATTCAAGAGCTTTGGAGGGGTGAAGTATAGATATAAGATAGTTCCTGGTGTGGATTTGTCATCCCTTTGTGCACTGGTGTGACTATAGCAGCCTTCCATGTGTTGGGAATTGACTTTGGCACAGGAGAGGTTGAGAATTTTGGTGAGGGGTGGATCACTTCTTCCAAGGTGAGGGACAGAAGTTTTAGATCAATGGTGTCACTGCTATTTCTAGATTTAGAGCAGGCCTTTTTATGTATCTGTAGGCTTCATATGTCTTAACTATTTTAAAGTGAAATAGCGGTTTGTCTGGCGAGGTGGTTTGGGATATGAGTTTTGGAACTGACAAGTCCTGGAAGAAGTCTGGTGAGAGGACACCACTGAGGTCAGTGAAGGTTTTATTTAGGGCATTGGCCATAGTCTTAGGGTCACAGGTAGCGGAGCCATCAATGTTCATTGCCGTGGGAGAGGATTTAGACTGTTTGCCTGTAATATTACGTACATTGTCCCAGAAGGAACTCCCGTCACCCCAGGTGGTTTCTAGAGCATTCTTGAAATATGAGCTCTTCATTTGCCTGATTTGTGAAGTGCATAGGTTGCGCGCCTGTTTATGGTTAAGTGAGTCTGTTATGGAGCCTGTGGCCCTGGCTATAGCCCAAAGATGGTCACGTGCTTTAAGCTGAGCCAGTAGTTTGGCTGTTAGCCAGGGATTAGAGAGGGCTTTGATTTTACGTTTTTTGAAAGGTGCGTAGGTGTCACAGGCAGTGTTGAAAGTTTTAATGAAGAAGTCTAGGGCAGCGTCCACATCCAGCGTAATGTAGATGGCTACTGATTCCCTTTTTCTTTTTACTTGTACTCCTCCCTTGTTCTTCCCTGTTTCCTTAACTTCTAATTTTCCATGTTGATTGCGGGCTTTGTGAGCCCTTTTGTCTTGGCCTCTTCTCTAACCCAATTTAAACTTCAACCATATTGTTACCCACCTTTCTGCTACAAGTCCACAGCTATGGGAGAGCACTAGCTAGGCTCCCCTCTTGCTCTCCTTTCATTATGGTACCCATAGCCTCATTCTTCCTTGCAAACAATTTAACTGTCCAAAGTAGACATCAAACTTCTGCCCTAGAGCACTGGTCCTCATCTCATGTCAGGTGAAGGCCACCACCCTTGAAGAACCTACTGTCCCAGAAGTCCCCCCAGTCCCCCACAAAGTGGTACCCCTCTTCCTGACACCATCTCTTTATCCACCCATTAAACTCCTTGATCTTTTCCATCCTTTCTCTGTCATTGCCATCCTACCTATTGTTTTTTTTTATTTTACCCACACAGAGAGGACCTCAGAAAGGCCAGGGAGGCTGAGTACACTTTCAGTCTGTCCCTCACTCTCTAAAAGTTCCACTTTACTGCCTCCATAGACTGGTTTAACAGATTGTCAGTACCCAAGTGTAACAGCACCCCAACACCCCCCTTTCTGCCATCCTCCCTATCCTATTTACATTACTGTATATCCCAGACAGCTGATACACTAGGAAGGCACCTGACCATCTCCCTTCCCTTCCCCTACCTACTCACCACCCCCTCTACACCCCTAATTGAGTCCCCGACCACTAAGACTCTCCTTGCCGACATTCTCCTACTCTCCTTCCCCCAGGTGCCACCAAGTCATCCTGCCTAATTCCTCTGACTGCCTCAGAGTCCCCCTGCAATGGAATCAGGTACCTAAGGCTCCTTCAAGGATGCAATGTGATTTGCCATCAAGATGGTGTGGGGCTGGTGAACCTCCTTCTGGCTGCTTCTACCACCCTTCCCCTCTTCGTCAGTCTCCAATCTCCCAGACCAGTGGGCCTCTTGGGAACTGGGGGTGTGGAGCATGCTGCAGCCTAGATATCTCTTCCCTTTCTGCTACCAGCTGATCATGGGGCTCTACAAAGGTCCTGCAGATGGGGCAATGTCCCCTCCTCCAGAGCATAATCCTGGTAAAAAGGGCCCCATAGTCACCGCAACTGGCTAGCTCCCCGCTATACCTCATCACCATAATGATTATGAGGCATCTTGTAGCCTTGACATGGTGTGTTCTGGGACTGTCCTCTTGTTAAAGAGCATCTGACACCATTAGGACACCTTTAACAAACTATTATTTAGGCACAGCTCAGCTTGTATTTCACATTAGTTCTGTATTTCTCATCCCCATTATTTATTACTGAGGCCATCTGCATGAAAATGGGATCTTTGCTCCGGAAGAGTTCATCTATTCCTACTGCTTTCTCCCTACCTGAGATCATATAATCCTCTACTTGTGACACCACAATTACTCCCATGGCAGCAGATTGTGATGTCACAGCAGAGGACTATGACAAGAAGTAGGGAGTAAGCAAAACAGACAGATGAACTCTAATGGATATAGAGCATGTTTCCATGTAAATTTCTCAGTAATAAGTAGTGGGGAGGAGAAATTTATTGAATACTTATGGAATGCAAGCTGAATTGTACCTACTGTAAATGTTATGTTTTTCAAAGTTTTCTTTGAGATGTCACCAGCTCTTTAAGTATTTGGTAGTCCAACACATCACGACACTGGCATCCTTAAGTGCCATAGCAATAGGCAAAGCTTATTGGTTCCTCAGTTGTTTAATGATCTCAGCCACCAACAATTCCTGAAGATGGTGCCTCACATTGTCTATGTCAGCTAGAGCCAGTCTTCAGGACCTCTCACGGACAGGTCTGACATCATGCAGTGTGATGTAGTATTCCTCCCCTTGGATACAACCAACATCCCACTCACTCAGATAAGAGTTTAATCCTCCAGACAGCTTCTTGCTCACCTGGGTCTGCAATCCCTCTTGTATGGATGAAGTTCTGAAATTAAAGGCTTCCGGATTCTGCCATCTTCCACACATGTCTTTAGGCTGACTGCCATGTCTACAGTGTGCACGTAAGCCGAAGTGCATTGTCTTATAATGTCAGTGTCTTAGTTAAACACATTCTTCACATGGACCATGATCTTTTTCATGTATGCATGAGCAGACACAGGCAGCACACTAGGTATATAGTGTGGAAGGACCAAGAAGCATCCAAAGGGAATTTGAGAAACATAGAAGAATGGGCAGATAGATGGGACATGTTGTTTAACATAGAGAAGTGCAGTGTTAAATTTAGGGAAAAGAAATGGAAGGGCAAGCTTCTGTTTAAATGGCACTGAATTAAAGGAAGTAGAGCAGTAGAGTGACCAAGGCATTACAATTACTGCATATTTCAAACAGGACTGAAAGCACAAAGCCATTTCTAAAAAAAACAGCACAAGTATTGGGGTGTGTAAAGCAAAACTTTGTCAGCAGATCAAGTGAAATTGTTGCACCTTAAGATAAAGTATACCAGAGACCACAGATATAACACTGCTGCCTCTTCCAAAATCTGTACTATAGGGGGACATAGACAGGCTAGAGAAAGTCCACAGATGTGCAACAAGAATGAGGAGATCAGAGATCAGTTTTACAACCTTTGAGTCAAAGACTCGTTTACAAAGGTACCTCATCAAAAAAGGGGGGAGACAACAATAGAGTGAGGTTAGGACAGGGATGACGAACAGGTTAGATACATAAAATATACATTTGGAGAGTGCAGACAGAGAAGCTGTACTGGAGCAAACTTGTGTAAGGTACTAACATTGGTAAAACAACAGGAGAACATTATTCAATTTAACAACATGTCACAAACTAATATGTAGAGTTAAAAGGACGGGAAGGCGAGGGCTTGAAAGGTTAGAAGGGACCGGCACAGGGCAGCTACAAACATTTACAGCATCGGTTGTCAATAATATGCTGGCGGAGGGCGATTTTGAAGTGGCCAATACCTGGGATCTTAGAGATGGTTTCAGGAAGGGAGTTAAACCAGGACGGGGCTAGGTGATGGAAAGATCTTTGGCAACGAGAGGTCCTTGCTCTGGGAACGTTGAAGGTGGCTGCAGCAGCGTACCGGGTTGGCAGGGACCTAGCAGCCCGCTGCAAAGGTCCAGAGACCCCAGGAGGGCAGAGACCTGACATGGATTTTTGGCCAGTAGGCAGGTTTGATATTTCAGTCTTTCCTCAAGAGTGAGTATTTTTGTGGCGGAGTATAGCAGACAGGTGTGGGTTCTGCTGTGGGCACCAGTAAGGAGCCTACAGGCTTTGTTGATACAGGTCTGGACTTTGGATAAGGCAGAGGCGTCAGCAGCAGCATAAACAGGGAGTCCGTAGTCAGCCAGAGATAATACCGATGAGGTGATGGCTAGTTTTAAGGCGGGTTCGGGGAGACAATCTTTGTGGCGGTAGAGAAGACAGATCCTGGAGTTCATTGCAGATGCCAAAGCTTTAAGGTGGGCGTGGAAAGTAAGGCCGGAGTCAAAGGTGATGCCCAGGTACTTATAGGATGAAACCTGCTCCAGAGGGAGGGGCATGCTGGTGGTGATTTGGAGGGGAAAGTCCCTGGCATTGTTTTGCCGATGAGAAAATAGCATGGACTTAGTTTTCTTTAGGTTCAGGACTAAGCAGTGATTATTGAACCACTTTTCAGTTTGGAGGAAGGCACTTTGCAGCATGATTTGGAGTGGGAGTGGGTCAGGGTGTGATGCAAGGATAACAGTGTCATCAGCATAGAGTAATATTTTACTGGAACAGGAGCTGGAGAGGGTGTTCAGGAATAGGCTGAAAAGGGTCGGGCCAAGGATGGAGCCTTGGGGGACACCCGAGTGTACAGGAAGGTAGGAGGAGAGGGTCCCATTTAGCTTGACTCTTTGGGACCTGTTGTGTAGGTAGCTTGGGAGTACAGCCATCATGGCAAACAAGGAGAGACTTTAAGCACTGAACTTATTTAGTGTAGCATAGAGGAGAATAAGGGAATGGGGGAGACCCACTGTATAAGGAGTGACCTACTTGCACATTGCAGTTTCCTAAAAAAGGCCATAATTGAGTAATGAATTGAGATTGAGATGATAGGGATAGAAAGTACAACTCGGGTCCATAACAAACAGTTGCAAGAACAGATGTTTTAGTGGGGAATAATAGGAAGTGCTGTCTCTCTCAAAGGGAAGAGGTTATTTGGAACTCAATTACGAGCAACTCTCAGTAGTTAGCTCTGTGGGGCTGGAAACTTTTAAGAAAAGATTGGATGCAGCATAGGTATTACTACTGATAAGTGGGGAAATGCAGTCTCCATGGGTGCGACAAGCCTTAAGTCCTAATATTTTGTATGTTCTCACCAGCTCGACTGAGTAATTTTGAAAGTGTATGAAGCACATGTCTGATTATGCCATTGTCCTTATACACTCATGGAAAATTGTTGATTGTATCCCATCGCTTCTTTTTGCATGTGGGGTACTTTGCACTGCCACAGACATATAATTTTTTTTCTTATTCTGTTTATCCTCCTTCTGTCCATCCTGGCTGGGCCCCTCACACTAACCCCCTAGCCCTGTCATCTGGCTTCTCCCACACCCTCTCTTCCTGAGTCCCCCATGGATTGCCCCTGTGGTGAGGTGATGGGGAGTCCCTCAAACCACCTAACACAGAGCTGCATTGGTCACCAGTGCAAGGCCTGCTATGGGTTGCTGCCCATTCTGCCAGCCAGCATTATTTCTGACTTTTCTTGACCTTCCCAAATGGAGTGCGGGAGCAATGACATCTAGAGTGACATCATATGCACTTCCACATGTTATGTAGCTGGCATTCGCCGCTCCTCACCCACTTGTTGTGGCTGCTGATGTCCTGCCCCCCCCAGTCACCACTAGAGGCCAGGCATGCACCAGCCAACCTGCCACCTCCTCCTGGATGAGGCGAGCATTCCACTGTATGCTCAATCTTCCCCCCATCTAATCCTTCGATGCTCCATGTTTGCTCCCAACACCAGGTTGCCGGTGACACAAGCAGTAGCACTATTGCTGCACTGATGGGCCAGCCTACTGCTGAAGACATTGAATACACTGAACTCATTTTATATTTTATGTTTCTTGTTTTGCAGGTGAGAATATTTTTGGTTCCCTTGAGTTACAGCCTTCCAATTTAAGCATGAACCTAAAATGTGGAGATACAGTTTGCCAAAAAGGCATTTCAAAGGAGAGGGAATACAGTGAAACACCAGTGAATAAACAGCCTGTGGACAATGAAAAGCCAACAGATGATGATGAGGAGGAGGAGAAAGAGGAGTATGATGATACTGATCTTCCAAATGATGAATCCAAAACATGGACAGTGAACCTTGGACCCAGAACATTTGAGCACAAACCAGACAATGCCATACCAAAAGAGGACTTACTGGATCTAACTAACCTTAACACTGAAGATATAAATGTGTTAGTTACTGACCAAGTGAATGCTACTGGAGACATTCCAATAATGGAGCACAACAGCAACTCAGAGCCTACAGGCAGTGAGCCTACCAACCTGGAGGACCATATGAAAACAGTTTCACAGGAGGTATCTGATCCAAGTTTCAGCTGGCTTAATACAGATCTCAGTTTGAAAAATGTAAGTGATTTACTGCTTGTCCTTGATAGTACTAATAACAGCAGCAATTTAACTTTAGATGTAAATGATGACTATGACGAGGATGAAAAAAATCAAGAATCAGAAGCGCAGCAAACACACATTAGTATGTGGAGATGGATGAGAACTAATGAAAATTCATCAGACTTTAGCAATTCAGGTTTCAATAAAACTGCAGAACATCTACCTCGGAACTCTGCTTCTCTGAGTCACACACTTCTTAGTCAGGCCAACATATCAGCAGATAATATTTTGGCTAGTTACAGATCCATAGCTGATGTCTCTGAGGACTCTGCCAAAGCCAATAACACTGAGTTTGGTGAATTCCCGGCTAACAACAGAAGTAGCAAACAAGGGTATACACCACCTGACAGTGATGTTCAGGAGATCTTTCCAGAACAACTTCAGCAGACAATAAGCCACAGAGGAGATGAAAAGACAGATGAACTACACCTAATGCAGAACTCTGTCAACTCTACTAATAATAATACATTTTCAAGTTCAGTTGAGACAGGAACCTCACTGACACAGTGCTTGGGTACAGAATGCACACTGGATGAATCTGTGTTCAAAACTGACTCTTACCAGTCCGATTCAGTAAATAGATCCTTAGCCAGTGTTAATCCAGAAGACAGTCAAAAGGCCAGTTCGTCACTGTGGGATTATTTACCCGATGGGCCTCATAATGTCTCATTTGTAGCCAAGTCTAAAGTACAAAGCAGAAGCAACACAACTGTTGGCAGTTCAGCTGCAGACCCAAAGGATAGTTCACTCAATACATCTGTAGGTTTTACTATGACACCTGAGTCAATGGACTTTTTGCTCACAAATCAAACCAATAATTCCAGACAGAAATATCAGGATACATACCTTACCTCAGAGGAGGCAGATAGTTATGAAGAGGCCGAAGATGTACATATTTATTTGCAGAATGATGCAACAGGCAGGAAAATGCTTAAGGTGCACTCAAAAACACTAGATGTGGACAAGAAGCAGTGGAGGTACCTGGGCAAAGAAGAACTTGAAGAAGTCATTGACTTGAGACACCTTAGGAAGTACATTGGAAGGTGCAAAAAGAAAAGCATGCAGGCTAAGAAAATGAAAAACTCATCAGCTCCCTCAGAGAACTCGGTAAAATTTAAGAGAAAAATTCTAAAAGATAACTTTTCGCCAAGAAGCAACAAACCCTCAATCAGCATAGGACTGCCGGGAAAGATGCAAGGGAAGTATGTTGAGTACGATGTTTACTCACAGACCATGAAGACTGTCCAAGATACATCTGAGTACAGCTATGAATTGGTTGAATATGAAAACCCTTACACAACAGATTCAAGAATAGGCACCGGAAGTTCTCGTAACCCAACTTCAATAGCAGAACAGTATTTACGTAGTAGCAAAGGAAGCACACGCACATATTATATCGCAGCAGAAGAGGTTTATTGGAACTATGATGAAAACAGATTACCAGGGAAAAGGTTAGTGCTTTATTGTGTACATCTATATGCAATCACAATATAGTATTGTTATGGAATACACTGGCATGTTATCATTGATTGACTGAGTGATTGAATTAGTTTTGTTGACTGGGAAAGAAGGGCTAGGCAGCACAGTTTGTTGTCAACTTCCGTCCGGGGGATAGATGCAAAGTAGCTAAATTATACTAGATTTTTGTGAAAAGAGGAAATTTGGCCAGTACTCCAGATAAATTCTTTTTTCAATCACAGGAGCACATTATGCTTTCCCCAGTGCACAACCTGGTGCAGGATGTCCCAGCTGAGGCAGTTATTTCTTTCTCTTTCCTGTTTGTATGTGTTCCATAAATGTGCACACCACACTCTTATATTGAAAAATGTAATTATCTGTGCAGCACCAGGTTGTGAACTGGAGAAAGAGTAATATGCTATGGGAAGGCCTAGATTTTAGTTGCTGTGGTGGTGCAGCTGGTAGTGCAACCAGAACAGTATTCCAGGTGGCCTGGGTTCAAGTCCCAGCTGAGGCACTTATTTTTTCTGTCTCCTGTTTGTATGTGCTCCATCAATGCATAAATGTGCACACCTCATTCTTGTAGTTGAAAATGTAATTATCTGTGCAGCACCAGGCTGTGCATTGGAGAAGGACTAATGTCTGGTATGGTCCAGATTCCAGTTGCCTTGGTGGTGAAGCTGATAGTGCAAAGAGAACAGTATTCCAGGTGGCCTGGGTTCAAGTCCCAGCTGAGACACCTATTTCTGTCTCTTTCCTGTTTGTATGTTTTCCATAAATATGCACACCACATTCTCATGATTGAAAATGTAATTATCTGTGTAGCGCCAGGTTGTGCACTGGAGAAATAGTAATGTGCTCTGGGATGACCCAGATTCCAATTGCTTTCGTGGTACAGTTGGTAGCGCAACCAGAACATTATTCTGGTCCGCCTGAGTTCAAGTCCCAGCTGAGGCATGTATTTCTGTCTCTTTTCTGTTTGTATGTGCACCAGAGAAATTCTCTTACTTTTTTCAAGAAGCACCATGGGTTCTTTAGCAGCCACCTGAACAATCAACCGAACAGGCAGACAGGACCTCACTTTAACATCTCATCTGAAGGACTGCACACCCCAACAGCACAGCACCCCCTTAACATAGCACTTGGCTGTCAGTATTTATGGTATGGGCCCAAATCTACTGAGGGACTAGAATCTATGACGTTCTGGCCCAGAGGTGGTTGAGACACCAACTAAGTTGTGCTGACACTTTGAGATATACCTCTTATTTGAATAACGGTTCATGTAAGCTTTTAGAAAACACTACTCCTGCTCCACATGCTATGAACATCTAGGCACTGCAAGATTTTATAGAACCTGAATACTAAGTACTGTTTAGATTACAGAGCAAAGTAGTGTGATAGTATTCTTCTTTTTTAAATGTGGAAAAGAAATTCAAAAGAACTGCAGTGCCAAAGCACTGAAGCAAGGGTTATGCAAAAAAAAAAAAAATGCCTGGACAATTAAGTGGAGTTTTAAAGACACACAAATTATACATACCACTTAATGAAATATATCATGGGTAAAATATGCAAATCATAATGATAGAATTTGGGCTGCTCTGTTTAGAAAATGTCAGATATGAATTGTTCTCTTGTCCTCGAATGAGACAGCAGCAATATTACGCTGAGTAATAAAGGGAAAGGGGAAATTGTTTAACCAGGAAAGGCACACTGAGCTGAAGTTTGTTTCCAGGTGTGACCAGGGAGCACAAAGACATTAAGTGACTTGCTCAGGGTCACACAGTATGCAGGTTGAGGCTGATGGGATCAAACTCTTATCCCCAGGTTTGCAGCTCAGTGGACTTAACTGTCACAAATGCACTCCACCGGTCAGGCCCTCTGCTCCCACAGTGCCAAACCTCGAAGTGCAATATGTGAACAGGAGACAAACAGGTAACTCTCCTGTCTGTTTTGGGTCCAAAACACCTACTAGTCTCGAGTCCTGAGGTCAAATATGAACCTTTTCACTAACACACCCAGTTAACAGGGTCAAATATCGCACCCTCTTCGGGGAAATGCAGTGCAATACTTAATCCAGTCATCATCCAGCCTCATTCACAGTTCTACACTGTTGACTCAATTTGAGACCTAGGTATTTCCTTAACTTAGTCAGATAGTAACATGCTTAAGCCGGTAACAGTTTTGTCAGAATTATCAAATACTGTCCCAGCATTTACATGCAAAAAAAATGAGAAAAGACTTGATCAGGATTAAGGAACCAAAACGTTTACTGAAATTAAAAATAGTAAATACATACAAAACACCGAACCTATTTACATTAATACTTATAGTCAAAAGAAAAGGGAATTATAAAAAAAAAATAACATGCCTGGTAACTGAATTATCTGACTACCCTAAGTTTCAAGTAATAAATAGGTGGTTGAATTTACCTAAACTGCTGTGAGAGTTTGTCAGGGGTCCCACTTCAAAACCAAAGGCAAAATGCCAAATGCAAAGTTTTCTCCCAGCTGGCTGATAATATGTTGTTACAAAACTCCTCTTCCTCCTCCCTGATGACATAACTCACAGATGCTGGCTGCGAGGTCACTCAAACCTGAGTACTTGAATTCATTTATCAGTCACATGTCTCAGCCCAGTTCTCAAATATTCCAATTAAAAAAAAATATATAAATTTTCTTCTTAATTAGTGAGGCCTTATGCCAAGACAGAATTACCCCTTTGATGTCTTCAGAAACTTCCTGAGGGACTGTGTTCACCTAGTTGTGAAATCTAGCAGGAATCAGTTAAAAGTTGCCTTTTCCTCAAAGGTCATATAATGCATACTTTGTCCCTGTGTTTCAAAGTAAAGGGATAGCTTACAATGTGTTATAACCTGGCCTTTGAAGGAAGTCTTTACTTAGAGTTTCCACTGGGTCATTTAGAGGCCTTCCCTCCTCACTACACTTTTGAAATTCCATCTCCCAGATTGCTGTTCTGCTGTCAGCCATATTTTTCCAAACAGACACTCAAATAAACATATATTTATATCACAAATATGATACAATATGATGACAAGTAGATAGGCAGAGCATAACATTCCTCCCTCCTAGACTGAATTTGGGGGGATCTATTCCTAGGCATGGGATGAGTTCCCCAAATTCAGATCACTGCTCAAACTGACGCAATAGCCCATCTGTGTTTTCATTTGCTGCCTCTGCCCTGTGTGAGACAGTCATGTCATAACCCTGCAAGGCAAGGCTCTACCTTAACAGCCTACCATTTGTTTTACCCATTTGTGCCAGCCAAACTAGGGGGTTGTGATCTGTTTGTATCTCAAAGTGCCGCCAGTATAGGTATGGCTCTAACTTCTTTAGTGCCCACACCATTGCCAGGCATTCCTTCTCCACTGTAGAATAAACCTGCTCCCTGGGAAGTAACTTCTTACTGAGGTACACTATTGGGTAATCCTTCATTTGGTTAGAGGTTTGACTAAGTACTGTTCCAATAGCCACATCTGAGGCATCAGTCTGGACTACAAAGGGTTTACTATAGTCTGGACTGGCTAATACAGGAGCACTGCATAGTGCCTCCTTTAGCTGTGTAAAGGCTTGTTCACAGGCTAATTCACAGTTAATCCTTTTTGGCATCCTTTTCTTTAACAGGCCAGATAGAAGAGTGGCCAGGGCAGTGTAGTTTTGTACATATTTCCTATATAGTACCCTGCGGTCCCTAGAAAACTCTGAACCTGTTTCTGTATTTCAGGTCTGGGCCATGCCTTGATTGCCTCAATTTTTGCTTGAGTAGGATGGAGCTGTCCCTGGCCTACTACATGCCTGAGGTAGGCCACCTCAGCCATGGCCACCTGGCACTTTTCAGCTTTTTACAGTGAGCCTGGCCCTCTGTATCCTGCCCAGCACTTCCCTAAGGTGGGACAGGTGTTCCTCCCAGCTGGTACTGAGGATGGCAGTGTTGTCCAGGTACGCCACGGTGTACTCCTCAGCACCATTTAACACCTGGTTCACCAATCTCTGGAAGGTGGCAGGGGCGTTCTTCATTCCAAAAGGTATTACTTTAAACTCAAATAACCCTATCGGAGTGATGAAGGCTGACCCTCTCCCTAGCTCTGGCAGTTAAATCTACCTGCCAATACCCTTTTGTCAGGTTAGTAGTAGTAAGGTATGTCGCCCCTCCCAACTTGTCCAGCAGTTCATCTGTCTGTGGCATTGGGTGTCTGATTTTGTGACTGCATTGAGTCCACGATAGTCCACACCAAGACAAGTAGAGCCATCCAGCTTGGGAACAAGGGCTATGGGTGAGGCCCAGGGGCTGTGGGATTTCTGGATTACCCCTAAATCCAGCATTTCCTACACCTCCCTCCTAATGTCCTTTTGGATGGCCTCTGACACCTGATATGCTATTCACTGTATGAGTGCTTGCATCCCTGTCTCCACATCATGCATCGCTAAGGGGGTTAGTCCAGGCTTGGTGCTAAACAATGGGGCAAAGTCTGCTAAAACCTCCCTTACTTCCTGGATCTGGTCCAGAGTCAACTGGAGTGACATTTTAATTGCCTCCACAGAGGACTCCCACTTGCTTTCTTCCAGCAAGTCCAAAAGGGGGTCTCCTTCATCCGTTCCCTTCCCAGGACTCCAGGACTACACACTGCAAAGACCATGTCAGCCCTATTTTATATGGCTTCATCATGTTGACATAGTACAATCTTTGGATATGTCTCCTGTCAGGCAGTTCTATAGTGTAATTTATGTAATTCACCTGTCTGACTACTTTGTACAGTCCTGCCCACTTGGTCTGCATCTTATCTTTCTGGACTGGGATTAGGACCATGACCTCCTGACCTACAGTGTATGAGCAAGCTCTGGCTCTGCGGTCGTACCATACCTTTTGCTTTTGTTGGGCAGCTGCCAGGTTGCTCTGGGCTGTTCCCATAAGCTCCTTCAGCTTTTCCATAATCCTAAGGACATAATCCACTATAGGAGTTCCCTGGGTGGCATGCTTGCCTTCCCAGTCCTCCCAGATCAAGTCTAGGGGTCCATGTACCCTGCATCCATATAAGAGCTTGAAGGGGGAAATCCCTGTTGACTTTTGGGGCACCACCCTGTATGCAAACAACAGGTGGGAAAGGTATTCCTCCCAGTCCCTCCCATGCTGTTCAGCAAACACTTGGAGCATCGATTTAAGGGTACCATTGAATCTTTCCACAAGCCCATTGGCTTGTGGGTGAGAAGGTGTCATGCATCTCTGCACCACCCCACACTTCTCCTACCAACATTTCATCAGGTCTAACGTGAAGGAACCCCCCTTGATCGGTGATAACCTTCTGTGGGAACCCAACACAGAAGAAAATCCCTAGCAAGGCATCTGCCACTTTGTCCTCAGTGAGGATAGAGCGACTGCCTCTGGGTACCGGGTGGCATAATCCACCACTGTTAGGATAAACCTCTTCCTGGAGGAGCTGGGGGTATTCAAATGCCCCACAATATCCATTGCTACCCTCTGGAATGGCTCCTCCACTATGTGCAAGGGAATTAGGGCAGCTTGGGTTTTCTTACCTGCCTTCCCTATTTCTTGGCACCAGTGACAAGACCTGCAATACTCCTTCACCTGCTGGGTGACGTTGGGCCTATAGAAATTCTGAGCCAATCACTGCATAGTGCACGCAATTCCTAGATGGCCAGACAGGGAAATATCATGAGCGATTTTGAGCAACTGCTCACAGTACCCCTGGGGAATGACAGGCTATCTGTCCATCACCCCTCCCTCTGTCCTTATGTCCTGCATATACAGCAGTCCATTTTCCCAGTGAAGTCTGTGTTTCCCATCACCTCCCAGTGCTCTCTTGGAGTCTACCCAAGCCCTCAGCTTCTCTAAACTAGGGTCATTTTTCCAAGCAGCTGAAAAATCTTTACACCTTCACAAGGCATGGGACAGGTCCCCCCACAGTTTCTAAACTAGGGGCCCTAGCTCTAGTGTCAGGGGATTCAGGGTCACTGCTCTCCCTAACCCTCTGACAATGGGTTACCCCTCCTTCCTCAGAGTAACCCTCTGTAGCTGTTCTGTTAACTGCTATCTGGGGAATTTTTAACCCCTTTTCATTATTCTCCATATCAGGAGACACAGGCTGAGGAACCATCCTCCCAGTGTTTTCCCCAGGGGCTTCTATGGGGTCCAGGGAACTATAATTTACCTTTGCTGCTTGACTGTGTTTAACTGCACACACCATCCCCTTTTGGAGATTGTTCCTGATAATCATGTCCAGAGCAAGATTCTCTGCTACTGCAACTTTTTGCACAGTCTCCCCTGTCTCACCCCAGTCCAGGAGAACACTAGCAATTGGCAGCATTTTCTCCTCCCCAGTGAATCCCCATACAGTAACAAACTGATTGGGTATAAGCTGTTCAGGCTCAATCAAATACCCTTTTACCAAAATCAGGGAATCCCCCGTGTCCCTTAACCCATGGGTCTAACCCACTTCTTTCCTAGCACCACTTTGTGCACTGTCTGCCCTTTTTGGACACTGCCTGGCAAGGTGCCCAGGTTGTCTGCAAACCCAACATTCATTTCTTTTATCAGGACAATCTTTTATTTGTAACCTGGGGCTGCCTGGTTTTGGTGGAAGAAGGGAGGGTTTTAGCTGCCCTGAAGGCATGCTTTTCCCTTTCTGCACTGCCACACCCACCCCATTCCCTCTCAGAGCAGGTCTGCTCCTGGCATAGCGGTCCGAGAGTTTGGTAGCCTCCTGCACTGTGTTTGGATCTCAGTCCTCTAGCCAGGTTTTCAGCTCTGTAGGGCAAGCCCAAAAGAACTGCTCTAAAAGTACAACATTTTTAATTTTCTCTACAGAGTCTGCGTGTATTCCTTCCCACCGTTTTAAAAACTGACGTTGTTTAGTGGCTAGCTTCTAGTAGCTCATATCAGGGCTTCTCCTGAGATTACGGAATTTAACTCTGTATGCCTCTGCTGTCAAATCATATTTTTTTAACAAAGCAGCTTTAAATTTGCCATAATCATTACTGTCCTGATTGTCCATTTGCCCATTGCATCACAAGCTTTCCCGGTATGCAGCAGGGATAGCTGGAAGCACCAGGACTCTCTGGGAATTCTTGCCTGAATGCATACTTCCTCAAATGAATTTAAAAATGCATCTATATCTTCCCCCTCTTTAAATTCAGCTATCAATTTAGAATTTAATTTGTAACCCAGTCCTGGAGTTCCAGGTGTATCCATGCCACTTACCTACTCTAGCACTGGTCTTGGGAATTGTAGTTTCTCCAGTTCAGATTTCCTCTGCCATGCTCTCTCCTCTCGGTCAGCCTCTCGCTTCTCTTGCTTGGCCTCTTGTTGCTCTTGCTTAGCCTGTCGCTGCTGTTGCTTCTCCTCTCTCTCTCTCCGTCTTTCTCTGTTCAAGCTCCCTTTGCTGCTGGGCTTCGAATCTTTTCTTTTCAAACTCCAGCTCCATTCTTCACAACTCCATCTGCAATCTTATCCCTTCGGGCTCCAGCATGGAGGCGACCTTCCCCTGCTGCGGTGGCTTTCGGCTCACACTGGTCCTACTGTTCTCCTCCCTGGGTCTGGACACTGCGTTGGACCCTGGCCCCTCCACTCTCAAAGTTTGGTCCTTTCCAGTCACCGACTGCAACTTGAGGTCTTGGGCATCGGCTGTGTGGTAGGGCACAGATGTAAGTGGGCAACCAAATAGCAAAATACATCACCAGTTCTTTTTAAAGTTCCAGTTTTAATTAATTCTTCTTCAATAGTTGTTTACATCAGGACAAATTCAGTACAACAGAATGATCTGACAGCTTAATCTTCCATTTGGCACACCAAATAATACTTCTTAGCTCCTTAGAACACTTTCACATAAGGTCCTGGAGTGTACCTCCAGACCCACAAGCAAATCTGCCTACCTATTCTAGGTGCTTAGCTTTATATCTACTGCAGGGGTCAGATGACTATGTAACTCCACCCTGTTACCTTGCTTTAAATTCTAAATCTTTATTTTCAAAGAATTTATTTTATTCACAGCAGTAATACACCTTTAAATTACTATAACACTATATATACTAGCATAAAAGTGGATTACATTCTTTATAAGTGTTTTAAGCATTGATTTTAGCCTCAGGAAGCACCTCCCCTTCCAGCATCTGTATAAAAAGATTTGGATTGTGGCCGGCTGGCACTTAGAGGAGTACAAGTGCCGACAGAGACTGAACTCGGGGCTCCAAAACACCTGCAGAGGTAGGAATACCTTCACTGACACAAAAACCTAGAAGCAACTTACTAACACCTACAATAAACTCAGGAGGGTATGTAATGTACTAAATCCCATTTCACGTACAGAAAAACTCAGTGTTAAAAGGAAATTAGAAGGTTAAATACCTTCACGACTACGAACACATTCGAGCAGGTGAAAAATTACTGGAGCTCGTATGTGCATTGTCGCATAGGAATTCAGCAGCTTAGATTGTCAAGAAAAGCCATATTATCAAAGGGCTCTTGTCAGAAGGCATAACGGGGAACAGGAATGGGAACAAAATGTTCAAAAACAGTGCCCTGCAACAGCATCTAAGGAAAATTATTTCTTTCTACAAACCCTCATAAACTGGAATGTAAGCCGGCTATTTAACAAGAAGGTTACCTGCAGAGCGCAACCAAAACAGCTCCAGATGGCTATTTATTTTATGTATATTATTTGTACAGGAGACACAGGCCGATTTTTAAAAAGAACATTTTACAAGGGCAAGAAAGGGAACCAAAAAGGTTCCTAATACCACTTCAAAGCCTGCAAAACGCCTGCAAAAAAGCAAGCAAGCCCACGGAAACACCGTAAGGCAAAACAAAACGTTTATGGGGTATTCTATAACAACCCCTTCAATATTTCTACACTCAGGACATAATTATTACAAGGCATACTATTTCAAGGACAGAGCTAACACCTTAACTTAATCTAATGTCTACAATACGCATTACAAGGAGCATATAGGAAACTCCAGGCACATAAATAAACGGACTGGGTAATCCTGACATATTCACCATTTATTCCTATCACAAGCCCTTTTTATTTCTTTTACTAAGAACAACTGAACAGTTGTTGTTTTTTGCAAACCTTTCTTCTGTGCATTTGCATTGAGGCTCTTTCTGTTTTGGGATTACCGTGAACTAAGCAATTGTCAACATTTGCTGACCTCTTGCCCTGGACTAAAACAAAGGCTATAGCATACACTAAGGAGTCCCCAGATTCTTCCCCTTAGCAGATGCCACCAGAGTCATGGAGCCAAGCACCAGGTCAGTCATCTCCTCAGCGGTCTCTATATCCCACCTCTGACCAGGCTCAATCGCTAGTATCTCCATCTTGTCTGGGTTAAGTCTTAGCCAGCTTTATAACATTCTGCCTAGGCCAGGCACAAATTTAGTACACTGACTGCATGAGGTGTCCTGGATGCAAAAGACAAATACAGCTCTAAGTATCATCTACATAGCAGTGGAAACCCAAGCTGTTCCATCTAATGATCACTCCCAGGGGCAGCATGTACACCACATACAACATGGGAGAGAGGATTGCCCCCTTGGGTTCATTACAGTGCAGGTGCTTCGAAAGTGAGAAAAGATTCCCCATCACCACCCTCTGCCTCCTATCTCTGAAGAAAGACTCAAACCAGCAGATGACTATGCCGGGAAGTCAACAAAACTCCCTGAGATAATCCAGCAACAATCTATGGTCCACAGTGTTAAAGGATGAGAGATTGAGGAGGATGAGAACTGACCACTCTCCTCTATCTCTCGCCCTGAGAAGGTTATTGTGCACCCTGACCATTGCAGCCTCCATACTGTTTCTGGACCTAAATCTGAACTGGACAGGTTCAGGGATGGCAAAGGCTGGGAGGTGTTCCTGAAGCTGCAGAGCCACCATCTTGGCTATAACCCTTCCCAGGAAGAGGAGGTTAGATACGGATCTAAAATTCTTCAAGCAGTTCCGGTCCAGCAATGTTTTTTTCAGAAGAGGCCTCACCAGTGCATCTTTCAGTGTGCTCAGAAAGTTCCTTATGAGATGGAGCACCAAACTAACTTGGTGAACACTAGCCCCCCCAAACCCCTACACACCTCACCAGGCAGTATGCTGGACTTGGGTACACTTCATAGAGGGTGGGTCGCAGTTCTGAAACAATACCAAACACCTTTTCTGCTGAAACTGACCTGAACTCTTTTGAGACCTGAGGAGGGCACCTGCTGACAATCTGTTCAATCCTGCTAGATCATGACAACCCAGTTCAGGAGATACCAGACCAAGTACAAGACACCTTGTCAGAGAGAAACCAAGCAAACTCTTTACAATGAGTGGATAAATTTGCTCTCACTGGCTGAAGATAGCCAGGATAGAGTAGTCCGTCCAGCGTACATAAGAGCTGAACTGGTCAATTCTACCCTGCTACTATGTCCCTGGACAGGAATGCTGCCTTCTTATGGGAAACTGCCCTCTGATACTCACCAGTGTGAGCCCTCAGAGCCAGTTTCTCTTTCTTCAGACTGCATTCTCCTCCAACAACACTTCAATCTCCAATCCCTAGAGTTCAGCTCCCCATGCTACTTGTTGTCATCGAGGCGCAGGTCAGGAAGCCTAGGCAAACCAGGAGAAGTCATAAAATTTGCAAGTAGAGTTTTATTATTATCAATAAAGATAAAATAAAAAATATTGTGCAGGACTGCTCTTACACAGGCAGTTCAAACAAAACAATGTCCTTCCTCTGAGGTTGTCTCTAAATCTAAATCTCAATCTCTTTCTCTCTCTCTCTCTCTCTCTAACAAAAGATTGCTCTCTTTATATATAGTGTCTTTTCCTGGCAATTAACTTCTGCATCCTGAGCTTGTCGGGATACCTCCTGTTTCTCACAAAATGTAACAGAACTTTGTCAGTTTCTTTCCTTGCAGGTGCAACAAAATAGAACATTGTGTCCCAGAACTGATTTCCTGTTGACAACTCCACAAATGAGCTTGTGGAGCTGAAACTGAATCTCATGGTTAACCCTCTGAGTGCCAAATAGTTTTTTGCAATCATTTCAACAGTATAACTATATACATTTTCAAACCAAGGGATCCCAGTGTCACATAAAGATCCACATATACAACCACAGGTAAAGAAGGAGGAAGAAAAGACAGAAACAGAAAGAAACAGCAAGTAAAGGCAGGGAGACAGCGGGAGGGGGAGAATCATGAGACTGTCAGAGTGATCAGTTCCTAGGTCTCGCAAGAAAATTTGATTGCGCAATCAAACAGACAAGAGACAGAAAAGGAAAGGATGAAACAGATCCTTGCTTTTAACTCATTCTGCATAACAAATGGGACAGGTTTTTATTCAACCCTGTCACACCCGTCGAACCATGGCGGTCTCAAGCACAAAGCCTGGGGTCATGTACGAACTGGTGCAGCCACATCAAAGGCTGAGGTAATGGCCCTATTATAGGCCACCACAGCCTCCTCTGATCCAGTTCCACAAGCAGCCATCGCATCTAATAGATCCTCTACTGATTGAAGTCCATCTGGGGAGAACCCCTTTAATGGGCAGTAATGAACCATCTCCACAGGGGGTGGACTTAAAAATGGGGCTCCAAACAAGTACCTCACTGTACAATGATCTGACCAACTGCACAGGTTGAGGACAGGTTGAAGGAATTGAATATGTACTCCCTGGAGGAGAGGAGGGGAGAGATGGGATATGATAGAGACATACAAGTATCTTACAGGGAGGAACAGGGTGCAGGAATACACTATTTTTAAGCAAAAAAAGATGTTCTAGGACTAGAGGGCATGGGATGAAGTTGGAGGGAGGATGATTCAGAGGAAACGTGAGGAAGAATTTCTTCCCAGAACGGGTAGTGGACAAGTGGAACACCCTGCCAGAGGAAGTGGTGGGGGCTGAAACAATCATGGGATTTAAGAATGCATGGGATAGACATAAAGGAATTCTGGAGGTCAGGGTTAAGGGGCAACAGGCTTCTAGGAAAACATAAAGTTAACTTACAAGCTCAAATGGGCAGACTGGGTGGGCCGTGCGCCCTTATCTGCCGACACTGTCTATGTATCTATGTATGTATTTATCTATGTAAGGTTGTTAATCTTGAGCCCCAGTGAGAAGACTAAGTCCAAGGCATGACCATGCTGGTGGGTCACGGCAGTAACTACCTGTGCTAGGCCCAGTGATTCCATCAACTGGAGGAACTCCTGATCAAACTGAGAGAGTGCATCATTAATCCAGGCATTAAAGTCACCTAAGATTAACAACCTGAGCAACTCCAATACCCCCTTGGTGATGAAGTCCATGATTTCCTACAGGAACTCCCTTTTGTTCCCCAGAGGTCAGTACATATGAAGGATCCTGCAACTTGCACCTGGACCCCAGACATTGACATGCATTCAAATGACAAAGTCTCCCCCACTAACAGTATGGTGAAGTTCAACTAAGATCTTAAACAAATGGCTACTCCCATGTGATACCTCCACAGGCAGTGACCCATGGAGAATCTGGCTGGGACATCTGACTCCAGTACTAGACCAGCACTGTCACTTAGCCAAGTCTCTGTGATGCAAAAGAGAGCAAGGGAACAACACGACATTACGTCTGCCATAATGGCAGTCTTGCTCCGCACTGATCTGGTGTTACATAACACTGCATGTATGGGACAAATGGAGTCTACTGGCCTATTAGTTTTCCACTCAGTCCAGTGGGAGCCCTGAATATGGGCAACAACCAAGTCTAGCCTCTCCCTATGTTTCATTTCACCCCCTGGGCACCTTCTGGCCCTCACCAGCCCTATAGTGCCTCCCATTTGCACTCCCCCTCCCTCGCCACATGCCATCGCATCTCCTAATAATTCCCACCTCCCTGCAGCACCAATATGCCACTGCCGGCAGGGAGGTCATCAAATGGGAGGAGGTCCAGCAACTGGGATGGGGAATAGCTAAGGTTGGGGACCCTGAACCCTAGACACATGATGCCACTGAATTAAGGCTCTCCCACACAACATCCAACAATTTACCATGCACACAACTCTTACCACCCATGCCACCTAAACAATCGTCCACTCACACCACAAATATAGGAACTATCTATCCACAATCACTATCTGCCCCCACTGTAACCACTCATACAAACCCACACTCCCAAACTAACACTTAAAATAAATGTAATACTAAAATATATTTAAAACAAGTGGTTAGAAGAATCCCCACCCCTTCCCCAGATATCTCCCTAAAGTATATCTCCTTAATGTATGGGTTTCTCAACACTCTCCAGAACCACTCTGTATCGCCGAATCCTGGCTGTATTCCAGAATTTCTGATTCCAGTCTGGCCCTTCCTGACTACCACCTTTTCAGGCAGGACTGGGGCAAACACAGTGGTGGTGTTGCCCTCTATGTCTGCCACAGCCTCCAATGCACTATTACCCTCAGGGAGGTTGCACCCTCCTCCCATGAGTTTCTCCTTGATAAACTGTCATTTTCCTCCTCCTTACCCATCTTAACTGGGAGTTTTTATGCTTCACCAAAAATCTCCCCCTTTTCTCTGGTTGACGCACTCTCTACCATCACCTCACACTCCTCTGGTGATTTCATCCTCCCTGGTGAATTCAATGTTAATTGACTTTCCCTGGCCTCCAGGCTGCCCTTCCTCAGGTCTGAGTCCCTAAACCTCTCTCAACTCATTATTAAACCTACTCAGCTCTTTCCTCACACCCCCACCACATCATTGTGGCAGATATTATGCCGGACACCTTCAGCGATCACGGCATTACATTCTTTGTCAGGAAAGTCTAGCGCCCTCCCTTCTCCCCCAGGTGCATTTTGTCCAGATCCCTCCAGTCGCTTAACATAAATGCTTTACTGAGCTACCTTGCTGCAACTGATTGGTCCCCCATCCTCTCCGTCCCAATGTGGCTGTGGCCCTCTCCCTGTTCCACTCAAAATTTACTTCCATCTAGGACAAGCATGCCCTTCCTTGTAAAATCCAGGGGTAAGTCTTCCTGCCATCCTGGATCACACATGTTCTTATTGATATGTGCAAGTCACATGATTAATCCTGGGCCTGGTTCAAATGATCCCACTCCCTGTCTGACCTCCTCTCTTAAAGGGGGCTTGGAAACACATGCAGAAAATGCTGTCTGCACTGCCAAATCCCTCTATTTTAAGGCCAACCTCCAGAATAACCTTAACTCCCCAGCCAAATTCTAAAAAGTGATTCACCCCCTTTTTGACTATCCTGCCCAGTCCACTCCTCCAGTCCTCATGGGTAAATGATTCACCTGACTTTGACCTTCCTTCTGTATCTGAGTTTTTCACTACTTTTGCCCTTTCCTCCCCTACTCCTCCTCTCCACCCCATCTCTCCCTGGGGTTTCATTTTCCCCCATTACTACCCAGGAAACCCTGCTTGCCCTTTCCACACTCATTCTGT
The DNA here is from genome assembly GCA_016271365.2 of Neoceratodus forsteri. Lineage (NCBI taxonomy): Eukaryota > Metazoa > Chordata > Ceratodontiformes > Ceratodontidae > Neoceratodus > Neoceratodus forsteri. The sequence continues at coordinate 648,000,902 of CM057458.1, read as the reverse complement.
CTAAATCTTGTCCTGATGGGCTGGACCCAAAACCTTTCTTTCTCCCAGGTCCTGCTAATCTCCTCCCCCCTTAATCACCTTCTCAACCTGTCCTCCTCCCTCTGTGCTGTCCCTCAGTTATAGAAGATTGCCAAAGTTCTCCCCCTTCACAAAGGGGGTGACCCCACTTCCCCTTCCAACTTCTGTCTTATCTCCCTCCTAAAGTACCATAGAAAGGAAGGTCCAGCTCAGCCCACCTTGGTTAGAACAAACAAAAACTCATTAAAGGAGTAGCTCTTCACCAATTAAGGCTCAAGAACAATTGGAGTAGGTAATTGGTAGGATTAGAGCCCACTCACCAAACTGTATACAACTATTTCCTTATTTTTTTTCTGTTCTTTTCAGAATATTTTCTAGTTAGTCTTTTCAGGGTCTCTACAGTGTGTGTTTAAACCTTACGTTTTGGATAATACAATCCTTCATCAGTGCATATGACTGTATCCCTAAGATTTTGTAATCCTCGTATTGGTATAAATGCCAGTATAATAATTCAATATGTACCACTAGCCTTCTTCCAAATGTTAATGCTGATAATTAGCTAAACATATTTCTTTCCATTTTCATATGCTCCTTTTAAAGTTTTTTTTCCCCTCTCTCTTACCATCTTTTTAAATTTCTCTGCTTTTTGTGAGGTATTTCTTAGGTGTCTTTATGAACCACCGCTCTCTCTCAATGGTGCTAAGAGAGAGGGGGGAAAATCTTTAACAGGAGCATATGAAAATGGAAAGAAATATGTTTAGCTAATTATCAGCATTAACATTTGTAAGAACTCCGGCCTGGTGGTGCTGAGGGTTGAGGCGCTGGACGCCACACCTCACGCCACCCTGGTGACCCGGGTTCGGGAATGGCCCGGGTGGCTGGGGGTCAGGGGGGGGGAGATTGAGCATCCGGAGGACAGCTCTCTATTTCCGGGTGGGTTAGGGCTACAGGTCGCTCAACGAGCTCTTCATGGAGGCTGGGGTGAGCCAATGTAGCGCCAAGAGGTGTACATCAGGGTGAGCCATGGCTCCAAAGAACGTAGAAAAATAGAGAAAACCCTCGCTGTTGATAGGTGAAGGCGCCTTCCCTCTGCATTCCACACTCCGTAGTCGGGCCTGAAGTCCTTTCTGCTTCCCCCACCCTCCGGCCCGTGTCTCAATCCTAATAGAAGGCGCCCTGGGCGGGGCAACCCCCTCCCAGAGGGCAGACCCGGGGGCATGCCAGTGCCGGGAGTAGTGGAGGAGGACACAGTAGGGCCACACAGGGAGGTAGAAAGTGTGGCAAGGTAGGGTCGCTGGAGAGAGTTCAGCAGTGTGGGAGAAAAACAGAGTTTGAAAAAAAAAAAAACATTTGGAAGAAGGCTCGTGGTACATATTGAATTATTATACTGGCGTTTATACCAATACAAGGATTACAGAATCTCAAGGATACAGTGATATGCACTGATGAAGGATTGTAGTATCTGAAACGTAAGGTTTAAACATACACTGTAGAGACCCTGAAAAGACTAACTAGAAAACATTCTGAAAAGAACAGAAAAAATAAAGAAATAGTTGCATACAGTTTGGTGAGTGGGCTCTAGTCCTATCAATTACCTACTCTGATTATCTCCCTCCTCCCCTCTCATGCAAAGCTGCAAGAGAAACTTGTCTATTCCAGGCATGCTGACTTCCTCCACTCTCCCAGCTTCCTCTCCCCTGTCGAGTCTGGTTTTAGGAAGTACCCCTCCACTGTCTTTTCCTTGCTACAGGTCACTGACTCTATCATCTCTGGAATGGATCAGGGGCACATCGCAGCTGCCATTTTCATTTATATGGCCAAAGCCTTTAATTCGGTGGCCCATCCACTTCTCCTGGACAAGTTGAGATCTGCCAGCCTCTCAGCCCCTACTGTTGACTGAATCCATACCTACCTCTTGGGTTGTCAGCAGCCAGTACAGGTAGGAGGCATCCTGTCACCTCCCCTACCAGTTCAGGCTGTGGTCCCACAGGGCTCCATCCTGGATCCAGTCCTCGTCTCCATTTTCCTGAATGACCTGTCCTCTGCTATGCCAGCTCGCATATACATATTTATGCAGATGACAGATGACATGATATCTACACTTCAAGCCCCACAACCACTGCAGTGGAAGGCTTGCTCCAGCAAGAATTCCACAATGTCTTGCACTGATTCCACTCCAGCCAACTCTGGGTCAACACCCAAAAAAAATAATGTACTGTATATGACCTTTGGCACCAGCCAGAACTGGGTAGGTTTATCCCCCTCCTCTCTTCTTCACCATAGATGGCACCCCTTTTGAAGTGGTTCCCTCCTTAAAGTATCTCTGTGCGTGGCTTGATAGCAGGCTTGACTTCTCTGCCCACGTCTATGCCATCCACTCTGAGCTCTGCTCTAAAATTGGTGCTTTGTACTGCAGCAGAGACTGCCTGTCTCCCCATGTCTGCTGGGAGCTGTTTACCAAAATGGTGCTCCCAATCTTCGACTATGTGGATGTGATGTACAGCGCCACCCCCTCCTTTTCCCTTGCCAGACTGGACACCCTCTGTAGTAGCCTTTGTAGCATTGCTTCCAGCTACCCCCCCCCAATACTAACACTGTTCTCTCTATTCCACCCTATCCATCCTCCCCTTAACCCTCGCATTGCCAGTTCCACATCACCACCTTCCTCTTCAAATACTGGTTTGGGTCCCTACCTTCTTATCTAGCTTCAGTCCTCTCAGCCATTCCCTTTGCCTCATACTCCATCCGATCCAGAGATCCTCGCACCTTCTCCTTTCCCCGCCTCACTCCTCTGCTGAGCAGTCTGTCTTCTCCTATCACCTTCCCTTCCTGTGAAACCCACTCCTCTCCAGTTTCTGCCTCTCTCCTTCTCTCATCTCCTTTAGGCACCAGCTAAAACTCACCCCTGCTCTCTCTTACTCCTGTCAGCCTGCTACCTAAGTCCTCCCTTTAGAGTACTGTCCATTCTTGTTGGTGGGCCTCCTCCTATGTTTCCAACTACCACTGCACTGCCAGGCTTCAACCTGCTCTTTGTCACTAATCAGCTTATCAGAGTTGTTATTGTACCAACTTCTGGCACCTTTTATTGTTATTTGCACTGGCACCACATCGAATTATTCACTGCCTGCACTTCATATTGTACCAATACTGCCATGTATGCTTTCGACTGAATTCCCCTTGGTACCCAGTTAGAATAGCGCTACATGAATAGTGTCAGTCTACAGAGTGCTAATTTATGTAGCGCTGGCACGGACAGCGAGGGGGATATATAGCACTTTTTTAGTAAGCGCCCCCCTGGTCGCTGTCAAAGGTGCTGTACAGACACAAGGGTACCAGAATCCAGGAGGCTGGCCAAGCTCCTCCTGTGGTGTGGAGGGCTTGTTTATAGATCAGCTCAGAGAGCAGCACTGGAGACCAGGGTTCTAATCCTGGTCTCCAAATATTTTATGCATTTGTACTTTTTTTTTTTACGGGCCGTGGAAACAGTATTCCATGTCCCCATAAATTTCAACTTGTCCTGATCCACTCCCCAAGTGAGAATCTTTCAGTCTAGGGTGCGGGGTCAGAGCCAAAAAACAAAATCGGCACTATTTTTCCAAGCGATTCTTGACTGCGCTATTATTGTTGCCACTGTTCTGACCCAATGCCAATTCCCTTTCCACCCGATCACACCTGGAAATGAGCCCTGGCTCAGTTTGCCTTTCCTGGTTACCAGTTTTCAAATAAATAAATATGTGCAGCTCAAGGTGTAAACAAGTCCTAGATGGTAAGAAGTCCAAATGTCGAAGTACAATATTTCAGTAATGGAAAATGAAACTTCTGCTTTTACCAGAGAAGTAAACAGTAGTCACCAACAGTTGAAGCACTCTGGGTAGCCCTTCCACTACTGCCCAGAGACCAGTGCAAAAAGAAATGAAGAGAAGCTGAATCCATGAGTTCACTCACCATCCAGGATCTCCAGCAGAGTGTTCTTCGTCCAAACAGTATCTTCACCAAGGGAAGTAGTTCAGTTTTGGGAGAAGATAGAAACATCCATCCCACTTTAATGATAGTGAACAACAAATCAGTCCTTTAACTGACTGCCTACCCGTAACCACCCCGACCTAGATGTAGTTTTGAGAGATTTCACCAAGTCTCTCTCCCACCTCACAGTGCTGAGGTTCCTGATACTTCCCAAGTACGAGTGTGCCAGTCCAAGCAGCCACAACACTAAGTCGCATGGATCAGGTCCTGCTCCGTTCTCCTAAGAGCCTCTGCTCCTCGGGTCTAATGCATGATTCCTTGATCCCGGTCCAATCAACATGCTCCACTTAGCTCACAATCACAGATGAATCCGGCTTCCCAGTCACTGCTTAAAATATAGTTCCATAGCTCATGCTAAAAATCTCTTTATTCAGGAACAGGTGAAAGACTTGCACCAATAACAACAGTTCAAGCAGAATGCTCCTCCCGTAGCAGTCAAGCATTTTTGTGCGTCTTGCGATTTTTCCACTCAGCTGATCAGGCTTGCTTCAGCTTGCAAACTGCAGGTAATTAACACCTAGATATGGTGTTTCACAGGAATGCAATTGTAAAGGAACAGCAATAGCTTAGTGATGATGGCTATATTACCACTTACACCAGAAGCTGCACAAAAAGGGGGGGGGGGGGATTCACCGACTAACTAACAAATAACAAACGGCTAGTGCGCCTAACTTAGCTCACTCAGTACCCTGACTGATGCTACATTCCCTGCCTACATCTAACTATTCTAAAATCTAAAATAAAAGGCTGGTAAAACTATAATAAAAGCATGGAATGTCTATACTTCCCAGCTAACTATCACAGGATTCTCCGGAAGCTGAAAAAACTATTTAGGCAGGTTTTTGAAACAAAGTTTAGAGCTCAGCAGAAGCTCTAAACAGACAGCACACCCAGCTGATTGCCTCCTTTTTCCCTTACAAGGGACTTTTCTCAGGTACTAGTCAAAGAACCCACTAGGGACATGGCAGTGCTGGAACTGCTACTTAGAAATAAGGACAGCATTGCAGATGTCACAGTGGGCAGTCCTCTAGGTACCAGTGATCACTGTACAGTGTGGTTTAACATAAAATGAGGAGCAGAGGCAAACCACACAAGGACGAGGGTCCTGGACTTTAGGAGAGCAGATTTTAAAGAAATAGGGGACTGCCTCATGGGGTGAAGCACAGTGGGGAGCAATAAAATAGGACAGAATTAAGGCCACCAGCTTCTGCATGAAAAGAGTGAGTAAAAGGAGAAGGAAAATATGAACATTCATGGTCGTGTAGGGAAGCGGCCAAGGTGGTGAAGGAATAAAGGGTGGCATTCAGACCCGCATTCAGAGGGTATAAGGAAGTGCAGAGCAAAGAGGACAGGGAGGTATGCTAAGTAAAATGGAGGGTAGCAGCAAAGACAGTGAGGGGAGCAAAGGTGCTGACAGAGCAAAGGATAACCAAAGGGGTAGCTAAAGGGGAGAAGGCTTTTTTCAGATACATAAGTAAGAAGAGGAAAGCAAGGGAAGGGATAGTGAGGAGGTGAACACAAGTCCATTTTCAGAGGAAAGAGTCCAGAGGGACTTGCAGCTCTGAAGGTGGACAAGGCTAGGGATCAGATGAGATACACCCAACAGTAATAAAGGAACTCAGGGATATGCTAGCTCCCCCACTGATGGACTTCTTCAACAGTTCACAGGAAGCAGGCATGGTTCTGGAGTACGGAGAAAAGCAGATGGGATCCATATACAAAAGAGCAGCAGCAGAGATGAGGCTAGCAACTAGAAGCCAGTCAGTCTCACTTTAGTGGTGGGGAAATTAATGGAAACCCTGTTTAAGGAAAGACTGGTAGAATATCTGGAATCCAATGAGCTGCAAGACCACAGGCAGCGTGGATTCACAGGGTGGAGAGTGGCATGTTAGATAAATCTGATTGATTTTTTCTCAACTGGGTAACCAGAGAAATAGATCGGGGAGGGCAGTGGATGCAACCTATCTGGACTTTAGCAAGGCCTTTCACACTGTGAAGCACAGGAGGCTGATAAAGAAATTGAGCAGCCTAGGGGTGGGATCCAAAGTAGTGAACTGGGTTTGAAACTGGTTAATGGATAGGCGACAGAGGGTGGTGGTTAATGACACTCACTCTAATGATGGGAGAGTGATCAGTAGGGTGCCACAGGGCTCAGTACTGGGGCCAGTCCTCTTCAACTTCTTCATAAGTGACATTGTAGAGGAAGTAGAAGGGAAACTATGCCTTTTTGCAGTTGATACCAAAACCTATAACAGGTCAGCCACTTAGGAGGGGGTAGAGAGAATGCACAGGGATTTTGAAAAACTTGAGAAGTGATTAGGAGCATGGCAGCTGGGATTCAGTGCCAATAAATACAAACTCATATACCTAGGGCATAGGAACCTAGGAGCAGAGTATATAATTGGGGAAGTACTCACAGTCACTAAACAGGAAAGGGACATTGGGGTTATTGTAACTGATGGCCTAGTGTGAGAAAGCAGTGGGTAAGGCTAGCGGGATGCTGGGGTGCATAAGGAGGAGTGTCTCAAGTATGAGGAGGGAGGTGGTGTTGCCACTCTGTTACTCACTGGTGAGACCCCACCTGGGGTACTGTGTCCAGTTTGGAGGCTGCACCCAGAAAGGACATAGAAAGGGTGGAGCCAGTATAGAGGAAGGCAACTAAAATGGTGCAGGGGCTGCACAAGAAGCCCTTTGAGGAGAGACTGAGGGATCTCAACATGCACATCCTGGAGGAGAGGAGAGGAGAGTAAGAGGTGATATTAGAGACCAACAGGTACCACACTGGGGTGAAAAGGGTGCAGGAGGAGAGTCTCTTTCACATGAAAAAGAGCACCAGTACCAGGGAGCATGCAATGAAGCTGGGGGCATTTAAGAGGGATGTGAAGAAGCAGTACTTCCCTGAAAGGGCGTTAGATGCCTGGAACAGACTGTGAACAGAAAAGGAGGAGGCGAAAACAGTGGGGAGCTTCAACAATGCCTGAAATAGACATAGGGAAATATTATTAAATAGGCAGGGAGGGGGTGGGGTTGCCAGAGACCAGTTAGGGTCTGCAGACAACAAATTATATGTGTCTGTGTTTCTAACAGCCATGTCATCAGAATAAATTTTAAAATTATATTTTCCAATGGTGTTAGGGTAGCCGGAGCTAAATAGCTACTTTCAAATGTCAGCCTTGAAGTAGTCCAAGCTCTGGATAGCGTAGACAGAGGGCATAAAGAAATTCCATAGGACCCAGGAGGACATTACTGAGATTGCACTGTCCCCTGCTAATGTGATTCTCAAGTGAGGGACCCTGAGAAAACCCGTGTTCCCTGGATTGAAGGGCTCTAAATGGGCAATGGAGGGATTCAAAAGCTTGTGGAGGTAGGAGAAGCCCACTGATAGTGTCCTGTCCCATGATGATGTCAGTCTCAAGTGGAAGGGCATGAGTAGCCCTTGGCCCCTGGATCAAAGGGTGCTACCTAGGGAATGTGGGGGGAATCAAAAGCTTGTGGAGGTAGGGTGGACACAGTCCATGCATTAAAGTTAAAAATAATAACCCTGTAGTCAATCTTCTGCCTGACAGTGTCAGGTGAAATGATGTGACCTCCTTAAGGAACTCTGAATGTGAGTCACAGCATTTTGCACTATGCTCTTGTGGGAAGCAGTGCAATAATAAGGCACAAAAAGACGAATGCTTGCACCAATCGGTTTAGATCATCAGGTAGTAGAAAGGGCTGCAACCTGTTGACATTCCTGACATGGTAAAAGCAGTTCTTGACTACAGCTGACACCTGGAACTCCAGATTCAGCCTCTCATTAACAATTATTCCACATATTGCTGACTCCCCTTCAGCTGCAAGCTGAACTCTATCAGTGATGGACTGCTTGAGGTAACTTCTGAAAGCAAAGGCCTGATGATATGATCACACCAAGAGCAGCTCAGTGTTACTCAGATGTAGACCTAGCCAGCTGGTGATCATCTGGTGCTTTATTTTACCCAAGCACTGTTCCAGAAGCAGCGCAGAGGAAAGGTGCAACAGAATATTATCCGTGTAGCAGTGACACCTAATGCTCTGCTTCCTGTTGATCACTCCCAGGTGGAGGAAAAACTGTGAATATAGCGGTGCCCTGCATCAGGGTCCAGCATGACTAAAGATATCCAGTTCCTGCTGCAACAATGTCCTCAGTCACAACTAGTTGTAATGTTTGGTATCACTGTTTTGAAAAGCTAAAATATATGATGTCATCTTCACGGAGGCATTGCACAGAAAGACTGATGTGCTTGTGTGTGCCTCCTTAAGCTCTTTAGCCTGTGGGCTCTAGTAGTCAGCTGACAAATTGCAAGAAGTCAGGCAACAGCAAAGTGATGGCCATGACTATTCTCAACTATTCTTCACTCAAGATACTGATTGACATGGGCCGGCCCTTCAACTCAGTGACAGGGTTGCTGCTCATGATAGAAACATAGAACTTAACAGCAGATAAGGATAGCTAGGCCCACCCAGTCAGCCCATATACCCTGCCTGTATCAGCGGCCACTGACTCTACTTGGTCATCTGCTTTAGCTTCTCGTTCCCACCTCTAGGGTTCCCTTATGCCTATCCCATGCATGTTTGAGTCCCGCAACTGTGCTCACTCCTACCACCGCCTGGGGCAGGCTATTCCATACATCACCACCCTTTCTGTGAAAAAAGAGCTTCCTCACATTACCCCTTATCCTGCCCCTCTCCAATCTCATATTGTGCCCACTTGTTCTTGTGCCTCTCCTGTACTGAAAGATGTCTTCCACTTGCACCTTGTTTATGCCCTTAAGATACTTGAAGGTTTCTATCATATCTCCTCATTCCCTCCTCTCTTCCAGTGTATACATATTGAAGTCTTTTAATCTCTCCTCATAAGTCTTCTGTTGCAAGCCCTGCACCATTTTGTCACCCTTCTCTGAACCACCTCCACCCTGTCTATGTCCTTATGAAGATGCGGCCTGCACACAGTACTCCAGATGAGGCCTCAGCAGTGTTTTGTATAGTGGTTTCACCACCTCCCTCATTCTGGTGGTGATATCCCTTCTTATGCACCACAACATGCAACTGGCCCTCCCTACAGCCTTTGTACTTTGCTTGGCCACCTTTAGGTCATCTGAGATGATGCCAATAAACTGAGTTTGGCAATGAGCTGGGACATTGGAGGGTCAGTTGGTGAAGGAGGATCAAACATCCCAGAGGTCACTCTCCTCCTTGGGGAGGGAAAGTTGCATATTCTGCTGCATGACCACCTGCGGGTGACCACTGGTGGCAGTGCAGCTACAGTTGAAAGTAATACAGGGTGCACCACCTGGACATATGCTGACATATGTCAGCCTGCATGTGCATCACTAAGCCCTTGTCATGGACGTGCTTGGGGGAGAGAGAAAAACACATGGAAAAACCCACAAAGCATGCAAGATGACGCATGCACTTTCAGGCCCTGATGATCTGACTGCCCAATGCCTCCTGGAACTGTGCCTCTCTGTGAGGAGCTCTGCACCTGACCCTCCCCCCCATGGATCCCACTCTGGAGAGACATATCTGGGGTAAGAGGAGGCAGGATAACTGGCAGAGAAGAAACAGATGGGGCTGGGAGGTCACCTTAGCTAAAGGAGCCACCGCAGTCACCATGAGGCTAAAACAGTAAGTAAAAACATAAACTGGTTGACATGAAGGATCATGACCTTGGGCACCACTGTATCAGTCTGCTTAACTAGTTACTGTAATGTGTGTTCTGAGATTTACAATCACTCTATCAACCTACTTAACAAGTTACTATAATCTATGTTCCAAGATTTACAATCTAGTTAAGTATACATTTTACCAGAATGGGCAGAAGGAGGCAAAGGTACTTTTTCTTAGTTCTACAGTGTGCATTTTAATTTCTGAAGAAAAAACTGGCCAAACAAAACATACTGTATCTTATTTTGTTGGTAAAAAGCAGAAACAGATGGGGTGCCCGCTGTAATAAGGATGCTTAGACTTACGGAATTAAATTTGGAATGGTCACATTCTATTCTGTTTGTTTGTTTTTTTTTGGAATTAGGATTTTTTGAATTGAAGGCCTAAAATCCTAATTCCCCCAGTCTCATTACTGGATTTTGGAATAGTACTCCATTTCGATTCTGCGACCAGCGCTGGCCCCTGTGGGCTACATCTGGGCCACAAACCTTGCACACATTATAGAATTAGCCTATTCTCCCCTTCCACCACCTCTAAGTGCCATAGACTGAATGAATGCAATCACACATGCATGTTCTTGCATTTATTCAGTCCATGGCAGCTGGCCGAGGAGATGGAAAGGATTTGTGCCTGTCACCCACTGTAACATCAGTAATGTTTTGAATTTTCACGTGTGGCAGGATGAAGTTGGAGGGGGGCCTGTGTCATTTGGTAGTGGTAATGAGTACTAAGAAGACAAGAAAAGGTCAAGGAGCCAAACAAAAGGATGATTATCAATCATAGGAGCTCGGAGTGGTAGACTTGGCATGGAGGAGCCTAGCTGACTGCATTAGATTGGCTTGAGTGTGGCTACAGGCATGCTCTTGGGAATGGGAGAGTGGAGCAACACATGGGAGAACCTAGATCTATATGTAGGGGACAGGCTGCATCTAAGCAAGGAGGGTTCTGAGGTGTTAAAGTAGAGACTGAGGGAATTTATCAGTGAAAAGTATAATTTAAACTTGCTGGGGGGCTTGGGAGGTGGATTGACTCAGGAGAGGAGGTCCAGAGGACCTCCACCTATAGCAATGATACAGCCTAATCTGACTAGGATGGGGGGAGGGGGGAAGGGGAGAGTTAAGGTGGCAGCTGGGAGAGGTTCAGGGTGGAGGGTGGTAGCACTAAATGCTAGGAACCTGGGGAATGAGGTGGCAGAGCTGCAGGCATTGCTGGAAGAAGGAGAGGTGGACATAGCTGCCATCACTGAGACGTGGAAAACCCAAAACCATGACTGGGACCTGGCCATTCCAGGATTTAAATTATTCAGGAGGGACAGAGAAAAAGGTAAGGGGGGGGTAGCTGTTTCTATAAGGGAAGGGATTGGATGTATTAGGGAAGAGGGGGAGGAGGGTAGCTTAGAAGTCATTTGGATGCAACTTCACACCCCAAAGGGGGCTAGGGTCTGACTGGGGGTTGTTTATAGGCCCCCAACCCAGAAAGAGGATATGGATAGGGAGCTGGGGAGCAGCTAAGGAGACTCTGTGGCAAAGGGAGCACCATGGTGGTGGGAGACTTTAATCTACCAGGGGTGGATTGGAGCATCCTAGTTACCACATGCACCAGGGAGCAGATCCTCCTGGAAGCAATCCAGGATGACTTCCTGGCCAAAAGGGTAATAGTGTCAACAAGGGAAGAGAATATTCTTGACCTGGTGCTGGAGGATGGAGAACATGTCATGGATGTAAGGGTGGAGGAACCACTGGCAGGTAGCGATCACAACACAGTGTGGTTCTCTATCAGTTTGGGTAGGGAGATCAACACTACAAAAACAAAGATCCTGGACTTCAGAAGGGCAGATTTTGGCAGGATGGGGTAATTACTGAGAACACACACAGATAACATCCACCCTGACATGGACGCAGAACAGAAATGGGCAATCATAAAACTAGGACTGACTGAATCTACTAAAGCTTGTGTCAAGAACCAGCAAAAGAAATCAAGGCCCAAGCAACCAAGCTGGATGACTAGGAAGATAACAGAGAAGGTGAGGGATAAGAGAAGGGCCTTCCGAACCTACAAGAGAACCAACAGGGCAGAGGATAGAGAGGACTGTGTGAGGAAATCTAGGGAAGTGAGCAGAGCAGTAAGGACTGCAAAGGCAGCCAGGGAAAGTAAATTAGCACAGGGGATTAAAGAAAGGGAAAAGGAGTTCTTCAGGTGTATCAGTGAAAACAGGAAGTGCAAGGATCAAATTGTTAGGATCAGACAAGGGGGCTGAGAAGGCAGAAGTACTTAATGAGTACTTCTGTTCAGTGTGCACAAGGGAGAGGGATGGGCCCATACCTGTGAGGAAATAGGGGGTGCAGACATGGGGAGTGAGACAACCACAGATGGGATTAATACAGTGGAAAGGGTGCTGGTGGGCCTTAGGTCCCTGAAGGTAGACAAGGCACCTGAGCCAGATGGAGTACATCCCAGGGTGCTGAGGGAGCTGGCAGAGGTCCTGGCAGGGCCATTGACGGACCTGTTCAACACCTCGCTAAATACGGGATGTGTGCCCAGGGACTGGAGGGAGGCACACGTGGTACCTCTCCACAAGAGTGGGCCCAAGGATGAACCAGGGAACTACAGACCGGTGAGCTTCACTGCAATTGTGGGAAAACTGATGGAGTCTATCCTCAAAGATAGGCTGGTGCCGTTTCTTGAGGCTAATGATCTGCAGGATGACAGGCAGCACACGTTTGTTTCTGGCAGCTCCTGTCAGCCAAACTTGGTTGACTTTTTTGACTGGGTCACAAGGGCGCTGGACAGGGGCCATGCAGTGGATGTACTCTACTTGGATTTCAGCAAGGCCTTCGATTCAGTGCCACATGGAAGGTTGACCTGCAAGTTGAAGAGTCTTTATGTAGGGTGGAAGCTAGCCTGATGGGTTGAAAACTGGCTGAGAGAAAGGCAGCAGTGGGTAGTTGTGGGGGCGAGGTATCGGAGCCCAGGGCAGTGACAAGTGGTGTCCCACAGAGCTCAGTACTGGAACCAGTCCTGTTTAACATTTTCATCGCAGACATAGCAGTAGGGATCAAGAATAAGATCAGCCTCTTCACTGATGACACCAAGATCTGTGCTGAGGTGGATGGGGGGGAGGGTGGTAAATTACTTCAGGAGGACTTGGCAAAACTGGAGGAGTGGTCACACACCTGGCAACTTGGGTTCAATACCAAGAAGTGCAAGGTGATGCATTTTAGAGCCAAAAACTCAGGATACAGTTACTGGTTGGACGGTGTCAAAGTGTCCACATCCAATGAGGAGAAGGATCTGGGGGTGCTGGTGACCAGGGAATTGAACCACTTAGCCCAATGTAGGAAGGCAGCGGCAAAGGCTAACAGGATGCTAGGGTGCATACAAGGGGGATTATATCCAGATGTAGCGAAGTCATAGTGCCCCTGTACAGGTCCCTGGTGAGACCGCACTTGGAGTACTGCGTGCAGTTCTGGCGCCCTTACTTGAAAAGAGGCATCAAACTACTGGAAGTAGTGCAATGGAGAGCAACAAAGATGATCCAGGGGTTTGGGGGATAGAACTTATGAGGAAAGACTAAGAGAGCTCAACATGTATACCCTGGAGGGTAGAAGAGAGAGGGGACATGATCGACACCTTCAGGTACCTGAAATGGATGAACAGGGTAGGCTTCCATGGTAAGTTCACTCTCAGGAATGGAAGCGATACCAGAGGGCACTCCCTGATGTTGAAGGGGGCAGATGCAGGAGGGAAAGGAGGAGACACTACTTCACTGAAAAAGTGGTAGCAGGGTGGAATGCACTGCTTGAGCAACTTGTATCAGTACAGACTGTGGGGAGCTTCAAGAGGGGGTGGGACAGATTCAAGGGGAAAGTTCATACCGTGAGGGGGCGGGGCAGAGGGCAAAGATAGTGGGGGGGCAGCTGCAGTCTAATGGACTGAAGTGCTGCACACTCGAGCAGACTAGATAGACCATAAGGCCTGTATCTGCTGCCAATTTCGTATATTCGTATGATGGCTACTATGGAGCACTGGCTGGATAGCTATCTGGCACACAGTGAATGACTTATTGTTGAGGGGATGGAGGAGACTTGTGTTATACTTGTGGCTCTTAGGGTTGGGGAAGGGGGATTGAAACTTAGAATTTGACAGTAGATAAGGACTACTTGGCCCACCTAGTCTGCCCATGTTCCCTAACTACTGTCACACCGTAGACCCTACTTGATCTCCAGCTTAACCCCCGCCCTTCTAAGGTATAATTGATGTAATTGAGCAAGGGAAAGGTCAGAGGACTTTCACTATGTGTTGCCCACTGGGGCCAGTATTGGATACCGAATCTGAATCTCTGGTTCTGGTTTCTGAGGGCTTATCAAAACTGGACTTAGACTCTGAACTGGAAATTCCTAAAATCCATTTTATGCACAACAGAATAGTATCTGTACATTCCAAGCATCCCTAATTTATAATATTAACATTTTGTCTATGGAATGCAGTTATGAGTTTGAAAAAAAAGACATTTGGACCACAGCATGAAATTTGTTTTTTGACAAAATGTATTTTGACCAGAGAATGAAGATAGCAGGCTGACATCCTGCATTTTGTCCACAGAATGAAGTTAGGAAATTGATAAAACATGTTTTGTCCACAAAATGAATTAAGTAATTGACAAAAGTCATTTTGTCCACAGAATGAAGTTAGCAGTCTGACACAATGCATTTTGGCAACAAAATGCAGTTAGCAGTCGGACAAAAGAATAAATTAACTTCATACTTACTGTTGTTTCCTTTTCTGTTATCTCTAACATTGTCAATGGGTATTCATAACAATTGAGTATAGTGCATCCCTACCAGGGGAAATGGCACAGTCCAACCTTTAGAATGTTGGGTATATGAAGATTCCATGCAACCACAGTTCCCTAGCTATAACTTACTATGCAGTGCATTATAGCTTCACATGTTCATGTATCCTAAATCACTATTACATATTCGCCTATACACTAAATAAAATACTATCTTACCTTCCTAGCAGGCATTCGAAGAAGGAATTGTTCTCAATGGACTCCAGGTCTGGATTATTTGATCCTTTTGCAGGGATAACCTTCAAAAGGTAATAGGTCTCATACAGTCACAGACCTGTGAACTGAAGCTAACACAAAATGAGACAGGTTCTCTGGTTTCTTTTTACTGAGTGCAGCGAATTACCTGCAACAGGAAAAAAGCCTTAGGACTAACAAAACCTGTTAACTTGTGGTCGCAGACTAATTGAGGAAAACCATATGCTGTAATTATATCAGAGTACAGTGCAGCAGAACAGAGAGAGAGAGAGAGAGAGAGAGAGTCCAAGCAGGGGATTTTAACGAGCCAAATCTCTCTTCCAACATATTGGATAAGATTCTCCCACAGGAGCAGGCTCCTGGGCGGGCCCCATTAACAATGTCGGAACTAACAGAAAAGGAAATGATGGTAAGTATAACGTTAATTTCTTCTTTCTGTAGCACTCCACATTGTCAATGGGTAATCATAACAATTGGGTTCTAAGAAGCAGTACCCAGAGAAAAAAACGGGAGGAGGAGAATATTATCCCATACACCTGAAAATATCAGAAAATAACTGTGAACTGCTGCCTGCAACACTCTGTGACCAAAGGTGTGTTTACAGAAAAACTCTGACAACCAATTTGTAATGCTTATGAAACTGTGGAGAGAAAGCCACATAGCTGGCTTGCATAGCTCTAAAAATGAGGCGTTGCCGCTGTCCACCGAGAAAGTTGCCCTCGCCGCGGTGGAGTAAGCTTTGAAGAGAGCCAGAGGCTTATCTTTTTTTTTTTTTGAATGACATAGGCATTAGCAACGCAGGCCCATACCCATCTAGCTGGGGTAGCCTAGAGGCTCGACACAGCTTAGCTGCTCCGAGGGAAATAGACCATTTGAGTTACAACACTCAGCCACTTATTAAGGTAGCACTTAACTGCTAGATACAATCCAGCTTGTGCAATTCCTTCTCTTGGGGTGAGAAGGTTGCGTACAAAGGGGTGGAAGGCATGCTTTCTCGTTCACAAGAAATGTCATGAGCACTTCTGAGACAAAAGACGTAACCGTCCTAAGTACTACTTGTCTTTATGCATAAGAAGGTAAATCTCATGAGACAAAGCCTGGAGTTCACCCACTCTCCTGGCTGAACACCTGGCCACTAGGAAAAAACAGACCTTGTAAAACAACACATCCAGCAAAATGGATGTGAATGTTCACAGAACTTCTTTAAGAAAAGAATTCAGGGCAATTGATTCCCCAGAGAATGAGCTAGGACACCAGGCGTGTCCTAGCAGCACCTATCGACCTTAGGCCAAAAATCCCAGTATGCTGCGAAGCAAAACCCAGTCTGATTGTGGGCTCAATGTCAATCTCTTCATCACGCCTTCTTGTAGAGAACCAAAAAAAGTGCAGAATAGTGGCTGGTGAAGGATAACCTTCCCTCCTGGCCCATGGTTAAAAAGGGAACGTAGTCCTTTCTTGTATATGAGCTTTTGACGCAGAGAATGTTTGGTATCCAGCAAGGTGTCAAGAAGTTCGTCCAGAAAACCTATATTTATCCATTCATTTCCTATGTAAAAAGGGGGTCCTCCGAATTTCAGGAGCCAAGCTGCAAACTGCCTTATTCCTGGCTTTTTAAGGGAGAGGGGAAGTGAAAGAGACCTTGACAGTAGGGCTCTACACCAGAGTACGGAAGGGTGTTGTTGAGCAAGATTCGACAAGTCCTAGAACCACAGTCTTCTCAGCCACTCTGCAGTTAATAACAGGTGGCTCTTTAGAGCGTCCTTTATATCATTTATATATTTTTTTTAACTTATTTATTTATTAAATTTTGGTAACCGGGTAGGCCCACTGGGTCCCGGACGTCCCTTTTTCAGGGGCGACCCGGAGTTAGTTACATAGAGTTGAGCAGATACAAACAGATAATGCAGGGGTAGGACATAGCATACAGGAAGTTCATTGACAGTATACGTATTTCATAACAGAAGATGATAACATGGGGTATACCAGCAGTGAGTCCTGCTAGGCTTATTCCAATAGATTGAGAAGTATAGACATATAGTACACATAGTACAGTAGGCGAAATAGGCATTATAAGCAAGCAGAGCAACTAACTATGCAGCTGCTACCGTTTAGGACATAATCAGTACAGAGTAGAACATAAGGTAAGGTTAGCATATGAGAGGTTGTAGAAGTGCAGGGAGGTAGTACTGCATCGTATACAAGCAATTCGGTATAGGAAGTTGGGAGGGGATTACATTGGTAGAGACCTGTTTCATAGACAAACTCAGCTGTGGCAGCTTTCTGTTGGCTAGGGCAATGTAGATTGTGTTGTAGCCTGACTATAGGGGGCGGGTTTAGCTATTCTTCAGGACAGGAGCAGGAGCAGGAACTGAGGTTTAGGAGGTGAACATGTAATCCCATCTGAAAAGTCGCTAGGGAGGGGGGTTCCTTAAAGGAGAATTGGTGGAGTAAGCATACTCTCTGCTGAAGATCCACTCTTAAGGCAGAGCAAACACTGCCCCCGACTGTGAAGAAAGAAGAAGACTGAGAACCTTTTCAGATCTGAGAATAGTGGCTGGATGTGAACAGCAACCTGATGTCGACCAAAGAGTTGTACAGATTCAACCGCCACCCCACGGGATGAACATTTTTGTGGCATTGGCTGTCTGCCTGAAGATTCAGTACTCCTGTCATGAGAACTGTCAACAGGTCAGCAACCTCTCAAAAATTTCCTGTGCCTACATAGACTAGTAGAATGTATGCCTATGCTTAGCAGCATGGTTGAGACCTAGGGGAGGCTAGGTGGACCTTCTCCATCTCCTGTAGATGCTGAGCCTAGACTGACCCTGTTCCCTGAGTGGGAGGCTGGTTTCTGCCTGCCCCCAACCATGAAGCTGAAATCTGTTGTGATAATTAACTCTGGGAAACTTACTTGAATTCTACAGAGATCCTGTACATATACTCACCAACTCAGAGAGTGAGGAACCTGAGGGGGTGGGGACAGACTGCTAAGCCTCCAATAAGGAATCATAGGCTGACAGAAAAAAAAACAGTTGAATAGGCCCTCATCTAGAGGTGAACCCATAGGACTGGGAATTGTTGCCTATCCTGAGAACTAAAAGACATCAGACCTAGGACAGTTGCCGAGGACCGCATCCTGAAACAGTGGACATTGACAAAAGTCACCTTCCGGAAGGCGAACGTGCCTTGATTTGTGATGAAAAGCCACCCCAGACCGTACAAGGTCTGAGACGGCTTGGGGGAGCTCTGCTCCTGGTCACCCTTAGCCATGCGACTCTAGTAGACCCACAGTGCAGAGGAATGACCTCTTGCTAGAGACAATGTTGTTGCATGAATAATCAGTTCATTCAGACAGGACAGACAACAAGCCATCAGGACTATCAACACCTTTGAGGAACTCGGTGGGGTTGATGCTCAGACGAAAGTAGGTGCCCTGCTTGGATGTTGGTCCAATATCAAAACCTGAGGGACTGTCAGTAGGACTGAGGAATATGATGGTAGACATTCGACAGATGCAATGGGGCTTAACAAAAACCTTGCCTGAGCAACCCGGCGAGACCACTGGGGCTCCATCCTGCAAAGATTTTGGAGCACACTTGTTCAGGTGCTTGAAGATGAAGGGCCTGGCAAAAGCCCCACTTCCTGGGGACTATAAAATGAAACCATATGACCCATGACCCTGTTTGATTTAGCAGGACCTGTACTATGGTCCTGAGGAAAAATTGGGTCAGGAACTCTGAGTACTTCTGGTTTTTTCACCTCAGGAAGAACTGGGATGGAGAATATCCCTTAAAAGGCATCTGACATTGTTCTGGCTCATCTTGAGGAAAAAAACTCCTCAAGAGTGTAGTGGGCCCATGTGCTGTCTAGTAAGGGCACCAGGTTTGGTAATGGGCCTTCTGCATGGTGTCTCCACTGCTCCTCTGACACTGTAACCTTGTTACCTGAGTTGGTTCCTCCATTCTGTGAAGCCAATTATGGGAGGAATGAACCCTCCCCCATAACCGTCTGCTCTGGACGTTACCTTGGGTTATGGTAGACTTGCGCTCTTTTTTGACACTGAAGAAAGCCAAAATCTTTTTTTTTTTTGGGTAATGTTTTTGTTTTTGTTTGGGGAATCAAACCATAAGCCTCCATCAAGAAGAAGTTATGTAACTTAGCTTACGAAGCTTGACCAGACCACTGACCAAGTTGCATGGTCCTCATGGCTGAATACCATAGGTGGGCCAAGCAGTCTGACATGAAAATCCTCCAGTGATATCCACATGGAGGGTGGGTCCATGGCCCTGAATTGCAGATAAGGTTCGCACCTTCAGACTGGTGAAATGAAACTGGCCATGGTAGTGACCTTATTTTGAAGGCTCTGGTTAATAAAAGCAGCATAAAAAATGTACAACTGTTGTGTGCTGATAGAGGCAGAAACTTCTCCTACATGTGGTGACCACCACTTTGACATGACTGATATGGCCAGAGCCTTCTATAGGCAGGGTGGTGTTCTTCAGCTATACAGACTGCCTTGTCTATCAGTGGAGGAGCTTCCCACCAGGAGACCTTTACTCAATAAAGGAGGAACCACGACATGGTTGGGAAGATTTTTTTTTCCACACCTGCCTTGTGTTGGTCAACAACTTTGGTCACATATTATCTGAAAAGATGCAGACAGAGTTGGATTGACATCCGCTGTCTCCACAGATTCTACCTTCTGAGCTATAAGGGACTACATTCCTCAGCTATCCAAAAAACAAGGGCTTATTTATTTATTTTTTTAAATTAAGTTAAGGTCAGGAGCTTCCCCAAGATCCCTGTAATCATCCTCCAAGCCTTGAAAAGGCCAGGTCAGGGTCTTCCTGCACATCTGTCATCACAGCCTCATCTAGCTGCAGCGCACCTGGATGTGCCTGAATGGGCCCCTCCCCCTGACCTGAGGGGCCCAATTGGGGTCAAGTGCATTTGCAGGGGTGTCCTGCAGGACACCAGGGCTCAAGCTCACTCAGGAGCCACAAAATAATTTCTTTGCAATTCTGCTGCCACTGCTAAAAACAACCAAGTGCTCTCCCTCCCCCAGGCCAGAGAACCAGCTGGGGGTGCGGAGCAACATAATGAGGACAGAAGGAACCCATAGGGGAGTGCCTCATCACCCTTGCAGGTCTTACATTAAACAATAGTCTTACATTGAATAATGGTTTCCGATACATCGTGGTGGAAAGAAGAAATAATTATGCAAAATAAATAGTTATGAGGTAGAAAATGTATTTAGTTTTTGTTAACTGGGTAGGTACACTAGACAGCATAGCTGCCTATTTGCAGGTGCGACCCAGGAGATTACAACAAAGGGTATGTAGACAATTGTAGATACAAGAAAACATCATGGGAACAAGTAGAAGTCAGACATAGTACACTTACACAAAATTTTCAGCAATGACAGTACATATAAATATGTACTATATTTGTAAATATGTAAATTTTTTTTTTATTTATTTATTTATTTGTTCTAGGATTACAAATACCTTTGAGCCAAGGCTCTTTTACAAAGGTTCCACGTCATTGGTACAATTGAGACAATCATAAGCAAAGATAACAGTTTATAAAATTAAGAAAAACCAAAAAAACAACATAGTCTTTTAGATGAAAAAGAACAATAAGGTGAAACTTTGGGAAGGGAAAGGAAAGGAGGAGGGTGAAATCAGGAGACTAAGTGGATGGGAGAGAAGGGAGGTAGGTTGGGGGACAGAGAGAGAGAGGCGGAGGCGGGTAAGAATAGAGGTAGTGCAGCCAGGTGGCATTTGTCATGGGCCAGCAGGGAGGTGAAGATAGGAAGGGGGTGCTGGCAAAGTGCAGGAGTAGATGTGGGTCAAGGGCATCTTCAGCTATGGAACCAAAGATATGTTTAGCCACAACAGTCACAGAGGTTGGAGGCAGTCAGTGTTAGGCGGAGACGAGTCTTAAAAGTGCTGAGCGATAGTGAAGATGAGATGTTGCTAGGAGACCGTTGAGCACTGTGGCCTGGTAAGCAAGGATCTTTGGCCTTGTGTTGTGCGGCAATCGCGGACTTGCAGAAGCTGAGGTTTTGATCCCTGGTATGTCGGTGTGGATTCTCGGTTGTATGAGGGCACAGACTCCAGGGGGGGCAAGGCCCAGCAAGATTTTCTTAGTAGTAATACAAGTTTGGTGTTTTATTCGATTGGCAAGATTCAACCATCCAGTTTGAGAATAGAGGTCACAGGTGTGAGTTAGGCGTTGGGAGCCAGTGACAAGTCGACAGGCCTTGTTGAGGGCAGTGGATACACGTTTGAGTGCGGTGGTTGTAGCAGCGCCGTAAATGATAATGCCATAATCAATGATGGATATGATGGAGCTCTGGACAGCGGCAGTGAGGGCTTCAGGTGTCAGGTGTTTCCTATGACAGAATAGCAGGCCTAGCCAGGAGTTAGCGGCTTTGGCGACATGGTCAATGTGGGCAGTGTAGGAGGTGAGGTCAGGGTGATCCCGAGGTATTTAAAGTTTTGACCTGTTCCAGTGCGGCACCTTGTCTGGTGATAACGGAGAGTTGGAAGTGCTTATGTTTATTATGGGAGCTGCTGAAGATCATGGCCTTTGTTTTTTTTTGATTAAGGATGAGTTTGTGCTTTGTGAGCCAATTCTCAACTGAGGAGAAGCCGAGTTGGAGATTTTCTTGCAATTTCTTTGGGTCCTGGTGTGTGGCAAGAATTACTGCATAATCGGCATACAGGGTGATATGTTCAGTGCAGGAGTCCGGTAGGGTGTTAAGGAACAGGCTGAAGAGTAGGGGGCCCAGTATTGAACCCTGGGAACTCCAGAGAGACAGGTCTGGAATCAGAGTGCACATCTCCAATTTTACACGCTGTGCGGTTTCAAGATAGCTTTTGAACCAAGAGATTGAATCATTGAGAGACCAGCATTTTTTAGTTGGCTCAGCAGGAGGGAGTGGTGGACAGTATCGAGGCTTTGGTCAGGTAGATGAAAATAGCACCAGTAAGTTGTCCATTGTCAAGGGAGCTGTGAATGGAGCTGGTGAATTCGAGTAAGGCAGAGGATGTACTATGACCTTTCTAAAGCCATGTTGCTGTTTACAGAGAATATTATAATTGTCCAGATGCTCGGTAAGTTGGTCCGCTGCTATAATGCTCCAGTGCCTTCGATAGGGGAGGCAGAATGGAGATGGGCGGAAGTTCACATGGTCAGCCTTATCACCACTTTTGTGAATGGGGTAACAGTGGCCATTTTCCATTTGTCTGGGAATTGGCTAGAGGAAGAGAGATTAAAGATCTTGGTGAGGGCCCAAGTACCGCGTCAGCGTTAGGGCCATAGCTTGAGGTCAAGTGTGTCATTGCTTGTTCTAGATTTGCTGATGGCTTTGGCAATGTAGTTTCGGACTTGATGTTTCTTTAGTGCTT
Organism: Neoceratodus forsteri; assembly: GCA_016271365.2. Classification (NCBI taxonomy): domain Eukaryota; kingdom Metazoa; phylum Chordata; order Ceratodontiformes; family Ceratodontidae; genus Neoceratodus; species Neoceratodus forsteri. The sequence goes on along the minus strand of CM057458.1, from coordinate 647,978,711 downwards.
TAAAGTAGAAAGGTGGGTGACAGGCGTGGGTGGAGGAGTTGGGGGTGGGAGTTGACCGTCTTGGAAGAAGTCGGAGGAGAACACTGCTAGGTCAGTAAGCGATGTTAAAAGTGTTACTAATAGTTTTAGAGTCGAGTGTAGTGTGCCCATTTATGTTGAATATGTTCGAGATTTTGACTGCTTCCAGTGACATCTTTAATGTTTTCCAGAAATCTCTCCCATTTCCCAGGAGTTAGTGAGGGCATTTTATAGTAGTCAGATTTCTGTTGCAGAATGGATTTGGTGCAGTAGTACCGTGCCGGTTTAATATTCTGGATGTCGAGTTGCTTACCGGAGTTTCTAGCCAGTTCCAGAGGTGGTCCTGGATTTAAGTTTTTTTAGGAGGTCTCCTGACAGCCAAGGGTTACTGAGCGATTTAACTTTACGCTTTTTGAGGGGGGAAAATTTATTACAGGCTTCATTGAAAATGTGAATAAATTGTTCCAGTGCAGTATTAGTATCTGTTGCCTTGAAGATGGGTGACCAGTCCTGCAGACTGAGGTGTGATTTGAGGTGGGGTAGCTGACCACGGGGTAGGACTCTGCTGGTGATGATTTTTGGAGGGGGCTTATAGAATTTGTTTGACCAGGTACAGCTGATGGGAGAGTGGTCACTGAGTGAGTCAGGGAGGACTGAGGTTTTCGTGATCCGAGAGGGGTGGTTGGTTAGGATCCAGTAGAGTAGGGTGCAGGTCCCAGTTCTGTAGTTCTTTCTGGTTGCATTGTCAACCATTTGAGTCAGGTTAGCTGATATAGCAGGTCATAATGACCCATATTCAGCTGAGAGCCAATTAATGTTAAAGTCACCAAGAAGGATGATTTCGGAGTCCGATGGGTGGGATTTGACAAAGTCAAGGACAGCGGTTAGACCAGGTCCCTTTTCTTTAGGAGGTATGTAAACAGCGACAACTGTTAGTGCCTTATTGTGGGTGCCTAATAGAAGTCTGATGGGAAGAATCTGAGCAGGTGTTGCTGGAAGATTGGAATCAATGGGGTGTCCTCGGAAAGTGCCTTTCACATATAAGGCACACCCTCCACCTCTTTTGGACTTACGATCAACTCGGAAGACATTGTAGCCAGGAAGAGTGATTGCCTGGTCAGGAATCTTTGGGATGAGCCAAGTTTCAACTACTGACAGAATATCCGGGTTGTGTTGGGTGGTAAAAGCTTGCAGTGCATCAAGCTTCGGAAGTAAACTGCAGATGTTCAGGCACATGATTGAAAGAGTGCCTGCTGGTTTGTTTTGGTTGGAGGTGTTTGGTCCAGGGTTAGGGTGAGCAGTCCCTGATAGCAGCAGGAGGAGGAGCACAAGTATCAGGGTGCATAGGCAGAGTTCAGTCAGAGAGAGGTTGCATTTCTATTTTGAACAGTAGTATGCCAGGTGGTAATGTCGAAAATGCAACATTGGAATAGTTGTATACAATGCTGCTAAATGTTTAAATGTTTGTAAATATGTAATAATATGATAGTAAAATAAAAATTAGCCCCCAATTTTTTTTTTTGTATAAGCTAAAAATGTCCACAGCGTGTCTTACACGACTTGTTCAGAGACACACATCATGCAAGTGGAGGTTGTGAAAATCAAACTCAGGACTGCTGAATGTATAAATCGTGCTGCCATATATTGAAAACACACATAGAGAAAAACCCAGGTTAAACTATATTTAAAGAGCTGTTATCTGCTTGCTACTGCTGTCAGAAATCTGCCTGCAGTTGTAGATAACTGAACATTATAAAGTGGCTTATGCTGCTGCGAGAGTTCTAAATGACATCATAGGCTTGAGCAGCTCTGTCAGCTCTCTACCCATGACAGCTCTAAAAAATAACTATTAGCCGTGTTGCCTTATTGGGCTAAATCTCACAGAAACACCAAAAAAGCACTAAAATGTATCAAAATCGCACATTAACTGTAAAACAATAAGAAACATAAAACCTGAAGCTTAAGGGGGGAGGGGAACCGACACTAGAGCCAAGGGACCCCCCAGAGACCCTACACTCCTGCAAAATAAAGTTGTGCCTACCTGTGGCACTTTGACTTATTGTTACATTTATTTTAAATCGGAAACCATTAAACTACCCTATTAAGTCATTAAAACATGCTCCCAATCCACACAGGGAAAGTAAGAATGCAGGTTATTCAATTTGAAAGTCGCAGTTGAACAGGCATGATTTTAATTTAGGGGTGCCCCCTGAAAATAGGGAGCCCCAACCTGCTATGCAGAATTGCATCCCCAAAGAAATCTTGAAGTCTTGAATCTTGAGCTCTTGAGAGAAGATAAAAGTAGCTCTGTCCCCTATGAAAAGCACAGTTAAACTGGGAACTGCAGTTGCATGGAATCCTTATATGCCCAAAATTCTTAAGACTGGACTGTGCCATTTCCCTGGTAGGGGTGCACTATACCCAGTTGTTATGATTACCCATTGACAATGTGGAGCGCTACAGAAATGCATTTTGGCCACAAAATATAGTTAGCAGTCTGACAAATTAAGTTTACTCTCTGAGGAAGTGCATGTTGTCAACAAAATTACATTAGGAGTTTGACAAAATACATTTTTGTCCACGGGCTGAATTAAGGAGCTAACCAAATGCAGTGTGTTACAAACTGATGTTACAGTACAAGTCTGACAAAATGTGCTGTATTTCATCCACAGAATGAGTTGGCAATTTTACAAAACCATTTGTCTACACCGTGAAGTTAGCAGTCTGACAAAAATGCTTGTTGTCCACACTTCACATTATGAAATTAACTATCTGCCAAAATGCATTTTGTCCACAAAATGAATTAAATCAGCAGTGCAACGAAACTCAGCAAAACAATTTACCCTACCTTTTTTTCATTATAAAATATTCCATGCATCTTCCAGTTTTATTTGGTGGTACAGTTTTCTAAATGCACCCAAATTTGAGTATTTAATAAATGTTTTAATTGTTTTTTTCTCTCAAGAAAAAAAGATGGCTGCCACACTTTTCATAGAAATTTCGTTGTAGACCTGGCAAGGGTTAGGATCAAAAAAATAAAAAAGGCTCATGGTGCACAGTATAGCTGGTACCTGAAGAGGTACATTTGACAAGTATGTTAATATTTTTCTTAATTATAGTTGAAATCAGCTTTTTTTGGAAAAATATTTTTCATTGCACTGCTGCTTTAAGGCACTGATAAAAGCATTTTGTACACAGAATAACGGAGTTTAACAAAATGCATGTCATCCAGAATATTTCCCCCACAACCACCATAAACCCCAGTATCTGCCCCCTTACTACACCACACCAAAGTATTCAGTTCCACAACCCACAACCACCCATAGCCAGTTAATACATCCGCTGTTACTGTAGTTATACTTTTAATCAATTTTGAACTATAGTTGAGGTGTTGTATCCCCGCCACTGCTGTGTGGCGGCCCCACCCTTTGCTTCTCTGCCTTATGTAGTGTGAAGCTGTCATATGACCAAGTTCCCACTTTCCTATTAGCAGCCTATGGTGGAACTCCAGTAGGTGGCATCTGCATGCTGTTTATTAGGTTTAAGATTTCATAAGGTATAACTCTAGATAGGGAGGCTTACTGCAGGGAATTCTTCATCTAATCCCTGTTGGGCTTTAAATAATTCTGAGTTTTCTCTGCATTAGTAAAATTAGCTACAGTAAAATTTAATAAGGCATAAGAGAAATCAGATAAGGGTCATTTTTGAATTAAACTCAGCTATATTATAATCTTATTTTGCTATTTGCTGTTTTAAATCATAATATGCATTTATGAACTTAACAAAGAGGTTTACCACACCCTGTCCGTGACCTTATTAAATCTAAACACCTGAATAGTTTGGTAGTTCAGAAAAACAGAGCGACACCATAATATTATACCCTTACTCTTCTTTGTCCTAATTCTTAGGTACAAAATGGCATACCATGGAGTTGCTTTAGCTTTTCTTTATATTCTTTCATTTTCACTAATGGACACTGCCATAGCACACTGTCTAGAGTACCCTCAAGCCTGCCCCGCATTCCACCCCATCAGTACTCACTACCTTGAGACTACATTACCCCTAACATCCTTCATCTTTTGTGCAAAAAGGATGCATTTTATCTAGGGTTCTGCACACGGAGTTTCCAACACTCCTTAAGTATGACTGTTCGTGGCCCTGCTGGACTTCCCTCGTTAAAGTTAGCTGTATTCTTTTAGCTGCTCCAACTCCTTACTCACACAGGTGATATCAAATCTAACCCAATACAGCCGGACCGCCGGAGCAGCGGTTGGATTTCCGCTTAGAGCACAGTGACCGGGTTCGAGGCGAGCCGGGGAAGCTGGAAGGCCAGCCAGGGGAGAGGGCTTGAGGCGTCAGGGACTGCTGCGTCCTCTCGAGGGAGGGAACCAGAGCTCGGCTCTTGTCTGACCTCGGGTGGAGACCCGGTATAACAGAACCGATGTCTAATCAGGGGCGATGTTAGACGCCGCGCTTAGCGCCTTTGATGTCAGGGGACACGTACATCATGAGAACATCGATAACACCTCGCGGCCTCCTGGTAGACGGAGCACCAGGCCCCGACCCTCAATGCCCCTACCTGCCCAGGGACAGCATCCTGATGAAAGATAGATGTCTCGGGGTGCATGGGCCCCCACCCCGTACCCCGCCTGGGGGGATAACCACGGTTCCATGGGGGATGGACTGCACTGGCCACCAGGTAGGTGAGCGAGGGCTGAAAAGGCCGTAAAGTGTCTCCCGAAGAGAAGGGGGTCGCGAGGAGGAGAGGAGTAAAAAAAAAAAAAACTAACCCAAGACCTTCTGGTCCAGCTTTCACACCTGCAGGATCATCACCACATATCGGACATAATCTGAAAGGCATCAATATCGCACACTTAAATGCTCAAAGTCACTGCCCAGAAACAGCTGAGATCCAGTTTTGGACTGATCAGCATAATCCCAATATTCTTGGTATAACAGAGTCTTGGTTAAAGCCTTGCATACTCCAATATGAGGTGAACTTCCAAGGTTATTCGAGCTTCAGGAAGGACTGAGTAGGAAAAAAGGGTGGTGGTGTTCTCATTTATGTGAAATTTTGCCTATCTGCCTCTGAAATCACTTCACCAGCTGAAAATCGTCCATCAGAAGAATCTTTGTTTATATCCCTAACACTTGGAAATGTAAAAAAATGTATTACTGGTTGTATCCATCTCCTCCCCAAAGATGCCACCAATATATTGCCCTCCCTGATGTCCTTATCTGATTTTCCCTCACATGATATGGTGCTCTGTGGTGATTTTAATAATGATTGGCTTTCCCCTAATAAAATAAGGTCCGGGCAATTTTATCTGACAATAACCTCGCAGAACCTATTGTCGACCCCACTCAACCACAGAAGACTGGTTCATCAACACTCATAGACTGGATAGTGTCAAATTGCCCCCACAGGATAAAGTCTGCTGGAGTGCTCCCAGAAAGCATCAGCGATCACTCCCCTGTCTACTGTGTACGGCGAAATCATTTCATAGCAACTCTCCCAAAATCATGGAGTCAACAAATATGACTCACTTTAACATAAATGAGTTTTTGTCTTCAGTTTACAATACTGACTGGGGCCCACTTACCACTCTGCCCATGAAGGATCAGACCCATGACTATTTCATCACTACATTTACCATCATTATCATCAGGCACGCCCCCCTAACCAAGCGTAGGTCAAAAGGCAGCAACGCCCCTTGGCTTTCCACTGAATTAAGGGCCCTCATGAAGAGTCAGGATGCTGCCTGGAAATCATTCAAAATTAGTCATCTTCACTCTGACTTGTTAGTTTATCGTCGGTTGAGAAACTCCTGTAAAACCAAACTACAAGCAGCCAAAAGAGCCTACTATCATATACTACAAACAGAAAATCTTAGTAACCCTAAAGAATTCTGGAAACAGAATAACTCTTTAATTAACGGGAAATCAGTGCAGTGTCCTAGTTCTAGTCTGTCTAATGGCAACCTTCTACAAGACAATCCTTCCATCACTGAGGATACAAATACATTTTTCACTGACCTAGACAGATACACTTCGCATCTTTCGCCCACATCTGGTTTTACTATCCCCACACATCCTCATGCTTGTCTAGGCTTGAGCCCTGTTTTCCACTTAAAAACTACAACCAAAAAGGAAGTCCTCGGGCTACTATTAAAGCTTAAAGTTGAGGGTTCCCTTGGCCATGATACCACTGAGCCCAAATTCCTCAAATAAGGGGCACTAGCACTTGCTGCACCAATCAGAAATCTAATAAACAGATCATTCCTATCCAGATCTGTTCCAAGCAAATGGAAAGCTGCTGTGATGGTCTCCCTCCATAAGAGTGGATCCCATGCAGTTAAAAACTACAGACCTATTTTCAGTTTTCTGCCCCCTGGGTAAAATACAAGAGAGAATACTTTATAACCGATTACAGTCTTATTTGGAGTCTCATCACCTACTCACCGGCTGGTAGCATGGCTTTAGAAAAAAGTATAGTACGACTACGGCCCTTGTAAAAGTGTCAGCAGACATTCTCAATGCAAGTGACAAAGGCCTAATTACAGGAGCAGTATTTGTTGACTTAAGACCTTTGACTTTGTAAACCACAACCTCCATCTGCGACAACTTAACCTACTGGGTCTGGACTGCTTAGCAATAACTTGGCTCAGGAGTTGTCCCGTCAGGAGATCCCATCGGGAGATCCCGAAGGGTTAAGTGGTCCAGTTCGCTATCTTCTCTCAGGCCCATAACACATGGTGTACCACAGGGATCAATCCTCGGTCCATTACTTTTGTCGCTCTTCATCAATGATCTTCCCAATTTCTGCGGTGATGCATCTGTGCAACTCTACACAGACAATGCCATCCTATTCCACTCCTCAAATGACAAGGGTTGGCTTAATCAAAACCAGAATTTGGATTTCAACTTGCTCGCATCTTGGTTCTCAGATAACCATCTAATGCTTAACACTCAAAAACAAAGCCATGTTTTTTATAATCCTTTGCCTAAAACAGCTAAAATATGTTCACAATACCCTCTCAGTATCTGCTGTCCAGCAAGGGATTCCATAGAAGTAGTCCAAACCTTTAAATACTTAGGACTGAACCTGAACTCAGCCTTCTCCTTTGAGTTACACGTCTCCTTGCTAACCAAAACTATCAACCAGAAATTAGGTCTGTTATACGCTGTTCGCCCCCTTTTATCCTCTACCTCCTGCAGGAAAATTGCTTCCACATCCCTCCTTCCTATAGTCTACTATGGAGCCCCACTACTTCACTCTGCCCAACCCTCATCAGTTGCCAGGCTCCAACAACTTTATCATAGAATTGGGGGCTTTGCCTTGGGGCCAATACTAGGAAACACCACTGTGACATTCTGATTGCCCTGCATTGGCCAGATTATGATGCAAGGCTTCAGTACTTCACATTCTGCTTTGTTTATAAGATAGTGAATACTTTCAATCCGCCTCATCTAAGGGATATTGTCTACCACAAAGCAGTAGTGCGTCCACTCAGGTCATCCACTCTTCCCTTTCTAGGAACCCTTAATCCGCACCGTCTAGCTGGTAGGCAGTTATTTGCCTACTCTGCTACCAAGGCCTGGAATGTGTTACCGCCTCATCTCCTCGCATCCCCCCTTCCTTTCACTATTCAAAAAAGCACTAGCTGCACACTTGCTCGAACCTCGATCCTGCATTTGCTTTTGCTATTCCCTTTTGACTCTTACCCTATTTACTATCTACGTAACTGTCTCAGGTTTATCTTTCCCCTAGCCTGTTCTGCATTTGCTTTTGTTAAATCCTGTTGACTCTTATCCTATTCACTCTCTACGCAACTGTCTCAGGTGTATTTACCCCTAGCTTGCTCTCGTTCACTCTATTTATGTACACACAAATCCCACTTTTGGTACATAGTATTCTGACTATATCCAAGTGTATCCTACTTCATTAACTTTTGTACAATTGTATATATCTCTGTAAATTGTGTATACAGCTCTGAAAATATTGTAATTGATATGGTATATTGTATTGGTTAACTCTGTGATGTACTACTTTGTTTTGTCTCCCAGGTCGCCCTTGAAAAAGTGACTGCATGGTCTCAGTGGGCTTACCCGGTTACCAAAATTCAAATAAATAAATAAGTATCTTTCCCATAACTACCCTATTCCAATAACAGTTCCACAGCTACCCAATAGCCTATACCACACCCCAGTATCTGCCCTGTAACTACTGTACCTCTGCGTCTGCTTTGAAACTACCCCACACCCCAGTATCAACCCTACATCTGCCCCTCACCCCTGTATCTACCACTTGACTGACCTACCCCTCAGTATCTGCGCAAAAATTATCCCACACACCATTTCCAGCCCAACAGCCACCACCATAACTCCAGTATCTGATCCGACAACCATCCTACACTCCAGAATCTGCCCCACAACTAACACACACACCATACTTATCTGCTCCACAACTACCACACATCCCAGTATCCATCCTCCAACTTCCCTTCACCACTGCATCTGCCACACAACTGCCACATACTCCAGTATCTACCCCTTAACTCACCCACACCTCAGTACTTGCCCAATAACTACCTCATGCACCCATATCTGCCCCACAACCAGTACTACACCTCAGTATTTATCCTACAACTAACAACACCTCGGTATTTTCTCATAGCCGTGCACCCACCCCATGCCAGTATCTGTCTCAACCATCCCCAGATTCTGCCCTAGCAACAATCCCTCATTCCTGTATTTGCCCACAACCACCCTACTCCTCAGTATCTGCCCCGCAACTACCTCATATCCCATTATTTGCCCCATAACTAATCCTCTGTCCAGTATAGAAACATATAAGTTGACGGCAGATAAGGACCACAAGACCCATCCCATCTGCCCATTTCTTTTTCTACCTCATGAATGTACCATCGGCCTTTGCTCTGTCAATGGCCTATCTATTCATGCTCATCTGTATTGCTCCCTTATGCCTATCCCATGCCTGTTTGAAGCACTGCACTGTATTCATATCCACCACTTACTGAGGTAGGCAGTTCCATGCATCCACCACCATTTCTGTGAAAAAAAAACTTCCTCACAGTACCCTTAATCGGCCTCCCTCTAATCTCATGCTGTGTCCTCTTGTCCTGCTATTTTTCTTATATTGAAACATATTGGACTCTTTCACCTTGTTAATGCCCTTAAGTTGTTTGAATGTTTCAATCATATCACCTCTCTCCCTCCTTTGCTCTAGGGTATACATATTGAGCTCCATTAATCTGTCCTCATAAGTTTTCTGATGCAGTCCTTGCACCATTTTGGTTGCCCTTCTCTGGACTGCCTCAGTTTGGTTAATGTCCTTGTGAAGGTGTGGCCTCCAGTACTGCACGCAGTACTCCAGATGGGGCCCTAACCAGTGTCTTGTAAAGAGGGATTGTTGCTTCCCTCTCCTGGCTTATGATACCCCTACTAATACACTCCAACATCCCTCTAGCCTTACCTACTGCTTTAGTGGTCTGCTTGGATGATTTCAGGTCATCGGTGATGATGACGCCCAAGTCTCTTTCTTCTCTTGTGACTGCCAGCAACTCCCCTCTCAGCCTATAGGTGGCTTCGGGGTTTCTCTTCCCTATGAGAATGATCTTGCACTTCTTGGCGTTAATCCCCACTTGCCACTCTTCCGACCATTTTACTAGTTTATCCAGCTCTCTTCTCATTTTGCCCACTCCATCCAGATCATCTACTCTGTTGCAGATCTTGGTGTCATCTGCAAACAGACAAACCTTACCCTCCAGTCCATCTGCAATAGAAACATAGAAACATAGAAGTTGACGGCAGATAAGAACCGTAAGGCCCATCCAGTCTGCCCATTTCTTTTTCTACCTTCTGTAACCCCCCTGCAAATGGGGGTTCCCAAAAGTCTTCCAGGAGCTTGCCTGAATGCTCCAAGTCTGGGTGGTGTTCGGCGTCTGAGCTGCTTAAATGTGGTTGCAAGTGAGTGCTATTTGAGCCTCCATGTACTGTCTTTTTAAGAGCTGTCTGCTTGCAGACTTAATTAGCTTGTATGGGGGGACTGTGTATTTAATGCTCGAATCCCGCCTGAGCTGCAGAGTAATTGCTCCATTTTGCGATCGCTGGAAGTGCAATGGGAGTCCATCTGAAAGCTGTAACTGTCTGCCTGTAATCATTTAAAGCATTAGCAAAATTGTAGTTTGTCTAACTTGCCTTTATTGCAGCTGGGACTCTGTGTGTGTTACCCCTCCATTTTGGACCTAAACTGCTGTGCTGGGCCAATTGGGTTAAGGGTTCCCTAAAATGGAGCCTGTGGATGAATCAGAACCTGGACTCTTAATTTTGAGCCAGCCACAAGGGGATTGTATGGGCAGCAACTCTGGGAAATGCAGTTTTGACCTTGGCGCCTTTTTCTACCAACAGAGGGAGTCTTATTGTGAGTGACAGCTGAATCAGCCAACAGAATAGTGTGGAGCTAAAGGAAATGCCCTGCTCTGTGACTGGAAAGATCAGATCAGTTGTGACAGTAAAGACAGAAGGAGCCCTGTGCTTCTGCGGGGTATAGTTTCGCGCGGGAAGCACGTGTGAGGCCCTGAGGTTCGGCCTGCAGCCGTTGCAAGTGCCAGATCGGACTGAATCCAACTTGTGAGGAGAAAGAAGGAGATCTGAAGTGTGGAAACCAGGCTCACCCTGTAGAAGACTGGAGAAATTGCTGAATCGCGCTCGGTCTGTCAGGAACTGAAGCTGCTGTGTGTGCTCCAAGGTATTTTGCAGTAATTGTGATCGGGATCGAGGAGCAGCCTGCCTGGTATAGTACTTTCCTTTTACATATAAATGTGCGTAGTGCTTGTGGGGAATCGCTATTTCAAATCCCCAGTACAGTGAATTGTGCACTGAAGCTGGAAGTAAATCCCCAGCTTAATTCGGACTACATCCGTTTGCTATCAACTGCAGTGGGGTCCAGTCACAAGGACCTTGTCCTCATGCCCTGCTCTTCTGGCAATCCAGAGGGACATTCTCCATCCGATCCTCAGCTTGGGTGTTGTGAGTACAAATCAGGGTATTCCCCTGCAGCTTCTTTTCAATCACAAGTGTGTCACCTAATTCTTATTGTTTCACTGCTTCATGGACTGAGCCCTCCGGCTTCGGATTTCAATTGGGTATTGTGCATATCTTTTTTTCTATGGGGCCCTATCCTTCTGCACCTGCCAGCCAACCCCGGGCAACGGACCTGGCTAGCCCCCCCCAACCTGGGTACCCAGAGTGTGACTTTTCAGACCCTGTATGTGTGCACAGTACTGTGAATTAATGCCACTAATTAACCTGATTTCCCCCTCCCGTGTTACTGTCCCCTAAATAAATCAGATTTGCTGTTGTTATACTATATACCGTCTGTGGTGTTGGTACTTATGGAAACAGTACTGTGTTTTGCTGTGTATGTTGTTTAACCTTACTTTACAGGGGGTCCTCAGAGACATGCTACAGAATCAGTCTCGAGGGTAGGCGGTATCTATATGAGTGAACAGTGTATATACGTGGGGTATTGGGACTGTAACTCCGGTGTACTGTGTGAGCCACTAGAGGGAATGAAAGGGGGTCTCAGTGTCCCAGAGGGCTGTGACCAAGCTATTCTAACCACTACAAACCCTGACCTCTGGGTGGAGGCACCTGCCATAGGACCTAGGCCCCTCAACCCATCCATAGTCAAACAGGCAGAGGTAGTAGCCCTTGGGATAGCGCCACCTAGGGGTTAGAACAAAATATAGGGGGCCGTCAGCCGACCTCAGGCTGGGAAGCAATAATAATTAGGTACAATTCAGCTTGTATTCCATATATATATTCTACAGATTTCTCCTCCTATTTATTTATTACTGAGGAAATTTGCATGACTACAAGATCTTTATCACATAGAGCTCATCTGCCTCAATAGCTTATTCACTACTTCAAGTCACAATCCTCTGTTATTACATTACAGTCTGTTGCCATGGGAGTAACTGTGATGTCACAAGCAATGCATTATGAACTCAGGGAGGGAGAAAACAACTGGATTAGATCAAATTTTTAGGAGCAAAGTTCCTGTTTTCATGCAAATGTCCTCAATAATAAATAATGGGGAAGAGACATACAGAACTAATGTGAAATACAAGCTGAACTATGCCTAAACATTATGTTTTGTGAACGTTCTGCTGAAGGTGTTGGCTGCTCTTTAACTAGCTGCACCAGCAGGCAGTCCTGTAAAGTATCCAGCAGATCATGATTTCCAGAACTCCTGTCTGTTGGAAGGACCCAATTAATGTCTGGCAGGTTTATTTATTTATTTGTTTTATTTTATTTATTTGAGTTCTTGAATAATACCTGTGAGCGGATGCTCGTTTAAAGGTTCCACGTCAGATGCATTAGACAACAAGGTACAATACTGTGCACAGATATACAAATACTGAGAAAAATATTCATGCAGATTACAAAAAACGAACATAAAGCACTAGCTATGGTGAGGCATTGTACAATGTATTCTCGTGTCAAGAAGATAAACAGACAAGGATAGGGAAGGATACAATGAAAGTGGGAGAGCTAGGTGAGCAGAGCACATAAGACAGGGAGGGAGGAGGGTAGGGAAAGGTCCAGGGGCCAGGGGCAGAGCCGGGGGAGGGTTAGGGAGGCGGGCAAAGTGCTATGGTTTGACTATCCTGTCATGACAGAGGCAAAGATAAGTGCTAGAGGCAGAGTGTTGCTGCGTGCTGAGCCTTAGTGGGGGCACATGCAGCTACTCATATCCCACCACTACCACCACTCAGATTTCCCACCACTACCACCACCTTTTCCCTTTTTGCCCCCTTTCTAGTTCTCCCCCTAAATCCTTATCTCTCTCTTCCCCTTGTTCAGTAGGTCAATAGATCACCCCCATCTGTAGTTTCATGTCTGTGGATGCTGTGAGCTGAACCTACAGTGATTCTGTTTCCCTATTACCTACCCTGATGTTTTCATCCTGCATTGCCTTTTTGCCTTCCCTGACATATAGAGTTATGCCTCCTCCTTTTTCACTATCCCATCTAAACATTGTCTAGCCTCAGACCGACAGGTCCCAGTTGTTATTCTTTGTGGCCAGAGTTTCTATGATGGCTACTAGATCCATCTTATTGTCTGACATCATTGCCTGGAGCTCACTAATTTTACTTTCCAGACTCCTGGCATTAAAGTAGACAGCCTTCCATCTTTCTCCTGATCCCCTATTGTTTTTTCTTGTTTCTTCTCCTTTATTCTTCACTAGTCTCCTTAATTTTTTTTATTTTTCATGCAGAATGTAGGCTTTGCCAGTCCTCCTTCACTAGTATCTTTCCCTAACATAACTTGAACTTCAACCTTACTGTTACCCACCTTTCTGCTACTAGTCTCATCTTCAGCGGGAGCAGTAGCTAGGTTTCCCACCTGCTCTGCATTCTCAGTGGTTCACCTAGCCGCTGCCTCCCCCACAGTCAGTTTAACTGTCCAATGCAGACATCAAACATTTGCCCAAAAGCTCTGGCCCCCTCTTTTGTTAGGTAAAGGCCATCATCCCTGTAGAACCTCCTGTCCAAGGAGCTCCCCCCACAAGTTCCCCACAAAGTGGTACGCCTCCTCCCAGCATCATCCCTTCAGCTACCCATTAAACTCTTCAGTCTCGTCCTTTCTTACTCTGTCATTCCTATTCCTCCTATTCCACACAGGGAGGACATCGGAAAAGGTCAGGGAAGTCAAGTGCACCTTAAATCTGTTCCCCAGCCTTTTAAAGTTCCACTTCACTGTCACCAGACCATTGGTACCCAAGTGTACCAGTTACCTCAGCTCCCCCTTCCTCTTCTCTGCCATCCTCCCTAACCTATCTATATCCCAGACGGCTGATGTGCCAGGAAGACATCTGACCATTCCACTCTCCCTCCCATCCCTCACCACCTTCTCTAATCCCCTAATCATTGAGCCTCCAATCACTAAGGCTCTCCTTACTGACTTTCTTCTACTCCCCCCCCCGTGCCACCAAGTCATCCTGCTTCAGTGTAGTTAACACTATTCCTCCAACCAGCAAACTGACATGCAGACATGGTGTTCCTAGCAACTTGCCATAAACAATGCAAGTGTAACCCCTAGGCAGTGCTATTCTAAGGACTACTATGCCTGGCTGTATGACTATGCACAGGTTGAGGAGCCAGAGTTCTCTATTAAGGTGCCTCCACCCAGAGAAATGGTATTTGGGTTGCTTCTTTGCTCTGGTATAGCCCTCTGGGAAGCTGTCACCACCCACTAACCCTCCTAGTAGCTCAGTACCTCAGGAATCCATTTGGATATAGTCCGGTTGCAATTCAGCAGCTTTACTGAGCAAACTTTTTGATCCGAGTATATCTCACACACAAGCTGGGCTAATTGCTTCAGAAGCAAGTCTCCGGTCCAAATCACAAGTTGCACTAACACTTCTTTTTAGGGCTGTGGGTGGAGCCTACAGTCCTATTGGCATCGGATCATAGTTCTGAAAATGGCAGATCATGGAACCTTCCACTGGACATTTGGAAGTATCCTTCTGAATGCCCAAAGGAGCTTGAAACCCTCCACCATGATCAGCCGCTACAGAATAACAGCCGCACTATTTCGGCTGTTACTTTCACATGCCATTGCATGAACTGTGCATGCGTGACTCATGCACATGCGCAGTTCCACTGGTGCCATCATGTGAATGGCAAAATGCCATTTGTTGCAACTGCGCATGCACAAGTCACGCATGTGCAGTTGCATTGTTGCCGCCAGCTCTGCAGCATTCTGTGCCCTCCCAAACTCATGGGGCACACTGGGAGCCCACCCTAGTGTGCCCAAAGTTTTTAGTTTTGTGCACTGACATCAGGGTGCCCAATCCCCATGTCAGCCGCCGCCAGCTCCGCAGCATTCTGTGCCCCCCCAAACTCATGTGGCACATTGGGAGCCCACCCCAGTGTGCCTACTTTTTTTCTTCCCCTTCACCCACCACCACTGACATAAGGGTGCCCAGTCCCCATGTTGGCATTATGTACCCCCCAGTCATGTGGCACACTGGGAGCCCACCCCAGTGTGCCCAAATGTTGTTTTTTTTGTAAAACAGAAAACAGTCCCTCGTTGTCACTGCAGTCCCCCTTCCCATCCCCCCACTGAGCACCCAGCTCCCCCCACACACACACCCTTACCCTGTACTTGCCTCCAGAGGTCAGTGCTTCATCTTTTCTGGACTGGGACACGTCTGCACTCTTCAAAGACGAACGCGAACTGAAGAATCAAAAGTAAGCCTGCTATAATGCCATTCAATGGGGGGGGGGGTTCAACTTATGCTGATATCTCAGCCATTTTTTAGAATTTTTTCCCCAAATTTTCAGCTTGGGGTTCTTCTGACCCCAGCTCATGAAAACTGTCACTGTCATTTTGTTACTCTGTCCCAAAAGGTGATTTTGCAGTTGCTGAGCAGAATCACCCTTCAGGACTGGTTCACGAAATGACAGTCCTACTGTTCATGAGGTGGGGTCCCAAAACGTCCATGTTGCAAATTTGGTGAAAAAACTCCAAAACATGACTGCGTTATGAGCGTGCATTGTGCAGTTTCTATGCACGCTCCAAACTTTGCCAGTTTTTAATATTTTTACTCCACATTTTCAACATTGCCATGTTGGCACACCTCCTTCACAGCTGTCATTTTCCACAACCTGCCTAAAAACGTGTTTTCGCACCTGTGGCACAGAAGAGCATGTTTGCTCTATGAAATCACCTTTCTGGACAAGTGAACACAATGACACTGGCACTCTTCATGAGGAAGGGTCCCAAAACAGCCATGTTGAAAATCTGGTGCAACACCTCCAAAAAATGGGCAAGTTCCACCTGGGCGTTGAATAATTTCTACGCACATGTGTAACTTTGGTCATTTGGTAGCTCTTCACAGCCCTATCAGCTCTGGCTAGAGTTTGTTCCTTCTGCCGCAGTTCCAGGCTGGAATCGGACAAGTCTGAATTCTGCTAAAGGCAGTTCTCAAGCAGGAGAAAAGTGGCAGGAGGCAAGTTAGGCCTCTTCCCGCCGATTCCCCTGTGTTCCTTCTGGGAGCAGCTGGTCGAAAGCTTGAGCTGTTCACTCTTCAACCTTGAAATCTAACTGATCCACTGTCTTTTGTCTCTCTTGCAATTTACCTTGTAAATTCAGGCTTGTGTTTGGCTGAAGGAGCTGTCCTTCACAGGTTGGGCTTGCCCTCCAGGCCAATTTAGGCGCCATCATTAAAACTACAAAAACAACTTCCGGTGATGCAAGCGTCTTATATGGCCGCTTGAGTTTGAGACTCTGCTCCATTATCATAGCCTTCTTAGACTTTAGAGTTAAGGAAAAGATTCTCAGGATGGCATGGAGCCGTAAAGAAGTAGTTTTCGGTGACCAAAGGCTATTTTTTGAGCACGATTTTGCCGTCACCACAATGCAACACAGAAGACAGATTCTCCTGGCAGTGAAACTACTGAAGCAGCAGGGCTTAAAGACCTACCTTGATTATCCGGCCAAACTTCGGGTGACGGTCAGTGAGGGAGTAGCCAAATGATTCAGCGACATAGTAGAGGCAAATGAATTTTTAGCTGAGTATGGAATTCAAGTGGAGGAGCTTTCAGCTAGATTCCTGACCCAAGAACTACGTACATCAGCCTGGCAGTCGACCTCACGGAAGAAGTCCGGGACACAGTGCACGAGCTTGTGGCAAGACATTCGTGGTGCAGCAAAGACGCCTTCTGCAGCTTGCATACAGGATACAGCAGTCGATGAGACCCGCATTCAATCATCCAACACTAAAGGGGCGGGCTGACAAACTGAGATAATTGCTGGGTAAAATTAATAATTTTCGTCTAAATAAAAATACTCTCTGGCTTTTCTTCGTCTAAATGTGGTAGGGAGCATTTTTCAAGCCCCAGGTAATGCCAGTGATTAAGTTGGGGGGGGGGTTAAAGAGCTGGACAAAGTCTAAAGGTACATGTAAACACTTAATAACCCTAAGAAATAATATGTTGGGCATCCCTTTCTGGTAGAAAAGATAAACTGGCTACATGAAGATAGGGCAGTCTCCACTTTGTGGGAGATGCAGTTGACGGTTGAGGGGATATGGCCGAATACAGACAACATGGCCATATTGTTAGGAGGAAGAGATGGTGGAGGCTGTAGCTTGCCACCTGCCTGTCTTACCGGATAGCCTCTCCTGTATATTTTGCCCACTGTCTTTAGGCGAGATTTCACTTCAGCCTTTGCCCCTATCCTTGCAGAATTGTTAAGCTGCTTTCTTGTTGGGTGGAGTGAGCTAGGTATTGAAGAGTTTATCACTCCAGTCCCTTTCAGTTCTCACCCAGGGGTACAGATGCTTACCCCTTTTGCCCTACTGACTACTAATTTAGTTCAGTAGTCAGCGGAGGAATTCCCACATGTGGATTCTCCACGGTCTCCCTACTTTTCCACCTTAATTAAAAGCGAGACCCATTATAGGGCTATTGTTTCGTCTTAATAATACATCTTAATTTTCACCTTGAAGTACATAGGAATGTTATTACTAAAAAAAATTGCACAGCGTAGCATACTGGCTGGTGCATTTAATGAACTGTATATAGTTATGGTTGTAAAGAAATATAACTGTTGGATTTTTTGCTTAATTACTTTAGAGTTATTGTGTGTGCTGAGCAACGAATACATTGGAAGAGGGAGGGGAGTTCTTTGGGATCAGACCAAACTAATTTTCTGGATGAGTTACTATGGCTGAAATTCAGATAATATCATATAATGTAAGGGGTCTGAGCAACCCAATAAAAAGGGCTAGGTTGCTGAAAGAATTGAAAGACCTTAAGATAGATATAACCCTACTTCAGGAAACCCACCTCATTCAAAATGAACACCTGAAATTGAAAAGATCTTGGGTTGGGCAAGTCTATTTCTCTTCTAACCAAAAATAACCCCATAAACAGGGAGTAGCCATACTTATCAGACAGAACCTCCCATTTCGGGAACTCAGGGTGAGGTCTGATCCCGAAGGTGGATTCAGCTAATTGGAGGGAGGACTAGGGGCACGTAAGTGCAGTACTTTAAACATATATGCTCCTAACGAGGAAAATCTTAGGCCAGCTTTTCTGAAGAAGATGTTATCTGACATGGCAAGCTTAGACTCAGGCCTACAGATCGTGGTAAGAGGTTTCAACACAACACTTTGCCCACGTCTTGATAAGTCAGGTGCACAAACAGGTAGATGCTCTAAAGCCTCTAAAACTTCACAGGCTCCTATATGAATACGGCATGATGGATGCCTGGAGATTTGTGCACCCTACAGCGAGGGATTACACTTTTTACTCTCCAAGACATTCCAGATATAGCAGGATAGACCTTCTACTGATACCAAAAAACTGGGCCTGGGCATTGGACTCCGCCCGCACTGGTAGCTTTAGCCTATCAGACCATGCCCCTGTGTCACTGAAGTTGGTGTTGGGGACCCCCTGTTGTAACTCTACATGAAAGTTAAATATAAGTCTGATTGACAAGGAAGAGTTTAAAACATTGGTCAAGGATGAAATTCAACAGTTTCACTCTCTAAACATGCAGACAGACACCACCCCCATGATTTACTAGGACACGTTGAAGGCTTACCTTAGGGGCAAAATTATATCTTATGCCTCTAGGGTGAATAGAGAGAGAATGGAATGGAAACTCAATGGGAGTTGGAGAAAAAATCTTTGAATTAGAATCTCAACACAAACATCAGAATTTAGAGGAAACAAAAAAAGAGCTTGACCTAGCTAGGAAAAAATTAACTCAGATAGTGAACCAAAAAATAGAAGCTGGGTGCCGTTTCACTAGACAGAAATTCTATGAGAAGAGCAACTGAGCAGGCAAGCTGCTGGCAGCTCAGCTGCGAAAAGAAGCAGCCTCTAGGGCAGTATTAATGCTTAAGCGGGAAACGGACAGCAGTATGGTCTCGTCACAATTAGACATCACAAAATGCTTTGCTGACTTCTATCAGAAGCTATACACTGCAGAGCAAGGCTCAGATCATGAAGCCAAGATCGGCCAGTATCTGGCTAAGATCCATCGCCCAGTCCTGGACCCCAACCGAGTTGAGACACTGGGGTTACCCATTACCATGCTAGAGCTTAAAAACCAAGTAACTCACCTCAAACATGCTAAGACCCCAGGGCCAGATGACTATCCAGTCGAATATTACAAAACCTTCCAGGCAGATCTTCTCCCTACACTCCTTGAAACTCTTAATGCTGTCCTGAGGGTACCCCACCCCATCCCTCCATCGTGGAACTATGCCCAACTCTCCGTGTTGCTAAAACCTGGTAAACCTCCTACAGAGTATGGCTCTTATCGGCCTATCTCCCTCCCGAATGCAGACCTAAAGATATTTACCGGCATATTGGCTCAAGGACTACAAGTAATTATCAAAGATCTTGTTCATCCCAACCAAATGGGGTTCATTTTGGGTAGACTTTTACAAGACAATATCAGGCGTCTACTAAACATACTATCTTCCCAAAGGGGATCCCCAAAATTCAAAATTGCAGTGAGTATCGATGCTGAAAAGGCATTTGACAGGGGAGATTGGGGTTTTCTTCAGGCCATACTTAAAAAATTCAACCTTGGGGACAGCTTTATTGAGGCGGTTTCAGCATTATATTCCCAACCAGAAGCAGTGATCAGTGTAAATGGCTGCACCTCCTCTAGATTCCCCCTATTTCGAGGGACACGTCAGAGATGTCCCCTCTATCCTCTTTTGTTTGCTCTTTCCTTGGAACCCTTAGCAGAACAAATTAGACAACACCCTCGAATTGAGGGAATTACAGTGGGATCTCAATCCCACAAAATTTCATTGTATGCAGATGACACACTGATCTATCTGGGGGATTCGGTCAACTCCCTACCTCACCTCATGGAAATCTTGGAACAATTTCAAACAGTAGCAGGTTACAAAGTTAACCCCTCAAAATTGGAAGCCATTCAGCTCAGTGGCCATCCTCCCCTGGAGACACAATCACATTTTCAATTCACATGGGCAACCCACAATACCATTAGATATTTAGGTATTAGAGTATCGGCTGATACAACGCTACTTTTTTCCTTCTAATTACCTCAGGCTTCTGGATTCCTTAAAACAAGACCTAGATAGATGGAGATTACTCCCTTTGACTCTGCTAGGAAGGGTGCACACCATTAAAACGAATGTGCTCCCCCGTTTGCTCTTCCTTTTTCAAATACTCCTGATCCATCTTCCTGCCCCCGTTATGAGAGACTTAGAACGCATGCTAATATGTTTCGTATGGAATGGTAAAAGGCCTAGGCTAAATAGAACGTTGCTCTGCACACCATGGGAGCTGGGGGGGGGGAGGGTTAGGCCTACCAGACATTACTAATTACTATTTGGCAGCACAGGCCCCTTGGCTCTATGCTTGGATGAAGCATAGGGTAGACCCTAGATGGTATACCATGGAGTCAGAGCAGGCCCCGACTCTTTCTCTCTCTGGACTTTACCCACGGCATCTTTGTCCCCAAAAATAGTGAATAAAGTCACAAACCCATGGACGAGACACACCCTGGGGATTTTATTACTTTTACGTAAAAGACTGGGGGTCCCTGTAGGTGTGGGTTCCCTGTCCCTCATTCGCTACCAAGAAACATTTAAACCCCCTAAACTGGACCCAGGTTACAAGTTCTGGAAGCGTAGGGGCCTCACCAGATTCTTCCACCTTCTGGATACGGGTACCTGTACTACCTTCCAGCAGTTAGTGTTAAAGTATAGTCTTAGAAGGGAAGACCATTTCCGATTTCTACAAGTAAGACACTTTATCCAGCAGGCCCCACATCTACAACAGCTGTTAAGGCCCTTGCTGGATCTAGAACAACTATTTTACAGTTGGATAACGTTCAGAGCAAAGATGCATCCTATCTCCCAGGTCTATCGGCTACTCATCACTCAACACTCAGAGCAGCTTAACTTAATTAAGTCCCGATGGGAGAGAGAATCCAATTTACAAATTGACTGCTTAGAATGGCAGGGAATCCTTAATCAAAGTTTGCATGTCACAGCTTCCCCCACGTGGGGTGAATACCACTGGAAGGTCCTAATACGTTTTTTCAGGACTCCAACAATCACCAAACATTTCAACTTTGAACACTCTGATCTTTGCTGGAGGGGATGTGGGGTGGTGGGTTCCCACTTCCATATTTTCTGGGAGTGTCCTGGGGTCAGACATTTCTGGCAACAGGTTCATGACCGTATCCAACGGATCCTGGAGGTGTCTTTGTCTGGTCTTTCCTCTCCCTCTGTTTAGGCCTGTTAGTACAGACCGGTTAAAACTCTCTAGACCTCAGAGGAAACTGTACCACATCCTCAGATTGGCAGCCCTGAAGAGTATTACAGTTTGCTGGATGTCAGTGGTTCCCCCCAACACTCAGACATGGATGAATAAAATACTTGAGTTGGAGGAGATGGAAAAAATAATTGCATCTCTCAGACTCAGTATGGGGAAGTTACAAGAGGTCTGGCGAGACTGGCATGAGAGAGGGGTTTCAGCCCAGTGATCTTGGAACAGTGGACTCTTGATTGGACTCCCAGTGGGGAAACACAGGATCTGGGGTGAATCACTACCTTCTCTCTGGATTAATAGAGCCGGCACTGATGTGAAGGAGGGGGGAATGGGGGGCCAACCTTTATATTATATTGCATCCTTTATATCACCCTCTGAATGTTAGGTACCCTAAAATTACAAATGATAATGAACTCATCACACACATGGTACAGTACTAGTTTTCGTTTTTTTATTATTTATTTTTGCTCCAGTTTTTAACTTTACCAAAATTGTACATAGTTGATAGGTTTAGATGTTTTTGTCTAAAAAGAGGAGCTTTGCT
Organism: Neoceratodus forsteri; assembly: GCA_016271365.2. Classification (NCBI taxonomy): domain Eukaryota; kingdom Metazoa; phylum Chordata; order Ceratodontiformes; family Ceratodontidae; genus Neoceratodus; species Neoceratodus forsteri. The sequence goes on along the minus strand of CM057458.1, from coordinate 647,956,784 downwards.
TTATTCTGGAGTCTCAAGAATTATTTGATCCTCGATGTTAATCAACTCTGTGTAGAGGTTCCCCTTTCCCATTGTTGGGGGGGGGGGGTTCCCCAGATGTAACTTTGTGTGAAGCTGTGTCTTTCTGTGCCGGTACTCTTCTCTTTAGCAGACATTCTCCAACAGCTGAATTTCTGGAGAATAAGAACAGAAGAAAAAGGAAAACATTAAGTTTGCACAAGGAAAGATAACCATGGATCTAATGGCTTCATCTGTGTGAGACATTACTTTGTTTATATAATTTCAAGTCACAGCTTTAGATATCTGGTGTTATCAAGGCTCCTCTAGTAGTAATGTACTAAATGAAGTAAGTTCAACTGTTGTATCTTCTGTGCACTAATAAAAACTGAGTAACAAAAAAAACCTACAAAAACTACAGTTTTCCTTCCCAAAAGACCCCAGGGGACAGGATCCATTTTAGGTCCCCAGTGGTTCTATTGGTCCATTTACTGGAAATTCCAGACCTAACATGGTGGCTGCCATCCAAATGATCGATCTGCAAATGAAGCAGGTTAGACAAGCTTCTCTATTTCAAATAAAACAAAGTACAAACAGTAAAGAAGCACAGTTCCTATATAGGCTCCCTCTGCAGAAGTAGCAACTGCAGAATGGAGCAAAACAGAGCACTGTCTTGCCGGTTGCAAGACCCACATTGCTTGGACCCAGCACAGACCATTTACTTAACACAGGTTAGCTAGTCTCTTAAAAGGACAAGTGTGGAGGCTCGATATGGCACTCTCACGTAAATAACAGGATCACACTAGGACGGTACATGAGCCTGACAGTGGGCATTATAGAGCCCAGGAAGACATTATAGTAAACCCCAAATTGGTATGCGGGGTTACACAAGAATACACAAAACAGCACAAAAAAAAATCCTCACTATTTTTATACATATATATATATATATATATATATGCCTAATTAAATAAAAAAGAAATAAAAACTACCAAATATGTTACAGCATTATTGCATAAATGGAATATGCAGTGGGGAACTTATTAAATAAATGATTTATCTGCTCTTGAGCAGTTTCACCATGGACATCTCATGAGTGGTTTATGCCACTCGTGATGTTACCTGAGGTCAAACTGCTCTTATGTAGATAAATCACTTATTTAATTTGTTCCCATTGCATATCTCTTATTTATATTTATGTATAATTATATTATACACATACAGATATGGGAAGGCATAGAAAGTATTCCATACACAACAGAACTTCATATATTAAGTAGTCTAAGGGTACTAGGCCAATAGAGGAAAGCAAGTTATTAACAATGGTCTAGGGGTTATCATAGGATCTGTATGAAGATGAGGCACAGCAGGGAGATAGTCAGTTGTGGGGACTGTGGGGCGCTCTTCTCCAGGGTTACACTCTGCAGGAGGTACACTGCGCTATCTGTAGGACTTTTGTGGAGCTCCATGCTCAGTTGGTAGCAGCAAGAAACAAGATATCTCAGCAGTGGCACCAGGTTAGGTGGAGTCCACCCCAATGTTCCCTCTAATTTTTTGAGTGGAAGTCTCATGTGTATGTAAAGCACTGGGCTCCAAGAAAGAGGTTTGTGTGTGCAAAACAAATCAAGTCTATAATAGGAATACTGTTTATTACCACTAAAAAGTGTGGCTTACATTTTTCACAATAACATGTTATGAATAGTCAGAAAATGATGGTGGCTCCATTTCTCACTTAGTGAGAGAGACAAATTGGTGCTTGCCACCATTGGTTTAAAATGGTAGTATTTCATTTTGTATATATAAAATGATAACATTTTCATATCTGGTTGATCCTGAGCTTTGGTGCGGGAAGGACTAATGCATGAGCGTCGGGTTGGCAGCGGGGACAGAGTTAATGGGATTGCTTTAATAAAATGCTAGTAAACACTGTTCAGGAATGGCAGTTAAAAAAAATTCTGTTTTTGGTTTTTGTGTCTTGTGAGATGATGATGGAGCTCACAGTTGTAGGGGAGAGCGAGAGTCAGCAGACCAGAAGCAGGTAGGCAGATGGTATTAGGGGTCAGTGGGAGGGTGGAGTAATGACCATGGACAGAGTACAGCTGTGGATTCTACTGTGAGGAGGCGAAAATACAGGTTACTCATCTGTAACAGTAGCTCTAGGAGTGGTATATGAAGTTCATCCACACTTCTGGCAGTGTCCTTTCTCTTTAAGAGATGCCGGAAAGTCTTCAAGCTGGCCTCTTCCACCCACCCAGGTGGTATATCCCCTAGCTCTACCCATGATGCCAGATCTTGCCCGCTGGAAGCAGTGGTTGTATGCCTGAGCCAGGGGAGGTCTGGTGGGTCCATGTGGATGAACATCATATACCACTCCTAGAACTACTGTTATGGGTGAGTAACCTGTGTTTCTAGGGATGTGGCTATGATGTTCTATTCACACTTCTGCCAGACTCCTAGCAGTTCTCTGGGAGGAGGGAGGCAAGGTGGACACCCCCTACTTAGGGAACAGAGATTGGAGAACTGAGGCTCCAAAACCAGCATCCTGGCATGACTCGAGGTCAATGTGGTAATGGAAAATGAAGATGTGTGCTGACTTCCAGGTAGCAGCCTGGCAGATTTCCTGGATAGGGACATCACTAGAAGCAGTCACCGCCACAGTGGTATGGTAGGTGGAATGAGTCCTTAGCCCTCCGGGAGGCTCCCTACTCACCAACATATAGCAGAGATAAATTCAGGATGTGATCCACCTGCCAATCATCTGCTTGGCTGCAGGTCTGCCAGGTGTAGCTTCAGCATAGATGATAAACAGCTGGCAAACCTCTCCCCAAACTCCAGCCATGCGCTCTTCATAATAAGCGAGCGCTCGCCTCAGGTCCAAGGTATGGAGCCTGTGTTCAGCCTCCGAGGTATGATTCAGGGAGAACACCAAAAGAGTCATCACCTGATTCAGGTGAAACTCTGACACAACCTTCAGAAGGAACTTTGGGTTGGGGTGCAGGACAACCTTGTCCCTGTGGAAGACCAGGTAAGGAGATTCCACTGAGAGCACCTGGAGCTCACTGATCCTTTTGGCTAACATGATAACCACCATGAAGGTGGTCTACCATGACAGGTGAGACATTTCACACCTGTGCATCAGTTTGAATGGCTTGTCCATGAGCTTTGCCAAAACCAGCAACAAGTCCCACGCTGGTGGTAGTTAACGCACCAGAGGGGAAATGTGGTCAAGGCCTTTGGAAAAAGCACCAGGCTGCTTTCTCTTATGCCACCGACTGCTGACCAGCCTGCACCTGGTAAGCATAGATGGCTGCCAGCTGCACCTTAAGGGTCATTGACCGAAGCCCCCCTTTGGAGAGAGACCTCAGATAATCCAAAATGCTAGCCACTGGACAGGACTAAGGGTCCAATCCCTTGCCCTGACACCAAATGGAGAATCTTTTCCATATGAAGGCATAGCACTTTCTGGTCAATTCTTTTCTAGATGTCTCAACTACAGTGAGGACATCTTCGTAGAGACCCAAAGCCTGGAACTCTAGCTGCTCAGAAACCAGGCTGTGAAGTGCAGGGATTGAAGGTGAGGGTAGAGTACCTTTCCCTGATCAATGGAGAGCAAGTTCAGGCATGTGGGAAGATGCCGTGGGAGCCTGTTGCTGAGGCTGAGGAGATTGGGGGTACCAAAACTGGCGGAGCCAGTCTGGAGCCACCAGTGTCACCTATGCCTTGTCCCTCCTGACCTTGAGCAGCACTTTGTGGATCAAGGGAAGTGGATGAAAGGCATACAAGAGGCCTGGGGTCCACAGCCTCAAGAATGTATCCCCCTGCAGTGCTCCCTGTTGAGGGGGGTGGGCACAGAACAGCCTCAGCTTAGCGTTCTTCATAGAGGCAAACAGGTCCACCTGAGGGGTGCCCCACTGGGAGAAAAGACTGTGAACTATCTCCGGATGGAGAGACCACTTGTGAGATGTCTCACCCACCTGACTGAGGGCATCTGCCAGCTGGTTGGAGGCTTCTGCCACAGGGATGGCTAGGAGATCTGCCTCCAGGCTGCGCATGAGGGTCCAGATGTGGAGAGCTTACATGCACAGGGGCAAGGAGTGTGCCCACCTTGCTTCTTGAGGTAGTGCATGGTTGTGGTGGTGTCCATCTGGACTTGGACCTCTTGACCCCGAACAAATGGAGTGAATGCAGTCAGTGCAAGCCAAACTGCTGGGAGCTCCAGTAGGTTGATGTGGCATCAGGACTCCTGGGTCCAGAGCCCGTGGACTCAGTGGCTGTCCAAGTGGGCACCCCAGCCCATGAGAGAGGTGTCCATCATCAGGATGACCATTTGCTCAGGGTGGACAAATGGGATCCCTTCCTGCAGATGCTTTGGGATGAGCCATCACTGTAAGGCATCCCACATCATCTGGGTCACAGTGACCAGCTGGTTGAAGTGACCTTTATGTTGAGACCACTGGCTGGCCAGCTGCCATTGCAAGGAGCACATATGCCAACAGGCCCATCAGACCATGCTGGTGCAGGCTGCCACGTAACCCAGAAAGTGCAGGAAGTCCCAGGCAGGGCACAAGTGTCCAACCAGAAATGATCAGTCAAAGGAGGAAAGCATCTCTGCCCTGTCTAACAGGAGCCAGGCTCTGGCTCAGCAAGACTTGAGTTCTACCTCGATGAAGCTGATCACCTGTGAGGGCATGAGTTCCGACTTGGCCTTGTTGACCAGGAGGCCAAGGTCGATGCAGGTCTGGAGGGCCAGGTCCCTGGACTGCTCCACCTCCTGCCTGGAAGGACCTGCAATCAGCCAGTTATTGAGGTGGGGTGCACCTGGATCCCTCAACACCTCAGGTAAGCTGCCACCATTGCTATGCTTTGGTGAAGACCCTGGGGGCTGAGGAGAGGCCGAATGGCATGGCCTGGAACTTATAGAGGGTTCCCTTGGCTCAGAAGCAGAGGAATCTTTGGTAGGATGGATGGATTGGGATGTGAAAGAATGTGTCCTGCAGATCTAGATAGCAAAACTACATTGCTCGAGAGATGGTATGACCAGAGACAGAGTTACCATACTTAAAGTGAGGGACCAGAGTAATTTGTTCAGGTCATGCAGATTTAGAATGGGGTGCCAGCCCCCCGTCCATCCGCTCTTGCACCAGGAAGTACCTGGAGACACACCCTGGGTGTTCCAGAGGATCTGCTACCCTGACCATGACCTCCTTGCAGAGGAGTTGGGCTATGTTGTCTTGAAGAGCTGACCGAGTGTCTGCGGATACCAAATCCTCCCATGGGGCACGGGCTCAGCTGAGAGGGTACTGCTTGAACTCTAGAGGCAGACCCTGACCAACCACTTCGAGAACCCATGTGTCCGTGGTAACAGTGGACCAGGTGGAAAGGAAGTGGGGGTGCAGGCCCCCCACAGGAGGACCCAGGAGAAGTGTGACAGACATGAGGAAGGCATCCCATATCACATCACTGAGCAGGCTTGAGGGAGGAGGACCCAGCAGAGGAGTCACTAGATCCCTTCCCTTCTGGCTTTCAGACCACTGAGGCCACAGACTTGGCCCAAGGTCATCAGGACTGAGCCTGCTGGCCAGACTGATGCTGGGATGGTTTTGCCACAGGGGTAAAGGACCAAAAGGGCTTGAGCTTTTGCTGCTTGGAGCCCTTGGGGTCCTTCTGGGCAGATGTCACACAGTCCAGGGTGGCACTGGACTTTTCAGTGTGCTGGAGGTGACCCTCCACACCAGGCCCAAAGAGGTCAGTGCCTAAGAATGGGACATCTGCCAGCTTGTGCTGGGAATCTGCCATGAAGTTTGAGATCCACAGCCAAGCCCTGTGGCACATGACAACTGCAGCTGCCACTGAGCGGGCACAGGAATCTCAAACATCCAGAGCCATCTGGAGTTGCTGATTTGCTACAGCTCAACCCTGGTCACAAACCTGCTTGACTGTATTATGGAGGTCCACTGGGAGGTGAGGAATCACCTTGTCCAAGGAGCCCAACAGGGCATGGGAAAAGTGTGCCATCAAGACAGCCAAGCTCACCTGGCAAAGACCTAGTGAAGAGATAGCATAGACCTTTCTAGCCAAATGGTCCAATTTTTTGGACTCCTTGTCCAGCGGTCTATCAACATCCTCAGTATTGCCTGAGCGCCTAAACCCAGACTCAGCCACCAACCCCTTAGCCAAGGGACGTGCCATGAAACCTGAAAGGTTACCAGTGGGCACTACATACTAGAAGGCCATCTGGGCCAAGGGCACAGGGCAAGAGGCGGGGTGCTGCCAGACCTCCAGGGCAGGGCCAGCGAAGGCCTCGGCCACTGGGAAAGCCTCCATTGGGGAATCCCCTTTATCCAGAATCTCTGTCAGGGGATAGCAAGCCCACTTCTGAATGTGCTCCAGTTTCATCCCTGTGGACTTGAGTGAGGAGGCAGAGAATGTCCATGAATGAAATGGGTCCTTCCTCCATCAAAAGATCCCCCATCATCTCCGAGTCAAGAGAACAGGAGTGCAAAAAGGAATCCTCAGACTCCGAGGAGTCCTCATAAAGCAGGCAGCCACCCAAGTCACTCTTGACCTGTCACAGGTGGTTAGGTGTGAGAGTGACCAACAGCCAATAAGGAAGCCCCTTAGCTGGCCAAGACTCCTTGGACAGAGCCCTGGTCAGTGGCTGCTTGGGTGACTGCTCCACCATGATCAGTGGAGAAGCTAGTTTCAGCCTAACTGAAACCGTTTGGACCACCTTCACTGGGGGAGGAACAGTGTTGACCGGCCCCACTGGGGGCATCAGTGTTGGCCTTTCAGGCGACAGCAAGGTGATGACCAGGTTGGGAGCTGGAGTCAGCTTCAACCTAGTCAACACTAGCTGCTACAACATAAGGTCTTCGTAGCATCAAAGCAACTTGCACCGAAGCCTCTCCTCATCCAAGGAGGATGAAGATGAATAATGGCAGCACCGTTTCCCATGATGCCGAGATCAAGACCGCCAATGTCAGTGGGATCTGCTCATCCCAGAGGATGAAGAAGACCAACACCTTGACATCGGCCATTGGTGTTGCTGACAGGGGGCCTCAGAGGAAGCTGGGGGAAACCCGCAGCTCCTCCTGGTCTGGGTCGATGACCGGAGGATGCGGCTCAGCAGGCTGGGCCACCCCTTCAGTGGTCACGGCAGGAACAGAGTTCCAAAAAAAGAGTTGTCAGCTTCTTCAGACAACAGCTGGTCGACAGGGTTGAGAAAAATCTCGGCCGCATCGTAGGCTGGCATCTCAGCCAACTGGCCCAACAGGGTTTCTGTGAAGCCAGCGGACAAGGCCGCGGTTTCGACTGTAGTCAAAACTGAAGATTCCTGAGAGCAAGAATGCTCCCAGTCCCGGGATCATCGACAGTGAGTCTTCTCTTTATCCTTCTTGGACTCCTCCTTGCGTGAGTGGGAACTGTGTGATTCAGAAGGACCCTACCCCTTGGTAGGGATGGAGTGGCACAGCTCCTTGAAGGAGGTCAAATTAGTGGAGCCCAGCTGGAGTGGAATGAAAGCTGAGACAGAAGAGAATTGAGCAGCAGCCTGGGCCTTCTCTTCCTCAAAGGCTGTAAGTTATGCAACTTTTAGAAAAATACAGTTTCTAATGTGGGCTGTTCTATTGAGATGTGATGGAGCAATGCAGGCAAAGAGTAGTACTAAATGGAAAATTATGGAGCTGCAGAGAGCTGAGCTGAGGGAAGTTTGTTGGGGAATGTTGTAAAAAAAATTAAAATAATGTTTTACTAGTTTTATCTTCTGGTGTAACCCCGCTACAAATGGGGGTTCCCAAAAGTCAGCCACCAAGCCTGGGTGGTGTTCGGCGTCTGAGCTGCTTAACTGTGATTGCAAGTGAGTGCTATTTGAGCCTCCATGTACTGTCTCTTTAAGAGCTGTCTACTTGCAGACTTAATTAGTTTGTATCGGGGGACTGTGTATTTAATGCTCGAATCCTGCCCGAACTGCAGAGTAATCACTCCATTTTGCGGTCACTGAGGGTGTAAAGGGAGCCCTTCTGAAAGCTATAACAGTTTGCCTGTAATCATTTAAAGCATTAGCAAAATTGTTGTTGGTCTAACCTGCCTTTATTGCAGCTGAGACTCTGTGTATGTTACCTCTCCATTTTGGACCTAAACTGCTGTGCTGGGCCAGTTGGGTTAAGGGACCCCTAAGATGGAGCCTTTGGATGAATCAGAACTTGGACTCTTAATTTGAGCCAGCCACAAGGGGATTGTACGGGCAGTGGTTCTGGGAAATGTAGTTTTGACCTTGGTGCCTTTTTCTACCAACAGATGGAGTCTTATTGTGAGTGACAGCTGAATCAGCCAATAGAATGGCGTGGAGCTGAAGGACATGACCTGCTCTGTGACTGGAAAGATCAGATGAGTTGTGGCAGCGAAGAGAGAAGGAGCCGTGTGCTTCTGTGGTGTGTAGTTTTGCACGGGAAACGTGTGTGAGGCCCTGAGTTTTGCTCTGCAGTCTTTGTGAGTGCCAGTTTGGACTGAATCTGAGTTGTGGGGAGAAAGAAGCACCAGGAGTATGGAAACCAGGCTCACCCTGTAGAAGACAGGAGAAATTGCTGAATCGTGCTCAGTCTGTCAGGAACAGAATCTGCTGTGTGTGCTCCCGAGTATCTTGCAGTAATTGCGATTGGGATGGAGGAGCAGCCTGCCTGGTATAGTACTTTCCTTTTACATACAAATGTGCGTAGTACTTGTGGTGAATCGTTACTTCCAATCCCCTGTGCTGTGTGCTGTGTGTTGAAGCTGGAAGCAAACCCCAGCTTGTCTTGAACTAAATCCGTTTGCTATAAACTGCAGTGGGGTCAAGTCACAAGGACATTGTCTCCATGCCCTGCTGTTTCTGACAATCCAGAAGAACATCCACCATCCGGTTCTCAGATTGGGTATAATGAGTACAAAACAGGGTATTCCCCTGCAGCCTGTTTTCAATCACAAGTGTGTCATCTAATTCTTGTTGTTTCTTTGCTTCATGGACTGAGCCATCAGGCTCCGGATAACAATTAGGTGTTGTGCATATATTTTCTTCTACAGGGCCCTATCCATCTGCATCTGCTGGCCAACCCCAGGCAATGGACCTGGCTAGCCCCCAACCTGGGCACCCAGAGTGTGACTTTTCAGACCCTGTATGTGTACACAGTACTGTGATTTAATGCCACTAATTAACCTGATTTCCCCCTCCCGTGTTTCTGTTCCCTAAATAAATCAGATTTGTTGCTGTTAAACTTTAAACTGTCTGAAGTGTCAGTACCTTCATGCCAAGCACTGTATTGGTTTGTGTATGCCGCTTAACCGTATTTTTCATGGGGTCCTCAGAGACGAACCTGCGAATCAGTCTCGAGGGTAAGGGGTACCTTATGAATGAACAGTGTGTACATGTGGGGTATTGGTACTGTAACTCCTGTGCATCGTGTGGGCCATTAGAGGGATTAGAAGGGGGTCTCAGTGTCCCAGAGGGCTGTGACCAAGCTGGACCAACCATTACAAATCCTGATCTCTGGGTAGAGGCACCTGCCATAGAACCTGTGCCCCTCAACCTGTCAGTAGTCAAGCAGGCAGGGGTAGTAGCCCTTGGGATAGCACCACCTGGGGTTACACTTGTAATAAAAGTGGAGCTGTGGGTGCAGTTTTGGTTTTGAAACTGGAACAGAAGCAATAATGTGTTACTCAGGGAGGTTTTCTGGGGAGAATGGTAAATGTTGTAGTGCTGGTGGGAAAGTAATGCCAGGGGGGTGATTGGCAGCATTTATACAAAATACGTTGTGTAAATTTTATTTATACAACATATGTGAAAATAAATGGATTTATACAAAGGCTTCTGTGTCCATTCCTAAGCATAAATATACACACATATATAAATACCTATTTTACTTGTATCATACAAATATACCATAAAGTCTTAAGATTGTAGGATTGAGTGGGCTGCTTCTTCACATGTTCTATCAGAACTAGAACACTATTCCAGGAAAGCTGTTTCCTAGCAACAGTCAGATTCTGACTAAAAAATACTTTACTAAAATGCTCTTTTTGAAACAAGAAATCAGCAGTCCAGAAAGCCCACCAAACAATGACAAACAAAATCACAGTACCAGAGCTGACAGGCCACCACAGTAACACGCCAGCAAATCTTGGTGACAAGGACAACCCCACAAAAGGTGCAAGCAAACTGACAAACTATATAAATAAAATGAAATTTACAATAGAAGTGATTCTCCACAGAACAAATGTGGTGACTGTCCTGCTGCCACCAACATCAAACACACAAATCCCACACCTTCCCCTAGGCAACCATTCCCTTCTTCTCGATCCACCAATAGTACACAAATGTTTAAAAATTAGGAAAAATATGGAAAATGTTTACTTACTGTAGCTGTGGGAGCTCCACACACAAACACAACCACTCTGCTGCTGCCAACGTGGATAGTACAACTGTGTCTAAAGTTGTTTTGCATAGCTATACTTGTAGAACAGCTTTTTAAAACCACGGTCAAAATACCAACCCAAATCAACTGTTTTAGGACCCTGGACCTTCATAACAAATGCATGACTTTGCCTCTTATGAGTTATGGGAGGTATTCAAGAATGTATGCATGTGGGAAGGGGCGTGGCCAGCAGCCAACAAGAACAGACGCATCTCTGTGGAGTTCTGTCTTTTGGAGGACAAATATATTGGAAAAAACTAATTTAAAACAGAATTGACAGCCTTTTACTCTTCCACCAGTCAAAGAGATATAATTAATATCTTCCGGAAGAGTTCCGTCCTTTGAAAGACATGGGAAAGCTGAGGAACACACCGACTATGGAACCGGGAGTTAGAAGTAAAGCTCAGAGGCCTATAGAACCTGCAAAATGCGTAGCAGAGGAAACCGTGGTGGGTGCCCCTTTTGAACCATCTAACTGTGCTTTGCTACAGGCCATTAGAGATCTGGACAAAAAGGTAGATTCTTTGGGAACACATTTTACTGGGCTGGAGACAAGAATGGAACTGGTGTCCTCGGAGGCTAAAACTGCTACTGAAATGGCAAATAAATCTATCACGGCAGTAACAGGAGTCCTTGCCAAAAATAAACTGCTTCATCACCAACTAGAAAACTTGGAGAACGGAGTAAGAGCGGCCAACATCTGTTTGTTGGGGGTCCTAGAAGATACAGAAGGAGATGATCTTTCGGGGTATGTTATTGTTTTATTCCAGAAATGTTTGGACTTAGATATGCGGCAAAATGTGCTAAAGACATACAGAATTACCCTGCGGAGAGCCCTCTCAAAGAATCTCCCTAGGACAATAATGATTGTAATCAGTGGGCCACATATCCGAGACCTTGTTATGGAAGCAGCTAAATCAAGGGCTCCAGTGAAGCTGGATGGGGGTGTCCGGATCCACTTCTTTCCTGACCTGAGCTATTCTACAAGACAGCGCAGAAAGGCCTTTAGTAGCGTACGAGCAGGCCTGAAAGCACTGGGGATAACGTACGTATTGCAGCAGCTGGCCAGATTGTGGATCTTCTACGCCGGTAAGACTTTTCTTTTTTCTGATCCAGCAGACGCAGGGAAGAAATTGGAGCTAATTAAAAAAGTCTTCCATCGCTCCGGCTCGGAGAGTCTTTCTGAAGAAGTGGACTGAACTTTGATAAAATGATCTCTCACAATTAAACAGCAAGTGCTGTCTACAAGGTTAAAAAAAAAACAGAGACTGACACATTTTATCTCTAAAATACTGCTTAAGTGCTTTCGGTTTTAGGTGTTTGGTTTCTAGATATAAATTAAGGTAGATATGAACCAGTGATGTTATACTGTGGCATACCTGTTTTAAGGTCTACTAAAATCTGACTAGCCTTAGATAATTACTATTAATGTTTCAAATCTTCTTCACACTATTGTTCAATAAGCTTTGTTGAGAAGAAATATAAAGCTTATAAACTTTATGTAAAATTTTTGTTTAATGTAAGACTAGAGGTTTTTTAGTATGTAACATTTGAAAGTTTATATTATAGGGATGCTCCCCGAATGGATAGAGCTCTATACAGTTGTTTCCCATCATATTGGCGCAATTATAGTTATGTAGATTTATGGGCAATAAAGTGCCACTTGTTGGCATTATAGGGTGACTTGTTTCACCTAGTAATGATTACTTTACTAATTTTAGAAATGGTCCATAAGTATACTGCAAAAGTCACATTTTGGATATCTTACTATCATATTATATTTGAAGACCCCATTTAATTGAGGCTTCTGTATAAGGTTTCCCCATATGTAGTAACAGAGGATTACAAATAATGCATCCTAACATTGAATTACTGACTTTGAGAACTATCAGATATATTTGTACTAAGGAAATGTATCACAATGTAAATTGCATTGAAAACTAATAAAAATAAAGTTAAAAAAAATGTATGCATGTGGTTCACTGGGCAGCTGATCTGGTGTATGTACAGTATGTTGTGCTTGTTGTAACATACTGTACTGACACTCTCAGAGTACTTCCACCCCTTCAGAGGTGTCATCAGCAAGTGGACTCATAGCTGAACTAAATGCTGTCTGAAATCCCCAAGGAGGATAGCCAGGCAAGAGTGCTGGAGAAGTAGGAAGGGTGGTGACAGAAAGCAGTTGGCTAGGTGGAAAGTTCCGGTCAGCTGACCATTTAAATAGGGAGATATGGTCAGCTGACCTCTGAACTCATGCCAGCTGAGAATTCACTGACCAGCAGATCGGGTGGATGTAATGTTGTACTTGTTGTAATGTACTGTGGCCAATGCGGTTGTAGTATTTCCACCCTTTAGCGGTACCATGGGCATGTGGACCCATTGCTGAAAGGAATACTGCCTGGAATCTTCAAAATATCAAGCTGAATGCTGTCATGCTGCCTTTTCTAACTCACAGAATTAATAGTTCTTTGGAACAAAGGAGAGGAAAAATACCCTGTGGCAGGAAACCTGTGAGGGTCCCAGGTTACGGGGTGCCTCATCTCCAGACATGAGAATAAAGAGGCTAACATGTTTGGGCTAGATAGAGTTCTTTAATTGGATCCTGAATGTGGAATTTGATGTGTGATGCAGTCCAATGGATCATGGTTTTCATTATGTGCGCTGGTATAATTTTCTGGATGCTGTTGTAGCAGTGCCCATCTGGAACAAGTGACCTGAAAAAGAAGCAGGGTTTTTGGTTAAGCCTTGGCAGCAGAATTTCAAGATGATGGGTAAACCAGAAGGAAGTAATGATTGTTCCTTTGTCTGTAAAGAAGAGAGTTAATGAGGTAGTCTGCCATGTGTGGATTGCAGATAATGACTGAAAGTTGCTATCAACAGCTTTCGTTGTGAGCACTAAAAAATGCTATCATCATTTCTTGTTGGGGTCTGGTCATTTTGGACTGAGACAGAGGAAGGAAACAGGATTCCTCAGACATTTTGGAGAGGTTTGATACTTTGAGATGCTGGCCTGAGAGAAATAGCTCCAAAGAAGCGGTAAATTCTTCTGGGCTTAAGAAACCATAAAAGGCAAGATTCAATGCAGTTTGGATCATGGTATCAATTGCAAGTGTAAAGACCCTAGTTCAAATAAGGTAATTAAGGCAGTGGAAGAGGCAAACATCTATGGCTTTGCATACTCGAGAGAGGGTCACAGTTGTTTTCTGGAACCTTAAGAAAAGGGGACACATCAAGTCGTTCTGGTCATTTTGCTGCGTAACACCTCGCCCCACACTCTTAGCTCCAGCATGAATCACACTTATCCCCGGATGAGTTTGTTTTACAATATTTATGCTGGGGGAAAATTGTGAGGGGATGAATTGCATAGGGTGCCGATTCACACTGGAGCTAAGAGTCCAGGGCGAGTCATCACGCAGCGACATGACTAGCATGACTTGTCATGTAGCCTTAAAAGAGAGGCCTTAATGGGTGCTCTTGCTAGTAGTGAAGGATAAGCAGGCTTGCTGGACAGCAAATGAAATTGAATATCTGCCTCAATTGTTTAACGGCAATATGGGACAGTCATTTTGCAATGGAGCAAAAGGCCGTGAAAGTCAGCATTTGTTGTGAGGAAGTACTGAAAGTATTGAGAGCGCATCGTGCATGAAAGTGCATATACAAGTCCCAAGCTGTAGAGAAAGAGCATTGGTTCTGACTGCCAAGGAATTCCAGATGCTTTTGTTCACAAAAGTTAAGTAGACATTTAGTTCAGGATCAGGTCGAGGAATGGAGGAACTTGAGATGGGGACATAGCCACATGAGGAGCCAGGAGTCTGAAGGTCTGTAAGTCAAAACAGGAAAGAAAGTGAGCAGTGATATTTGATGAATGCAGGATGTGCATGTACTAAATGTTAAAGTGCCCTTGCATAGAAACCCAAGTGAGTTTTCTAAGGAGCTGTCTTATAGGAGGGGATGACGATCGACTTCTATGATATGCACAGTTGTCAGTTTGTCACAGTTGAAGGTTACAGATTGTTTGTGCCACTGGTGCCCACAGAATGGCTGCTTCTACAGTGGGGTACATTGAAAAGAGCGGAGAATTGTCAGTTAAGTTAGGAATGATTAACAGTTCTGTTGGCCAGGGTTTGGAAAACCATGTTTGTTGCAGAAAGCCACAAATCCAAAGGCTGGTGAAGACTTAGTAAGTGCCTCCTGAGAGATGAGTGGTAAATTAGAATAGAAAAAGGAAATGCCATTCCAGAATGTAAGGAAAGAGGTGTGCATGCTGAGATCGGCCATGGCACAGGAGATAAGAGATAGAGATGTGGTGGTCGAAGGTGGCATCAGAAGAGGCTAATTCAAACAGATGCATGAATGAATGAATGAATGAATGAATGAAACTATTTGTAAAAGCGCCTTTCCAAAACTAAGGTGCTGTACATAAACAAAACAAATAAAAATTTTTAAATTGTTAAAATTCATGAAAGTACCAAACCATAAACATCAATTTCAACAGAATTCAAGAATACCAGATTAAATATTCAATTCAGGAGCTATGTGAATATGCTATATTAAACAGGTGTGTTTTTAATACCATCTTAAAACTCTGGACAGTCATGCGATTCCACAGGGTCAGGGCCACAAAAGCAAAAGATCAGGCCCCCGATGTCTTTAAACGAACCCTTGGAATCTCTAGCAATCCCTCATCAGCAGATCGGAGAGGACGGAGAGGGCGGTAAGGACCTATGAGATCTTGCATTTAAAAGGGTCCCTATTGTAGGGTTTTTATGCAAAATGAATGAGCTACTCTGTGGTATGATCCTTGTGGTGAAATTGAGTTAACCTAGGAGAAACAACAGTTTATATTTTGTACAAGAGGTCCAGTATGAGTTGGAAGCGACTAGGGTAGAAGTACACTGCAATTATCCTGAGGAAGACTAGCTTCCATCCTGTCCAAATCTTGTTGGGCTGATGGTCTCATCCAGAGTCAGAGGAATGCATAGTTGGGTAAACAAATCCCCTAAGCATGAAATACTTGTGGCCGAAGGAGCAGTAGGGGGGTCCACTAGAAAAAAGTCATCCAAAAGATGAAGGACAAATGATTTTTTGAAAAGGTTGAGTAAGGCTGATCTGCTAGTGCAGCAGCAGTGCTACACATGTGACACAGATGACTGGGGTTCAGAAGTAAGCTGGGATGTTGAAGGGCTGGATGGGAGGGAAGGAGGATCAAGCATCCAAAGGGCTGCTCTCTAGTCCGACGGACTGCTCTCCTCCTCCAGGGGTGTGGGTTTGTAGAGCCCAGTAGTTGCTGGTCCCTAGCAGAAGCTGGGAAAAGGTACCCGGGACTGCCAGCATGAGCAACAGAGGGCATGGCAGATGCTGACGAGTACTATGCAGCAGCCCATGGTGTACATCATGGAGCCATTGCACACCACTCCTCTCGAGAGGGAAACCACAGAAAAATGGAAAATTATGGGTGACAGGATGGTGCTGGATATCCACTGGCCCTGAACCAGACCAGCTGGGCCTGCCGGCAAGAACCAGATCCTGTCTGGGGTATTCGGTAGATGGGGGCCAACCGGTAGGGAAGAAACAGGTTAATGAAAAAAATAAAAGTTGAGTAAGATTCAGCAGAGGGACTCGGATGGCATGTTGAAGAGCTTCTGACTGGTATTACACCTAAATGTTAGCCAGACAGCAAAGTAATAATAAGACCCCATTGAATTCCATACAGCTGCCATAAGGTGGGATGCAGGGACAGTAACTTAAAGGTATCCATGATGTCCACTTTTGCCAACCAAGCACCTTGGCCTGCCATTTTGATGAGCTTGATAGCATCATCTATTATTGCGTAGATGAGGGAGTAATCTTCTGAAGGAATGAGAGAGTTGACACTGGGACTTGTGGAACATTGAGAGATGCACTGTGATTCTTTTCATTCCTGAAAACTTTCTTATGGCAATTCTGATGGGATTTATAAGGTACATTGGAAATGGAGAATGAGTGAATGGGTCTATCAGGAAACTTTTCTGAATGAGATCGGCAGCAACATGAGATTTGGCTTAGGTGGTTAAGAGATTGTCACAGGCATATGGATCTGAAAGGATAGCCTGAAGACCCATATGAAACAAAACTGATGATGTTTTTGTTTGGATGAGTAGACAGGAGAGACTTGAGGAGAGGCACATGAATAGGAGTGGATGGGTGAGATGGCTGTAATTTCCTGAAGGATGAGTACTGAGCTATAGGCAGACTGAGGCATATTGCCTTGGAGTGAGCATCTCCACGATAGCTGCAAGTATGCAACTTTCAGCAAGAAGGGACTAGAAAGGAGCACTCGTTGAAATTGTTACAGATGGCTCTACCAAAAGCCATAACTATTTGTCAGCCTTTACTATTTCAAGTTCTGGGGAATATAGAAGGCACCTGGGGTTGACGAAGTGGTATATAAAGTAACAGAAAGGTTGCTACTGATTTCTGACATGGTGATAGGACACAGGGTAGATTAGTAAGAAAGAGAACTAATTAGTGGCAAAATACTTTGTTATCCATGGCAGCCCCAATTGAGACAAGTACTGAAACATTGCAGCATGGCTGTGGCTTTGTACAAGAAGGCTTTATGCCAGTTGGAGAAAGTAGTACAACCATAGACAGTCACAACAAGTTAAGTAATGTCCAGTTCTTCTCAGTGGGTAGGAAAAGGCTTCACAGCAGATGTCACTGTAGATGCTGATAGCTGCCATGATTTCTTGCACTGTCAGTGTCTTGAGGAAGGATTGGTCCTAAGTTTTCATTGTAACAGAAAAGTCTCTGCAGGAAACTATTCTCTTTTCGAATGTGTTGTGAGAAGAGACTAAAAAGCAACAAGAATGATGTCATTCTCCTCTATAATGTCTTTCCTCAGGTGTAATGGTACTAAATGCATTGGACGGACAGAAGGAGAGGACTCGGTGGTCAGAGGAATACCTGCTAGCTGCGAAAAGGCAGGGAGGATAAGATATGGAACTGGAGGCAGATGTCCAGAATGACCAGGACTAGCTGGAGTTGAAGTAATAGATAAAGGTGGAGGAGCAAGTTGTGAAGATCCAGTTGCAGGAAGCATTGGAGGAATACATTAGAGTGGTCATGAAGACTGGAGGGTATTTAACCAGAATCAAGTGGAAGACGTTGTTCAAAAGCCTTAACTTTTGTTTTGAGCTTTATCATGTTTGGGTTTACTTGCAACATTAGTTTCTTCAGCTCATCCAAGGGACTAAGAGGCATAGGTATCACCTGCAGAAGTGATTGGACAGTGTACACTTTCAGATAGGCAGCATGCAGTAGATGTCAAAGAGGTCCTTTTTCTTTACTGTGGCTGAAAAAGGAACCCTGAGATCTTTCAAAGAGGTTAGTATTTTAACTGTGGGCCTATCTTTATGTCTGGTACTGGATTTAGCCATGGCTTTCCTAGGGACAGAGCAAACAGATTTCTGGTCATCATTCTCCAATGGAAGATGCTTCTGTTCAGTGACAGACCCTGACATTCTGAGGCTGCAGTCAAAGGAGGGACAGTGGAGGTCTTTGCCAATGACTGTGGTGGTGGACGTCTGTGGTTAGGATGCTGGGAACCACAGAGTGATTTGCAGAGGAACTGAAGCACTGTAAGTGCAGAGAAGAAAGCTGGAATACTATGCTTACTGCTGTTAAACATGGTTAGACCACCTAGGTGGCAGGAGTGCAGTGGTTTTGCTGTTGGGTTGACTGCTAGCCCTGGACTAGCAGAGACTCATCTTGAGAGCCAGGACACAAGGCACAGATACAAAGCTGAAATCGGTGGTCCACCCTAGTAGAACAGTTTTGATATTGTATGTAGGCAGGAAAGAGCAGTCCTCAAGAAGCGAGAACTTCTCAAGAGAGCATGACCTCTGTGGTCAGGCAGGAAATGGGAACAAAATTCTAATGTTCTGCAGGCATGCTACGGAGGAGCAAGGTCTGCAGCAGTGGTACTTGCTGGAAGCCAGGGAGCTAGGTCCCGAAGCAGGAATTATCTGCTGTTCTAAGCAAAGTCCAGGAGAGGAGGCCAATGGAAGGGCTTACATGGAGCTCAAGGAGCAAGGTCAGGCAGGAAGTGGGAATAAGGTCCCAGTGAGTACAGGCAAGCAGCAAGGAGTGAAGTCTGGAGCAGTGGGGCTTACTAAGAGTCAGGAAGCAAGGTCCCAAGGTAGGATCTCTGCTGATTCAAGAGGTTTCAGGCAGGTGGGGAAGGCTTACATACAACCTAGGGAACAAGGTCCCAAGAAAGGAGGCACATCCAGGAATTGGAGTAGGGAGCAGTATCCCACAGCTAACTCTACAGGTGTTTTAGTGGGAACCAGAAAGCATGGTCTCCAGCTACACAGCCCTGATGGCAGAGCAACAGGCAGTCCAGAGAGGGCCTGTTTAGGCACTGAGAAAGGGAGCGTGGTCCCATACAGCAGGCGGCAGTGATCACATCCAGTAACCAGAAAGCAAGGTCTCAGGAGTTCCAAGGATGGAGCACCAGCATTCCTTGAGGAAGGCCTGTTTGGGCAAAGATGGAGGGAACACAGTCCCACTACTGACACTGGACAGCAAGGTCTCCAGTTTCAGAGCTCCAAAGTTAGAGAGGATGATTGGCGGCCGCAATAGTGGGCAGCAAAGAACCTGGAGGCAGCAATGGCAGCAGCAATGAGGAGGAAGTCGGCAGAAGGTAAGCCCATACGCAAAGAGCAAAATGCACTACAAATGGCCAGCAGCATTGCAGAAAGTGCAGTCAGCTAGGTGAAGGATTCTGGTCGGCTGATTGTTTAAGTAGGGGGATCTGATCAGCTGATCACCAAACCCTTGTCAGCTGAGAGCTGATAGACACAGAAACAGAACACTTTGGGTAATTTGTTCTCTCCCTGTATCCTTTTTGTTTAATTACTGTTTATGCCCCCTGTGATCTCCAATATCACCCATGACTCCAGCCCCATCACCCATCATCTCTCGGATGTACCACAATGCTTCTTTCTCCATGAATGACCCGCCCATGGTAAGGTTGTTGGGGTCCCCCAAGCCCCTATGAGGTCTAAATTCTTGTGGTGGCAGGAACCCAGTTGGTGCTGCAGGGCATGCGAGCCAGGGGGTATCATCCTGCCAGGTCAGGGATTTTCCATTGTTGTGGTCCTCCTCCCGCTAGATGCCTGTGGCAGGAATATACACCACTGAGCATGCTGCCACATGTCATTGGCCAACATCACCCAGCAGGTAGCACTGCTGCTACAACAGTGCCTTGCTTTCTTCCTCCACAGATTAGGAGAGCATCCCCTAGGACACTCGGGAACCCCCCCCAAATGGGCTCCTTGATTACCCAAGGTTTAGGTCGCTGGGGTTACAAGTGGTAGCCCTACTGCTGTGCTGAAGGGCTGGCTTCTCTCACTGTATCTTTTTTTTGTTGTTGTAAATTTGCAGTTTATCCTGTGGGGGCTGGCAGGCAAGTCGCTCACCTTTCCAGCCTCAGCATCCCGCACCAGTCCCTCCCACATCCCCATAGGTTGCACCTCCACCCACCCACGTGACAGGGCCGGGCTGAGGCGCTGACTTTCTCTGCTCCCCAGAAAGCCAGTGTCCAGATTCCAGGGGGTCGATGTGGGTGCAGCCTAGCCATCATGGAGCCTTCCAGCTCCATTTTTCAAGTGCTAGCCCCGGAGCCTACAACTGTGCAATGGGTGAATGGTTGGGCTCCACCTCCGTGAAGGCAGTCTCACACCCGGGACATGGGTCCCACGCCATTCTTGGTGGCGCAGCTGTGCCAACACCCAGCCATTGCTGGGTTTCAGTCTACAGCATGCAGCATTGTCCCCCCTTCCCGAGGAAGGAGAGCTGTCTATGGATGCTTAATCTTTCCCAAGCCTGGGTCACCGGTATGGTGCAAGATGTGACGTCCAGCGCCTCGACCCTCAGCGCTAACGGGCTGGCCCTCTCCCTGTATCTTTTAAGGGTTCTACACAATACTCCTTTTGTGAAGTGCCTTCCCAGTATTCCACTTCAAAGTATACTACATATCCATTTTCCTTTGGGGATGACCAGGTACTTGGCTGAGATTTATTTTTTCTTTGTTTATTTAGTTTTTGTTGACAGGGAAAGGAGGGACAGACAATACTGCCTATCAGAGATACCAATAGCATGACACGTTGGAGTCCCAAAAGGACAAAGCAAATACTACGACTTATATTGCTTTGCACTGGGTTGAGTGATTGATTGATTGACTGATCGATCAATTATTTGATTTTATTTATTTAGTTTTTGTTGACCGGGTAAGTGCACTAGACAAATCCTGCCTATTTTCAGGCATGACCCGGGAGAGGGGGATACAGATGAATGCCAACTGACCTTGAACCAGATTGAGCTGTTGGTGGTATTTTTAGTGAATGAGGGAAATTTGGCCGGGACACCGGGGAAATTCCCCTACTCTTTTCGATAAGTGCCATGGGATCTTTAACATCCACCTGAACTACCACCAATCCAGGCAGATGGAACCTTGGTTTAACGTCTCATCCGAAAGACGAAAGATTTCAAAGGTTTTACCAGGAAAATCATACTGAACTGGTATCCACTCACATTCAGATGCGTTCAGTAGATTTTGGGGCTTTCAGCATGTATGTATGCATATGTCTGGAAGAGAGACACAAATAGTTAAACATGGAGTACAGCTCATGCATGAATACACCTTCCCCTGGCAAGGACTGAACTCCAGATTTTAAGACTGAAAGAATGAAAACACAATACTCTTCTTGTTAAGCACAAGGGACTGTCTCCATAGTCTAGTTGTGTTCTATTCGGGCAAGCCTATCCCAAACACCATAATATATTATTCATTTATCCGTACAGTTACTATGACTCGAGTTTTATCGGGTGAGAGAACTGTATCAGGAAGCTGAGCAGTTATGGCATGCAAAGGCTTGAGCAGAAACTCTCAACTATATGAGGCACAAGAACTGCACACATAAATATATAAATCATATTAAAGATCTCTGATTTTAAAAATGGAACTTGAATTTAAAACCAGCATGTTTTATGTAGCACCACGAATATGGACAGTTACTACCCCTGCCTTTTAGGCTCAACCAAGGGTGAAGGGCCTGGGTCATTAATCTCCTGTAAGGGGGTTCATGTCCAAGGTAGGAAAAAGTTAACACAGTGCCTCCACCCAGAGAAATGTATAGTAGGCCTACTGTAAGTATGATACAACTCCTTGGGATGTAGTACCTTCCCACAGCATCACCGCACCAATGAACCAGTACACTACAACAGTTCCTTGCAAAGTAAATTATTGTACTCTGTTAAGGATATGCTCACAGACAGTAAAGATTAATACAGTAAATACCAAGGGCTCTATTGGAGAAAAGGATTCAGTCCTAGGGGAAGAAGAGGATAAGTAAAATGAAGTAACAGTATTGTTGAGCAACAATAGCAATGCCTGCTGGCTTTACTTCTGTTGCCCATCTCTGCTCAGCCAATATAGTTATACACTATGCAGGTCCCTTGTGGTGTTTTATGTAGCCCAACCCCGCATCACATTCACAGTACCTCTGCCCCACTGTACTGTTGGGCGCTATCCATGCCCCAACTGGTACTAGTATTTATTAACCCCCTAGTTCTGAGGGAGTACCCTAGGGCTTCAGTGGGTACCTTGCTGTGGAACCAGTGTAGGTCCACTGATGTTGCACTTTGGTTGGTTGGTGTCAGTGTACTTTAAAAATTAACAGTAATGCTGGCCCGGTGGCACAGAGGATTGAGGTGCTGGACGCCATGCCAGCGACCCAGGTTCGGAAAGGGCCCGGCCCACCAGGGGTCGGCAGGGGAGAGAGAGGATTGAGCATCAGGAGGACTGCTCCCCTCTCTCAGGGAGAGAGGGAGGGAAGGATAGCTGTCCCGCCCCTTGACTGCTCCATAGCGATGGCTGAGGGGAGATACAGGTTGGGAAGCTCGAGCCGACGTGTGAGTCGGTGGGGAGGGGGAAGGGAGAAAACTAGGAAAATGGAGCTGGCAGGCTCCGCAGTAGCCCACCAGTGCCGATCCTGACACCCAGATCTGAATTTGTGTTCAAGATAAGGGAAAGCCGTCTCTTGCCCTGGCCCTGCCACGGGATGCAACCATGGGGATCTCCGGGAGAAGCAGGGCGGGAAAAGGTGGGGCCTGAGACTAATTTCCCTCCAAGGGAGGGACCAGAGCTGCCTGCCAGGCTCCCTGAAGGGAGGAAAAATTAATAATTAAAAAAAAACCAAAAAAAACAGTAACTTCAACTGACAATGGACAAATCCAAATTGCACACTCCAACATTATTTGTATTCCTGGCCAGATGGCCTAGTCCATCACTTGGTTTATAAAACAAATGGTTGCACTGCAGGGAACAAGGCCTTGGATTACTTATCCCATGTCCAGCTGGGTCTCCCTTGGTGCATAGGGTGTAGTGGCCTAGCAGTAGACAGTTCCTCTTTTGGCTGATTCAGCTTCTCTCTTGGTCCCAGGCCGCTGTTCTTGGTTGGAGAAACTGCCTCTCCGTATGGTCTGTCAGGCCTGTCCTCTTCTCTGTATGTAGCAGACGATCACTTTCAGGTCACAGGTTCAGCCTCATCCTGTGAAGCTCAACCATGTCAGACCAGCACACCACATCCTGGCATCCAGTCCCTAGTGTGCTGAGACAACCAGCCCCTGACAGTGGTGCTGGCTGGGCAGCTCCACAGACAAAAAGCTGCTCTCCGGTGTAGGAGTCTGCTGAAATGCAGCAAATGTCTCTCTGCCCCCTGGAAGAGTGAGCACACAGTGGCTTACCCTTGCTAACATAACCCCTAACTGGTGTTGCTCAGATAGTGCTTTTGTGGATCTTAACCACTATCTGTTAGATAGTGCTGGCATCCTGACTTGGATCCTACCACATATCCTGCCAAAGACAGATGCAGGATCCAGGGTCAGATAGTGATGGATCCGGAGCCAGATAGTGATGGATCCTGGTTAGGATCCAGGTATCCTAGTTAGGATCCACGGATCCTAGGGCAGATAGGATCCAGGGCCAGATAGTGATGGATTCTGGTTAGGATCTGATAGTCGGACCCGCAGGCAGACAGTGGAAGTATCCAGCAGATCCACTATCCTGCCGCAAAGGGCAGGTATCTGTGGATCCTGATTTGTCCGGATCCAGCTGAGCAACACTACCCCTAACCTTTGCTTTCAGTCTATAAGGCCACTCTGTCCAAGCATGGAATTACCACCTTTTTGGATTGCAGGGAATTCTGCTTGCTCTGGCAGACATGTGATCTGTCTTTCCCTCTCTTTAGCTTTACAGTCTGCCTCTTGCAACAGTCTTATGCAAACTAAACATTTCCGTAACAGGCCCTGCTGTTTATGAGTGAATCTAGCTCTCCATAGATTCACTGAACTGTCACTTACTCTCTACAAGGCTAAAGGTCTGTTACTCGACATGCAAGCAACTGGCAGACTCAGGGGTGCCTGAGTTACTGAAGCTGTTCTTATGTTCACGAACCCTTTGTGGCCCCTTCAGCAGGATTCATAGCCTAATTTGCTGTTCAGTCACCCTCTGACCATATTGCCATGTCCTTTGGGGTCAGAAGTGATGAAGATGGTTGCTGAAATTATTATCTACATGCGGACTGTCCCAAAGTGACTTTATTTACACAATGTGTGCCCTTAGGCAACGTTCTGAGCCCCAGCCAAGTTCTGTGTGGGTGTGTGCCTAAGTGTCCAGTTAAGTACAGGCAGCAACTGGGGGATTCCCAATTTAGTCAGGAGTGCTGCTGCACGCATTCTGTCAGTGGTGGTCTGAGCCTTCGATGCACAATCTGTAGGGAACTTTAAAGGTAATCCATGTATGGGGGGTACATTTACTTTGCAGAAAATTAGACAACCCCTTGTGAAGGAAATTAACTATTCCAACTGAACTTAGAACTTAAGAGTTTTAGAACTACTAGCACAACACACCCTCTATGAGTTCTATGAGTACCCGGAATGTTTAGAAATGAACAATCCTGATTGACTAAGACTGATTTCATGTTTTATAATTTAGTATAGACAGACCTACAGACTGGGATTCATTTTTTGTAGCAGATTTCCTCCAGTCAAATAGTTCATGTTGTTTCTTCTTTTGAGTACTGGCAACAGACATTTATCCGTGGTATTTTTTTTTATTGCCACCAGGAATTATGAAAGAATCTATAGAAAGAGACGTGAAGGTCTGTACAAAAAAGTTGTTTTCCGGAGCTATCTTGATAACAGCTTTGAAAAGTCTGACACTCGAGGTGAACTTGAAGAACATCACGGTATCCTTGGACCAGTCATCAGAGCAGAGATTGATGATGTTATTATGGTAAGTCCAAGTTTAATAGAGTACTACTAAGAAATGGTGCGCTGTAACAATTTGTTACATTACAAATCAAGAGAGCATCTACTACTCTTCTCACCCAGTAAGAATCAGCGTTCACGCTGTGTGAAAGGCACCTCTTAAACAGTGAAGAGGTGCACTTGCTCTAAATGTACAGTTACCATGGCAGTTGCTAGAGCAGAGCTATCAGTTGTTCTAAACAGTATCCAGGGAAATGCAAAAGCCTTGCAGCCATAATAGAAATGTGCTTTCACTCTGATGTTGTATAACCCCATCACCATCATGCAATCTCCATTAACAGCAACACTGGACTTGTAAGCTAATTCATAGGTATCAGATGTCAAACAAAAATCTGAGACACATTATATGACAATAAAACTACATGTGTAACCCCCCTTTGAGGCTTACCTAAGTTGTTCCCTAGTTTTCCTTGTCTCCTCCAGATTACCTGTTGGCGCCTCTGCTTGTTCACTGCAACAGCCCAGGGTTGCAGGTCTCCCCATGGTCCCTGGACAGCCCATTTTTGCTGTTTTGCCCATTTTGGGCTTAAAATCTTAAGATGCGATCTGCCACCACTCTCTTCAGTTACCGAGCGGGCAGGCAATCTTGCATGCACGGAATGCACTTTGTTGTACTGACCGGTAGACTTGTGGTCAATCGGGGAGTTCTTTAGTGGTCCCAGTACCCCTTTCTGAGTTTAGCAGGGACCAGAGACCTGGATGAGGCACAAGAGAAGCCTTGGTTCTGTTTAAAATAAAGAGTGTACCAGGGGCACTAGTGAGAGCTCATGAATAGTTCATGAGCTCTCATGCATATTAATGAGTTGCTGCCTGCCGCCTGGGGAGATAGTTTCGGCCTTAGTGACAACAACTGTCTGCATCTAGCCAATGAAGAATTAGCTTGTTTTACAGGGGGCAGTTGGGGCTACAATATGGTGGAACTATTATAAAACAAGGGTACTTGCCATGGTTGCACCAAACATCAGAAAGTGGGGAACTGTGTTGGACTGCGTAGAACTGAATGGGGGGTGACATATTCATGACTCTATGACCTTAAACAGCAGTCAATCATCTATTTAGGTACCTAAAACTGTGTCAAAGGGACTCCTGGGAGAAGGAGAGGACTAATTCAGGTGCCTAAACCATGCTCCAATAAGCCCTCAGTAAATATTGATCTCTATGGTTATGGACAATTGATAGGCTCAATCAGCCAATCAGAACCTTGGATTCTTAAGTGAAAGTTAGTGGACTTTTTGGGATTTCTTCAGTTCTGTTCCTGGGCACTGTAAGAGTCAGAGGTCTCCTGTGAGAGTGGATCTGGACTAGGGAGGCATTTCCAAGGTCTCTGGTGAAGATTGCTGTGTTCAGGAAAAGGATCAACAGGGAAAAGAAAGCGAGAGACTGAACTGATACCTTGATTTCCAAGGTACTGTGAGCTGTTTGATTATATTGGAGAAGCTAAGTGCTGCAGAAACCCTGCACTGGTGGACTGAATTGGACTGAGAGAACTGTGCTGATTATCTGAGTGCCACAGTTGCTGCTGAGGATTCATTTTACCTGTGTGGGACTGCGACTGTGATTTTGAAGAAGCAAAGTGTCTCTGGACTTCAGGGTGCTAGCCGGGGGCTATACTTTCCCTGAGTGAACAGGTTAAAGTGGCTAAGAGCTGTGTCCCAGCTGCAGCTGAAGAAAGGATTGTGGACAGTTTCTAACTGGAAAGTGCGGAATGGTGTGTAGGGGTCTGTTGTATTTGGATCCCACTGTGGTTTGCATCTGTGCTTCATCTGATCTAAAGCTAGCACCCACTGCTAACTGGCACTGGACTTTGCTTGAGCTACTGCCTGTGATTTCCGTGGTTTTTGTGAACTCAGTGCAGGGACTGCAGGAGGACCCCTACCGTTAGGGAGTTCTCACCCAGAGCCAGAAAGAGAATTAGCTAACCCCTTCCGAGTGGGGCTTACCATCTCAGGAGGCCACCGGCGCGTGCTGGGGTGCGAGGGCAACTGTGATCCTGGTGGGGAACTGGGCTGTGAAGCCACTCGTGAGCCTGGGCCTCCTGGGGCTGGTGTGTCCTGCCACAAAGCTCTGCAATGGGCCAGAAATGGCTGAAGGTGACAAGCAGCCAGATCCGCAATCAAGTGGACAAACTGCAAGATCCTCGAGCAAGCTTCCCTCTGTCCACTGTTGCATGGAGCTGTGCATCCAGGACAGCTGGAGGCATTCATCCCAGCAGTGTCTGAGTTCTGCAGAACCATGAGTACCCGGGACCTGGTTCCTGGAAACCAAACAAGGGAGTATGAAAGGGATTTAATAGCTTCCTAAAATAATTTTTCTACTTTATCAGGGCCCCAACAGCCAGCCAACCTGCAGCAACGAACAGGTGTGCACCTTGTGGGTACCCCTAAGGACTATCAGGTTAGACACTGGTACCAGTGGGTGTGGGCCTCCAGGGGTGGACTTGGCCTACAGGCCCAAATGGTAATTGTTATTTGTTCTTACCAACCATTTTTCTACCCACAGCCATCCTTTGTCCCGGTATCCCCTCCCTAGTCCTTACCCCAAATAAAGCTGTGGTTTACCGTTTGAAATTGTCGAGTCTATCAAATCATTACTGTTGATGGTTGTTGGTGTTACTGAACTGTTGGATATCCAGTGTGAGGGGTGGTTGATAGGGGAGGTGGGGAGGTGCAGCATCCCAGGGGGCTATGCCAACCAGTCACCTAACCCACTTCTAATTCTCTCTGGGTGGAGGCACTGAGCTATTTTTATTATCTTTGAGATAGAACCCCCGAACACCACCGTAACAGGACCCAGGCCCCTTAACCTGTTAGAGAACCAACAGGCAGGGAAAGTAGCCCACTGGCACATGGCACCTTTGCTACATATTTGGA
Organism: Neoceratodus forsteri; assembly: GCA_016271365.2. NCBI lineage: Eukaryota > Metazoa > Chordata > Ceratodontiformes > Ceratodontidae > Neoceratodus > Neoceratodus forsteri. Next base: position 647,929,096 of record CM057458.1, on the reverse strand, counting down.
GGCACAACTGGGATCTCCTGTTCACCAGCCATGCCCACGCTGGAGAACCAGAATGGAGAGACCTTCCCCAGGAGTCCCCAATAACCAGGTCTGTCCCCCCAAGGCCAAGGTTTAGGCCTACGGAGGATGACAAAGTGAAACTGAAGGAATGGAGTGGGGGTATGAGGATGGACCCAAAAAAATCCTTTTTGTTGCTGGGAGTACCCCAGGTGATGGAGGAAGGGGAAATAGGACAACACCTGACCACAATAACCAAACTGGGAAAAGTAAAAGTATGAGGAAGAATGATTGACTCTGGAAGGGGTACATTAACTGTACTAGTAGAGAGTAACAGTGTGTTAGGACCTGCCTGGATACCTAAGGCTTTTCTGGCAGAGGGGATGCCCAAGGCTCTGCCTGTCATAACTTCTTTTAGTGCAGTCTGCCCGGGGGAAAGGGGAAGGAGGACGAGGGTCTGGGCTCCCACCAAGACTTCCTAAAGTTGAGAAACACCAGCCCAGACCTGTGCCCATAGCTTTTGATTGTTATTGCAAGCTAATGTAACTTCTAGGCAGTGTTATCCCTAAGGTTACTACTCCTGCCTGTATTACTGACCACTGGTTGAGGGGCCTGGGTTCAATATTAAGGTGCCTCCACCCTGAGTAACAGTAGTGGGGGTATCTAACTAGCCTGTTATAGCCCTCTGGAAAGCTATAATCACCCACAAACCCAACTAGTGACCTTGTACCTTTGGTAGCAGTTAACACACAGTCAACAGTGAACAGTAATAATATGCACACACCCTTTACACTTACCACCAGGGTCTGACCTTCACCAAATTCCCTGGACCCCCTGTAAAAGCAAGGTTAGCACAACAGGTATACACTTTTAATGCAGTAACCCACTAATAATATGCTCATAAGCCAGATTAAATGTGAACCCGTAAATCAGATTTATTTAGAGGATCGTGAACAAGGAAGGGGCATGGATCTAGAGGAATAATTACTATTCTGATTAAATTCAGGTTACTTTGCATGTACTTTTAGTCCCAAATGATCAGTCATACAACACTGGGTACCCAGGATGTTATACTGGCTAGCCAGAGGCGTTGCCTGGGGCTGGCCAGTGTTGCAGCTGTTGTTAGGGCCCTTGATAGAAAGAAAAAGGCAGTTAGCATGCAAAACAGAGCTTTTATTATTTGTAATCCTGGCCAGGTGGCATGTAACCCAGAAAATTACTGAAGCAATTAGATGGTACCACAGATAAGTAAATGATCTGTTGCAGGGGGTTACCCAGGATTTACTCACACTACCAGTTGCCTGTGATGAATCTGGTGTTATGGAGACCTCATGTAGTTCACCGAGAAGCAGGGCCAACACGACACACCTCCACTTCATGACCTTTCCCTCCAGGTGGCCGCAACCAGCGAGTTGTCTCTGCACAGGGGTTGGATCCTCAAAGCCAGTCTCTCACCGAAGAACAGTCTCCGGTGCAGGACTGGTTGGCTTGAGCCAAGACTGGCATAGGCCCAAGGCTGAATAAACAATTCTGGTAAAGTTCAGTTGGTTACTGGTGAAGGCCTCCAGCTGGCAACACAGTTCAGTCACTGTCCAAACAGGCCAAAATCCGCGATAAACATTCTGCACATTTAACAGGAAAAACATGAACTTCTCTAACTCTCAATTCGGTATTCCAGCTGGTTGCTATTGCAGTAGATTCGCTGAGTAAACCTCTCAATCATTAAATCAGTCTTGAACAACCTCTGGGCTGGATGCTTCACATGAGCTTTCTCTCAGTCAAAATCCCAGGCTGTACCTTTAGATATCTTGGAACTCTCTGCTGCAAGTAAAGGTTGCTTTTCGGATAATTCTGATTACTGCAGTCAGGCAGTCCAATGCAAGAGAACAGCAGTGGGGAGGCAAGTCAGGCCTCACCTGCTAATTTCCTTCAACTCCTTCCAGGAAGCAGCTGCTGGAAAGTTCAAGCTGCTCACACATCAAACTCTAACTCCAACTGATCCACTGTCTTTAACAGTCCTGGAGATTTCCCTCGGTGTTCTCTGTTCTGGTTGACTGGGGTAGCTGTCAGTCACAGTTTGGATGCCCCCTTCAGTTCAGTTTAGGAGCCAACCTAAAAACTACAAAAACTACAGATTTTCCTTCCCATGAGGCACTTGGGCTAATGACCCTTAAAGGCCCCCTTAGTCCCATTGGTCCCAATGCTGGAAGTCCCAAACCAAACATGGTGACTTCCATTCAGATAAACTAAAGCTGCAAGAAGGTAGGGTAGAACAAACTCACTATTTTAAATACAATACCAAGTTAGCAGTAAATAATTACAGTACTAGTTCAGTCTCCCTCTGCTCCTCGTTCGACAGCAGAGTGGAGCAAATCAAAGCAGTGTCTGGCCAGTTGCAAGCTTTGAAGTACTTGGGCCCAGACCAGACCATTCACTATACACATACAGGATAGAGTCTTAAAGGGACAGGCACAGGGGCACAGCATGGCACTCTCACTCAAAACAGCAGGACCAAACAAATATCCTTGGATTTATTACATATGAAGGACATCTGCCTGGCAGTGGGCATAGGAAAACATAAAGGTAAACCCCAAATTGATAAGGGGGTCACACTCTTCCCTGCCTAGGAAAACTTGGCATCCACATCAAGTCTATACTTCATAAACATTTAGTTTCATATTTGATATGCCAAATAATAAGCATGCTTTGTTCATAACCACTACTGGATCATAGGCAATAATAGTGCTTAACATTCTACATGTTTATTTCTAAACATTCTATTTGTTCATTGGTATACCAATTCAGGTAGCTAAACATATTATCCTTGTCTGTACCACCCCATGCACCCTAACCCACAGAGATGAGGGTCTGACCCTGTCAGCTAACTTTGACCTCTTTGTAGGGTGACCCCAGAAATACTGGCTGGAGGGTTGTATTACTAACTGAGAAGCTGCAGTGTATCCTATTTTAGGGAGGGAGTTAGCTGTGATATATACCCCTTTATGGACCACATTCTTGGGAAGGTCTGCAGGTGTTTCTGGAGTATCATACGTGAGACGTACTACCGGCTTGACATCTCTTCCAGATCTTCAAAGCGTAAGGGGCACAGGTGCAGTCTTTTCGACATCTGCATCTGGGTCAGCTACTTCCAGATATGGCCAGCAACAAATCAGCTTCTGCATTAAGGGGCACTTCTGCACTGTCTGTTTCTTCAGAATTTAAAGGAACACTGTCTTCTACAATGGTGTTTACATTTACTGGCTCTGTAGACTCTGTTCATCATTGGGGGGGGGGGTACTCCATACAATTTAAATCACGTAACACACTGCTGATACTTTCAGAATTAGCAATACTTTCTGAGTTGTAATCAGAGTCACAAGGCTCAGATACCCCAGCTTCAGGTAAGGACTAACTGGTTGGGTCCTCATTCTCTTGTTCAGAATTTGCCGCTTCAATCTCTGACAGCTCCACCAGTCATAAGGAGTCAGCTACTTTGGAAGTTCTGCTTTGTACCTCACTGTCAGGTGGTATTGGAGTGCTCAATTGTGCAAGATTATCCGATACTTCAGGATGGTCAGCACTGTCTCCCATGTTACACAAAGGGGTCGCCTTGAAACAGTTGGGCTAGTTCGAAAGAAGGGTAATACGTAATGCCATATTCACTATCATCAGACTAGGAAAGATTGGCATCATTAACTGCAGCAGGATGTGATGGAGGCTCTGGTTGTGGAACAATGGGAGGCTGATTTGATTGTCTCTTTTGAGCAACAGATCGGGGTAACAGGCCCAGTTGGAGCACTAGTTTGAGGTGCAGAGTATATAACAATTTGTCCAGTAGGCAAAAGATGATTTTGGTGTATTGTTTTTACAGCTTTTGGATCATCTTCTGGATGTACTTTGTAGACTGATAGGTCATCCAGCTTGCTGATGACAATGTACCGGGTGTGACTCCACTGGTCAGCTATTTTGTGTTTTCCTTGCAAAGCAAAATTTCTCATTAATACACAGTCTCCGGGCTGTAATTCTTGAGCTTTGACACATTTGTTGTGTCTCTGTTGGTCAGGTTTTTCTTTGCAGCCATGATACAAGCAAGTTGGTAGGCGTAATTATGTTGTGCTTTGAGTTTTTGTACATACTATAAATACGTATACATTTAAATTCCATCTGGTGACACTCCAAAACAAACATTGACAGGTAAACATGCTTGTTTGGCAAAAATTAGTTGATATGTTGAAAACCCAGCTGCATCATTATGAGTGCACTTGTAGGCATGCACTAAGGTACTTATTCGTTGACTTCACTTTGGCTTGTCCTTCTGATGAAGGGTGCCCAACATGTCCAGCAATGTTCTATTAAATCTTTCGGGCTGTGGATCTCCTTGTGGGTGATATGGAGTGGTTCTTGACTTTCTGACACCCCAAAGCGAGAGCATTTCTTTAATTAAATGGCTTTCAAAATCCCTTTCCTGATCAGAATGGATCCGCTGTGGAGCATGTAGTGGACAAAACATTTTTCAACAAGCACTTTGGCTACGGTGGCTGCTTTCTAATCCATAGTTGGATAGGCTTATGCATAACAAGTGAAGTGGTCTGTCATGACAAGTACATTGCTAATGTTTTTGGAATCAGGTTCTAGACTTAAAAAGTCAATACATACAAGCTCCATTAGGTGCGCTAGTGGTGATGTTAACCAAGGGTGCTGCTCTCTGTGGCTGGGCCTTCCTTTGGAGGCATTTGCTGCACACTTTGATATATTGGTCAATGTCTGCACCCATCTTGGGCCAGTAGAAATGGGCACAGGCTAAGTCCAAGGCCCTCTCACTACCAAAATGTCCCATCTAGTCATGGAGAGCTTTCAAGACCACATTTTTAAGCCTTGACAGTAATACTCGATGTTTTCTGATGACGTTTCCCTGGTTATCTGTTAGTTACGAACATACAAAATTTGCCAGTAGATAAAGGCCTAGAGGTCTATCAAGTCTGCTCGAATGTGCAGCTAGCACCCCTTATTCTGCAGCTGCCTCTCCCTTCCCCTCCTGCCCCTGCCCCTCCTAGTTCTCGATATAACAGTTCTTCTCGGAGCTTGAGTTTGGGACCCTCTCTGAATAGTAAGGCAGTTTGCAAATCATTGGATCATAGCTTGGAGACACCTTCCCCTTTGTACAAAGCATCTAAGACTGGTCTAATCATGGGGTCCCGATACTGTTCCTTTTGAATGTCAGCTGGGGTGAGCTGTGGTAAGGCACTTGGGTCTAGTGCTGTGAAATTACAGTAGGCTACAGGAACATAAGTTTCTAGAAGTCCCAGACAATTGACTAGGCAATCTACAGTTTCAGAAGACGGATGTTCCGCTTTGTTAAATTTGAGGCACAGGGCCTTTATGGATTGTTCTGACATTCTCACCCACTCAGAATTTGATATAGTCCTCCTAGATAGAGAATCAGCATCTATGTGATTTAGATCTGGACAGTACTCCACCAAATAATCATGCATTGAAAGTGCTGATAGACAACGGCGTCCAGTCGCATCTGATTTGGCTGACGTTTGGATACATGTGAGAGGGTTATTGTCGGTCTTTAACAGAATTTTAGCACCATAGAGGTATTCATGAAATTGGTCTACTATTGCCCACTTTAATGTGAAAAATTCAAGTTTATGCACAGGGTAATTTTTCTCAGATGGCGTCATGCTTCTACTAGCAAATGCCACAGGGCATAGTCCTTCCTCATACTCCTGATAAAGCACGGCCCCAAGTCCTTTCAAGCTGGCACCTGTATGTAACACATATGGCTTAGTTAGATCTGTGTAAGGAAGTACAGGGGCATGTGTGAGCTGATGAATAATATTGTAAAAAGCTGTATCACATTCCCTGGCCCACCTGGCCCCAAATGGTTCATTGATCTTGAAATAGGCATTATCCTCTTCCTTTACAGCACTCTTTTTATACTTCTGGTTTGTAGGGGGGTACTCTTGAGTTAGATTTAGGAGGGGGTGAATGACTTTAGTGTAATCTTTTACAAAATGCCAATAGTACCCACAGAAACCCATAAATCTTTGCAGCTGTTTGAGATTATTAGGTCGTGGTCAAGTAGTTAAGGCTTCCACTTTGCTTGGATCTGTTTGAATGTTCTCAGATGATACAATGTGACCCACATATCTTACAGATTTCTGGGAAAAATGGCATTTGTCGATGGACAATTTTAGCCCAAATTCTTCCAACTGGTCCAGGATATTGAATAAACGAGCCTCATGCTCTTCAAGCGTTTTACCAAACATGATGACATCGTCCAGGAGGTGCATGTCTCCTACAGCTCATTCCATTATCCCTGGAAGGTGGCTGGCACTCCAGATTTGCCCTGGGGCATGCGCAAGAATTCGTAGAAGCCCAGAGGACAGATAAATGTAGTTTTCACTCTATCCTCTGGTTGCCATCGGGATTTGGTAGTACCCACTCCTGAGGTCTAAGATGGAAAACCAGTGTCTCTCATTAAGAAGAAGAAGAAGAAGAAGAATCAGTATTTATATAGCGCTTTTCATACATCCAAAGTGCTTTACAAGCAATGCTAGACTGGTAGTGAAGTGACTGAATGTGTGGTGGCGGCCATATCGCACATCATCACCCACACACAGCCTGGATAATTGCATGAACCGGTTATGGGAAGGGGAATGTTGGCCAGGACACCGGGAATGTTCCCTACTCTTTGCGAAGAGTGCCCTGGGTTCTTTTACTTCCACCTGGACACCCACCAGGACAACACCAGGATGGGTAGAAGGGACCTCGGTTTAACGTCTCATCCGAAGGACGGCACACCCCAGCAGTACAGCACCCCCAATACTGCACTCGGATGCCAGCGATTTTTAGGTGCAAGTCCAATCCCGGTGTGGGACGAGAACCCACGACCTTCTGGTCCAGAGGCAGATGTGCTACCAACTGAGCCACGCTGACACCAGACAATCAAGGGCATCCTGGATGCGAGGCTGGTTTGGTATGGTTCTTCAGCTAAGGGACCTGTAGTCCACACACATCCTCACTGAACCATTTTCCTTTCAGACTACCACAATGGGGGAGGCATAAGGGCTACGTGATTCTTGGATGATTCCAGCTGCTAACATCTCTTGGAGGTGGCATGAACATCGTCCATGTCCATGGGTTTCAATCGGCATGACCTTCCAGAAAATGGCTTCTCATCATGAAACCAGCTATGGTGTTCAGCACTGGTGACACACCCGACATCCCACTCCTTTAATGAAAACACTTTACTCCATTGTGCCAGCTTGCAACTGATTCTGTCTCTCCACTCGGCGGGGATAGGAAACTCTCCAAAGTTGAACATGTCTTGGGATACTTCATTGTCTTCCTCTCTGCGACACTTGCTTGGCTATACGGTGGTATCTGCACAGTATACTTGGGCCAGGGTACAGTGGCAGGGAACTTCAATGTCTCTGTCGGTCACATTGTAGAGTTGCACTGCTACTCTCTTAGTGTAGGCATGGGCCCTAACAGGTAGCACACTGGGTTTAATTAAAAGTCTGTTAGGCAGCTTCCCCCTCTTCTGGGGCATCCAGCATAACAATCTTTTTTGTGACGTCTTTTTTGATATGTACCTCTCCACTGATGTGACACTGTGAATTAGGTGGCAAGATGAGAGGTGTTGGGTCCTTTTTCCAAACATACTCCACAGGATCATTCTTGTCATTCACTTTGCTCTGCATCTGCATCTCCTAAGCTTTTTGTACCACTGCGTGAATAGGAAAAGCTTGTCCAATTTTCTGAGCTCGCTTCTCTTGACACATCTCTGTGAGGCAGCCAAACCTGTGCATTAGTGCCGATTAATGTGGGAATTCCATCATATAGTCCAGTGGAAGGGCAGACCAAGGCCAGAGTCTCCACGGGCTCATCCACACCAGCTACAGTAGAAGAAAAAGATAGCCATATTCGTAATTAACCCAGGTAAGGGTAGGATTTATTGCTGAAACCCCATATATGCAGTCCTTCTAAGGGTTGTAGAGGATGGTCAGACAAGTGCTGGTCATACCTATCTTTGAATATTATAGTGACCTGGAACCCGCTGTCTAACACAGCTCGGGCCGGGGTACCATCAATACACACGGTAGTCTCCATGAAGGGGCCCACCATTTTTTCCCAATCCAGTGGAGTATTTGCAGGAGGTTGCACAGATGACCTAGCCATAAAGAAAGTAGATTTTGGGTGTGCCTGAACCACCACTGTGGTCATTTCCGGCATCCCTCTGAAGTCGCTTCACTCTTTGGAGCTCTTCCCATAGTTTGTCAGCCATCTTCCACAAATCCTTGGGGGATCGACAGTCTCTCTTCATATGGCATCCTTCCTACAGTGATAGCAGAATACACCATCCCTGGGCTGCCTGACCTGTGACAATACATTGGGAGTGGGCTGATATTCACTATTAGAGGGTGAAGAAGAATGTGTATTTGGTGCTTGAGCAGAGACACTGACAGTGGAAGGTATTGATTTGGCTTCTCTCTCTCTCTCTCTCTGCCAAGCCAGAGGCTGCACACTGTGTCTCATCAACTCCTTCATCATGGCAGACAACTCACTTAGTTTAGTCTTTATGCTGCCATCTACAGGGGGTGCCTGAGTGTGCACTCCCACCCCCATAGCAGATGCATTCTGAGGGGGGTTGTAGTCTTTATCCATGGAGGCAGCCTTGGTAGTGGCACCAGTTTTTAGTTCTCTGATTTCTTTAAGAAGCTCATGGAATTCAGGACCATCAGTGACTGACCCCCTGACAAGAGCAGGGGCCGCAGTAGCTAAGGCCGCGTAGGGATCCTGGCAGTCTTCTTCCACTTCAGCTTCAGCCTCCCCGAGTTCTTTCATTAGTTCACAATAAGTAGGGGGTAATCCTTCCTATCCTGGAACTTTAGCTGCAAACTTAGCAATCTAGAGTATTTGGCAGATTATAGTATATGATCTAGTCTCACATGATTCAAACTGCTAGCCAATACCCCACCTTTTCTGTAAGCTCTTTGCAAGGCCCTCTCCAAATGACTAAGCAGACAAGCATTCATCTTTCTACTGTTTGGTGACTTTGAATTTCCATATTAAAGTTTCCCCACATTTTATACTACCAAAGATACCTTCTAGAGCAGACAGATATTCTTGGGCCGAGGCATCAGGGTTTGTAGATCTCCAAAATTTAACGGCTTCAAGTGCAGGACCCCTTAAACTTTCCATGAGCCTTGCCTGCTTCTCTGCCTCGGGACATTGCCATTCTTGCACTAGAGGATCAAAATAGTCTAGATATGTCTCCCAATCATCTTCCCCATTAGGCGTGGACAAAGTGCCAGAGAATACCCTTACCCTGTGGTCATAATCCTGACTGACTGAGAGGACCGTCGTGGGTGTTGGTATTGGTGTAGGCACAGGAGCTGGTATAGGGGGGAAGGTGTAGGTGCTAGGGAAGGGGTACCCCAAAGAGGCAGAAATACCATTTTTAAGTCCTCAAGGGTTTGTCCCTCATCCAGTAACAATTTGGCAAACTTTTCCTCAAAACTCTTGGATACTAATGGGGTTCTGGTTTTGAGGGACCCTCACTATCTTTAGTTACCACCCTCCAGGTGGCCAGGAACCCATCAATGGCAATAGTTTTTGGCACCTTCGTACTGTCCACTGGGTTGCTACACTCCACCAAAACCATTAAAGTTTGAATAGTCAGGTCAGTTTGTCGGCTTACCTCTACAACCTTCCCAAGACATTACATTTTTGAAAATGCCCCCTTGATAGTGTCTTTTCTAGTGCTCAGGGGTATACCCAGTAATTACAAAGCATTCTGGGGGTCAATTTCATCCCCCGTACACCAACTAACTAACTACTGCACAGCCATTTCTTTAGAGAGGGAGTCAGAATCAGTGCTAGTAATATTGTCCATACTCGTGGCAGACCACAAGTAGTTACCCATAAAAACAGTGGGTTCCAGATGGAGCCTTACTACAATTTTGTGACGTGGCCATTAGGGGGTGCTAAAATAATGATTAACTGCAATTTTGTATTTTGACCACAAGTCAGCACTAATCCCAGTGGTGCCTCTAAGCTGTAGCCCCTAGGTTGGCGCTATCCCTAAGGTTACTACCCCTGCCTGTATTGCTGACCACAGGCTGAGGGCCCATGGTTCGATATTAGGGTGCCTTCACTCTGAGTAACAATAATGGGGGTATCTAACTAGCCTGTTATAGCCCTCTGGGAAGCTATAACCACCCACAAACCTACCTAGTGACCTTGTACCTTTGGTAGCAGTTAACACACAGTCAGCAGTGAACAGTAATAATATTCTCACACTTTTACACTTACCACCAGGGTCTGGCTTTCAGCAAATTCCCTGTAACCCCCTGTAAAAGCAAGGTTACCACAGCAGGTATGCACTTTTAATGCAGTAACCCACTAATAATATGCTCATAAACCAGGTTAAATGTGAACAGTAACGCAGATTTTTTTAGGGGATCATGAACAAGGTAGGTGCGTGGATCTAGAGGAATGATTACTATTCTGATTAAATTCAGGTTACTTTGCATGCACTTTTAGTCCCAAATAATCAGTCTTACAACACTGGGTATGTAGGATGTTATACTGGCTAGCCTACTGGCTAGCCAGAGGCATTGCCTGGGGGTGGCCGGCATTGCATCTGTTGTTGGGGCCCTTGATGGAAAGAAAAAGGCAGTTAACATGCACAACAGAGCTTTGGTTATTTGTAATCTTGGCTGGTTGGCCCAGTTTCGTGTAACCCAGAAAATTACTGAAGCAATTAGATGGTGCCACAGATAATTAAATGATCTGTTGCAGGGGGTTACCTGGGATTTACTCACACTACCAGTTGCCTGTGATGAATCTGGTGATATGGAGATCTGGAGACCTCATGTAGTTCACAGAGAAACATAGGGAAGCAGGGCTGACACGACACACACCTCCACTTCACGGCCTTTCCCTCCAGGTGGCCACAACCTGCAAGTTTTCTCTGCTCAGGGGCTGAATCCCCAAAGCTGGTCTCTCGCCGAAGGACAGTCACTGGTGCAGGACTGGTTGGCTTGGGCTGAGAGTGAAACAAGCCCAAGGCTGAATAAACAATTCTGGGAAAGTTCAATTGCTTGCTGGTGAAGGCCTCCAGCTGGCAGCACTGCGCAGTCACTGTCCAAACAGGCCAAAGTCCGCGATAAACATTCAGCACATTTAGCAGGAAAAAGATGAACTTCTCTAATTCTCAATTCGGTATTCAGGCCGGTTGCCACCGCAGTAGATTCACTGAGCAAACCTCTCAATCATTAAATCAACAACCTCTGGGCCAGATGCTTCACAGGAGCTTTCTCTCAGTCAAAATCCCAGGCTGTGCCTTCAGATATCTTGGAGCTTTCTGCCGCAAGTAAAGGTTCCTTTTTGGATAATTCAGATTACTGCAATCGGGCAGTCCAATGCAGGAGAACCATAGCAGGGAGGCAAGTCAGGCCTCACCTGCCGATTTCCTTCAGCTCTTTCCAGGAAGCAGCTGCTGAAATCCTCAAGCTGCTCACACATCAAGCTCTAACTCCAACTGATCCACTGTCTTTAACAGTCCTGGGGATTTCCCTCAGTTTCCTCTGTTCTGGTTGGCTGGGGGAGCTGTCAGTCACAGTTTGGATGCCCCCTTTAGTTCAGTTTAATGGCAACTTAAAAACTACAGAGTTTCCTTCCCACGAGGCACTTGAGCTAAGGACCCTTAAAGGCCCCTGAGTCCCATTAGTCCAAATGCTGGAAGTCCCAGAACAAACATAGTGGCTTCCATTCAGATAAGCAAAGCTGCAAGAAGGCAGGTTTCAAATATAACACCAAGTTAGTAGTAAATAATTACAGTACTAGTTCAGGCTCCCTTTGCTCCTCTATTGACAGCAGAGTGGAGCAAATCAAAGCAGTGTCTTGCCGTTGCAAGCTTTGAAGCACTCAGACCCAGCCCAAACCATTCACTATACACATACAGGCTAGAGCCTTAAAGGGACAGGCACAGAGGTACAGCATGGCACTCTCACTCAAAACAGCAGGACCAAACAAATATCCTTGGATTTATTACCTATGAAGGATGGCTGCCTGTCAGTGGCATGGATCAAGCCCAGGAAGACATAAAGGTAAACCCCAAATTGGTAGGGGGAGTTACACTAAGAATGTTTTCAGGGATTAAGCCCACCCCTAATAGCGAGGACAGTTTGGAGGTGTGGATGGATTGTGCCACCCCCTAGTACAGGACGGACAGTGCTCTGAAATTGAAAAACAAACGCGCCTGGTAGAGAGCCTCCGTGGGCCTGCCCTGGAAGTAATTTATTCTTTGTGAGCCACGGACCTCAACGCCCCAGCCCAGGTGTACCTGGCTGCCCTCAAAAGTGTTTTTAGCAGCACTTAATTGTGTGAGAACCTTATATGGAAATTTAAGATCACCCACCAATGGGAGGGGGAGCCTTTGTCCACCTTCTTAACCCGAGTAGAGAGGGTGCTAGTATACAGAAGGTATTTAGAAAAGGGGCACAGCAAAACAGAATCTGAACCAGATGAGGTTAGAACATGTGCTAAAAGCCACTGGCCATTCTACCCTGCTGGTATTACAGCTTCGCTTAAATGATAGAAAGAGTAGCCCCCCTCCATACTGGGTCCTAGTGCGAGAGATTAAGGAAGCGGAGGAGGAGCAAGGACAATGGGGAGGGCAGGGGGCCTCAATGGCCTCTATTTAGGCAGGGAAAGCGGCACCTTCCGGAGAAATGCACAAGGTGAGGACTTTGCTAAAAGAATGTAAGGATGTAGTCACCTCGGCTAAGATGGTAGTGAATCTGGGGATAGTTAAACCCCAAGCGGTGAGTGGGGTGCCTCCCAGTGTAGCTTCCGCCATGTTTGGCCTGCGTTTACCATACAGGTACCCTCTCCCGAGATTGAGGTAAAGGCCCAGATGGATGAACTGGCCCACAGAATAGTGGAGTTAGAGAGGGCAGAAAGGTCTAGTTGAGTTCAGGGAAGTGACAAGGTTGTTGAATGGGGTCCAGCAATGACAAGTGCCCCAATAGGAGTTCCAGGGGCCCGCCCCGTTGTAACAGCTAGGCTGCCTCAGCGGAAAACCTTTATATGCTATAGGTGTGGTGGTGAGGGCCATATCTGGGAGTGGTGTAGGATGCTGATAAACCATGCCCTAGGCAAAGATAGGCCACACGGAAAATTCCAGCCAGAACCAGGGAAACTATGCAGGGTCCAGTAAAGCAGCGCACCACGGCCCCTGGCAGGTCCAGCTCCAGAGCTCATGAAAGAGCATCTACAGCTAAAACCACCACACCCATTTCATTGACATGAACCAGCTTGTGTGGCCATCAACAGAAACCACAATTACTATCAATGGGATCTCCACCCAAGCCATCCTGGATAGCAGTTCACAAGTCACCATCATTTTCAAGTCGCGTTATGACCAGCACCTGTCCAATCTTAAGCTGCAACCGCTTGAGGGTTTACGTGTGTGAGAAGTCATATCCCTATCTGGAATATGTGAAGGTGTGGTTGGCATTTCCAACAAAAGTAGCTGGCATAGGGGATGCAGTGGAGACCCTGACTCTGATTTGCCCTGAATCCGGCATACATGATGGAGTGCCTGTACTAGTGGGCACGAATGCTCATATGTTCAGATATTTAGACTAGTTATGCCAAGCCTGGGAGGCTTAGAGAAAAGAAAGTGAGCCCTCTGTTTACCCCTTGGCTAAAGAAGCCTACAGAAAGAGGAGAGACCCTTCTGACGAGAAGCCTGACGACTCTGTCGGCATAGTGTGGAGGTGAGATGGGGAGAAGATTGTACTACCACCCAATGCAGAGTGTAACATTGCCGGGGTAGTGTAGTTAAAAAAAGATGTGACAAATCAGTTGCTGATGTTGTATGACCTGGGGGAGCATGGATTATCCATGGGACTGTTGGTAAAACCTAGTGTTTTGCCTGCCAGAGCACATGTCTATGTTAGAAGAGTTATGGTACAAGTAAAGAATGTCACCGACCAGGAAATGGTGGTGAGGAAGGGACGCACTTTATCAAGAGTTTATTGTGCAGACACAGCAGTGCAACCAGCTGCCAAGAGGGGTGGTGCCCCCAAGGAATTGATCCCGGACTGTTTGACTTAAATGGCTCCCCAATCCTGGAGGCATGGAAAGAGAGGATACAGGAGAAACTGGCTGCCCAAACAAAGGTATTTCCCCTGCATGAATGGGATGTAGGGTGTGTGAGTGGAGAGCAGCATCACATACATCTTTACTACGAGAGGCCCTTTTGAGTGAGATCCAGGCAGTTGACATTGATGACGTCCATCGGCATCTTCAGGAAATGCTGGCTGCAGGTATTATTCAAGAGTCAAGGAGCCCCTATGCCTCCCCAGTTGTCATGGTGAGGAAGAGGAGCGGGACAATAAGGATGTGTGTGGACAAACGGACAGTTCTTGACCAGTATACTATACCTCGAATACAAGATGCCCTGAATTGTCTGAATGGCAGCCAGTGGTTCTCGGTCCTGGATCTGCAGAGTGGCTATTATCAGATCCCGATGGCCCTCCAGGACCAAGAGAAGACAGCTTTCATGTGCCCAATTAGGATTCTATGAATTCCTCTGGATGCCTTCAGGGATCTCGGATGCCCCTGTCAGCTTCCAGTGCCTGATGGAGAAAGCCATGGGTGATATGAATCTACTCGAGTGTCTGGTTTATTTAGATGACATTATCATGTTTGGGAACACCTTGGAGGAACATGAAGCCCAGGTGCTCAAAGTGTTGGATTGTCTGGAAGAATTTGGATTGAAACTGTCGATTGATAAGTGTCAATTCTTCCAGGCTTCAGTTAAATATGTTGGGCTCATAGTTTCCGAAAAGAGCATCCAGACTGATTCTAGCAAGACTGAAGCCCTCACCAATTGGCCTAAGCCCCGGACCTTAAAAGAGCTCCAGCAACTGCTTGGCTTCGGCAGGTATTACCGGAGATTCATAAAGGGCTACACCAGGGTGGTCTGGCCCCTACTGAATCTGCTGCAGGGGTATCTGCCAACCAATAAAAGCAAAAAAGCCACCTCATCCAGGACAAGACCTAATCAGACCAGCTATTTTCGATCATCAGTGCCCTTTCATTCCCGGTGGGATGAAAAATGTGCTCGGGCCTTTGAAGACATCATCTACTGCCTGACACATGCTCCGGTATTGGCTTATGCGGACCCGCAGAAACCATATGTTCTCCGCAATGATGCCAGCTTCAGTGGTCTGGGTACAGTCCTATATCAAGAGTATCCTGAGGGCCTGCACCCCATGGCTTTCGCCAGCACAAGTTTGAACCCATTGAACGCAGATATCTAGTCCATAAACTAGAATTTTTGGCATTGAAGTGGGCTTTTGTGGACCTGTTCCATGACTACATGTATGGGGTTAAGATTACAGTGAAGACGGATAGTAACCCACTTATTTATGTGCAGACCACTGCCTAACTGGATGCAGCAGGCCACAGGTAGCTATCAGCTTCGTCCACTTAGATTATTGCATGGAGTACCATCCCGGCTTGAACTACATGGATGCGGATGCCCTATCCAGGCACACTCCTGCTTACTCCGTTGAACACTGTTCCTGGGAAAAGATATCAGAACAAGCAGTGAAGGCCCTGTGTAAAATGCATGACGGTGAAGAGACTCTCTCCAGAGAGGATGCCCCTTATTTAGTGGCATGCTTGGTGGCATCAGGAAACTGTCTCCCAGATGCCTACTGCCGGCTGGCTGCCTTAGACATGAGATCACTTCCTCAACTAACCACCCAGGATTTAAAGAGACCAGAGAGGCAGCCCTGTCACCGGGGAAATAATCTGAGTGATTCAACAAAATGTAGATCAGACGCAAGTAGACACCATTTATCAGCTCGCCAGGCTCTTGTTACAAGAATAGCCCAAGCTGTGATTAAGGAAAGGGTTGCTTTACAGAGAGATGCAGAACCAGCAGGGAGCACCCTGTGAACAACTGGTGTTACTAGAGAACATATCAAGACTGTGCTAAGGGCCTTGCACAATGATATGGGCCACCTGGGCGCTGAGTGCACCCTGGACCTAGTAAAAAGCAGATTCTACTGGCTGAAAATGTTAACAGATGTAGAGACCTATTGTAAGAGTTGCAGGAGATGCACACAATGGAATACACTTCCCCAAAAGGCAGCCCCATTGGTAAACATCCGGACGAGTGGTCCCATGGAGCTGGTATGTATCGACTTTCTTACGTTAGAACCTGATTCACATAATATCTCAAACATCCTAGTAGTCACCAACCACTTTACCAGATATGCTCAAGCCTACCCTACAAAAGATCAAAAGGCTTCCACATGGCCAAGATCCTGGCAGAAAACTTCTTTGTGCATTATGGGGCCCCAGAAAGGGTTCACTTGAATCAGGGTTGTGACTTTGAGAACCACCTCATTAAAGAACTTCTGTCACTGTGGGGCATCAGAAAATCACAGACCACCCCATACCATCCCCAAGGTGACCCACAACCTGAAACTGGACTTTATTAGCCAGTCCGCAGTTTCCTATGGCTCCTTGGGCTCCCCTCCTTCCTCTTCTCTTCATCCTTCCCACTTCTATCACCCTTGCCTTCCTCCCCCT
The DNA here is from genome assembly GCA_016271365.2 of Neoceratodus forsteri. Classification (NCBI taxonomy): domain Eukaryota; kingdom Metazoa; phylum Chordata; order Ceratodontiformes; family Ceratodontidae; genus Neoceratodus; species Neoceratodus forsteri. The sequence goes on along the minus strand of CM057458.1, from coordinate 647,912,467 downwards.
ATCAATTTCACCCTCTTACTCTGTTTCTGTATCCGTGATCTCCTCTTCCTTCCTCTGGTACCCTCCAGGCAAGTGTGTTGTGTTTTGTTTACATTTCTACATCAATCAATGTAATTCCTTATTTATTCTGTAAATATTATTGTCTAAGCCCTGCTGTTGTTATCATTTGTTCATTGTAACTGCCATGGCTCAAATTTTCTTATATGTTTGGATTGTTGCAAAACTTTGTGTTATATTAAGACTATGTATTCCGTCCAGGTCCATCTTGAAAATGAGCATTGCTCAACAGTGTTTGCCTAGTAAAATAAAGATTTTGATTGATTGATTACATATGTTGGGCTCTTTGGACCCTCTGAAATAAAAATACCTGGAGCCAGCGGGTGAGCACACTGGTCCATTCTTACAACTGCACCGATAACAATGCTTCGGGGTTCTCTCCCTACCAGCTTATGTTTGGGAGGGAAGCCCATCTGCCAGTGGATCTGTGTTTTGGGGTATCCACTGATGGTCTTGGAGTAGGAGACTACTTGCAATACATGATGAAGCTGAAACAGCAACTCAGTGACACCAATATCCTTGCCATGGAGATGGCCACTAAGAGAAACCAGGCTAACAAAGAAAAATATGATAAAAAGTTGCGAGTCCAGGATCTTGAGGCAGGGGATCGAGTGCTGCTGCATAGTCTGGGCTTACTAGGGAAGCACAAGTTTGTAGACCGGTGGGGCAGCACCCCATACATGGTGTTGGAGAAGTTGGAAGGCCTTCTGGTATACAAGAAGTGGCCTGAAGGAGAAACTCCAGGCCATAAAGTCATTCACTGAAATCATCTGCTGCCCATCAGTGACCAAATTACAGATGAAGAGGTTCATGGGGAAGATCCTCCTTCACCCCCCCCCCACCATTCAAACTGCTGCACGCCATGCTGGCTGGGCCTGCCCAGGGTTGGGGAACCTCAGGTGAACACAGTACAGATGATGAGGCTGAGGGAGAAGATGATAGTACCCCCTGGAGATTTTACCGCACTCAAGTGCTAACCAGATTGTTTCAGGGATCGTCCTTGAATTTGATGCACACAGCTGTACATAGGAAACAGGGTGGAGATGGAGAGGCTGCTCCCACTAGGCCTCTTGGAAGGGTCACTCCGGACCTGCGTACTGGTCCAGTTGAGCCCTGTGAGTGGCAGCTCTCCTGCAGATATGCCCTTTGAGGATCCACTGTGGACTTGTATACTAGTCCACCTGGGTCCTTGGAATGGCCGCAGGATAACCCTGAGGATCAGGAAGGAGAGGGGGAGGAAGTGTCTTTTGGAGGTCCCATATCGGAACTGAACACTGGTTCCAAGTTAGTTCTCCTGGACCAACATGTGATGCTGGGGAGATGCTGTAATCCTTTGCCCCAATAACTGAGGAGGAGAATGATCAGGGGGAATGTGATGAGGATGAGGAATCTACCTCTGATCAAGAGGTGGTTAGTGGTCCTGGAGTTCAGGAGACTCCCCGAAGGTCAGGGAGGGCAATATGGCCTATCCTTAAACTGTCTTATGATGGCCCTGGAGTTCCTACAGATTTACCCATTTGTGGTACACAAGGGAGTGTACATTACTCCTAGGCCCCTACAGAAAGTGGTTACATGCCCTGCTGATGCAAAACCACCTAGATCTGAGAGGGAGGTGACCAGAGTAAGAAGAGGGAGGTGAAAAGGGTACCTAGGAGGTTTAAGGAAAAAGCATACTATGTGAGGTTTCAATGTCTTATGGTGAATGGGTTGAACCTATGGGAGCCACTTCTATGCGGCTAGGAGCTTGTAATGAAAAAGAAATTTGACTGAAATGTATATAATGTTTTGTTTGCATGCTTGCCTGTTCTGGAAAAAGGGTTACAACATAATAGATAGGATTCAGGTACATATTTATTAATGTTTGTTATGTGTTACTGTTAAACTTTAGTACTTTGTCCTTAAGCTTGGTGTGGAAGCCAAGCAATAAAGGGGAGGGAGTGTAACCCCCCTTTGGGGCATACCTAAATTGTCTGGTTGCCTGCTGGTGCCTCTGTTTGTTCACCGCCGTAGCCCAGGGTTGCAGGTGCTCCCCGTGGGCCCTGGACAGCCAATTTTTGTTGTTTTGCCCATTCTGGGCTTAAAATCTTAAAATGTGATCCTCCGCCTCTCTCTTCAGATCGATTCTTCAGGTGATCTCGCATGCACGGAATGCACTTTGTTGTACTGATCGACAGGCTTTCAGTCAATTGGAGAGTTCTTTAGTGGTCCCGGTGCCCCTTTCTGAGTTTAGCGGGGACAGGAGACCTGGATGAGACACAAGAGAAGCATTGGTTTTGTTTACAATAAAAATTTTACCAGGGACACTAGTGAGGGTTCATGAATAATTTGTTAGCTCTCATGCATATTACTTAGTTGCTGCCTGCCACCGGGGGTGGGGGAGCAAGGTTTCAGCAGCAGTGACAATAGAAGTACTGCATCCAACCAGTGAAGAGTGGGCTTGTTCTACAGGGGTCAGTTGAGGCTACAAATATGGTGGGACTATTATAGAACAAGAGTGCTTGCCTTGGTGGCACCAGACATCAGAAAGCGGGGAACTGTGTTGGACTGCATAGAACTGAATGAGGGCTGACATAATGATGACACTATGACTCCAAACAGCAGCCAATCATCTATTTAGGTGCCTAAAACTGTGTCAAAGGGATTCCTGGGAGAAAGAGGGGACTAATTCAGGTGCCTCAACCGTGCTCCAATAAGCCCCCAGTAAATATTGATCTCTATGGTTATTGACAATTGATAGGCTCAATCAGCCAATCAGAACCTCGGATTCTCGAGTGAAACTCCGTGGACTTTCTGGGATTTCTTCAGTTCTGTTCCTCAGCTCTGCACAAGTCAGCGGTCTCCTGTGAGAGTGGATCTGGACTAGGGAGGCCTTTCCCAGGTATGTAGTAGAGATTGCTGTGTTCAGGAAAGGATCAACAAGGGAAAGAGAGCGAGTGACTGAACTGATTCCTCAATTCCCCAGGTACTGTGAGCTGAGTGATTATACTGGAGAAGCTGAGTGCTGCAGAAGCCCTGCACTGGTGGACTGAACTGGGCTGAGAGGACTGTGCTGTCTGAGTGCCACAGTTGCTGCTGAGGATTCATTTTACCTGTGTGGGACTGTGATTGTGATTTTGAAGAGACAAAGTGTGTCTGGACTTCATGGTGCTAGCCAGGTGTTATACTTTCCCTGAGTGAACTGGCTGAAGTGGCTGAGAGCTGTGCCCCAGTAGCAGCTGAGGAAAAGATTGTGGGCAGTTTATAACTGGAAAGTACTGACTGGTGTGCAGGGGTCTATTGTATTTGGATCCCCTTGTGGTTTGCATCTGTGCTTCATCTGATCTAGGGCTAGCACCCACTGCTAGCTGGCACTGGACTTTGCTTGAGCTGCTGCCTGTGATTTCTATGGTTTTGAACTCAGTACAGGGACTGCAGGTGAACCCCCCACCCCCGTTTGGGAGTTTTCACCCAGAACCAGGAGGGAACCAGCTAACCCCTTCCAAGTGGGGCTCACTGTCTCAGGCAGTCATCATCGCATGCTGGGGTGCAAGAGCGCCTGTGATCCTGGTGGGGAGCGGGGCTGTGGAGCCACTCCTGGGGCTGGTGTGTCCTGCTACAGAGCTCTGCAACAGGCCAGAAGTGGCTGAAGGTGACAAGCAGCCAGACCTCCAATCCAGGGGACAAGCTGCAAGATTCCCTCTGCCCATTGCTGCATGGAGCTCCACGATCCAGGACAGCTGGAGGCATTCATCCCAGAAATGCTGAGTTCTGCAGAACCATGAGTTCCCAGGACCTGGTTCCCAGAAACCAAACAAGAGAGTGTGAAAGGGATTTAATTGCTTCCTAAAACCTTTTTTCTACTTTATCAGGGCCCCGTCAGCCAGCAACCCACAGCAGCGAACAGGCCTGCACCTTGTGGGTACCCCTAAGGAATATTAGGTTAGACACTGGTACCAATGGGAGTGCGCCTCCGGGGGTGGACTTGGCCTACGTGCCCAAATGGTTTTTGTTATTTGTTCTTACTAACCATTTTTCTACCCAGTCATCCTTTGTCCCAGTATTCCTCCCTAGTCCTTACCCCAAATAAAGCTGTGGTTTACCATTTAATATTGTGTGTGCAGGAATTCTCTGAGTCTGTCAAATCATTACTGTTTATGGTCTATGACGTTACTGAACTGTTGGGTATGCAGTGTGTAGGGTGGTTGGTAGGGGAGGAGGGTAGGTGCAGTATCCAGGGGGCTGTGCCAGCCAGTCACCTGACCCACTTCTAATTCTCCCTGGGTGGTGGCACCACGCTATTTTTATTATCTTTGGGACAGAACCCCCGAACACCACTGTAACAGGACCCAGGCCCCTTAACTTGTTAGAGGGCCAACAGGCAGGGGTAGTAGCCCACTGGCACACGGCACCTGGGCTACACATAAAAATAACACTTTTTTTACCACGTACTCCCCCAACCTTGTACAAGAAATAAGCCATACCAATGCCTCCATATGAAGATGAAGCATTATGCAAAATAAGCAAATTCCAAAACTGATCAAATCCAACATTTAAAAGTACATGAAGTACTCTTCTAACACAAGCAATTCAGTGAGGTGAACCATGATTTAATAATAATAATAATAATTTTATTTATAAGGAGCCTTTCAATTACCAAGGCACCGTACATAAATAACAAATCAGAACAATAAAAGAAAAATCATTAAAACATACAATTAAAACAAAACATTCATACTGGTCAATATTATAAAAACGCAGTTTCCCATAAAAAAGTCTTCAGACCTCTTTTAAAGCCCTCCACAGAAGTGCACTCCTGTAACCAACTAGGTAGAGAGTTCCAAAGGGTGGGGGCTACATAAGCAAATGCTCGAGCACCCGAAGATTTCAAATTTACCCTTGGAACCTCTAGCAACCCCTCGGAGTGATCGATTCGGGTGATAAGGATCCAGAAGTTCTTTCAGATAGCCTGGGCACAGATTGTGTAGAGCTTTCAAAGTCAGCAAGCCGACTTTAAAGGTGATCCGCCACCAAATTGGCAGTCAATACAGTTTGCGCAGCACAGAAGTAATATGACAGGATCTGCTTGAACCTGTCAAAAGCCGGGCTGCAGCATTCTGCACTAGCTGCAGGCTACGGATTTCAACCCCAGAAAGCCCTAGGTAAAGGGAGTTCAATAATCCAAGCACGAGGACATGAAGGCATGAACTAACGTTGGCAGGTCGGCAGACGGAACAAGATGCTGGATCCTGGCGATGTTCCTAAGGTGGTAAAAGGAAGTCTTAATGACAGTCGACACCAGTGATTGCAGTGTCAGCCCATCGTCAAAAAGCACCCCCAGGTTCCGCACCCGTTCAGAGGTCGGGAGAGAAATGCCTCCAAGAAAAATTCCGGAAGGTGCATCAACACCCGACCCCCCCATCCGACGGCCCGGGTCCACAACCAGAACCTCAGTCTTATCAGAATTCAACCTCAGCCAGCTAGAATTCATCCACTCCTGGATTTCGGTCAGACAGCTATTAAATACCGAGTGAGCTCCAATCTAGTCGGGGGCAAAAGAAAGATAGAGCTGGGTATCATCTGCATAACAGTGAAACCTCAGCCCATACTTCCTTACAATGTCTCCGATGGGTAGCATATACACCGCAAATAACATGGGTGACACTACTGAACCCTGGGGCACCCCACATAACAAAACAGTTGAATGCGAGGAAAAAACCCCAGACACAACTCTTTGTGATCTTCCAGTGAGGAATGATGAGAACCATTTTAAGACGGTTCCAGATATTCCACAAAACAGCCTCAGGTGTTCTATCAACACCATGTGATCTACGGTGTCAAAGGCTGAAGAAAGGTCGAGGAGAACCAAAATGGAACGACTCTTCCGATCTCTAGCCATCAAGAGATCATTGAGCACCTGAACCAGCGCTGTCTCGGTACTATGTCTTTTAAGAAAACCGGACTGGAGGGGTTCATAGACATCATGGATGGTCAAATGGTCTTCCAGTTGTGCAACCACTACATTTTCTATCACCTTCCCAACAAAGGGAAGGTTAGAGATAGGTCTGTAGTTTTCCAGACAGTCAGAGTCCGCGGTAGCTTTCTTCAAGAGGGGTGTTACCACCACCTCTTTCAGGGAGCTAGGAAACTCACCCGATTCCAGGGAGCACCTGACTATCTGAAAAAGGATTGGACCAATGATTTCAATACAACCCAAAATTAGGGAGGTTGGTCCAGGATCCAAACTACAGCACATAGGGCGCATATGCTGGATGATCCTCATGACATCAATGAACTCCAGCTGACTGAAGGAACTTCAGGAAAGACGAGGCACCGTGATCTCACCCCGGTTCACGACAACCCCCATAGAGTGTGATGGCAACAACTCAGCCCTAATGTCAGCCACCTTATTTACGAAGAACCGAGCAAGCTCATCGCACTCCAATTGCGAAAAACTTTCCGAACTTGAAGACAGACTGGGTTGCACAGTCTGTCCATAGTTCAAAACAGTTGAGCTGGTCGATTCTGAGCAACCACAATCTCCCTGGACAGGAACTCTGCCTTCTTACGGGTGATTGCGGATTGATATACCTGATAATGATCCATCAATCTAAGGTGGTCGGCATCAAGGGTGGACCTTCGCCAGCAACGCTCTAACCTTCACCCCTGTCTCTGCATCGCCCTCAACGTCCCATCAAACCAAGGGGACTTGGGGTGGAGGGAGAGGGGGTGAACACGAACTGGAGCAATGAGATCCACAACCCCAGCAACGGCCGTATTATAAGCCGACACGAGAGTCTCTGGATCACTGCTTTCCATCACGGGAGACGAGAGGTCAAGTACCGCCGCAAGGCCTTGGGGATCTATATCCGGCAAAGGGCGGTACCTAACCAACTCTGTAGGGGCAGACCTTCTAGAGGGGGAGCAAAAACTAAACCCCACGGTGTAATGATCTGACCACCCGAAGGGTTCCACCCCCACATCGGATGACTCGACCCCTAGAAGGAAGATTAAGTCCAAAGAGTGTCCACATTTACTGTAAGTGTAGCAGAGGAAACCACCTGTGTAAGGCCCAGCATTGTCATTAACTGGAGGAAGTGTTGCCCAAATTGCAAGAGTTTGTCGTCAACCCAGGCATTGAAATCGCCCAGAACCATCAGTCTAGGCGATTCAAATGCCATATCAACGACGAAGTCCGCCACTTCCTGAAGGAATTGCTTCTCATCACCAGGTGGACGGTAAATGAGGGCAATTCGAATGCCTACACCTGCTACAACTATATACTCAAAGGACTCAACCCTCCCCACTAGTACCTCCGTGAGGCCAAGTTCAGTCTTAAAACAGACCGCAACCCCTCCCCCCCTACAATCCAATCTCGGGCGGTGTAACACCGAGTACCCAGCTGGAGTCATAGCCTCCAAAATGGGGCCAGAGTTATCATCCAGCCAGGTCTCGGTAATGCAAGTCAGGTCCACCATACCAACAAGATCAGCAATAATTGCGGTCTTGTTTTTAATGGACCTGGCATTGCACAACACCTCCAGTGTGGATAATCCATGGTCGCACAGGCCATCTGCCCACCATTACCGGTGGTGCCCTTGGGTATGGGCACCAGACATGGAAAACCACGATCAGGATTCCATTTCTCCCCAGGGAACCTTCTGATATTAACCACCCCAATATGATGACTCCCCTCGATCATCCTCCCCTGTTCATGACCCCACACCCTTCTCCCCCTCCTACGCACAATACCCAGTGCTCTACAACATTGGTAAATCTCAAACTGAAGAGGAGGAGAATAAAAAGGGCGAAGGGTACAAAGAGAGGAAGATGAATAGTGCACCGCTGTGGGGGCTGAAGGCCAACACATGCTGCAAACTCGACTACACAATACAATAAACAATACCAAAACTAAACTAAGAACAATAATATCCCACAAAAAGCCCACTTCTTAATACAAAATAACCCACAGAACAAATAAACATTTATATCCCAAAATTTGAACTATAAATCACAATCATAAATTAATAAACTAAAAACAAACTCAAAATAACCCCAAAAACCCACCCTAACACATTAAAAACTCTACTTAAAATATATATTACCCTACCCCACATATACTGAAGCTAGCCCTCCTGCACTTAAATTTTTATATGAACACTACATTCCTTCCTCACAGACTGTCATTTATAAAAATTTCTCCCCCCCCCCAATCCTCCCACAGCCCAGGAGATGAGGGGAATTAGGCACTCTCACTGCCCCAGGGGTCTAATCCACAGAAAGAGGTCAACAATTATTTCAACCCCCTCTTATAACTAATAAAATAATATTCTACTGATAAAGTAAAGGAAAATAAAAGAGACTCCGGCACTCTCACTGCCTCAAAGAGTCCCAGTCCACAGGACAAGTTCTGGAAATATTCCAATCTCGACTTAGTTGTACCCCCCCCCCCAGGTTCTCTCACGACCAGGAGGGCAGGAAATTAAGGCACTCTCACTGCCTAAATTAGAGATCAGATCCACAAAAAAGTACAATATCAAAATAAATCACAGAAAAATGTGGACACCCGGTCCTCTCACCACCAGGAATCCATAAAATTTCTTTCTAACACTCATGCCTGTCTGTGGAATTTATTAGTGCACCAAAACAAGATGGGGAGAGCGACAGTGAACAGATTCACCAGTCAAGCAGTAACGGTTTATAAACCTGATCAAACATATTTATAAAATTGATGAGCCCAGTGCAATAAATTATATGTATTACAAGCAGGGCTAAAGGATTAGCTAGAAATCATGTTTTTTTTTTATTAAAACAAAATGTGAAAAGTAAATGGCTAGCCAAATGAGTACACCCAGGGTCAGCTGACCCAGTGGTTTTGATGGTTGAGGCACTGAATGGATGTGAACTCGGGTTGTCTGGGGTCAGCAGGGAAGAGGAGGGAGCACCTGGAGGACTGCTCTCCTCTCCCAGGGAAGGAGGCTTACAATGCCTGGTGTTTGTCTGGCCCCTAGCATTGGCTGGGGTAAGGCAGCCACAGCTGATTAGAAAGGGGCTGAGTGGCAGCTGCTGACATGCCACATATGGAAGTGTGCGTGGGAACATCTGGTGGCATTCAATGCACACTCCGTGGACACAGAAAAATGGAAAAAGATGGACTTCTGGGTGGTTATTGACATGCAGCCACATGCTATCCCTGCACCCTAGGAATACCCAGGCCATGCTGCTTTGTGCAAAGGCAACTCCTGCAGGAAATCGGGGTTATGGGGCTGGGGTGGCTGGCATATGGTAGGCTGCTCGTTGCCAGGGGGAGAAGCAGCACTAACTGTAAAAAAGAATACACTCAGAGGAAAGTCAGTAGGTTCCACAAGTCCTTGCAACAGTATCTAGGCAACAGATTGGGGCAAGGATATGTAGAGGGAATACAAAACAGATAAAGATATGTCAGTAACAATAAAAACTAAGCTGTCCCCAAGCCCCAGAAGGATATCAGATTCATGGTCTCATATTGACCAGTATTGATGCCTAATTATGATTATAAGTTATACATGACTATCCTGACCCGCAGTTTGGAAGACCTATTTCCTTTCTCTCATAGATCCCGATCAAGATTGTTTTATCAAAGGCCAACAAGCCCATGATACAGTTCGCTGTACCTTTCTATTGGTAGATTATGCCACAACCCAAAAAATTCCATTAGTCCTTCTGGAGCTAGATGCAGAAAAGGCAATTGACAGGGTCACCTGGCCTTTTCTTTGGGCAACCTTGACACATTTGGATTTCCAAACGGAGCTTATTACACAATAACAAAATATATATCAATCTCCCTTAGCATATTTGAAATTGGACGGTTCCCTGTCAGACCCTTTCACACTTTCTCAAGGGACCAGACAGGGATGTCCCCTGTCCCTTTTACTTTTTGCCCTGTACCTTGAGTCCTAGCGGAAATCATATGGACACATTCAAATATAGAGGGGATTCCTATGGGGGATTGCCCACATAAAATCTCATGATTTGCAGATGACATTTTGCTCACCCTGACCTCACTAGAGCAATCCATTCCTGTGTTATGGGAACAATTTGTTATTCGGTGATCTAGTGGGCTACACGGTGAACAATCAAAAAACTGAGGTCCTACTTTATAGTTACACCCCTCCTAAGCACTTAGAGGGAAACAATGAAAAAGTCAAAGCTTTCCTCAGACACTGCAGAAACTCTCAATTAGCGCTTTCAGACAGTAACAACTTTATTTAATGATTTAGAACAGCTACCCACAACTTCCACTTCATGTTGCTGGCAGCAGCCATTTCATGAGCAGCAGTGAGCTTCCTGAACTCACTGTATGCTAATATGCCTGTTTGACCTCAGCTATTGGTTGACAGGACATATTAGCATAAAGTGAGCTCAGGAAGCTCTCTGCTACTCATGAAATGGTGGCTGCTAGCAATATAAAGTGAAAGTTGAAGGCCACAGTTTAAATCACTAAAAAATCAATTAGAGTAACTTGTTAAAAAAATTTTACTGTCTGAAAGCACTAATCAGGCATTTTTGTAGTGCCTGTGTAAAGCTGTGCCTTTTTCACTGTTTCCCTTTAAAAATGTTTACCCCTTCAAATGGAATAGGTTATCTATGTAGTATCTGGGCATAAAACTACCTAAGAATCTAACACTGACAGATTGTTAAATTATGAACCCCTAACTCAGCAATTGACGGAGGACCTTTCTAAATGGTCCAAACTCCCTCACAGTTTTCTGGGAAGAATAGAAGCCATTCAACAGAATGTACTGCCTTGCATTTTACTTTTACAACAAACCCTCCCAGTCCTCCCTGACAAATGTTACTTTCAAGCGTGAGATAAACTAATCTGTCGTTTATCTGGAGAGGATGGCCCTCTAGAGTGCGATACTCAATTCTTCAGCTACTGCGTGATAAAGGAGGCCTTAACTTGCCAAACATTATTATGCTGGCTAAACCCCACAATATGCGATGGCTTCTCAGCTACAAACATTATTATGCTGGCTAAACCCCAATACAGAGCTCACTACAAGCTGATAGAGCAGACCACAAGCAATTTATTTTACCTCACAGGTTTATCTATTTGGCAACCCTCCCCAATGTACTCTATTAAGCAAGTTCCCCCAGTACACGGAAGAACCATTCCATCACTGGCTCCAAATTACTAGTAAATACTTGACACAGACTGAGGCATTCTATCTAAGAGCATTTGCTCACGACCTTAATTTCCCCCCTAACCAACTGGACAAAACTCTTCTTCAGTGGCAGTGGTATGGTATGAGGTTTATATTTTAATTGGTGGGACCCACAGGTATTCACTCATTTGTCTCATTACAAGCCTCTAACTGTCTCCCTCAGAGAAAGTTTTATAACTATTTGCAATTAAAATCTTATTTACAACCCTCGGAGGAGGCTCTAGCTTCTATAGCAGAGAAGTCATCATTATTGCTCTCGTTAGTCCAGTCTCATATTGCAGGGTTGCCAACTGAGCATTTCATTAGCTCTATATATGGAGCTCTGAGGGAGTGCCCAGAGGACTCCACTGAGCTAATTCTGGCAAAGTGGTCACAGAAATTACAGAGTGATATCCCAACTCACAGGTGGCTAGGCTCAGCCCTCCCAATGTACAAAATTCGAGCTCCTCATATTGGAAGGAATATGCGTGGAAGATCTGCACCCATTTCTTTCGTACCCCAGCCATAGTGGTTAATATACAGGAGTGGCCCTGGGGAGGTGTTGGAGGGAATATGGGTGTCTACGGGCAGATCCCATGCATGTTATGTGGGCTTGTGAACCCCTGGCCCCTTATTGGCGGGAGGTGATTCAGGCGCTCACAGCCATTTATGACTACGCAGTTATTCACACCTGCATATATTCTCACATTCATGCCACCCAAAGGAGTCAAGAGTGGATCGAACAACATACAGGCAGGTTACCATTCTCATACTCGCTGCACAGAAAGACAAAACCCATTATGGCATACAAAAAACATCCCCACAAGAGAGACATAGGGTGGACTGGCCAGGGAAATCTATGCCTTAGAGCAGTTGTGCGCTAGAATGATGGACCGGTTTGAGACATTTGACCTTAGATGGCAAAAGTGGGTAGTATATCAATTGGAACACACTTCAGATTTTGTGCCTTAGATAACTTGGAGGTAGTGCGGTGGGTAAGCTTTTAAGATACCTAATTAGACAGGGGCCACGAAGTGTAGTCAAAGTGGAGGACCCACCTGATAGTCAAACAGGCCCTCAGCTGAACGCTACATTACTATGAAACCTAGAGCTACAGTGGAGCACAACAGTGACCCCTCTCATTCTCATTATCGTTTCCTCTCTCTCACTGTCTCTCTCTCTTTCTTGTGAAATATTTATCTTTTATTTTTCATTTCCATGGTTTTACTAAACTGAGATATTAATCATTAGTTTGAACTTTTTATTGAGATAATCAGTTACTTTACTTCAGCCCTGATTTGTTATGAATTCAGTATGGTTAACACCAACATTGAAACAGCACTAATTCATCAGGTCTGACTGAGCTGGCTTAATATATGTAATACAGTCCCCGCATAAGATGTATACGTTCATTTCATGCATTGGAAGAGAAGAGGAAGACTCTCCAAGAAACAGTTTTAACAGGACTGTGGAACTTCGGATATGTACAAACTGAAAAGGACCATATCTATTCGTTTAAGTTTAGTGTTTTTAAATTATAGAAGCCCTTTCAGCAAAAATTCTATGAATTGTATAAATAAGATGGTCAGCCTGATGTGTCATATTTTGATTTTAAGACTTTGTGACTTGGTATGCCTGATCTTGTATAATCACACCTTTGTCATTATTAATGCAATGTACTTCTGTGTCTATGCTGAACTGTATGAAAATAAAGAAAGAAATTATTCCGTCTTTCGGATGAGACGTTAAACCGAGGTCCCATCTGCATGGATTGGTGGTAGTTCAGGTGGATGTTAAAGATCCCATGGCACTTATCGAAAAGAGTAGGGGAATTTCCCCGGTGTCCTGGCCAAATTTCTCTCATTCACTAAAAATACCACCAACAGCTTAATCTAGTTCAAGGTCAGTTGGCATTCATCTGTATCCCCCTCCCCCGGGTGGTGCCTGAAAATAGGCAGGATTTGTCTAGTGCACTTACCCGGTCAACAAAAGCTAAATAAATAAAATAAATAAACAAGTATTTGTCAATACCGAACGTTTGCTTGCTGGTATTAGCATTGGAAGTGCAGGAGTTAGACAGATGCAGAATAGGGAATGACAGTGAAGTACTGAACTTCATGCGAACCCCACCTCCTCCCTGAAGAGGTGGACAGGCATTGGGGTATGCCTTTGGGTCATTGCATATAACGCTCATGCCATTTCACCTCACCCTATCCTGCAGACACCGACAAGTGTTGAGGTGTGTCTTGGGGTGTTCGACTTTACAGTCACCCCATTCCATAAGGACATACACTGAAATGGGTGCAGTATAGGAGAATGGGGTGAACTCTGGGGCCGAAGAGTCCAAAGCACACCTCGATGCCTGTCACTAGCTGCAGAATAGGGTGGAATGGCATGAGCATTACAGCCAGTAATCCAAAGGCACATCCCTTATGCCTGTCAGTCTGTACAGGGTGGGATGTTATGGTTAGAAATCGTAACGTCCCAGGCGTTTGCTGGTATTTGCACTACAAATTTTCAACATGGCTTTTTTGTGACCCCCACCTCATGAAAGCATTTGGTACCTCTGCTCATGAACAGTGGCAATGTGATTTTGTTAATCTTTCTCAAATGTTGATTTGCTACAGCGACCGCGCCATTCTGCACCAGATGTACAAAAACACAGTTTGGGAAGGATGTGAAAAATGACAGCTATCCTGTTCATAAGGAAGTATGAAAAAATGGCAATGTTGAAAATCTGGAGTAAAAATATTAAAAATTCTCAGAGGTACGAGCATGCATGGAAACTGCACAACGCATGCTCGTAATGCAGTCATTTTGTGAAATTTTCTCACCAGATTTTCAACATAGGCATTTTGGGACCTCTGCTCATGAACAATTTAACTGTGATTTTGTTAATCTGCCCCGAATGCTGATTTCCCACAGTGACCGCGCCATGGTGTGCCACATGTATGAAACCACATTTTGGGCAGGAAAGTGAAAAATTACAGCTGTACTGTTCATAAGAAGGTGTAAAAAATGGCAATGCTAAAAATCTGGAGTGAAAATATTAAAAATTCTTGGAGTTACGGGCGTGCATAAAAACTGCGCAATGCACACTTGTAACACATTAATTTTTTGTAATATTTTCACCAAATTTGCAACATAGGCTTTTTGGGAGCCCACCTCATGAACAGTAACACTGTTGTTTCATTACTTGGTCCCGAAAGGTGATTCCACGCAGTGACCACAAAATCCCCTTTCAGGACAGAATAACAACATCACAGTGACTGAATTCATGAGGTGGTGTCCCAAGAACCCCATGTTGAAAATTTTCTGCCAAAATTTGCAAAAATGGCCAAGATATCCACCTCAGTTGAAAAAAAAAAACATTTATGCCATTATACAGCTTACCGGCAATTCCTCAGTTCGTGGTCGGCTTTTGAAGAGTGCAGATGTGTTCCCAGTCCGCCGAAGATCATCGCGCCAAGTTCCAGAGGTAAGTATGGGGTGAGAGGAGGTGCAGGGATGTGGGGTGCACAGATGATGGTTGCGGGTTGGGGGAGAGGGCACCGGACACAACGAGGGACCATTTTCTACTTTTCAGGTAAAAAAAAAATGTAAAACCATCACAGGAAGGTTTTCTTTTTTTGCAGGTAGATTTGGTACGCTGGGGTGGGCTCCCAGTATGCCACCTGCATGTTTTGGGGGGGGAGACTGGAGACAACAAGGATTGGGCCCCCCATCTGCAAAGATAAAAGGATCTGTGTTTGGGGGAAGGGGAGACATGATGCTGAGGGAAATTGGGCACCCTCGTCAGCAAACAAAATGTATGGGGGACATTATGCCGATGGAGAGTGGGCTCCCCATCGGCAAATGATCTGGGGAGGGGGCATGCCAACAGGGGGACTGGGCACCCCTGTCAGATTTCATGGAGACTCTGAGGCGGACGGTGACAGCCATTGCCATGTCAATTGCAATGTTACACCAGGCAAGGCACCATCCTGCAATGACGGGTCACACCCTCATTGCAGTGGTGAATTCGTTTCAAGTTGGTGGCACGCTTGCTGAACTAGTGTCAGCAGCAGCATGCCACCACATTGGGAAAAGAGGGCCAAGCCTCAAAATGCAGTGGGGGCACTGGCCGCCACAGAACCGCACCTCCAAAATCCCACTTCTCTCCTAAGCTGTCACATAATATTTCTTGCTCATGCGCACAAGCAAACTTAAAAAAAACAATAAAAAATAAATACACAGTTTATAATGTGCTAATACGATGGCTACAGATACTCTTACTGCTGTGAGTGCTTTCACTTCGGGCCTGCCAACATCAGAACAGCTAAGCATCACTGTTCTCACACTTGACAATCACATGTGCAAACCACTGTTACAGTGGTAAGAGTACCTGTGGCCATGATATTAACAAACACAAAACTAATGTAACCCCTAGATGGCGCTATCCCAGGGGCTACTACCCCTGCCTGATTTGCCACTAACAGGTTGAGGGGCCTGGATCCAATGGCGGGTGCCTCCACCCAGAGGTCAGGGTTTGCAATAGTTAAACTAACTTGGTCACAGCCCTCTGGGACACTGCAACCCCCCTTTCCTCCCACTAGTGGCCCACACAATATATCAGAATTACCTTCACAGTATACACTTACCCCAGGTCTGGTTCCGCACTGGGACCTCCTGTGAAATGAGATACAGTGCAACAATCACAGTACAGTACTTTAACATAGACAAATACCTCAGGCAGTATAACTTTGCTGAAACAAGCAGCTCTGATTTATTTAGGGGATATAACAAGGACAGGGGAAATCAGGTTAATTAGCTTATCACTCTAATAATCTACCTATGGCTCTGTGCACAGGCCTATCCCTATCAGTTACTGTCCCTGGGTACCCAAGCCCTAGTGGCTAGTCCAAACCGTGGCAGCTGGTAGGGCCCTTTCACACAGAGAAAGGAGAATTAAACAGTCAGCAGTACAGTAATTCCATTTGGATTTAATGTGGCAATTCAACAGGAGGCGACCCTGAATTAGTACTCACGACCTCCAAATAAGATAGGGTCCTTCAATGTCAGCAGGGCTCACTTGAGGTACACAAACCTCTTCACACATCCATATAAAGAAAGCACTATACCAGGCAGGCTGCATCTGTATCCCGATCGCAATTACTGCACAATACCCGAGAACACACAGCAGATTCAGTTCCTGACAGACCGAGTGCAATTTCAGCAATTCTTCCAGTCTTCTACAGGGTGAGCCTGGTTTCTACTCTTCAGAGATCCTTTGATTCTTTTCACAGGGCGGATTCAGTCCTGACAAGCTGTTACACAAGCTGCAGACCGGAACTCTGGGCCTTACACACGTTTTTGACTAAAACTGCACACTGAAAAAGCACAGGGCTCCTTCCTTCTTCACTGCAAAGCTCAACTGAAACTCCAACCGACAAAACGGGCACTTCCTTTGAGTTCCTCCCAGTTCTTGACTGGATTGGTTGTCACTCACAATAGACTGCTGCTGTTGGTCCAAAAAGGCACTGAAGTCTAAACTACATCTCCCAAGTCACTGCCCAAACAATCCTCTTGTGGCTGGCTCAGATTATGAGTCCAAGTTCTGATTCGTCCAGGCACCACTCCAGAGCCAGCCCACCCACACTGATTGGTCCAGTTCAGCAGTTCAAAACTAGAATGGGAACTAGCAGACACAGTTCTGACTGCAAAGAAAGCAGGCTAGACAAACTGTAATTTCATTATTACTCCAAATAATTTCTGGCAAACAGTTACATCTTTCAGATAGGTTCCCTTTGCACTCCTAGTGACCAAAAATGAAGTGAATTGGCAGCAGCTTGAGTGGTACTCAATCAAAGAAACACACAGTCCCCATACAAACTAATTATGTCTGCAAGCAGACAGCTCTTAAAGAGACAGTACCAGAGGTTCTAAAACACTCACTGATAAATGGCTTAAATGCCAAACACCATTCAGGCTTGGAGCATTCAAGCAAGCTCCTGGAAGTCTTTTGGGAACCCCCATTTGCAGGGGGTTACACCCTTCCTGGCCTGGGAAAGCTTGGCGTCAGCGTCAAGCAAGTACCCATAAGTTTAACTGCAACCATATACATTTGCATTAGGCTCACACATGTAATCATCAGTCAATATATCATTTTACCAAGAACACATTTCTGAAACATTGCAGTACGTCACTCTTTAACAGTATTACATACACATTGTACCATAACTCAAGTTATTACCTCTTGTACATGAAACCTGAAGAGAGGCCCTTCCTATCAGTTACCTTGGGGCTGGATGGGCAAGGGCACCATACTAGAGAGCAACACAAGTAACTTGAAGTTAGCACTGATGCTCAGTTTGGGCAATGAGCTCGGGGACACTACACTCCTTTATGGACAACATTGAGAGGCAAGTCCACAGGCCTCCCAAGTGAATTCATAACTGAGGTGCACCACAGGCTTTACAGCTCGACCAGTCTTTCTAGGGGAACTGTTATAGTCTCTGCACTCTGAGCCTCATTTTCAGCATTGTCCTCACTTGTCAGGGAGTCTCCATGGGGTAGAGAGGCTAGAACTTGGGGCACTTTCAGCTCCAGGAGTTACAGTTTCTGAGTCCACAACATTTGGCTCGCATGGAAGCTTTCGGACACTGGCAGTGGACTGTCAGGGCACTCAAAATACTCTTCTTGTTCGGTGTATCACCAGTCTGCCCCAATCTATCATTTTCCTCCCTGAAAGCTCAAACAGTTCAACCATGCACAATGATTCCATTTCATCTGATCTGATGCTTTGCACTTCACTTTCTGGGAGCATTGGCTCCAGGGATGAAGCTGGGGCTTAGACAGTCCAGAAGGCCCAGCTTTGTCTCCAGTATTGACTAGGGATTGCCCGAAACAATTGACTCAGTTCGAGAAGGATAGTATTCAAAGTCACTCTCACTTTCTTCCGATATGGACTGACAGTCATGCTCAACTGGGACTTGTGGAGGGAACACTTTAACTTTGCTTCTGTAGGTGCAGACTTTCTTGATCTTTTCTTAGCAGCAGCTCTAGTCACTGGTCCAGAGGGGCATCTTCTAGGGCTCAGACTCAATAAGATTTGTCCAATGGGCAGTAAATGATTTCTATGCATTGTTTTTACATCTTTTGAATTATTCTCAGGCCTTACTTTGTACACTGGCAGATCATCTAGTTTGCCCACTACAATGTGAGGGAGATGGTGCCATCTGTCAGCAATCTTGTGCTTGCCATGCAGTCCCAGATTTCTTAGCAATACCTGATCTCCCTCCTGGAGTTCCTGTGCTTTCACCTTTTATCATACCTTTCTTTGTTGGCCAGATTTCTTTTGGCAGCCATGGTTTGAGCCAGTTGGCACAAGATGAGTTAGCTGGGCCTTTAACTTTGCACATACTGCAAATAGTTGTCAACTTGAACCCCATCAGGAGAGACCCAAAACACACATCTACTGGTAGTCGAGCTTCTCTTCCAAACATCAGGCGGTAGGGGAGAATCCAGTCGCATCACTTTTGGTGCAGTTATAAGCATGTACCAGGGTGCTAATTTGTTGGCTCCATCTAGGCTTGTCCTTTGGGTGCAGGGTGCCTAGCATATCTAGCAAAGTGCGGTTGAAAGCGTTCAGGCTGTGGGTCCCCTGGGGTGGTAAGGAGTGGTTCTGGACTTTCGCACTCCCCACAGAGAAAGCATCTCTTTGATCAAAGCGACTCTCAAAGTCTCTCCCTTGATCAGAATGGATTCTTTGTGGAGCCCCATAGTGAACAAAAAGTTTCTACAAGTACTTTGGCCACAGTGGATGCTTTCTGGTCTTTGGTGGGGAAAGCTTGGGCATATCTCGTGAAATGGTCAGTGACCACCAGCACATTACTGATATTTCTTTGATCTGACTCCAAACTCAGAAAATCAATACAGACCAGCTCCATGGGTGCACTGGTGGTGATGTTAACAGGGGCAGCCCTCTGGGGCAACTTTCCTCTGTAAGCGCACTACAAGTTCGAATGTGTTGCTCACATCAGCCCCCATCTTAGCCAATAGAATCTGGATCTCACCAAGTCAAGTGTTCTGTCTATACCAAGGTGCCCCATGTGGTTGTGCAAGGACCTCAGTACTGAGTCTCGAAGGCAGTGGGCAGCACTAGTTGTTGTTTGTCTACTTGTCCCCTCTGTCTACTGTTTCTCTGTATAACAGTTTATTGATCAGTTTCAACTTAGGACCTTCTTTGTATAACAGTGCAGTTCTCAAATCAGTGGAGTAATTTGGACACATCTTTTCCTGCATAGAGGGCTTCTAAAGCTGCTTTGATCATGGGATCGGGGATTGAGCCTGCGAATACTGTCATTGTCCAGCTGAGGCAGTGCACCAATGTCTATTGCAGAAAAGTGGCAATAAGCAGCAGGTATGCAATTCTCAGAGGCTCCCAAGCAATCCACCATGCAGTCCACTGCGTCCGTGGACATTTGTTCCTCCCTGTCAAACTTCGGCAGAGTGCCGAATGTCAGGTTCTGCCAATCGGACCCAATCATTCTGGGGAACAGGCCTCCGGGAGAGAACATCAGCATCTATGTGGTTCAGACCTGCTCGGTATTAGAGCATAGTCATATGTAGATAATGCAGAAAGCCACCTATGGCCAGTGGCATCCAACTTAGCTGAGGTCTGCACATAATGCAAAGGATTATTGTCAGTTTTACTAGTATTTTAGCCCCATACAAGTACTCATGGAATTGGTCAACAATAGCCCACTTCAAAGCTAGGAACTCTAACTTATGTACAGGATAGTTCTTTTCGGATGGGTCAGGCTTCTACTGGCAAAGGCCACTGGTCTCAGGCCATTCTCGTGCTCTTGGTACAACACAGCCCCAACCCTTGCAAGCTAGCATCAGTGTGCAGGCGTGGGTTTTCTTGGATCGGCATAGGCCAGCACTGGAGCATGGGTAAGTTGATATATGATCTCATGAAAAGCAGTCTCACAATCAGGAGTCCAGCGGCCCCAAATACTTACTCGGATGAAAATACACTCTTTCAGTCTTGAGGGACGCTGACTTTTGGTATTTTTGTGGGTTGGGGATACCCTTGAGTAAGGTTAAGTAAGGGCGGATCTCTTGAATAGTCCTTGATGAAGCGCCGATAATAACCACAGAATCCCAGGAATCTTTGCAGTTCTTTTAGATTTTGGGCTGTGGCCAGGTGGTCAAGGCCTCAACTTTACTTGGTCGGTCTCTATTCCTCGGTGGATACTATGTGTCCCACATACTTTACTGATGTTTGAAAGAATTGACACTTATCAATGGACAGTTTAAGGCCAAAGTCCTCCAGTCGGTCCAATACCTTAAATAATCTGCTCTCATGTTCCTCCAGTGAGCTGCCAAACACAATAACATCATCTAGGTATACCAGGCACTCTAGTAAGTTCATGTCCCCACTGCACCTCCATCAATCGTTGAAAAGTGGCTGGGGCACCTGAAATCCTTAGAGGCATCCTCATGAATTCATAGAAGCCAATAGCGGACAGATAAAGGCCGTCTTCTCCACGGTCCTCTGGGGCCATCGGGATCTGGTAGTACCCACTGCGGAGATCCAGCACAGAGAACCACTTGCTCCCGTTTAGGCAGTCCAAGCATCCTGAATCGGGGCATTGTGTACTGATCAGGGATAGTCCGCCCGGTTTAAGGTCGATAATCCACACACATCCTTACTGTTCCATTCTTTTTCCTCACTACCACAATGGGGGAAGCATAAGGGCTTCTGGATTCTTGTATTACACCAGCAGCTAACATCTCTTGCAGATGCCGTCTCACATCATCTATGTCAGCAGGTGCCAGGCGTGAGACCTCTCACGAAATGGTCTTTTCGTCATGCAGCGGATATTGTGCTCAGCTCCTTGCACGCATCCTACATCCCATTCCTTTAAAGAAAACACCTGGTCTCTCTGGGCAAGCTTCTCACTGATCCTCACTTTCCATTCAGCTGGCAGCGGGGAGTCGCCGAAATCAAACAAGTCAGGCGTTACTCTGTCATTCTTCCTTGAACTCTTGCTGCTGGGTAGCACTGCAGTGTCTGCACAATGCACATTAGCCAGGATGCAACCTCTATTTACTCGAATGTCTCTTTCAGACACATTATGAACTTGGACCATTACCCTTCTGGCATAAGCATGGGCTCTAGCGGGCAAAATACTAGGCTTGACCAGCAGTCCCTCTGGCAATTTTCCATCGCCTGTGCATCCAACATTAATATTTTATTCTTAACATCCTTTCTGATACGGACCTCTCCTGTAAGGTACACTGGGCATTTGGCGCCAGGATCAGAGACTCAGGATCCTTCTTCCATACAATTCCGACCCGGTTCCTCTGGTTCTGTTTTTCAGCATCTCTCTGTGCCTCATAGGCCTTCTTAATTAAGCCGAACTCTTAAAGCTCTACTAGTCTTTGACCCCTGTTTTCATAACACAACTGTGCCAGCCTTCCGAACATATGAGCATTTGTTCCAATCAACAAAGGGACACCATCATACAGTCCAGTGGGGGACACACTAAGGCTAGGGTCTCTACTTGTTCGGCCACTCCAGCCACGGAGGTGGGGAAAGACAGCCAAATTCGGATATACCCGGAATAGGGGTAGGCCTTCTCACTTAACCCCCATACATGCAGTCCTTCTAATGGTTGTAAGGGTACGTCTGACAAATGCTTCTGATACCAATCCTGGAACATAATTGTCACTTGGGAGCCACTGTCTAATACAGCTCTTGTAGACACTCCATTCACCTTTACAGTGGTCTCCATGGAGGGACCCACTATTCTGGACCAGTCTGGAGAGGCGGTAGTGGGGGCCTGGGCAACTGACCTTGCCACAAAAGGACGTGAATTAGCATTTTTGGTGCCCTCACTGGGATCATGTCGTGCACCTCTTAACCACTGATTTCTTCTCCGAAGCTCTCCTTGTAGCCTATATGCAACTTTGTCAGTGTCTTTTGGGGACTGGCATTCCCTTTTCATGTGCCCATCTTTCCCACAATTATAGCAAAACATACTTTCTGGAGTTTGAGCTGGCCGGCGCCACACTGGGAGCCAGGGCGGTATACTAACTGGAAACCTGGGTGCCATCTCTGTCTGTGGCGTGATAAGCATTTGGAGACATCTCGTCAGTTTCTCCACTTCCATGGTCAAGGAATTGAGTTTGGAGCTGTCATCAGCAGGAGATACATGGGTGGGTACCCCACCCCATAGATACAGTCGGATATAGGTCAGGGCCCGTACTTGCAGGCGTGGCCTTCATAAAGGACTGTTTTGGAATTCCGGATCTCTCTCAACAGTTCGCCCCATTGTGGCATATCTTTTCCTTGTCAGAGCACTCATTGACTGTCAACCTCTGCCCTGAACTTCACTTGATGGGTCACCCTCAGTCACTCGGGTCATAGCCACAGCTGTTGGTGCAGGTACCTCCGGTGCGCCTTTTCTCAACTCCTCGAATTTCTCTCATTAACTCATCATAGGAGGTGGGGATTCCAGTCGATTTGCCAGGCGTAACTGAAGCAACAGCAGTTCTGAGAAGGGGCAGACTTAAGGATTCTGTCCAGTCTGGTTCGGTCCAGTTCAATCGCTGGCAAACTACCCTTTCTGAGGCATTCTTGCAACAATTTTCCAGCCGAGAGACATACACAGCGACAACTCCCTTGGTACTGTTGTGCATTTCTTACTCTCCACCATAGGTCCTCATCAGAATCTGGGCTCCCATACACATTCTCCAAGGCCTCAAGATGGGCCTGTGCAGTCGCTTCAGGGTTACTGGCCCGTTTAGCACGGATGGTAGCCAGGGCAGGACCTCGGGCTCTCACTAACCCTCTTTCGCTTTTAGCCTTCGAGCATTGCCATTCTAGCACTTGGGGGCAACATAGTCTCATCCAGGTCTCCCAGTCATCCTCCCTTGGGGGTGGGGAGGTGCCAGAGAAGATCCTCAACCTTCGGTAAGAGTCGTGACTAATGGCAGGTGCAGAAATAGGAGTCTGCATTGGTTCAGCCACCATTACGGGCACTGGAGCAGGACAGGGTGTTGGAGGAGGAACACCCCCAGGTGGCAAGAATAGTTTCTTCAAGTCCTCCACAGTTTTCCCCTCTCCCAGCAACCATTCAGCAAATTTCTCCTCAAAAGTTTCAGATAGTGGTGGGGGCTGATTCCCCCCCGGGTCTTTACTGTCCTTAGTTATCACTCTCCAAGCAGTGAGGGCTCCCTCTGGGGTAATGGTCTGTGGCACTTTGGAGCTATCTATGGGATCCTTAAACTCTACTAGGGCCAGGAAAGTGTGGGTGAGCAGATTAGCATGCCGACCCACCACCACAGGGTTTTGTAAACCTTCCACCTTGGAAAGTACTCCTGCACAGTGTCCGTATTGATACAGGGGGATGTCCAGGATTAAGCATAGCATTTTGGAGGTGATCTCCTCCCAGTACCCTCCACCAGCGATTGCACAGCCACTTCTGTCGAGGTACCCATTTTTTCTTAACAGTGGTTAGTAAATATGGCCACTAGAGGACACACAATCCCAGCGGTGAGCCTCCAAGATGTAACCCCTAGATGGCTATCCCAGGGGCTACTACCCTGCCTGATTTGCCACTAACAGGTTGAGGGGCCTGGATCCAATGGTGGGTGCCTCCACCCAGAGGTCAGGGTTTGCAATAGTTAAACTAACAGTCACAGCCCTCTGGGACACTGCAACCCCTTTCCTCCCACTAGTGGCCCACACAATATATCAGAATTACCTTCACAGTATACACTTACCCCAGGTCTGGTTCCGGCACTGGGACCTCCTGTGAAATGAGATACAGTGCAACAATCACAGTACAGTACTTTAACATAGACAAATACCTCAGGCAGTATAACTTTGCTGAAACAAGCAGCTCTGATTTATTTAGGGGGATATAACAAGGACAGGGGAAATCAGGTTAATTAGCTTATCACTCTAATAATCTACCTATGGCTCTGTGCACAGGCCTATCCCTATCAGTTACTGTCCTGGTACCCAAGCCTAGTAGCTAGTCAAACCGTGGCAGCTGGTAGGGGCCCTTTCACACAGAGAAAAGAGGAATTAAACAGTCAGCAGTACAGTAATTCCATTTGGATTTAATGTGGCAATTCAACAGGGCGACCCTGAATTAGTACTCACGACCTCCAAATAAGATAGGGTCCTTCAATGTCAGCAGGGCTCACTTGAGGTACACAAACCTCTTCACACATCCATATAAAAAAAGCACTATACCAGGCAGGCTGCATCTGTATCCCGATCGCAATTACTGCACAATACCGGAGAACACACAGCAGATTCAGTTCCTGACAGACCGAGTGCAATTTTCAGCAATTCTTCCAGTCTTCTACAGGGTGAGCCTGGTTTCTACTCTTCAGAGATCCTTTGATTCTTTTCACAGGACGGATTCAGTCCTGACAAGCTGTTACACAAGCTGCAGACGGAACTCTGGGCCTTACACGTTTTTGACTAAAACTGCACACTGAAAAAGCACAGGGCTCCTTCCTTCTTCACTGCCAAAGCTCAACTGAAACTCCAACCGACAAAACCGGGCACTTCCTTTGAGTTCCTCCCAGTTCTTGACTGGATTGGCTGTCACTCACAATAGACTGCTGCTGTTGGTCCAAAAGGCACTGAAGTCTAAACTACATCTCCCAGAGTCACTGCCCAAA
This sequence comes from Neoceratodus forsteri, assembly GCA_016271365.2. NCBI lineage: Eukaryota > Metazoa > Chordata > Ceratodontiformes > Ceratodontidae > Neoceratodus > Neoceratodus forsteri. The sequence goes on along the minus strand of CM057458.1, from coordinate 647,887,556 downwards.
CAATCCTCTTGTGGCTGGCTCAGATTATGAGTCAAGTTCTGATTCGTCCAAGGCACCACTCCAGAGCCAGCACCCCACACTGATTGGTCCAGTTCAGCAGTTCAAAACTAGAATGGGAACTAGCAGACACAGTTCTGACTGCAAAGAAAGCAGGCTAGACAAACTGTAATTTCATTATTACTCCAAATAATTTCTGGCAAACAGTTACATCTTTCAGATAGGTTCCTTTGCACTCCTAGTGACCGCAAAATGAAGTGAATTGGCAGCAGCTTGGTGGTACTCAATCAAAGAAACACACAGTCCCCCATACAAACTAATTATGTCTGCAAGCAGACAGCTCTTAAAGAGACAGTACCAGAGGTTCTAAAAACACTCACTGATAAATGGCTTAAATGCCAAACACCATTCAGGCTTGGAGCATTCAAGCAAGCTCCTGGAAGTCTTTTGGGAACCCCCATTTGCAGGGGGGTTACACTAATATTTCATGTCATATATTAGGAAGGAAATAACATAGAACAGACTTTTGGTTTTGAAGTGTCATATTTTCATGTCTCCCGCTTCACTAAAGAAAAAAACTTTAGCAATTGTCCATACTCGATTTATCTAGTATACAAAATGAAACATAAAGCAAAACTCCAAACGAACCAGAGCAAGACTTCCCCAAATGCACCCACTGAGCGTTCTTTTCAAACTGGTGAGGGATGGGTCTATCAAAGAAGTGATGCATTCAGCTGTACGATGCCGGTTCAACAACTAAGTTGTCGACTGGATTCACAGAGCCAGGCTCCACGTTGACCGCGATTTGCAGTCAGCAGGGAGTCACAAACATCAGAGTACGTTTTTTCTTCGGGGGCCTTTGCCTCCCAAACCCCCCAAGTGGGGGGCTCTACCTCCCACACACACCCATAATTTTAGATTCCAACTCCGAGTTGGAGTTGGTTTGGGGAGTGGGTGCAGGACGAGGGAAAATGTTGCCGGGTCCCGGACGGACTTCTACAGCAACATGTCTCTGTTGTCGGTAGTGACATATTTCACTGTAGAAGTGTCGCTGTTCAAGGGGCATACCAATGCATTCAATGTTAAATGGATGGACAAATACAGGGCAGTAATAGTTGTGGTTTTTAGTCTGTCATGGACTAATCCATCAGAAAAATAGACAACACCCACTGGCACACTTAATACAATTGGAAACAACCCGTACACATATGTTTAAATTAAGTAAAACTTCACTGAAGATTCCTATGAACAGAACGCTAAATAGGATGGGGGACATTACACTTCAGAACAGCTTGGCTAGAGACTGGAATAAATTGCCTGACGAAATAACTGTGATAGCCGATTTGCACAAGTTTAAATCTGTGCTGCACAAACATCTTAATGTTCAATGCCAATGTTTTAGATACATTTTGAAAGTGCTTTCATATTGTGACACATCTGTGCTAATGTATTTTCTCCATTATTAATTTATGTGAACAAATGTTGTTTTGTATGTCTGGTAACTTGTCACTTTTATAAATTACAGGAATTTGTTGTAAGTGGGGTTACTTTACCCCAACAAATGACCCTGTATAAAATAAATATTTTATCAAATCAAATCCATTAGCAGTTGCTATGGACAGTATTTGCCTTATCCCTAAATGAAATCCTTAAACATTTTGTAAAATTATTTAAAGTAGGCTTCCAGGATAATGAAAGGCATCAGGCTTAGCAGGTAGATGTTGCTTGGTGTCATGCTAATTTTCAAGACAGTTATTTTGCCCCAGAGCTGTAACATCAGTGCATCCCATCTACAGAGGTCCTTCCTGATTGTTTGCAAAAAAGCTTTGTTCTATAAACTGGGTTGCATGCCTTGAACCCAAGAACCCCCCACCCAACCCACAAACAGGCCATGGGCCCAATGAAATAAGGTGGCCCTGGCTCCAGGGCAGGAAGCAGGGCCAGCACAAGATCAAATCAGCCCTCAGGGGCTTAAATAATAGGCAATATAGCCTGGAGGTTACAGTAACGAGCTGTGAATGAGATTGGTACATCCAGCAAACCTAGATTTGATTCCCACAACCTCCACTTGCATACTGTGTAACCCAGAGCAAGTCACTTAACCTACCCAGTGCTCCCAGGTTGCTCCTGGAAACAGGCCCTAGGCCAGTGGGCCTTACCTTGTTACCAAAGAATAATAAATAAATACATACATACATACATACATACATAAACACGGCGATGACCATACACTCAGTAAGCCCTCTGATCCCACAAAGGACTATAGGAGGGGGTCAGAGATGAAGCAGAGAATCTGACTGGGAATTTGAGCCAATGGGTAGCATGCCAAGTTTGCATGGCTGGACCGGCATTCCACAGCCCTGCCAGCCCAGAAATGTTGAACCAGTCACATGTTGAGTTCATCTGAGTACAAAGAGGTACTGCAGCAAGAATCTGGAGTCACTTCAGTTCAGCTGTGGCTCTGAGTTAGTGTATCTGCAGCTGGACAAACCTATGATCCAGTTGCTGCCAGGAACTGCAGTTCTGGCAGGCCCATGCAATGTATGCACACTTGATATAAAGAGACAAAACAGTTAGTAAGACTGAGAGAATCAAAGACAAAAAGTGGAAATGAGGCTTGAGCTGCCTCTCAGTGGCTTTTACCCACAGGTGAGTGATTGCCACATAACAGCCAGGGGCCTACAGTGGCAACTGCCTGTGGTTTCAGTACCCCAGCAACTAAAGCTAAGAGGCTGACTAAAAGGGCAAAGTTCAAACAAGGTTGCAGTGCACACACAAAAAATGCAGGAAGCCCAAGTTAGTGTTCAAAATTATTTTACTGAAAGCTTTTCAGTTTAATATCTCCAAAAGGTGAACAGCCTCATCAGTTTAGCTGCTGCCCCTAGCACCTCGACTCTCACGAGTCTTCAGTGACAGACTAGGCCAAGGAGTCATTCTCACAGACTTCGGTGCTCCCAGTCCTCACTCGGGAGGACATGCACTGATCAGTGACCCAGTCGATCCTTCCAGGAACCACCGTCTGCCCAGGGTTGGGTCTTTGATGCCTCTGTTGCTCAACTTTGGTAAGTGTGTCATCTAAAGCCAACCACAAGAAGACCCTTCTCACCGTCGGCCGACTGGTCGATGGTCACAGGTGACGCATTCACACTCTTGATCCTGCTCAACTGGGAGGTGCCGCCATCAGTGTTCCTCATCCTCCTCATCATCAGGTGAGGAGAAACACAGGTGTAAGATGCATCTGTGCTATGAGGAATTCCTCTGGCAGCAGTGGGCCATCACAGGGAAGGGCAAGACTCTACCCCAAGGACTTCCGGTCCCCTGTCAGCCACCAATAGTTGACCCACCAGTCCAGATTCCGAAGGTGCTCCACACATCTGCTTCTCCACCAATCTAGATGGAACCACCACCCCTATAGCCACCAGTCAGCACTGTAACCAAGGAAACTGGCTGTCGGACACTGGTTTGCCAGGCCAGTTGTCAGTTAGGATTACCCCAGGTGAGGTTTCTTGGGAGATCATGGTGAACAACATCTGAGATGTGTCATCAAGGAGCCATTGGAGGACTCAGATCAGGAGTTCATGGCCTCCTCAGGGACTCAGCTCTTCCACTGCAGGTCAGTTGAGAAGCCTTCCACCGAGCATGGCCAGGTGTTCTTCAGTGTGCTTCTCTGACTTATCTTGGTGTCCATGTCAATCCTGCTTAAGCCAGTCCAAAGGGGGACTAAGTACTCTCTCATGGACATTTTACACTTGGATAAATCCCAGAGGGTTGCCTTTTCGGTGGCTAAGGCCATCCTGGGACCAGCCCTGCAGCTTTGGCAGCATCCAGCATCCTGCCTGGCACCCTTGGCCTTCCTGGTCTGCAGGTACATGGTCCCTACTGGCTCCCTTTTGGGGTTTTTGGACTACCCTTCAGTTGAAGAGCTGGTCATGGATTCAGTGTTCCATAAATCCGGACACCAGGGGGACGTGGACAAACCTCCAAACAAGGAGTCCCGTAAGATCGACCATGGTACTAAAAAAGTGTACACTGCAGTCACTCTGGGTCTCCATCTGGCTAACTATGCCATCATAATGGCTAATTATGGTAATTCCCTAATGGGAATTTTGATGCAGTCCTCACCCACATCCATCCAGAGCAGTGGATGGTGGTGGAGCTTATAAGAGACCATGGTCAATCACTGGCTGAACACCAACTCCAGACAGTATTGGACATGGGCGATTCGTGTGCCCATGTGGTGGCAGTGACTGTCTCCATGCATTACAGGGCTTGGCTGTGTTTGTCCATCTTCATGGCAGATGCCCAACAGAAATTGGACAATGTCCCTTTCCTGGGCACCAACCACTTTGGCCCTGCGGTGGAAGGGCATCTCACTCAGATTAAGAAGTCCAATGCCACCCTTGATTCTTTAACCTTATTTCAGAAGAATCAGAAGAAACAGCCTAGGAAAGTCACAGCCTCCTTGGCAGCAACCCCAGTGGTTAGTTTCAGGCCTAGTGCCCCAGGCAGAAGTCTGGGGCCCAAGGTCTACAAATGGGGGGGGGCGAGTAGGGCAGCAGCTGTCAGTGCCCCCAGAAGCTGCTCAGTGACAGGTTGGGGGGTGTCACCTTTCACCTATCTTCTCCCCAACTGTTCTTCTGATCAAGAGTCAGCTATATCACTTCTTGCCACATTGGTCCACTATCACAATGGACAAGTGGGTGTTGGACATAGTCTGGGTGCCGATCTCCTAGTGTTTCTTGTCATGGGGGAGAACAGTCAACTGGAAGATGCTCTCAGCTAGGTAGGAGAGATGTCACACTAGTGGTCTCTGAATCAGGAGGTGGCAAACCACTTGTTCTCCTGGTGGTGCTCACCCTCAGTGGATCTTTTTGCCTCCTTGGAGAATGCCAAACTGAAGCTGTTTTGGGCTTGCCCCCTACAGTTCAGGACATTGATGGGGGATATTTTTGTAAGGTCCTGTACCCCAGGCCTCGTATACGTCTTTCCTCCCTTCCCTCTGATCCATAGCATATTGGTCAAGGTAAGAAGGGGCAAGATGCAGGTGATCCTGATAGTTCCAGACTGGCCTTGGCAGTTCTGGTACCCAGATCTCCTCAGCCTCAATAGCAGGTCTCCGCAGGGCCTGCCTCTCCATCCAGATCTACTGACCAGACTTCAGGGGATGGTTCTGCACACAGACCTTCAGTCCCTGCATCTTAAAGCCTGGTTCCTGAGCAGCTAGAGTTCCAGGCCTTGGGTCTCCCTGAGGATGTCCACCCATGGTGAAGGTCTCCAGGAAAGAATCGACTTGTAGGTACTATGCCTTTAAATGGAAGAGGTTTTCTCTTTTGTGCCAGGACAAGATGCTTGATCCCCTTGCCTGCCCTGTGGTTAGCATTCTGGACTGCCTCTGGTCCCTTTCCTAGCGGGGACTGAGAGCGACGACCCTTAAGGTGCACCCGCAGCTGCCACTGCTTACTAGACATGGACTGGTATGCCAACAGTGGCCCAGGAGAAGGTAGTCAGGTGCTTTATCAAGGGCCTTGACCACTTGTCTCCTCTGGTACATGAACCTCCTCCACCATGGGACTTACTGCTGGTGCTGGTTATGCTCATGGGAAAGCCTTTTGAGGTGATGCTCAGGTGTGAGTTGTCATACCTGTCATAGAAGACAACCTTCCTAGTGGCAATTACATCTGCCAGAAGGATTGGGAAGCTATAGGCACTCTCAGTGGACTCTCCCTAGCTGGTCTTCCTCAGGGACAAAGTCATCCTTCGCCCCAACCTGAAGTTCCTCCTGAAGGTGCTATCAGAATATCACCTTAACCAGATCATTAACTTACCAGTATATTTTACCAACCCATCTGCAGAGGCCGACCACAGGTTCCATACCCTGAACCTGCGGAGAGCGTTATCCCATTATGTGGAGTGTACAGCTGGAGTTTGTCACCTGTGCTGAAGCTGCATCCGGCAGACAGGCAGCAAAGCAGACGACCGAAAGTTGAATCACATCTTGCATCGACCTCTGCTATAGATTGGCTGGTGGGGAGCCTCCCATAGGGATCAGGGCTCATTCCACCAGACATACAGCTGCCTCACTGGCTGCTTCCAGGGATGTCCTCATACTGGAGCTCTGTAGGGCTGCTACCTGGAAGTCAGCACACACCTTCATTTCCCATTACCGCATCAACCTTGAGTCACACCAGGATGCGAGTTCTGAGACCTCAGTTCTCCAGTCTCTGTTTTACCAATTAGAGGTGCACACCTTGCCCCCTTCTCCATGAGAACTGCTAGGGATCTGCCAGAGTGTGGATAACTGCCAGAATGTGGATAAGCGAACCATATCCATGCCCCTAGCAAAATAGGTTACTCACCTTGTAACCGTAGTTCTAGGAGTGGTATATGGTTCACATCCACACAACCCACCTGACCTCCCCTGGCAAGTGGCACCCGATCCTGCTTCCAGCATGCAAAATCTGACATCATGGGGCAGTGTCAGGGGTTATACCACCCAAGTGGTAGGAGGAGATTAGCTTAAAGACATTCCAGACAATAACATCATTCCAGTGGAACTGTCCGAGTGTGGATGTTAACCATATACCACTCCTAGAACTACGGTTACAGGTGAGTAACCTATTCTTTTTGTGCTGATTGGTTCTTCTATTCAACTCATTGATGCTCTTGTTCTCTTCTCATTCTTATTCTTCTGAATCTCAAATCAAAACTCAGTCTCCTTCTAAAACAAGAGTAAAAAAAGGCTAATGCTATAAAACATAAGCCGTGCCAGCTTAACAAAAAAAGCAGAACCAAAGAAAAAATGGAGCAGACACTCAGCCACAGGGCTTGATGAAGGGGGGCCCTCCTCCAGCCCTCCACTTCCACTCCCATTTTCAAATCTTGCTTTGTCTCTGGATGTTAGTGTCTTCCTCTTTTGTTTTATTAAACCGAACTCTCCCAACTAACAAAAGCCTGCTTGCCTAGCCCTAAACAAAAATTAGAAAGCAGCTATTAAAAAAAGAAAGGAAATAAGAACAAGCATTTCTCAGTGCTTCATGTTTGCTTGCATGTTGCGTCAGTAGGGATCCTAGAAAGAGGTCTAGCTGCACAGGAGCATGATCTGATATCAGGAGTGGTTTGATCTCAACAGACATCACCATGGGTGTTAGATGACGGGAGGTGAGCTGCATGTCTAGCTGGATGTATGCGGCATGTACCACAGAACTGCACTTGTAATTTCTAGTCTCGGAGCTGTGTAGCCTCCAGGGATCCTTCAGGGCTTGGTCAGCCATCCACATCTGTAACGCTCACGTGGCCCTTATGTGTAGCTCCTGCTTCAGATGGCTGTGATCTATGGCGGGGTCTAAAGTGAGGTTAAAATCATCTACTAGGATGAGGGGGACTTGCGAATCATTGACTTGTGTGACTCAATCCACCATTTCATTAAACAAACCAGAAGCATCCTCATTGGGTGCATACAGATTCCCTACTACTAAGGGCCCTTTGGGAGAATCAAAGTGGGCAAGTATCCAGTGGCCCTGTAAATCTGCAGACACCTTCTAAAACACCCCAAGCACCCATGGCAAAACTTTGTACACCAGGATAGAGACACCTGTTTCTTTACAGCAGAAGCACTGCGCACTTCTAGCCCCATTTCAGCTACTGGACTTCTGTATCAAAGAGCTTCATTTCTTGGAGGAGGGCCAGTTGGGAGTGCAATCAGTAAAAGTGCATCATCACATGCTTAAGCTTAGGAGAGTTTAGGCCTCGGATTAAGAGAGCATATCACTGAGCCCCAGGGCTTTGCCTGTTAGACGTGAGGCTTCATTAGGGGCGTGGCTCACAATAAGAGTAGCCCTGATTAAATAGTCAGATTTTAACAATGCAATTAAAATCAGGAAATTTTCATGTGATTCAGCACATCTGTTTGACAGCCCATATTGCACAAATACCCACAGTGCATAATGTTAATATAAAAGTGCAACAAACACCGATATGAGAATAACAAAAAAGTGAAAATTATTTCTAAGCAGTCATTGGTGCTACATCCTTAACTATTATTCCCCCCCCCTCGCAAAGTGTTTTCCAGTCACTTTACTGCATATTGGTATATTTATACTTGAATAGGAATGCTCCATAAGGTGAATGTATTCTCCTGTGTGACTGGTCTCTACCTGTTTTGCATTTTTCATCTCCACCCCCACCCCTTTTTTATTTTGGTGTATTTTCATGGGCCCTATACATTTAGTATGAGTATCAACTACATTTACTCATTAACTTTGAATCTATTTGGTCCTGATGTATATTAGCTGCTACATTCTTGCACAAGTTTTCACTTTTTATGTTCGCCATGCACATGTGCACGCAGCGAACATCTTGCTATGGTAGTTGGTTTTGAGAGGTCTCACACTGTCTGTCCAATGCAGAGTAGTGTTTTAGGGGCATGACAGTGCCACACCAGTTATCAGCCAGGCTGATCATGACAGAGTTTTGTCTTGCCGGAGGGAGACGTTGTGTACTTGAAAAGAAAAAGCTGACCCAATCGTGGGTCAGCTCTTTCCTTTGATCTATGCCACCCAGCAGGCAAAGCTAATCTGTCATGATTAGCCTGAAATTTCAAACATCCAGGGGCTCATCCCAGCTGTAACAGGGAAAACCATCCATCAGTGTCTGTTACTGACACCCCCATAACTATCCCCTGCACCTGACCCTTCCTCTCAGCACCCCCCAAAACATAACACTGACACTGTGGGTGCCCAGTTCAACAGTGTCGCTACCCCGGAAGTGAAACCCCTGCAGTCCATGCAGGTCTATAGCACAGCTCCCAATGTGTGGTGACATCTTTAAATGATGCTGAAGTGCCAGAAGGCTCATGCATGTTGCTGCAACCCCTGTAACTGTCCCACCCACCCAACCCTTCCTCTCAGTGTCCCCACCCCCCACAAACATAACACTGACACTGGAGGTGCCAAATCCCCAGTGTCATTGTGCGGTGCTGAAGCGCCATAAGGCTCATCATTATTTCTGCCATCCCTGTAACTGTCCCACCAACCCACCCAACCCTCCCACTCAGAACCCACCACCCCACCCCCACAAACATAACACTGACACTGGGGTTACAAATTCTCCAGTGTCCCTGTCACCATCTGAAATAATGAAGACTGCCCATTATTTTTTTTACCATGTAAAAAGGAAAAACGTCCACCGATGTCTGTTGTGCCGTTAGCCCCCCCAACCAACCCTCCCACCTAGCACCCACCACCCCACATATCCCCAAGCCCTTACTTACACAACCACTGGGACTCCAACGCTGTAATCCTCTGTGGACTGCAGAGACATCTTCACTCTTCAAAGCCGGACCACGAACTGAGGAAATCAGGTATGCAGTTCAATGTATTTCAGTGGGGTTTTGAACTAAGTGGCAAAACTTGGCCTTTTTTGCCCCAAATTTTCAATACCTTTTTTGGGACCCCACCTCATGAACAATTGCAGTGACACTAGGCAAATCTGTCCCAAAAGGTGATTTCATGGTTGCAGCACAAAATCATGTTTTGGGCAGGAGCTGAACATTTTATTTGCCCTGGTTCATGAGGTGGGGTCATATAAAGGCTATGTTGAAAATTTGGCATAAAAATATTGAAAAACAACAAAGTTATGAGCCTATATTAAATTTTGCAAAACCAGGCTTGTAACTTTGGTAATTTTCAATATTTTTACCCCAAATTTTCAACATATCCATTTCTTATAGCACCTCATAAATGTGACAGCTGTCATTTTTCAAATATTGGCCGAAATGTGTTTTTGTTTCCTGAAAGGTGATTTTGCAGTTGCTGCGTGAAATCACCTTTCAGGCAGGAGCTGAAAATTTTTTCTGCACTTGCTCATTAGGTGGAGTCAAAAGAAGGCTATGTTGACAATCTGGGGTAACAATATTACAAAACAACAAAGTTGTGAGCCTGCATTGAAATTTATGAATGCAGGCTCCTAATTTTGATAATACATAATCCAAAAAGTGCACCACAACACTTTTAATACCCCATGGGCCAGATATTCAAAACTTTGCGCTGGGCAAAAACCATTTGTGCAGGTTTAGCACGGGATTAGCGCGGGTCTGCCATATTCAAAAGGCCAAATAGCGCAGGCAAACTACATTAGCGCCGGGCAAAATTATAATGTATGCAAGGGGCAAACTGACATGAATACAGGCGCAATGCTATATTCAGCGACTAGCGCCACGCTAAGTGGTTTTTAAACTTATGGCGACACTTAGCAGCGGTGCGCAATCCCAGGAAAAGCTGGTCTTAATCTTGGGCAATCAGCTTTATGCCGACATTATGGCTTTGCGCTGGAGTTTGCGCGGGTTTAGCGCGTGTTTTGCGCGACCCTAACAAATAAATATGACACATAGATAAAGCCAAACATAGAGGAAGCATGCTGCTAACTGATGGCATCACAATGATGCCATCATCTGCCACCAGTCCAGCCATGCCAGGCAGTAAGTGGTGACCCCTGCCACCAGTGGACAGCACGGCAGTGTGGCCATACAGCACACACCTGTGGACCACACTTCCATGGACAGCAACAGATGCCAGCACACACATGCAGCACTGTGGGCATGGAGGATGTTGAGGGGAGCATATACGGGTGGCGAGGCTGTGCTACAGATCAGGTGTGGCCACAAGGCTGGGACACATCATGCAGTGTACATGGGTCAGTATTGGGAATACCCCAACACCAGTGTGCCTTTCGGATAATATATGCCCCCCCCCGGCCACATACCTCACAGCTGTACAACTGCCATAGCACACAAAGCCAGAAATGTACATGTCACTGTGAGCATCCATGCCACAGGTGCAGCATCTGTGGGTCACACAACAGCGTAACAGTAATGTCCAGTGTCAGAAAACATCCGCAGGTTGGGCGCTCACTGTGTATAGTGCAGTCATCATCACTGCCCTACACACCATAGACATTGCTGTGTCCATGCACCACTGGCCCCTTGCTACTGTAGTTTCTGCTGTGCACTGTAGCATGCCCTACAATGTGACAGTGGCATGCAGCACCATCACCACCTGTGCCTATGGTGTCCTGTCCCTGGGGTATAATATGCTATGCTATGCTGTACTATTTACATGTAGCCTACAGCTATCATCATGCACTGCCAGACTGACCTACAGGTGGAGCTGCGGTTGGACCTGGTCAGCCCTGTACTTCCAGACTGACCTACAGGTGGCTCTGGGACTCTGCAGTAGCAGCTGGGCAAACTGCGTGCAAATCAGGGTATAATGAGATACTAATCTGGTTGTTTGCCCAGAGACTACGTAAGTAGGCTCATTTGCATAACACTTTGAATATGGCACATTTGGCCCGGCAAGCGTGTTTGCTCGGACTAATTTCTTAGCTCAGCTAATGCCCGGCTAATGTGTTAGCGGCGCTAACTGGTATGGGAATATTATACAGTTTTGATCACTGTTCTTTCACATCTGCTGCTTCCTGCAGCTGTACTGGAGTCCATGCATTTGCTGGCACACACATTGGCCACGTGAGTTCGCCTGTACCTGCCCTCATGTTGCTGTGTACTGTGTTGTTGTTGTGGGTTGCACTTCCTGGTTGCTTTATTCAGTGCTGTCTTATTCCAGGGCTATTTTTGCCCTGCACTCCCAGACCAGTTTGCATGGCCTCATTACCATGCCATATTCGGAAGCTGTTTGCCCTGGGCTATTCCTTTTGAATATAGCGTGCTCTGTGCTCCGGGCTAAGTTTGCCCGCTGGGCAGTGCTAATTTTGCCCTGGGGCAAAGTTTTGAATATCTGGCCCCATGGCTTCTATATCACTGGTGAACATCTGGCATTGACAAATGCTTGTTTATGTTATTCTTGTGTCAGGGTTTGTTACACTTTTATATTAACATTATGCACTGCGGGTGTTTCCACAATATGGGCTGTCAAACTGATGTGCTGAATCACATGAAAATGTCCTGAATGTTAATTGTATTGTTAAAATTTGACTATTTAAGCAGGACTTCTCTCATTGCAAGCCATGCCCCTGGCGAAGCCTCGCGTATAAGAGACAAAGCGCTGGGGCTCAGTGCTGTGCTCTCTTAAAGGACAACTAAATCCCGTATTTTCACAATAAGCTAATTTAAAAATCTAGCTTTATAGAAAGGTAAAGGAAAGGCTGCTGTTTACATGTATGCTAAAACTGCATTTATATAACTAACATAAATGCAGTTTCGTAGCATTTGAAAAAATGTAAACATCAGCCTTCCCAATTCAAAACTCCCACTCTGTCTACTTCCTGAAATGGCCACCGGAGGTGCTGTTTGATGTCATCGGAGCTTCAGGCAAACAGCTGCCTTGCCCTCTGACTGCCTGCAAGCACACTTTATTCCCTATCTTTTAGTGTTGTGTCCCAAAAGTAAACAAAATCATGACTTAACGTGTATTATTTTGATCAATACACGTTAGGCTATGATTTTGTTGGGTTTGCTTAATTTACAAATGCAGAAACCGAGTTTTAAGCTGAGAGCTCTGTATGAAAACATGAGTGCAAACATCAGTACATTAAAACATGTGAGATACCTGGTGGTCTAGTGGTTATGTTGAGGTCCCAGTCTAGTTCTGTGGCAAAGTTGTTTGTTTTCTTTCATTTTAGCAAGCTATGCCACAGGTATAATGCTGAAGAAATAAATAAATCCATTTCTGAGGGACGATTTACCTGTGTTTACACTCCCCCCCCCCCGCCATCAGACTGTTCGCTCCGCTGTCACTCACTCTGACAACCCATTGCATGCACTCTATTAGAAAATAATGGTGGCATGTATCCTGTTATGCTGGTGAAGAACAAAATAGCCACAGACACGTTTTTCATTATATTTTGAAGTCAGCCTTCATGTTAGGTTGACCGAAAACCACTGTCACACACTCCACTGCATATCAGCTCCAACTGATGTGTCACACTCCACTGCATTTATTCTCCTCACTATATGATCTGGAGCCACCTATCTACTCAGTTGCACAAGAAACAAGACTGTTTACAATCTCCTATACGATTCTCTTTGTAAACAAAGCACACATTGTTACCGAAAGGGTCCATCCTCCATCCCTTCCCGCGGCACTGCTGAATAACATCATTTTAACAGTGCCCGCCGAAAAGGATGGACCCTTTTGGTAACAACGTGTGCTTTGTTTACAAAGAGAATCTTGTAGGAGATTGTAAACAGTCTTGTTTCTTGTGCAACTGAGTAGATAGGTGGCTCCAGATCAAATAGTGAGGAGAATAAATGCAGCGGAGTGTGACACATCAGTTGGAGTTGATATGCAGTGGAGTGTGTGACAGCGGTGGGCAGGCAACCTAGCATGCAGGCTGACTGCAAAATATAATGGAAAATGTGTCTGTGGCTATTTTGTTCTTCACCAGGGTAACAAGATGCATGCCATCATTATTTTCTAGCAGAGTGGATGCAATGGGTTGTCAGAGTGAGTGACAGTGGGCAAGCAAGCAGACTGATGGCTGTGGGGGGGAGAGTGTAAACACGATTAAATTGTCCCTCAGAACTGGATTTATTTATTTCTTCAGCATCATACCTGTGGAATAGCTTGCTAAAATGGAAGAAAACAAACAACTTTGCCACAGAACTAGACTGGGACCTCAACATAACCACTAGACCACCAGGTACCTCAAATGTTTTAATGTACTGCTGTTTGCACTCATGTTTTCATACAGAGCTCTAAGATTAAAACTCGGTTTCTACATTTGTAAATTAAGCAAACCCAGCAAAATCAAAGCCTAACGTGTATTGATCAAAATAATACACATGTTAAGTCATGATTTTGTTTACCTTTGTGACACAACACTAAAAGATAGGGTATAAAGTGTGCTTGCTGGCACTACAGAGGGCAAGGCAGCTGTCTGCCTGAAGCTCCAATGACATCACACAGCACCTCCGGTGGCCATTTTAGGAAGCAGACAGAGTGGGAGTTCTGAAATGTGAAGGCTGATGGTTACATTTTTTCAGATGCTACGAAACTGCATGTATGTTAGTTATATAAATGCAGTTTTAGCATACATGTAAACAGCAGCCTTTCCTTTACCTTTCTATGAAGCTAGATTTTTAAATTAGCTTATTGTGAAAATAGTGGGTTTCGTTTTCCTTTAAATAAAAATTTTGGATTTTACTTACTTGTGCCTATTTTTTTCCTGCTGAGTGCTGCCATGATTGTGTTTGCCTTTATCCTGTTCTAGTTTGGCTGGCACCCTCTCAGTCAAGAGCACGTGGAGTACTGCTGCACTCAATGGCATCTTGAAGAGCAGGTTTATACTCTAAAAATTCTGTCCCCGAAACATATAATGCAGCTTACCTGGCTTCAAGTGTAATTCAGTATCAATTTTAATTTTCTGCTGCCAGTGCTTGGGGAGGGAAGGGATCACATTTTGGCTCCATGGAGGCATGGGCTCGATCCCTTCCACTTCCCTATTCAGAGACATGTTTCCGTGCTAGCACGTTTTATGATGTCAGTTCAGGGAGAGTGTGGGGGCTGTCACAGGCTCACCCCTAGGCATGGCCGGATCCCCTCTTCCCAAGAGACTACCCCCCCTTTTGATGAACCCTGTGACTTTGACTATCAAGAAGGAGAGCTTCCTCTCCTTCTGTCCATGGAGCCTTTTTCTCATATCCAGTATAGTAGTGAGTGACATCAGTCTGACAAATCCTTTTCCCCTTAAATATTATACCACACAATCAGACCCAGGCAGATTTGATAAAGAAATCATAAAAATGTTACTTAAAAAAAGAAAACACACTTAAACTATTCTACACAATTTTGGGTATTAGGTTGCAGACAACACTGTTAAAAATAAAAGTGCAATTAAGCATAAAAACCTACACTGCTGTAAATTCTAAAATCTTCTAACTTGTTGAAGTTTGAGTCGAAGATAAGAAAATTCCACCTGTAAGAAAATGTCAATAAGTTTTCTGATGAAAGTTCTCAAAAGATGCATACGAGGTGATGATTCAGTCTCTGAATCTACTTTCTCAGCAGATTCAGGGTTTTCAGTAACAAGTTCGTAAAAGTCCTTTTCCCTAGAGTTCTGACTACTGGTTTTAGTTAGTCAATTTCTCTTCTTCAATATGGAAGGCTGTTCCTCACTACCAGCAGTTCTTTTTCACAAGCAAAACTGCTCAAAGCTCTTACACATGGTAAAAAGTATACCAAAGGCACTGTTCCTGTCTGTATCTCCGGTTTTATACACCTTGTGATGTCAGTCTAGCCGACCCTTTTGATTGGTGGACCTATTTCAGGTTGTAAGGTTCAACAGTTCACCCTTTTCCTGGAGGTGTCTCTCTCATTCCACCTTAGGCTCTCCAGATTAAAAATAACATTAAATTCCTCAATATTTTGTCTCTCCACTAACTGAGCCCCCTGTGGCTGTGGCCTAATGAGCCTAGTGTAGCAGATTGACCACCAGCTGAGCATTTACTGGTACGAGACATGTTTGCCCTTTGAGCTAAGGGAATTCTGAGCATAGAATACAATAGATCCTAGACTACACATCTCCTCTGTCCTGAGTTTTAGGTCTGAGCCATTCAGATCCAAATGAATCTTTAAATTAACTCAGTTAAACTACAGTAGTTCCTGGATTCTAGTCTTTTGTTATGTAGCCATGTCTGAGAGATAGACTCAGCAACTCAGTGTTTTTTTTTTATTTAAAATACTTTATTAGCTTTTCCAAGTTACAATATTGTCAACAACCATAGCGATATCAACCATAACAATGACAGCAACAACATTATAAACAAAAACATTAATATCTACCTACCCACCCCCAGCCCTCCCACCCATCCCACCCGACCGCAATGTGGCAGTAGCCCATACTGATCATGCAACAAACACAAGGTACTTTTTAAGATAAAACCAATAAGCCTTAGGGGAGACTGGAGCCAGCCTGTGAGGTGAAAAGAGTGTGCAGTTTACCCCAAGTTTTATCAAACAGCGATAATCAGTTATGCAGACCTGCAATCAGTCGCTCAAGTCTAAGATTAGCAAGAAGTTCCTGCAACCACTCATTATAAGATAAGCTCACTGAGTCACACCAGTGATGCAGGACCAGTTTTTTAACTGATGAGGAGATTAGGGCTAGGAAGTATCTCTTTTCCCGCACTTCCACCTTGGAAAAGTCCTCCATTATGCAAACTTCTGAGGAAAAGTGATCACTAATTCCTAACAAGGGGTCTGCCCTCTGACCAATGATTGCCAGTAGGGAAGCTACTTTGGAACACTCCCAGAAAATATGCAAAGGGGTGCTCTCTCCCTGCCCGCATTTCACACAGACAGAAGATGGGGCTCTACCCATTTTGAATAATTTAACCGGTGTATGGTATACATTATTCAAAATCTGGAACTACAAAAGTCTTAAATGATTCTGTGTAACATACTTATAATTATCCTTCCACAGCCTCTGCCATTCAGGGGAGGACTCTGGAAATAACGAATTCCAGTATTCGAAAACCCTGCCCACATGTGGGAAGGCCTTGGTATACAAGCAGGCATATAGCTTGGAGGCTGAATGAGGCAAGTTGGCCAGATCAATGAGTGATTACACTTTTGTGTTGGGATAATCAAAGTTCTCTGCAAAGCTTTGCACTACCACGTAGAAGAGCTGATATACCTTAAAAACAAAGGGATTACCTAGCTGGAATTTTTGCAAAATGTCTGGTGAGGAAATACATTTACCCCATCTCTTAGCAGGTTGCAAACCTTTACCTCTACCAGCTGAGGTAGCCATCTAGGGAGGAGGGGCTTTCATCCAACTTTGAAATTCGGATTTCTGAAGATGGGCTGTGAGATATCCTTCTTAAGCTTATATTTCAGGAAGGCACATAATTGGGCATGGACTTTGACTAAGACTGCAATCACAGTAGCCTGCAACTTACTCAGTAGGTCCCTGAGGCCTACATGGAGCAAGGCAGAGGGAGATACCCCAGTAAAAGCAATCAAATCCTGTTCTATAGTGAGCCAGACCGGCACGTACTGAGAAGGACCATCTCCAGAAGATGAAGATAGCCATCTCAGGTATTTTCTTGCATGACTGGCTCAGTAGTACAGACTGAAATGGAGCAACTGGAACCCCCCCCCAGGTCTTCAGGCACCGCCAACTAATAGTATGCCCTTCTCAGGGGTTTACCTAACTATATAGAATCTGAAATGATGGCATGTACCCATTTAAACCAGGATAAGGGTAACCAAGCATTTAACAGGTTAAGCAGGTGAAAGATGCTGAGCAATATATTCTTTTTAACGAGGCTAATATGACCCCAAAGTGACAAGGGCAACCCCTTCCTCCAAGAAAGGTCTTGCTGCACCACTCAGACGAATTCTACTAGATTAAACTGTTCCAGTTCAGCCTCACTACTAGAAAGGTGGATCCCCAATGCCGGCCCGCCGGCGCAGCAGTTGGTTCCAGCTTGCGGCCTCGGACCCGAGTTCAGGAACGACTCGGGTCGCTGGAGGGTCGGCTGGGGGGAGAAGGATCGAGCATCCTAGGGACTGCTCTCCTTCTCCGGGGGGATGGAAGGGAGGTGTCCAGAGCTCGGATGACCCCTGGTGGAGGCCAAGAGTCACATAGCTGCCGGCTCAGGCAGGTACTGGAGGCGAGGCAGGACGCCCCGTGTCATTGCACGACCCCGCCTCCCCCAAAGAAAAAGGAAAAAGAATTAGCCGCCAGCCGCCACTAATGAAGCCTACCACGGCTTTGATTTGCTCCCCAGGCCAGCCCTCCGACTAAGTTCCACGTCTGTGGCATGCGAGGGGAGTGCTGCAGCCCCGCCGTGGGGGGGGGAAGCCACGGGGCATTGGAGGGCCCAAGGCCGTTATGGGGAGCAGAAGCCAGTGGTCCGTGACCAGGCGGAGAAGGACACCAGGCGGCAGGCAGGCTAGGGGGAGATAAAGACTAAATAGAAAAAAAAAAAAAAGAAAGGTGGATCCCCAGGTATTTAAGGCGTTTGGGGGACCAAGTCAAACCTAAGTTAAGTATATCTGCTCTCCGAACTCGAGCATTCAGAGGCATCACTACAGTTTTCCCTAAGTTAAATTTATGGTTGGAAAAGGAGCCATAAACTTTGATGGTCTCGAGAACAGCAGGGCTAGAGATATTGGGATGTGAAAGATGAAGCAAAATATCGTCAGCATATGCTGACAACTTCAATTCATGTTCTCCAGTTCAGACTCCCCAGATATTGGGATGCTACCTTAATTTAATGAGTAAGGGTTCAAGATATAAGTTGAATAATAACGGTGACAAGGGACATCCCTGCCTAGTGCCTGACTGCAGAGGAAAAGAGGAAAAGAACAATCCATTGCAGTAGGGAAGGAGTAGAGGGGCTTAATCCAGGTAATAAATTGAGCTGGGAAACCAAATCTTTATAAGGTGCAAATTAAAAATTGCCAGTCTACTCTGTCAAAGGTCTTCTCCGCATCCAGAGATACCAGAGCTATGGGATGGTCAGCATCCCTGGATGCAGAGAAGATGTGGGCCAGCTTCCAGAGGTGGTCCAAGGATGAGCGGGTGGCCATAGAGCCCACCTGTTCAGGCCTTATAAGCGAGGATAGAACTTCACCCAGCCTATTGGCTAAGATTTTTGCCAGGAGCTTTATGTCATAATTTAGAAGGGAAATCAATCTATAACGTGATATGTTATCTGGGGCTTTATCTGGCATATGGAGTAAAACAATCATAGCTCCCAAGACAGATTTATCTGACCACTCATTAGAGAGAATACAGCAATACAACCTGCACAGCCAAGGCACTAGCTTATCCGAAAACTTTTTATAAAAATTCAGGGGAGAATACATCTGGACCTGGCGCCTTGTCTGACGGGAGCGCCTTAATGGCCATTAAAATTTCAACTTCAGTAATTGGAGCTATCAGAAAATCCCTCTGGTCCTTCATCAGGACAGGGAGTGGAATGGCAAATACATAATCCTTTACCAATTGCGGAGAGGGAATAACAGACATTTGGCTATACAGTACTCAATAATACTGTTCAAATTCAGCCACAATGTCTCTAGGATTGGCTTTAAGGGAGCCATCCATGGAAGACTTGACAGCATTAATAACCCAAGAGGTATTCTGTTTACACACCCTCAATGTCAACAGCCAGCCAGCTTTTTCACCCTGATCTACATATTTGGTGCTGGTCTTAAGTATGGCAAATTCAGCTTTCTTGCGCAATAATTCTGCATATTGGTCATGCAAGGCCAGGAGTTCCAGCCTAGCAGAATCAGGGGTACTTGATGAAAGATGCATTTCCATATCCTTGATACGGCTAAGTAAATCAAGTGCTACTTTTTCCCGCTTACATTTTCTAGTGGAGGCTAAGCGTACACATTCCACTCAGAGATAGTACTTCAGGGCCCCCCACTCCCAATCTGATTTCCCTACCAAGTTCAGATTAGTGGCGAAAAAAGCAGCTATATACTCGTTAATGTGTGCCACCACCTTTTCCTCTTTTATCAATTGATTATTCAGTTTCCATATATGGTTTCCTTCTCCTGTAGGGGTACAAAGAAAGTTTACACCAGACCGCGGAATGGTCCGAGATAACCCAAGGGGCTAGTTCACATTCCAACACCCCCACCCGAGAAGACCAGCTGATAAAAAAATAGTCAAGCTGGTACAAAGAACCATGAACTGGTGAGTGAAATGTGAATTCTTTTAAATCTGGATCTAACACTCTCCAGGAGTCATATAAGCCCAAAAAGTCGACCATGTTGCAAAGGGCACGCTGAGCTGGGGACAGGCTGGTCCGATGTCTATCTGACCTATCCAGGTCTGGTGCAAATGGTGGGTTCCAATCGCCCCCCACAAGAATGGGAAGAGATCGGAATGGAGACATAAGGGAGAGCAGCTCCATAAAGGAAGAAGGTACATCAACATTAGGTCCATAAAAACAGCCTAGCAACACATCTACATGGTCCGGTATTCCTCTGAGGAAGATAAACCTCCCTTCTGGATCCCTCAGACACTGCAGACATGTAAAAGGCACGTTCCAGGAAAAGAGAATGGCAACCCCTCTACTCTGCGTACTATCTCTGGGTACAAATATCTGCCCAATGAACTGTCTTTGAAACAAATTGCCCTCCCTTTCAAGAAGGTGAGTCTCCAGTAAAAAGGAGACATCCCCCTTTAGGTGCTGAATATGTTTAATAATTTGATACCTCTTAGTTTTAGTTTGCGCTCCCCTAACATTCCAAGTGAGAAAAGTGCATGAGTTAGTCATCTATGATAGTTAATAAATGTCGGCAGTCTATGTTCTGTATGAGGTAAGCCCCTGTGTTCATGATAAACCCACTAAGTCACTCTGCTGTCCCCACCCTGCCACCCTCCCGCACTCACCAACCCCACCCCCAGTGAATATACCAAAATACAAAACTTCTGTCTTGAAGTGAAAATTGGCATGAAAAAGCATGTATTAAAGAAACACACACCCCCACCCAAATACAAACCACTTGTACCCATACTAGGAAATACAGTCCAAAACAAAAATTCAGACCCAACCCCCCACCTCTAAATAAATCTGCTTAAGGCCCATGATGAACTAGCCCTGATTGCTAGGATACCTAAAACAAAACTCTCGCCTCCATGAAAAAAACACAGATACAAGCGAAGGAGAAAGGCTCCTGACGTTAAATAACTATTACACTAACAGTCAACGTGACCAGAAATGGAGCCCCCTCATCACCCATCAGCCGTCTTCACAAATATCTAATTCCAGTAAGAAAGAGCCCAGTTCCAAGGGGCAATGACGTGAATACCTATAAATCATTTAGGAACACTAGAGAATAGAGTTCTGTTAAACATTGAATAGTAAAAGACAAACCATTAATACTGGAAAATATAGTACCACAGCTGTAACCCCCCCCCCAAACATGAAGCCAAGCAACGTATTTGTTAACACAAATACTTAGTGTGCTAGCCCAATTACAGTTCAAATGGAACTTGAAAAAAAACTTGAATAAAACTGAAATGTTCTCTGCAGTGCAGTCACTGGACTCGGCAGTTAAGAAGGGAGGATCCAGCTGTGTTGTTACATAGCTTGTCATTTATATTCCGCAAACTGAAGAGCACAAAACTCTTGGTCCTCCAGAGCCATTCAGAGATGTTAAGAGGAAAAGACCCAGTAAGATACCCAGGCTAGGACTACCCCACTGGGAAGCAATTAGAGTCTCCTCAGTCCCCGATCGAACATCCACAGAGACACAGGACAGTCCAGCATGATATGTCCATAAACCATATACCGAATCGGGTCACTATGGGGGTGAGTGACAGATAAAGGGCCCAGACTGCATACCGTGTCCTAGAGTCACTCAGGGTACAAAATGAGTGCATCCAAAACTTGCAAGGTGTCTTATACTTGGGGCAAAGCGATCCAGCTGGCACAAAAACATGTACCCCAGGGGGATCCCATGAAAGAGACTATCTGTCCATAGTCCTAAGTGGTCCCCATCAAACTGAGTCCTCAATGAGGAAGGGAAGTAGGCGCTTAGATGCAATAAGGGTGTGTAGGGTACCAAAACAGATGAAACAGCTTAGCCACATCCACATAACCCATAAAAATAGGTGCATACCTTACAACCAAGACGGACTATGGTGGCAACCACAAATGTACCTTTGAGCCCTTCAGCACTCCTTGAACAAATCTGGTAGAGCCATTTTCAGTTCTGCGAGAGCTTTATCAGGGGAATCAAAGGCTCTCCAAGTACCCTGCACCAAGACTTGGAGGCGGTCAGGGTACCCCATCTGAAATTTCAGGCCTACGGCAATCACCTTTATGACTATAGGATGAAAAGTTGTGTACCATTGCCTGACAGAGCCTGGGAGGTCCTGCATGATCCTGACTCCTTTCCCTTCCCAGGTAACTTCTTGATGTTCCCTAATCTTGCTCAGGAAATACTGCTGCTCCAAAAAATTGAGAAAGCAAAAAATGAAGGGCTGAGGTGGCGAACCAGCTGACAGCATAGGGCGCAGGGCCCAGTGTGCCATCTCAATAATGTAGGTAGCCCCATAGGGTGAGGGACCAGCCAATTTTTGTACCATCTTCTGAATAAAGAGGAGAGGGTCAGAACCTTCTTCCTGTTAAGGAAGACCAATGATGACAGCATTATTCCTCCTCCAGCTCAGACCCTCTAAATCTGCCAGCTTCTCCTCCAGACATTTGTTCTTTTGCCTGAGAGTCATCAGCTCAGGTTCCACGTGATTAGACCATGTTTTCAGGGAGGAGATCCGTGCTTCATTATCTCCAGTATGCTTGCTGAGCACCTCCGGGGACAGAGTGATGGATTTTAATTTCTCTGGATATCGACTGCAGCTCTTCCCGAAATGGGTGAAAAACCAATAAAAATCGCTCCACAGTTAGAAGCATCTGCTCTGATGCTGGAGTATTTGATCGGCTGGTCCCCGTGGGTTGGGCGTTGGATCTTTTGGTGGCTTTGTCGGGCATTGATGGCAGGGTGTGCTGAGGAAGAGCTGCCTTCATCTCCGCTTCCATGGCCGGTAAGTCGCATATCCACAAGCTCCAGGAAGTCTAGTAATCTGCCTAGGGGTGGGTGAACAAATAAGCCAAGATAAGGTTGAAATAGGGTTTTATTGAGGGGGAAAAAGCAGGAGCCTGAAGGGAAAGCTGCTACTCGGTAGCCTGCATCACGTGACTCCAACTCAGTGTTTTTAATCTTTCCCCAGGTTTTTCCTGAGAAAATTCTTAAATGACCAGTGGCTTAATTCTGAAACACAGCCCATGTGTACATAATATATGAACTGTAAAAATATGTATGGGCCTACCTCGTCACAGGGGCATGCTCCATAGCGTATAATAGGGACATTTTGAACTGCTTTTTAGTATACTTAAGAGTTCCAATTATGACAAATCGAGGCCATCACTCAATTAACAAGTTCACTCTCACATTCATGTCACATCAGCCATCAATCACCTAAGTATTATGTTGTCTTGGTCATTTGTCTCTCAAGTATATGTATTTATACATTCTCAGTTGTTCCCTCGCTTTCCCTCCATATCCCCTTTACACCATAGCACGATTCCAAGAAGGACATTGGGACTTTCAATATTACATTTATTATGATCATGTTTTAGCATTTGATCCTCATGAATCACCAGGTTCCCTTGTGGATTCTCATAAAGGGCTGGAAGGAGAAGGATCCAGTCTCATTTCAGGGAAGCAGCTGTTGATTGTCACTGATGTTACTGCTATTATTGTTTCTTTTGCAGCTTATTGTTGTTTTCAGTTGGTACCAGGGTGCTTTCTGACTTAATTTGGAAAGGTACCTGTTTGGGGGATCTTGCTGGTGCAGCTGAGTGTCTCTGTTTTTTTTTTCTAGTGAAGCTGATTGTCTCTGGTGGTCAGGAGGGAGTAATCATAATCATTTCAGTGCATTTCGAGAGTAATTGGATTCATTTCAGTGCAGAACCTGCTCATTGCTGGTTTTAATTAGTTTATACTGCCTATTTCACTTGGGCTACGGTCCTGCTTATCTTGTGCTTTTTTTTTTTTTTTTAAGCCAGGAACTTTATAATGCAGGAAATGTTTTTTGTCTGTCCCTGTAGCGTGGGAGAGGGGTGCTAATTGTCTGGCCTATGGCCTCATCAGAGCTACTGCTAACTGGAGATGGGGCTGAGTCAGAGTGAGTGGCTGGTTCCCTTGTGGATTCTCATAAAGGGCTGGAAGAGGAAGGAATCTGTCTCATTTCAGGGGAGTAACTGTTGAGTTTCACTAATTTTACTGCTGTTATTTTTTCTTTTGAACCTTATTGTTGTTTTCAATTGGTACCAGGGTGCTTTCTGACTTAATTTGGAAAGGTACCTATTTGGGAGATTTTGCTGGTGATGCTGAGTGTCTCTGGGGAGTTTTGCTGGTAAAGCTGATTGTCTCTGGTGGTCAGGAGAGGAGGAGCCCATCCCCCCCCCCACCAGTGCATCACTTCCTTTATACCGTTAGCCTGTGACATCATATGGTACCAGCTGACTGCATACACACACTGTTAGCCATCTTATTTCAGTAAACAACACAGACACACACCACACCCTGAAATAAATCTACATTCTGTGATATATTATACATGTACATATGTGGGAGCATGGAGCAAGGGGGGCACAGGGGTGAGAGGAGGGAATGGATCAGGGGAAAGGATTGTGGAAGTTGGTGGAAGGAACAGAGTAGGGTGGCGCACCTGGTGGAGGGTCAGTGGCAGCATAAGGGGTGGGTGGACCGGTGAGGGAGGGGTCTAGGAGATACGGAGGATGGAGGATCGTGGGGTGAAATAACTGTGGAGCAAGCCATATTCATGGGCACCCTGTGCAGGCTGAGGGAGAGCCCAGTTTGTCAAGGGCTGGGGAAGCTGGAGGATGAGCTATCAAGGCTAAAGGGAGAAATGTCTTGGCTAAAGAGAGCGAGAGAAAGGTCTTGGCCAAACAGAGAAGTGGAAATGGGAAGCTCAGAATGTAAATAGGTAAAGAACAGGAGAAGGGATGAAGGTAGGGACAGGAGGTGGGGAGAGCAGGCCACACTGGGACCAAGGGGGTGGCAACAGTACAAGAGACAGGTGCACAAGGGATAAATAGGATAAATGAGCATAGTTACACAATCGGCTCAAACAGGTACTGGCCCTTGACAGAGATGACAGATGAGAGAGAAGGAACTGTGGAAGAGCATTCCGTAATAATGAAGAGAAAAATTACAGAGAGGGGGTGTGAGTATGGAGGAGTAACTGAAAAGTGTCAGGATGGAATGGGCAAAGAGGGGAGTACTGATGAGGGAAGTAAAACAGGGGCAGAAGGAGGGAACAAGGTGCAGGAGGATGAAGGAGAAAAAAGACAGAGGGAGGAGGTGGGAGGAAGGGAAGAAAGATGAGGGACAAAGGGGTGGAATCTTAGTGGTAGGGGACTCAGTACTAAGAGGGGTCAGGTGGGGTAGCAAGGGAGAAAGACACAGTAGGGTTTGGGTGGAGGCCATGCAAGGAATGATGACTGAAAGGGTGGGGCAATCTGTTCTAAAGTATGCCAGAAGGGGCAGGGAAAAACCTCACCTAATTCTTCACTTGGGGATGAACGACCTGGCTGATGGGACAGTAGATGAAGTAAAGAGGAAATTTGAAGAACTAGGACCAGTTTGCGAGGGGGCAGGAAGATCAGTTGCTTTCTCTGAGGTTCTTCCAGTTCCCAGGGCAAACACAGCAAGAAAACTAAGAATTCAGGAATTTATTGAATGGCTGGGAACTTGGTGTTGAAGGGGAAAGGGTATGGGCTGGTAGGATTGTGGGATGTGACCTGGGAAGACAGCAGTCTATACACTAAAGATAGACTGCACTTAAACGAGGAGGAAAAGAAAGTACTGAAGCAAAGGATTGGTGAGTACACTGAGGAGAATTTAAACTAGGAGAGGGGAGTAGCATGGGGGTTAGAGGCACTCAGAGGCCTCGGGATGGGAAACCATATGGGCTTACCCCCCTATAATAGTGAAATAAGACTAGGGGCTAGTACTACAGGGGGTGCTGTAAAGGAAGGGCAGGAGGGGGGAGAGGAGAAAGGAAGGAGACGGAGGATGGTCTCATTAAATGCTAGAAGCCTGGGGAATAATAGCATAACTACAGGCTCTCATGGCACAGGCAGGGGTGGACATGGCGGCCATCACTGAGACATGAGCCTCCCAATACTATGACTGGGACCTGGCAGTTCCTGGATACAGATTATTCTGCAAGGATAGAGTTAAGGGGAAAGGGGGAGGGGTGGCGCACTACATGAGAGAGGGAATAAATTGTGTAAGGGAGGAGGGAGATACAGAGTCACTATGGATACAAATCCAAGATCCCAAAAATAGGACACTAAGGTTAGAAGTGGTGTACAGGCCACCCTCCCAATCAGAAGAGATGGATAAGGTACTGGTGGGACAGATACAGAGGAACTGTGGGAAGGGGGGGTGGTCATAGTAGGGGACTTAAACCTGCCGGGAGTGGATTGGGGTACATCGGTCCCAAGTGTAGAAGGGAACAGGTAATGCTGGAAACCTTCCAGGATAACTTCCTGATGCAGATGGTCGGTGAACCAACTAGGGAAGGAAACACCCTTGACCTCATGCTGACTAACAGGAAGTGGGTGAAGGATCTGCAGGTGGGAGAACCACTGGCAGGGAGTGACCACAGGACAGTATGGTTCCAGTTGCAGATGGGTAAGGAGAGGGGTGCATCTGGCACAAAGGCCCTGGACTTTAGAAAGGCTGACTTCAAAAGGATGGATGAAGTGGTACAAGGGTTCCTGGCCAGAATTCAGCCTAATATGGACACGAATCAGAGGTGGGCACTCATAAAGCTAGGGATAGTAGAGGCAACTAAATCCTGCAGCAAGGCCCAGAGTAAAAAGGCTAGGGTGAAGAAATCTAGCTGGATGAGCAAGGGAGTCATAGACAGGGTTAGGAAGAAAAGAGCCACCTATAAGAGATACAAGAAAACTGGGAGGGTGGAGGACAGGGAGGAGTACCTGAAGGAAGAGAAGGAAGCAACCAGGGAAGTAAGGGCAGCCAAGGCATCCAGGAAACTCCCTAACAGTTCCAAAAGCTTTGCACTCAAACAGAAATGCAGACAACTGTAATTCTAGTAAATATATTAAGGTTTATGTAATCCACAGCACAACAGCGGGCACCTTACCTCAGCGCTTCGACAGAAGCCTTCATCAGGGGGCACCCATTGTTGTGCTGTGGACTAAATAAACCTTAATGTATTTACTGGAATTACGATTGTCTGAATTTCTGTTTATGTGCAAAGCTTTTGGAACTATTCGTACATTTGGGCTGGCTGCCTGCATCTGCACCGCCTCCTGTGCTGTTCATGGCATTTCCCTTTTTTGGAGCCATTTGAATATCCAGGGAACTAAGGCTAGTGCATACATCATGGAGAAAAGGAGTTGTAAGGACCAGATAGTAAGGATTAAGAGGGAGGGGGGATGGGTGGAAAAGGGGGGTGAAAAGGCAGAAGCACATAACAACTACTTCTGCTAGGTTTTTACTAAGGAGAAGGAGAGTGGGAAATATCCAAGGTAGGGTGGATAATAGGAAGGAGGGGGTGACAGACAAGGAAAATCACAGAAGTTAGCGTGCTAGAGGGGGTTACGGGTACTGAGGGTGGACAAGGCACCAGGGCTGGATGGTGTACATCCCAGGATACTAAAAGAGCTTGCAGAGGTCCTAGCAGGCCCTTTGGCAGACTTATTTAATGCCTCACTAGACTCAAGGTGTGTACCTCAAGATTGGAGGATAGCTCATGTGGTTCCCCTCAATAAGAGCAGCCCCAAGGATGAACCTGGGAACTATAGACCAGTGATCATGTCCATCATGGGGAAACTAATAGAGGCAATCCTGAAGGAGAGGCTGATGACCCTGCTGGAGGTCAATGGGTCAGAGGACAGCAGACAACATGGCCATGTCAAGGGCAGATCCTGCCAGACCAATTTAGTAGAATACTATGACTGGGTGACTAGGCAAATGGACAAGGACCATGTGGTGGATGTCCTTTACCTGGACTTCAGTAAGGTATTTGATTCGGTGCCACATGGGAGAATTGGAAGTAAGCTAAAGGGTATGGCATGGGGGAACAATTGGTGGGATGGGTTTAGAACTGGCTGCATGGAAGGCAGCAGAGGGTGGTGTTGGAAGGGGAACTCTCATCCCCAAGGACAGTGATGGGTGAGGTTCCACAGGGGTCGGTGCTGGGGCCGGTATTATTTGGGATATTTATTGCAGACATTTCAGTGGGTATCAAGAGCAAGATCAGTCTATTTGCAGATGACACAAAGATGGGAGCAGATGTGGATGCCTGGGGGGGGGTATCAGGGTTTGTAGGAAGATCTGGCAAGGATGGAGAGAGATGGTCAGACACCTGGCAACTGGGATTCAGTGCCATGAAATGCAAGGTGTTGCTCTTCGGGGCTAAGAATCCAAGGAGAAACTACCGTCTGGGGGGACTACAGCTAGCTGAGTCTGAGGAGGAGAAGGATCTGGGGGTGCTCATTACGGGAGCAATGAACAACTCTGCACAGTGTAGGAAGGCAGCGGCAATAGCCAACAAAATGTTGGGCTGTATCACAAGGGGTATAACCGCAAGGGGGTGGTGATTCTGCCACTGTATAGATTGTTGGTCAGACCATACCTGGAGTACTGCATGCAGTACTGGTGCCCATACCTAAAGAGGGACATTAGATTACTGGAAAGGGTGCAACGCAAAGCAACAAAGGTGATCCAGGGTCTGGGGGAGTTACCATATGAAAGTAGACTAAGAGAGTTGAACATGTACTCACTGGAGGAGAGGAAGGACGGGGGGATATGATCAAGACCTTCAAGTACATGAGAGGAATAAACAGGACAGGCATGGAGGACTGTTCAAGGGGAGGGTGGGGAGGGACATTCAAGGTCATGATATGAGATTAGAGGGTGGAAGGTTTAGGAAGGAATTGAGAAGGCACTTTTTTACAGAGAGGGTGGTGGCAGAGTGGAACGCGCTATCAGCAGAGGTGGTGGCCTGTAAAACAGTGGGATGCTTCAGGAGGGGCTGAGACAGGGCAAAAGGGAGATTCAAGTGGGGGGTGCAGGTAGGGAGGGAGGGAGAGGCAGTTACAGAATAGGGTTGCTAGCTGCATAATCAAGCAGACTCGATAGACCAAATGGCCTTTTTCTGCTGGCAGTTTTCATATGTTTTTAAGTTTGTACCTGTGGCAGATCTGGGGACATGAATGCATGCTTAGTAAGGGTCATACCCCCCCCGCCAAAAAAAATGACTATGGATCCATACTTACACATCCCTTTTCAGTATACCCCCACATAACAAAATCGTGGTTACACAGCTAACAATTTATGTGATGCTGTTCCCAGTTCTGATGTGGCTGTTTTTTTTTCTCAAGCATGTTATTGGGGCTATGACGTTATATACCAGCTCCAAGCCTTTTCAAGTCCCCCTGCCCTTCACTGAGCCCTTCTATCTCACATTTCCCAGATCCCAGAGAGGGGAGCCAGACAAGCTTACCCCCCCCCAAGTTAATAGGGAGGAGGTCGAGGTAGGAACACGGGGAGGAGAAGAGGAGAGCCAGGGAAAGGTATGGATAGAAACGGGGTGGAAGGTGGTCACGCTGAATGCGAGGCATCTAGGTAACAAGTCATCCGTGTTACAGGCTCTCCTGGCAGTGGAGGGGGGGTTGACATTGCAGCCATTACAGAAACATGGGTCACCCAGTACCAGGACTGGGATATGATATTACCAGTGTATAGAATATTCAGGAAGGATAGGGCTAAGGGGAAAGGGGGGCAT
Source organism: Neoceratodus forsteri (assembly GCA_016271365.2). NCBI lineage: Eukaryota > Metazoa > Chordata > Ceratodontiformes > Ceratodontidae > Neoceratodus > Neoceratodus forsteri. Next base: position 647,858,222 of record CM057458.1, on the reverse strand, counting down.
GGAAATGTATGTATGGGAAGGGATAAGTTGTATAAGGGAGGACGGCAGGACAGAGGCCCTATGGATGCAGTTCCAGGACTGGAGCGGGTAGGATGCTAAGGACGGGGTAGTATACAGATCACTGGCACAAGGGGATGACCTTGATAGACAGCTAGCCAAGCAAATTAGAAGTATCTGTAGGAAGGGGAACACAGTGGTGGTGGGGGACTTCAACCTACCTGAAGTGTATTGGAGCACTCTCTGACCACCACAAGTGCAAGGGAGCAGATACTACTAGAAGCATTTCAGGACAGCTTCCTTGTGCAGTTGGTGCATGAGCCAACTAGGTTGGAGAGGACTCTGGACCTGGACTTTCAAATGGGGAGGCTGTAAGGGATCTGGGGGTGGAGGACCCCATGGCTGGGAGTGGCACCACCACTTGATATAGTTCACGCTCAATATAGGTAGGGAAACAGGAGGTATAGGAACCAGGATGATTGAATTTAAAGGGGAAGATTTTAAAAGGATGAGGGAAATTTGGGGTAGGTATCTGGCAGGAATTCAACCAGACATGGATGCTTGTCAGAAATGGGACTTTATTAAAAAAAGGGGCTGAGGGAGGGCACTGGGACTTGTACGAAGACACAGAGTAGGAAGGGGAAAGCAAAGAAGCCCATTTGGTTGACTCTTGAGGTTATGGAGGGAGTGAGGGCCAAAAGAAGGGCATTTCAGAAACTCAAGGAATCGGGAGGGGGGATGACAAGGAAAAGTATACGAAGAAGTCCAGGGAGGTCACCAGGCTGGTCAGAGCAGCCAAGGCTTCAAGAGAGCTGAGAGTAGTACAGGGTATCAAGGAAGGAGAAAAAGATTTCTTCAGACACATTGGCGAAAGAAGGAAGAACAGAGACCAGATTGTGAGGATTAAGAAGGAAGAAGGGTGGGTGGAGAAGGGGGCGGATTGGGCAGAGGCATTAAATGAGTAGTTCTGCTCTGTGTTCATGAGGGAGAAAGGGGAACAAATACCTCAAGGGAGGGGTGGAGTGGGAAGGGGAAGGGGTGACTGATGTAAGGATTACAGAAGACAGGGTTCTGAAAGGTCTAAAGGCACTAAGGGCGGACAAGGCACCGGGACCGGAGCGCATTCACCCTGGGGTACTAAGGGAGTTAGCAGAGATCCTGGAAGGATCACTGACTGATCTGTTCAATGCCTCCCTGGACACAGGATGCATACCACAAGACTGGAGAATGGTCCATGTGGTGCCCATTCACAAAAGTGGTCCTAGCGATGAACCAGGCAACTACAGACCGGTGAGCCTCACTTCAATAGTGGGGAAGCTCATGGAGACAATCCTAAAGGAGAGGCTAGTGACCTTTTTGGAGGAAAATGGTCTCTTGGATGGACATCAACATGGGTTTGTCTTGGGCAGATCCTGCCAGACAAATCTAATTGAGTACTATGACTGGGTGACCAGGCAGCTGGATGGGGGACATGCGATGGATGTCCTGTATTTGGACTTCAGCAAGGCATTTGATTCCATGCCCCATAGGAGGCTGGGAGGGAGCTGGAAAACATAGGGGTGGGAAAAAGATGGTCAAGTGGATCGACAACTGGCTTGATGGTAGGCAGCAGAGGGTGGTGGTGGGGGGGACTCTTAACACTGAGGGAGGTGACAAGCAGATTGCCACAGGGATTGGTACTGGGAACAGTGCTGTTTGGGATATTTATAGTGGATATCTCCTATGGGATATGGAGTCGGATCAGTCTGTTCACTGATGATATGAAGATGGGAGCTATGGTGGATAACACTGAAGGGTGGAAGGGGTTACAGGAGGACCTGGCAAAACTACAGGAGTGGTCAGAAACATGGCAGCTGGGGTTCAATGCCAAGAAGTGCAAGGTACTGCCCTTTGAAGCTAGGAACCAGGGGAGGAGCTATCAACTGGGAGGGATGCAACTCGAAAGCATTGAGGAGGAAAAGGATCTGGGGGTGCTTATAATGGACAGCATGAGCAACTCAGCCCAGTACAGGAGGGCAGCAGCGAAAGCCAGTGGGATGCTAGGGTGTATAACGAGTAGAATCTTCTCCAGAAATAGGAAGGTGATCCTTCTTCTGCACAGGTCTCTGGTCAAGCCGGACCTGGAATACTGCATGCAGTACTGGCGCCCATTCCTGAAGAAGGATATAACATTGTTGGATGGGGTGCAACAGAGGACAACAAAACTGATACGGGGCTTGGATGGGAAGTCCTACAAGGAAAGATTGTGCAAGTTGAACATGTACTCCCTGGAGGAGAGGAGCAATAGAGGTGATATGATTGAAACCTTTAAATACCTCAGGGGGATAAACAAGGTTAATACAGAAGGGATTTTCTGGATTAGAAGGGGGAGGGATATGAGAGGGCATCAACTAAGACTGAAGGGGGAAGATTCAGGAGGGAAATTGGGAGACATTATTTCACAGAACAAGTGGTGGACAGGTGGAATACTCTGCCCGAGAAGGTGGTTGCCTGTAGTACAGTGGGTAACTTTAACAGGGGTGAGACAGGGTGAGGGGGGGTTATGAGGATGGAGGGTGAGGGTGGGGCAGCTGCGACATGAGGGGCTAGCTGCACAATCAAGCAGACTCGATAGATCGCCAGGCCTGCTTCTGCTGGCATGTTCGTATGTTCGTATTTTATGTGTATGCACCTGCAGTAATAAATGTCTATAGTACATGCGAAATGGGTTGGCTTACTTGATAATGTATGATTTCATGATCACTAGCTGAAGTTGTGACATTAAGCTGCCTACAATCTGTGATAAAATCACTACTGAAGGAGAGATTGGTGGAACTTCTGGTTGTCAATGGACTACAGGACCCAAGGCAGCATGGTTTCACCAGGGGGAGGTCATGTCAGACCAACCTCATTGAATTTTTTGACTGGGTGACTAGGGAAGTGGATCGGGGAGGGCAGTGGACATGGCCTATCTGGACTTCAGCAAGGCCTTTGACACTGTGCCACATAGAAGACTATTACACAAACTGGGGAATATGGGTGTGGGCAGGACAGTAGTGTGGTGGGTAGGTAACTGGCTGGCTGGCAGGACACAGAGGGTGGTGGTAAATGGCTGTCACTCCACAGAGGGAAGAGTGACCAGTGGGGTACCACAGGGATCAGTGCTGGGACCGGTCCTATTCAACATCTTCATCAGTGACATTGCGCAGGACCTAAAAGGCAGAATTTCACTGTTCGCTGATGACACAAAGCTCTGTAACAGAGTAGACACACCAGAGGGTGTAGACAGAATGAGAAGGGACCTGCAGAAACTTGAAGAATGGTCAGGGGTTTGGCAGTCGAAATTCAATGCAAAGAAGTGCAAGATAATGCATATGGGGCACAAAACCCTGGCACAATATATCAGTTGGGGGTAAGGATATAGCATGCACCAAGCAGGAAAGGGATCTTGGGTTATAATCTCTGATGACCTCAAGGTAGGAAACAGTGTGACAAGGCAGCAGGTAAAGCAAATAGGATGCTGGATGTATAGGCAGGGCATCACCAGCAGGAAAAGGGAGGTCATAATTCCCATACAAGACACTAGTGAGGCCTCCACCTGAGTACAGTGTACAGTTCTGGAGACCATACCACGCAAGGACATAGACAAGGTAGAGAAGGTTCAGAGGAGGGCAACAAAGATGGTGCATGGATTGCATCACAAGTCCTATGAAGACAGGTTGAAGGAACTGAACATGTACTCCCTGGAGGAGAGAAGGGAGAGAGGGGATATGATAGAGACATACAAGTATCTTACAGGAACAGGGTGCAGGAATACACTATTTTTAAGCGAAAAAGATGTTCAAGGACTAGAGGGCATGGGATGAAGTTGGAGGGAGGATGATTCAGAGGAAACATGAGGAAGAATTTCTTCACAGAACGGGTGGTGGACAAGTGGAACACCCTGCCAGAGGAAGTGGTGGGGGCTGAAACAATCATGGGATTTAAGAATGCATGGGATAGACATAAAGGAATTCTGAAGGTCAGGGGTAAGGGGCAACAGACTTCTAGGAAAACATAAACTGAACTTACAAGCTTAAATGGGCAGACTGGGTGGGCCATAGGCCCTTATCTGCCGACACTGTCTATGTATCTATGTATCTCAGACTGCAGCACTGTGATTTGTATAACAAAATATCTATTTGCATTTATATTAGGTGTGTAACCATTATTATATGACCCCCTTTTTTTACAGTTTGAAGAATCTTTGGTCATATGTGTAAGGTTTAAACAAGAATATGTCTTGTTAAGCTCTAGGGAACTTCATAGTACCAACTATCCTGGCACATACTGGTACCTGGGGTGATCACCATATGGTAGATCCCCACAGCCAGAAACTGCAACAACTAGCCTCTTGGCTACTAAATATTAATTTACCTGCTATTTATGCAGCCAATATAGGATACTTAATATACTAGGAAGCAGAGGTTTAAGAGAAATGTACAGTATGTGTATGAATTTGATTTAATGTTGATCACTAAGCACTTTTTACAGTATGTACCTGTGGCTTTAAAAGCAATGATGTATTTAAGGGGAGACAGGAGGTTGACTCCACTCCTGATGAAGAAGCAGTATGACCATGAAGTGCCAGGATGTATTTTGCTGATGACCCACAAATAAAGGATGTACACTTCATATCTTACAAGGTGTGTGCAATACTCTTTTGTGTTGTCCGCAGAAGGTCCTGGTGGACTGTGTAAATATGCCAGGTCCAGGTGAAGACCTACAGAGTCCAACCTGCCCGCTCTCTCTGGATTGTAAACAGGGTCCCATTTTTCTTTTCTCTAACAAGTTAAAATGTGGTGTTCACTTCAAACTGTGTTTGCAAAAGTTGCTGTTCCCAGGTAAGCTTGTCAACAACTGCTCTACCCTGCTTGCTGAAACTGCATCCCCAGCGTGGTACCCACTGCAACACAGAGGGCTCTTACTCATAGCTTGTGGGTGAATTAAGCCAGGTGTACCCACATTTAAGGGGTTAAAGGGGCTGTCAGGAGGTTGGCAGAGAGAGTGTGTGTGTGTTAGGATTTACCGTTGCATAAAGCAAAGAATAATACTTCTACCCCATTATCCCATTTTCCTTTCTGCTCCCTTGTTCTTCCTTTACCTTCCCTGTTAATAAAGTACTCATCAAACTGCATTTCATTGCTTGACGTTTCTTACTGGGGACAGTATCACAGTTTTGGGAAGGGACTGTGTGGGGCAACCACAATTCTAATGTTCCTCGGGGATGATGGTAAAGTGTGCAGCAGCCAGCCAGGTACCCTATTTCTACCCCAGGTGAAGGCACCACATCCCTGCAAGACCTGAGTGCTCAGTGTAGCACACATACAGAAACCCAGGTCAGCCTTCTCAGAGAGTTCATAGGTGTGGACCCCGAGGGCCCCAGGTGATTGCAACACATGCATGAGATGAGATAACTACCCTGAAACCAGATGTACAGTTTTTATGAATAACCAAAATGCCCAACAGGAACCAGAAAAAACAAAAATGTTGCGATTCCTATATGTACGTAATCCAAATGGAACAGCTGGAAAAGAAAGGCAAAAAATCAACAAATTAAAAACATTAGAAATCTCTCGTGTACATTTTGCATGCTTCTATGAAACAACTATTAGCTGTAAAGAACTCACAATAGATGTTTTTTTTATTACTGGGCATTGTTTTTTTATACACAGATAACAAGAGCTTTATTCTGCATTATAACTGCCCAGTTGATATTTTTGGTTATAACTGTGCAGTTATAATCAGTAGCTGTCAATCAAGCTGAATTAAGGTCCCTCTAAAACAAGTTAATGTTTTAAAAAATTGCAAAATAAATGTTCTTCACTTAAAACAAAGAAACACTTTTACTTTCATGTTAAACTTTACTGAAATAAAAATACTTTACAGCAATTTAGCACTCTCTCACTGTCTGATTTTTTAAAGACAATGCCATAAAAAATGCTGACCAGTAATTAAATAAAATAATGTATGGGTGGGTGTGTTGCAACCAAAATTTTACACACACCTTTGGTGTGTGGTGCTTTTATAGACCCCTCAGGCTTCACCCTCGAGGTTTATGTAGCATCCCACACCTCTGGTGTGTGTAAACCGGTTACACACAGCAACCAATACATTATTCGATATCTTATGTATGACACTCTTGAGAGATATTAGGTCTAATGATCTGCCTCAAGTGAAGGGATGTCAGTACCCTTGGTATGGGGATCCCGAGGTGGAAACCCGAGCCCACCATATGTCACTGTTGCTGGTTCACAACTGTCCAGTACCATGGTGCACTGCCAGTGATGCCTCATCACGCATAGATATAGAATGGGCCATCATGCTAACAGCCCTCCAGTAGTTGTACTCAATGCCTTGCCATGTAAGGAAGCCTTATGATGATGGAGACAGGGTTCATTTATAGACACTCACGGCAAACACTCAGCACAAAAGTCAACAGTCCTGGCAACTCCCATTTATTTATAATAATAATAGCCCTGCTACTGATGGGGGGGAGGAATGTATCTGAAAGAAAAACACTGACAGCCCAGAACCATGAGGAGAGGAGGGACAGAGGGGATATGATTGAGACCTTTAAGCACATGAGAGGAATAAACAGGACAGGCATGGAGGGACTGTTCAAGGAGAGGGTGGGGAGAGACCCTCGGGGTCATGACATGAGACTGGAGGGTGGAAGGTTTAGGAGGGAGATGAGGAGGCATTTCTTTACTGAAAGGGTGATAGTAGAGTGGAACGCACTACCGGGCAGAGGTGGTGGCCTGTAAAATAGTGGGATGCTTCAAAATGGGCTGGGAGAGGGCAAAAGGGAGGGTCATGGGATGGGGTAGGGTGGGAAGAGCAGCTGCAGAGTAGGGGTCCTAGTTGCAAAATCGAGCAGACTCGATAGTCCAAATGGCCTTTTTCTCCTGGCAGTTTCATATGTTCGTATGAGCAGCATCCCACTCCCAATCTCGAGATAAAATAGAGTAATAATCAAGAAATACATCTGGAACACCAGTCGCTTGCTTCCATTTACCAGTCCCTGACACCACATCATTACAGCAAAGTACAATCTGCCATTTATGGGCCCTCTTCACCAACACCCTGAGAAACTGTACCGCCACATCTGGGCATAGCGGTGGAACATTGTTTGGGCATTCATAGTGACTCTGCGTTAGCAGGTGGAGGAGTGTGCAGGTCACACCTAAGAGCAGAACCTCAAGCGTTCTATCCCTGAGAAGCACTCCCTTTTATGCTAAAGACTTGGAATAGTGCTGCAACAGCATCATCAAACCCCCCTGCCACTTAAAGCAGCACTGCAACAAAACTGGTCAAAAAATGTCATCCTACGTTTTTTTCACTATAAAAGAATCCGGGCATTTTCCATTTTTATGTTGCTTGCACGCATGTGCAAGAAACATAGTGCCATCATCGGAGATTTCGGAGGTGTGTCACCTCCTCCTCCTCCAATTCAGTCAGTGAGCTGGCAGGCACGGCCCCTGTAAGCCAATGCATTTTGGAGCTGTCTATGACATGCTCCAAAATGCAGTGGCATACAGTTGAAAGGGGGAGCTACACTTCAGTGAGCAGAGATAAGAAGTGTAGCTCCCCCCCACACGCAGGCATGCGTGCCCCTGCACCTACTGTGTAGCCGACAGGGTGCCCAATCCCCGCTGGCTGAGCTGCGCCTCCAGTTAGGTGCCACGCTGGGAGCCCACCCCAGCGTGGCAATCAGTCTCTTGGACACGGGGTGCCTAATCCCCTGTCGGCTGAACGCCTCAATATTTTGCGCCATGCTGGGAGCCCACCCCAGCATGGCAAACGTCCCACGACGCCTTTTTTATTTTTACCTGAAAACGAAAACGGTCCCGCTTGTTCGCCTCCTGACCCCCTCCCACAATCCGCGACTCACCCACTGCGCGCACTCCAGTTTTCTATGCCCCTCACCCCATACTTACCTCCGATCGCGCGACGATCTTCGTGGACCGGTAACACGCCTACACTCTTCAAAGCCGACCGCGAACTGAGGAAATGCCGTAAGCTGTATAATGGGCTAGATGGGGGTTCAACTTGTTGCATATTCAGGATTTTGGGATGTTTACCAGTTATCGAGGATTTTCATGAATGATCACTGTCATGAGCAGTCGTCCGGCGGTGATTTCAGCAGTGATCTGTAAATTACTCCTTCGGCCCGAATACCACCAAGGACCGCGGACATCATTCATGAGAAGGGGTCCCAAAAACCCCATGTTGAAAATTTGGTACCAAAATTCCCCAAAATTACTGTTTTACGAGCATGCATTGGGCAGTTCCTACGCAGGCTTGTAAGTTCGCGAAATTTCAATATTTTCACTCCAGATTTTCAACATTGCCATTTTATCACACCTTCTTATGAGTAGTACAGCTGTCATTTTTCACATCTCACCCAAAATGTGTTTCCACCCATGTAGCGCAGAATGGCGATTCAGTGTGCGTAAATCAATGTATGGGACAATTAAGAAAATCACAGTGACACTGTTCATGAGCAGAGGTCTTAAAATGGCTATGTTGAAAATTTGGTGAAAAATTCCTAAACATGACTGTTTTACTAGGCTGCTATGCTATGCAGTTCCTACGCAGACTTGTAAGTTCAAGAATGTTCAATATTTTCACTCAGATTTTCAACATTGCTATTTTACCACACCTCCTTATGAGCAGTACAGCTGTCATTTTCACATCCTGCCCAAAACGTGTTTCCGGTCTACATGTAGCGCACAATGGCGCAGTCAGTGTGCAAACTCAATGTATGGGACACATTAACAAAATGACAGTGACACTGTTGATGAGCAGAGGTCTTAAAATGGCTATGTTGAAATTTTGGTGAAAAAATTCCTAAAAATGACTGTTTTACGAGTGTGCATTGCGCAGTTCCTACGCACTCTCGTAAGTTCGCAAATGTTCAATATTTGCCCTCCAATGACTTCCAAATACCTAAACAGCACATAGAAGCAAGCAACATTCGGCATTGACAAATGCTTGTTATTAGTGCCACCACAATCTGACAATATTATGAATGTCTTGATTTATATTTTTCTTGAGAAAAAAGATGACCGCCACATTTGGCTTAAAAAGATATTTGTAGATCTGGCAAGGGTAAGGATTTAAAAAAAACTCATGGTGTGCAGCATAGGAGGTAAAAAAAGTAGATTTGACAGGTATGTTAATATTCATATTCAATTTTAGCTGAAACTAGCTTTTTGTAATAAAACATTATTCATTTCATTGCTGTTTGTAGGAACTTTTCCAGTGGGAAGTTTCTTCCTACTGAATGGTGGTTATTTATGGACCCACTGTAATTTAACAGCAAAGTGGTAGTAACGTCACATTGTTTGGCAGATAAGGAAAGCAATTAAATACAATTGTAAAAAAACGTTGATTTCAGCTCTCAGTGGCACTTACTCCTTTGTAGGCCAAGAAAGTCCCTGAAAAAGCCTTGTTTGTTGAGTCAGTGACTGAATTTGATCAAATGGACCATTAAAATATCTCAAACAATAAATAAAAAGATACACCCCAGTTTAATTGTACAGAGCCTGCCTCCGCACTTTCTAAACTAAGATGACACAAAATGTCTGAGTGTGGGTTGTCACGTCAAGAAAGTAAAGGACTTAGGTGGACAGCTCCTCAAAGTCAAATTGTCCCTTACCTTCTCAAAGAAGAACAACAAAAAATGTTGGTGCTTTGGCTACTAAAGTTCGACACTACAAAGTCAATGCTAGCAGCACTTTTAGAGCATGGAAACTGGTGCACATTAAAACATAACCACTAGTCTACAAACATAAACTAAAAAGTACATCTGCCTAGGAAATGTTCTTGCTATATTCACTGAAACCTCAAATTCTTTTTTCCTTATTCAGATTTTTTTCAAAAACCTTGCCTCACGGCCATATTCCATTCATGCTCATGGTGTCTCTTTTGAGAAGTCATCAGAAGGAGCAAGCTATGATGATGGTTCTCCAGACTGGTATAAACTGGATGACACTGTTCTTCCCAATAAAACATACGTCTATGTGTGGTATGTGAAGAAGAGATCTGGGCCAGAGCAACAGGAAGCTGCATGTAAGACCTGGGCCTATTATTCCAATGTGAACCCTGTAAGTAATAATTAAAATTAATCAGTCCATTATTCGCTGTGCTTTGTGTCTTGTCCCCTGTCATGTCTGAAAGCAGAGTGGTCAGCCAGCTATGTGGTACTGAATGGTCAGGGAATGCTGCAGCATTTGGTGACCCAGAGTCACTCCCCAAGTCTGGGATGTCAGGAGTGGAGGCTAGACAGGAGGGCAGCAGAGTGTCTGTGACCTTCCAAGAGAGGATGGAGTGGTGCACAAGTCGGAAGGTGGCCCCTGGTGAATGCTTTGACTGATGTGGGTGGCCATGCAACAACCGTCACTGCTCCAGTGTGTCACTGTGGTGCTCAGTCCTGTGGAAAGAGGTGGTGGGAGGAACTTAAAATAGTGGAAAATAACTGCCTCAGTTCACCAAATGATGGCACTCAAATTTCCCCATGCCACCTACCCCTCTCCCAGTACACCAGTACATTCACTTAGCCAGCACCACCAACAGAGAGGCACTTCCTCTTCCCTGGTGGGAAGAGGGTAACTGGTACTGGGTAGAGGCAACTATGATTGTCAGCAAGAGGTGAGTCCTATGCACAGTGGTATCTGAAGGATTGGAGGGCCAAGGAGCATGGCTGGTGCAAAACAAAGACAAAAAACAGTGGCCATTTCAGTCTGTTCATACTAGATTACAATATCAAATAAATAATGCCAGATAGCTAGTTCGTAATGTCAGACAAATGTTGGACTCACCAGCTGGCAAGGCTACTTCTGCTTGTAAATGCAAAAGGCCATGCAGTCATAAAAGAGCAGTAGTATATGTCAGCAAACAAAATATTCTGTTTTACCACCATGGAAGCTTATTTCATATCTAATTGTGTTGATAAAATGTGAAAAAAAAATTCAGATTATTCTGCATTATTTACATGGAAGTTAGTTCTTCGTAGTACTTTAGTACTGCATTCTGGGGAGTGACTTTAAAATGTCTGTCGAAGTACAGGTTTTTAAGTACTGTTTACCCATCTTTGTGTAGAGGACCTGATTGATGCCTCTGAAATGAGCCAAACAGTTGCTTGCAACTAATGCCTCAGTCACACAGCGACAATTAAATCGCCGCTGTGTTGATCGCTGCTGCCAGACTATTCTGAAACACTGTGGAGCAGCATTCAGACGGGCTGGCAGTAGAGCACTAATTCTGCTGTGGAGGAGGGTTCCAGTGGGTGGGGGGAGTGCCCTGGAGTTGGGGTGGGTGACATCACTTTACGAATGGTGCTGCAGCACCAGAAGGGTTCAGGATAGGTCATCAGACCTGAGTTCAACTGAAGGTTGCTTTCTGTACTTTAAACACAGCTGAACTCGGGAAAGTAGCCGTGACACTGGACATGCGTATATGCGTACACTCATGCCCAGTGCCGTGGTTCAACTGTGAGACCCTGTTTTCTCCAAGTTTTAGCCCTTGGTTTACAAAAAGAGCTACTTTCCTAAGTTCAGCTGTGTCTAAACTACAAAAATTAACCTTTAGCTGTCCTCGGGTCTGAAGACCCATTCTCGAGTCTTCTGGCGAAAACCTGACACAATGTTGTGTGTGGTGCCAGCTGTTCACGCAGCCAAGTAGAATGGTGCAAAACACCAGCACCACTATGCAATCCCAATGAAAGAGGGATCATGGTCACAACAAATGCCACCAGAAAATGCAAAACGGTGATGTTCGGACATGCAGAGCGGCACCGATCTGGCCGCTGTGCACCATCACCAATGGTTCAGATTTCATGTGAACAAGGTAAATGATTCTGTGAATTAAATGACTTTTAATAATCTCAAACCCCTTTGTGGTTAAAGACAAAAGAAAAAAAGAAGGCTCTAGTGGCTTGATTGCGTCTCTACACCCCTACCTGGCCCTGCTCCTGCATTCCCTCTGAGGTCTGCTACAACCACAGATAATCTTCTGATTGTCCTGGTATCTACACTTAAATACGAACATACAAAGAAGTCAGCAGAAGAAGGCCATTTTGTCTATCAAGTCTGTTCATATTGCAGAGTCCACAGCTTGAGCTAATGTCCCTGCCTTCCCTCCCCACTCCTCCTCCTCCTCCCATCCTCCCTACCCATGATCCTTGCCTTCCCCCTATGTTTATCCCAGCTTCTCTTAAAGCTGCCCACTGTCTTCAATGAGATGACCACTTCTGGCAATGCATTCCAAAGTGTCCACCACCCTCTATGTGAAGAAGTGCTTCCTGACCTCCCTTCTAAACTTCCCACCCTCCAGCTTAAGACTGTGCCCCCTAGTGGTATGGTTGCCACTCAGCTTAAAGAAACTCTCCTTATCAACCTTATTTATCCCTTTCAAGTACTTGAAGGTCCCAATCATGTCCCCTCTCTCTCTCACTCCCCTGTCTTCCAGGGAGTACATGTTCAGTGCCCTCAACTTTTGCTCATATGACTTACCCTGCTGACTCACTATCATCTTTGTAGCCCTCCTCCAGACCTTCTCCAGCAGGTTAATGTCCTTTTTGAGTGAAGGCACCAGTAACCTCCTCTCTCCTACTACTGATCCCCCTAGCTATGCATCCAAGTATCTTGTTTGCCTTTGCTGCTTCTTTCTTGCACTGCATGGAGTGCTTCAGGTCACTAGTGATCATCACTCCCAGGTCCTTCTACTCCTCCGATGTAGATACTTGGACTCCATCCAGGTAGTACTCTGTCCTGGGATTCTTGGCTCCAATATGCATAATTTTGCATTTCTTGACATTAAAGCCTAGCTGCCAGATTCTGGACCACCTCCCCACCTTTTCCAGATTTCCTGTAAGTCCTGTATCCCTTCAGCTGTGTCCACTCTCCTGCAGAGCTTGGTGTCATCCGTGAATAGGCATATTTTGCCCTTAGTGCCATCCCCAGTGTCACTGGTCATTGATGAAGACATTGAACAACACCAGCCCCAGCACCAAGCCCCATGAGACCCCACTGGTTACATCTCTGGTGCCAGATAACTCCCCACAACCACCATCTGGACTCTGTCCCTCAGCCATTTTTCCACCCATGAGGCCATCTTTTCCCCAACCCTGAGATCCACCAACTTCCTGATCAACCTTTGGGTGGGCACAGAGTCAAAGGCCTTGCTGAATTCAAGATAGAGGATGTATACCACTTGGCCTCTGTCTACTGTCTTAGTGACACAGTCAAAGATGTTAATCAGATTTGTTTGACACAATCTCCCCCCATGAATCCATGCTGCCTCGCATCCTGGAGACCATGCTCCTCTATATATTCTACCAACCTTTCCTTTAGTATGGTCTCCATGAGCTTGTCCACAATGGAGGTCAGACTGACTGGTCTGTAATTCCCTGGGTCATCCTTGGGACCACTTTTGTGGAGGGGCACTATATGTGCTGTTTTCCAGTCTTGTGGTACTGTGCCTGTCTCTAGTGAACTATTAAATAGGTCTGCCAGTGGCCCTGCCAGTTCCTCAGCCAGTTCCTTTAGTACCCTTGGATGTACTCTGTCCGGGCCTGGTAATTTGTCCACCTTCGGTGCCAGCAGCCCCTCCCTCACGCTATCCTCCTTTATCACTACATCTGTGTTCCCTTCCCCCCCACTTCCTCTTTTCCCTTCTGAAGGCACTGATCCATCCTTCTCCCTGGTGAAGATGGAACAGAAGTATTCATTTAGTATCTCTGCTTTTCCTCCATTACTCTCCACCCACTCCACCCCTTTCTTAAGCTTAACAATCCCTTTCTTCTTCTCCCTTTTCTCACTTATATAGTAAAAGAAAGCCTTCTTCCCCTTCTTAATTTCTTCAGCTATCTGCAGCTCTTTCTGTGCCTTTGCTTGCCGGACTTACTTACTTGCCCCACTAGCCAACCTTATGTAATTTTCCAAATCCACCTCTTTTTTGGTCTTCCTGAATTTTCTATAGGCCAGCCTCTTTCCCTTACTGCCTGGGTGACCCTAGAACTGAACCAGCTGGGCGCTTTGGCCCTTGTGTTCTTCCCCCTGAGCCTAACACACTCATCTGTGACAAGTTGCAACCAGTATTCCTTCCTTAATGATGGACCACCTTTGGTCCACCTCCATAGCTGCTCTGATGCCCGCCAGATGGTTCCTTAGCACTTTGCTCATTTTCCAGAAGTCCGCCATCTTGAAATCCAAGATTTTGGTCTTAGTCGGGATGGTTTCCCTGCCCATATCCAACTGGAACCACACTGTGCAATGGTCACTTTCACCCAGTGGCTCCCTGACCAATATTTCCTGTACATGCTCCCCATTTGTGAGCACCAGATCAAAATTTGCCTCAGCTCCTGTTGGTTCAGTGACACCCTGAGTCAGGAACCCACTCTGCAGTCCTTCCAGGATCACCTGACTCCTAACACATGTTGTGGAGGGTATGCTCCAGTCCACCTTGGGCAGGTTGAAGTCTCCCACAATTAGGACCTCTCTTTTCCCCACATCATCTGATATTTGTGAGCTCAGTTCCCTGTCCCTCTCCTCATCCTGACTGGGTGGTTTGTAAACCACCCCCAACCTCACCTTTCTCGCTCTATTGGACCTTAACTGAACCCATAATGCCTCCACCTCCTCTTCCTCAGACTCCTCCCTCGTGCAAGTAATTCCCTCTCTGATATAAACTGCCACCCTTCCTCCCTTTCCAACTACCCTGTCCCTCCTATATAGTTTATATCCAGGAATCGCAAGGTCCCAGTCATGGTGTGATGTTGCCCAAGTCTTGGTTACTGCAGCTATGTCCACCCTCCTGTCTGCTAATAATGCCTAAAGGTTGTCCATCTTGTTTCCAAGACTTCACGCATTCAGAGGCACCACCTTCCACCTAGACCTTCCTTCTCTTCTCTCTATTCTTCTATTCATATTTATTCCCTCTGTGTGCACCCCTCCATGTACCCTTGTTATGTGCTCCTCACCCCCTCCACCCTTCACTAACTGTGTTCTCGCCCCTTCCACCTCCTCCCTCCAGACGTCTTCCATCACTGTGGGAGTGAGGTTAACTGACCTCCTCCTCTCGGAGTCCGTGGGCCTACATGCCCCCCTCCCAGTAGTTTAAATTAAGTGTTAAGTGTTTAAAATAAGTGGGTGATAGCACATTTACTCTACTATAAGTCCCTAGATTGTGGAACTCCCTCCTGTTAGGGCTGAGGGTTCGCAAACTCATTCTCTGGGTTTGAGATTATTAAATTGCAACCTTTTTAAGGAGGCTTTTGGGACAAATTTAAAGGATGAATGATGTGTTGAATAAATATTTGAATGAGATATGGGTTTGTATGTACCTGATGCAATTAAATTTGTGTTTTTGTATCTTTATGTAAATATTTTATGTGCTCTAATTGGGTTCCCAGAGGGCATAGATCAATAAAAGCTGCTGCTGCTGTTGATAATTCACTGTAATGTCATCACAGCAAAAGTTGTCTTGATTTTATGTTTGTTTTCTAGGAAAAGGATATCCATTCAGGCTTGATAGGTCCACTGCTGATCTGTAAAAAGGGAACACTGCATAAATTTAGTAACAGACCATTGGATGCACGAGAGTTTGTCTTACTTTTTATGACCTTTGATGAAAATAGAAGCTGGTACTTCGAGGAAAACTCCCAGACAGTATGTAAAGCAGCCAGTGAAAATGAGCTTGACTCGAGAAGATGTGACAGGTTTCACGGTACTTTTTTTAAGTCTTGCTGTAACTAAAGTACAACTGGATACTAATTATAGTCTTTCCTGTTAAAACCACATGAAACTGAAATGATATGCTGATACTGTAATGAGTACTGTATATTAAGCTGATTCTTGGACTTCCAAGATGCTGTACACATATCAATACCCTATATACATGATTTTACATACTCCCTTGTAAATTCTAGTAAAACTATAGATATGTTTCATGAATACAGTATGTTAAAACTCATACCAGTTTTTACTCATTGCCTGGCTCTCTTCCTTGTTTCATACCAGCCTCTGTTTTCCCTCACTAATTTTTGTTTCAATCTGTATTTCTTTTTTTGGAGGGGTTCAATTCAGCTCCCCTCCCTCACTCGATGGCACCCACCAGCCCTGTCACCAATCTTCTCATGGACTTACTGGTCATTTATCACCTACCCAGGACAACAATTGTAAGAGATGGCCTGCCATGTCAGTTGTGCATGAGCCTGGGAGGGTGCCAGAGCAGTGGCAGGCCAGAGCTTTTCTCTCTATCTCTTGGTTTTCTCCCTGAGGGTGCCAGTGTGCACTAATGCGCACACATGCATATTGTGACACTCACGTATGACTGGCATCTGCCCCTCTCCCCGTCTATGCATTCTCACTGTGCATCCTTTCGTCCACCACCAAGTGAAAGTCGAGCAGTGATATTCAGCATTACCCCTCCAAAGGTAGAAGAGCTGTCTTTAGCATATGTGATTACAACTGGCCCCTGAGCAACCTGAGTTCATTCCCAAACCCAGTTCACTGGCATGGTGAGTGGTAGCCCTACTGCTGTGTTACCAGGCCAGCTCTGTCTGGATTTATTTCTGTCATTCTCCTTGCTTGGACATCAGTACTATGTGCGAGTGAGGCCTTTCTCTCTCTCTCTCTCTCTTTCATATAGTATTCGTGGACCCTCTCAGCAGGTGAACTGTTGAGGTTGAGAGGTTGACGGAACAGGTGCTTAGGCTGGGAAGTCACCAAAACAGGTCAGTAGGTTGGGAGGTCACCAGAAATGGACCTTAGATTGGGTGGTCAGCAGGACAGGTCCTTAGGCTAAGAAGTTACTGGGACAGGTCCTTAGGCTGGGAGATCAGCAGAACAGGTCCTCAGGTTGGGAGGTCATGGGGACAAGTCCTTAGGTTGGGAGGTCAATGAGAGGGGTCCTTAGGTTGGGAGGTCACCAAAACAGTCCTTAGGATGGGAGGTCACTAAGAGAGGTCTTTAGGTTGGGAGAGGTAACTGATACAGGTCATTAGACTAGGAGATCACTGAGACAGACTGTTTGGTTGGGAGGTCGCCATGAGCAGTCTTTAGACTTGGTGGTCAGTGGGACTAATCCTTAGGCAGGGATGTTACTGGAACAGATCCTTAGGCTGGGATGTCATCAACACAGGTCAATAGACTGGGAGGCCCTCTTGAACAGGTCCTTAAGCTGGTAGGTTACCAAGACAGCAGTGTCGGTGGCTCAGTAGGTAGCACACTCACCTCTGAGGCCGGGAGATCAGAGGGCTGTGGGTTCAGTTCCCACATCTGGCACTTGGGTTAATATCCCAGTACTGACACTGTAGTGCAGCATGAGAGGGCTGCTGCACTTCTGAGGTGCCGTCTTTCGGATGAGACGTTAAACCGAGGTCCCATCTGCCTGGATTGGTGGTAGTTCAGGTGGATGTTAAAGATCCCATGGCACTTATCGAAAAGAGTAGGGGAATTTCCCCGGTGTCCTGGCCAAATTTCCCTCATTCACTAAAAATACCATCAACAGCTTAATCTGGTTCAAGGTCAGTTGGCATTCATCTGTATTCCCCCTCCCCCGGGTCGTGCCTGAAAATAGGCAGGATTTGTCTAGTGCACTTACCCGGTCAACAAAAGCTAAATAAAATAAATAAAAATAAAGACAGGTCCTTAGGTTGAGAGGTCACCAAGACAAATTCTAAGGCTGGGAGTTCACCAAGAAAGATCTTTATACTGGGAGATCACCAAGACAATGTCCTTGGGTTGGGAGGTCACTGAGACAGGTCCTTAGGCTGTGAGGTCTCTGAAACAGGTTCTTAGGCTGGGAGGTTACCAAGACAGGTCTTTTGGTTGGGAGGTCACAAAGACACATTCTAAAGCTGGGAATTCACCAACACAGACCTTTGTGCTATGAGATCACTGACACAATGTGCTTGGGTTGGGAGGTTACTGAGACTGGTGATTAGGCTGGGAGTTCACGGAGACAGGTCATTAGGCCGGGAGGTCACTGAGACTGGCTCTTATGTTGGGAGGTCACTGAGACAGGTCCTTAGGCTGAGAGATCACTATGACAGGTCCTTAGGCTGGGAGATCACAGAGACAGGACTTTAGTCTAGGAGTTCACAGAGAGAGGTACTTAGGCTAGGAGATCACAGAGACATGTCCTTAGGCTGGGAGGTCACTGGGATGGCTCCTTAGGCTAGATGGTCACTGAGACAGGCTCTTAGTCTGGAAGTTCACAGAGACAGGTACTTGGGCTGGGAGGTCACTGGGATAGGTCCTTAGGTTGGAATGACAGCCATCAGAGGATAAACAGCTATATGGGGGGAGCTAAGCATCTAGTCCATTGGCTCAACTACCATACAGGAGACTCAAGAATGATCTTCAGTCTGAATCAGTGAGCTGGCATAAGGCAGGCATGTTTCAGACATAATTGCACTCACTCTCTGGAGAGAGACATACAGAGAGTGGAAGGAATGGAGGGAAGCAGGAAAGGTTGAGCCGCACAACTCTCTGGCCTAAACCTTCTGAAACTGGGCTACCAGCAGGACTTGGTGAAGTCTTGGAGGAGACCACTGCTTGTGGTCCTCACAGCTGTGGTTGGGTATAGTAATGCAGCTTCAGCCTATGGGTTAGGGACAGGGAACAAAATCCAGAAAAAAAGGGCAATTGCCAGCTTGTGGTATGCTGTGAGACAACAATTAAGGACCAGCTCCTAGCCAACCAGAGAGGCACTGACAGCTGAGGATAGAGCCATTCACATTCATCACAACTGGTGGAGAGGGGAACTACAGAAGTCAAAAGGGGATTTCAGTGATGTCAGTGGGGAGGGAGTCATACATGAGTCAATCCACAGAATATCAGGCTCTCTGCAGTGAGGTCACATCTGGTATAAGGGTGTTAAACCTTAGCCCACTAACACCCAAAATGAATTGACTCACGAAAACAGCTTTATAAGAAGGGAAGTCTGCAAATAATAGTAATCAGTTTATGAATTCTAGTAGGTAATCAAACAATTAAAACATTCAAGGTGTACTGAACTAACGGATTCACTGGTTCTGCCAAATAAATGAAAACAATTTTCAGAGTTCTCCATTATAAGTGGCATAATCCCCCCACCCCCGATCATACCTTTCAACCTCTCAGCACTAGAAATCGTAGCACTGGCCTCCAAAAATCATAGCAATGGGCCAGAATGTCTAGCACTTTCTTATTTTAAACAGTAATATGTCTACAGATGGTGGGCCCCATATAGTTAGTGATAATGAATGTGTCTATCAACTTAGTTCAATGATTTAATAGTTTGTGTGTCCAGAAATAGCTCTTTCATTATGAGGAACATCAGTAAACCTATGCAGAGCAAGGGTAGATGTGAGTGTGAAAATCATAGTGCTCTGCGAAATTCATCGCTGCTGAGAGGTATGCCTCTGATTATCTCAGCTTTATAACGTTTTACATAAAATTAAATGTGTTCCACCTATGTAGTTATAATTTATTAAAGAAACTATAACCTTACTGTAGCTTTCCCTTTTTAAAAATAATTGAACTTTTGGACATGCATGTTTAATCTTCCCACTGTACTTTTTCCTTCATTCACTTTGAAACTATCTTCTTTTTTTCCTTTTTAGGATCCCTTGTTAATGCTGTCTTTTTTCTGTGTTATATTCATTTTTATATTCACTGATAAGCCTAGACCCTGGTAACATCAGTTGAGTGGAGGTCAGCAGGGAAACATGTACTGTGAAATTCTGCTCAAGTGATATCATCAGATTCCAGAACTGATCAATAATTGCAAACGGTATCAGGCAGGAAAAAGACAGCCTTCCACTGCTGTAGCAACCCCCAATGGTTTATCATAAAACTTACTCCTCAGCTGGGGGCGGAAGTTATGTGAATGCTGACCTTCGGGTCTTACGTGCCACGGTGCAGTGGTGTGATGGATGATAGAAAAGTGCCAGCACAGAAAGACTCCTAGTCCATCATGTTTGCCCATTTTCCTACCTGTACAGGTCCAACCTATAGTTGGGCATGCCTTAACCAATGCCCTAGTGGCAATTCAGCCCCCTCCCCGGAGCCCACCCCCTTCACTGTATTTGCTTTCATCAGCTCATTATAGCTGTCTCATACTGTCTTGAAACCCATCACCATCTCAGTGTGTACAACTTCCCAAGGCATGTAGTTCCATCTGTCCACCACTCTTTCTATGAAGTATTTCCTCATGTCCTTCCTGAGTCTACCCCCAACCAACTTATGACTGGGCCCCCTGATTTTCTGATCTCTCACAATGCTGGAACAGGTTGTGAAACACTACTGTTTATTCCCTTAAGGTATTTAAAGTTCTCTGTCTTATCTCCTCTCTGCCACCTGGCCTCCAGTGAGTACATATTCAGACTGACTAGAAGCTTGTCATATGTTTCCCCTGCTGACCCTATATCACCTTTGTAACTTGCCTTTTGATAGATTCTTTACAATCCTTATCATTTTTGGGTGTGGGCTCCAGAACTGGACACAGTACTCTAGGTACAACCTCAGCAAGGACTCATAGAGGAGTAAAAGTACATACTTTCTCCCACTCTAAGCATCCCAGCATCCTGTTTGCCTTCTCAAGTGCCCTGGTGCACTTGGCTGATGGTTTGAGAGTATCACTAATGATAACCTCTTAGTCCCTTTCCTCTGTGCTCACACTGATTTTTTTCTCACACACACATACATACACACACACACATGTCAAAGAACCAGTCCTCAGTGTACCCCTGCCTACATGCATATCTTTGCACTTTCTAACATTAAACTTCAGTTTCCACACCTTGGACTACTCTTCCAGTATTTCTAGGTCCCTCTTCATTGACCTAATCCCCTCCTTGGTATCTACCACACCACAAAGTTCAGTGTCATCTGTAAAGAGACAGATTTTACTCTAAATTCCTTTGTCTGTGTCTCAGATGAACACATTAAACAGCACTGGATCCAGAACTGATCCTTGTGCAACCCTAAATCTGACCTTCTGATCTGAGTGTTCACCTTTCCTACCACCCTCCTGGTCCTGTCTCCTAACTAATTTTCTACTCACCTAGTTAGCTTTGTTCCTTCCCCTAAGTCCTTCAGCTTCTTAACAAGCTTTCCATGGAGCACCAAGGTGAAGGCCTTACTGAAGTCTAGGCACAGCATATTGACCACCAGATCCTTGTCCACAGCTCTTATTACTGAATCAAAGAACTCTATCAGGTTGGTCTGGCATGCTCTTCCCTACACTAAGCTGTGCTGACTTCTTTCATGGAGTCCATTCACTTCTCAGAAGTCCACCATTTCCTCCTTAATGATAGTCTCCAGGAGTTTCCCCTCCATAGAAGTCAAGCTAATGGGCCTGCAGTTTCCTGGGTCTTCCCTCCTTCCACTTTTGAGCAGGGTGACCACATCTGCCATCAACTAATCCACTAACACTACCTCAAGTCTCCAGAGAGCTGTTCAGTGTGTCAGAAAGAGGCCCTAAAAGTTCTTGCCCCAACTCCTCAGCATTCTGTAGTGCAGCCCATCTGGCCCCAGAGACTTATCTACCTTGAGTACCCTTACACCTTTAGTACCCTTTCCTCTAGCAATAGTCCCAGTTCCATTTTCCCCATTGCCCCGCCTTCAACCTGCACACCACAGTTGGGGAGTGGACCCCCTATCTCTGTCCTAAAGACTGAGCAAATGACATGTTGAGGATGTCAACCTTCTTCCCATCATTATCTACCAAATCATTTTCTAATTTTAACCTCACTGTATCCTCTTTGGTTTTCCTCTTGCTCCTGGCCTGGATCAAGGACTAGATGTCATTGAGCTGGCTAAGACTCAGCCTTGACAGGACAGAGGTATTAGTAGCTGATCCAGGTCACTGGAGGAGAGTGGTTGCTGCTGAAAAGAAGACAGGGCTTGGGCTTGGCTCATCTAGGCTTGCAGCTTCCATAGAGGTGAAACAATCTGGGGTCATTCTGGATGAGGGGCTAACACTTTATGCGCAGGTGTTGGTCGTAGTCTGGAGTGGCTTTTACCATTTTAGGAACATCAGCCAGATTACATCCCTTATTCCTCCAGGGACCTGGTGACTCTGGTACATGTGTTTTGTGATGTCTAGGCTCTACTGAAATGCTCTTTACCTTGAGGTCAATAGCATATGCTATAGTGCCTGCAGCTAGTGCTAGCTGTGAGCTGCAGTCCAGCATTCAGAACCTGTCATGTTATCTCGGTGCCTTAGGAACTGCACTGGCTGCTGGTAAAGTGGCGTATCTCTTTTAAAGTTGGTTTGCTGTCTTACAAGGACCTTCACGGAGCTACCTGTCAGAGCTCCTGTAGCCTCACTTGTTATCTCGCACTCTCTGCTCATGTAAGATGGGCCTCTTGTCACTGCCTAGGGACAGGTTAAAACCTCAGGTGTCCAGGCCTTTGAGGTGGCTTGCACAGTTCTTAGGAACTGACTTCTGAGGGCCCTTAGAGAGGATCCCTCAGAGGAGGGCTTTAATCAAAATCAAATACATTTTATTTGTAAAAAGGCGCCTTTCTAAAACCAAGGCGCCTGTACAATAAAATATATAAAACAAAATAAATTATTATAAAATGAAACAAATATATAAATTACAACAGTATTAATCCCCAAATACTTTTAACAGAGGTCTGAAGATGCATCTTTTTAAACAAGCTTTTGCTGACTGCAGAACATTTATTAATTGTTACCATCTGACTTGATATCTTTATCTCTGTTTAACTCATCAAAGTTAAGTTGTTTAATATGAGTTTATATGAAATATTTATGTTTTACACTTTACTGTAAAGGGCCCTGAGCCTCCAATGAAGAAAACCACTATAAATACAGTAAACTTACTACTGGTGTATCAAAAGAAGGCATTGTCATTTTCCTTTACCCTTTGATAATCTTCAGTTCTGTCTCTGCTTTTGCACTCCTTATTTGGTTTCTTCTTTTTTTCTTCATTTTAACTGGGTAAACTATACTGGGATGCAACTTCCCTTTTATAGGGACAACCCAGGCCAAAAATTGGCACACTACAATTGAAACATATACATTATGATACTGTACATAAAGTATTGTATTACAAAAAATATGAGAAAAGCATTCCACTATATAACTTATGTAGAACAAGTAGATGTAATTTCTGCTAGCAGATACTTAATACTTTTCTTAAACGCTGATGTTTCACTAATACACCTTAAATCCAAAGGAAGTCATTCCACAACTTTGGTCTCAAAGAGCCTCCATTAATTTACCATATAAGTGCTGGATATTTCTGACCTCTTTATACAAGACAGCGCCATCCACATAAAGCAGTGTAAGCACATTCTCAAAAATCCCAGGTACCTTGTTTACAAACACAGTAAAAAGAATTGACCCTAGTTTAGAACCTTTGAGGACTCCAATGTCACCTCAGCATTCAGAGAAACATAGTCTAGCGGCCAATTTTCAAAATATTTGTCCTGTTGCGCCCCCCGTTAGAAAAGGTTTGATGGTGGCATAAGATAGCTCTACTAATCAGCTTTCAGAAAAAGTATGTTGTGGTGTTCATAATATGGTCAATAATATTGAATTTTGAAGAGAAAATCTGGACAACAGAGCTGAAAAAAGATGAAAACGAGTAAATCCTGAATTTTGAAGAAATTATAAAACTATTATTTTTAACATCACATTTGTAGAGTTTGGGTATTAGCTTCAAATTTTTCTAAATTGTTAAAATAAATTTGAATAAGGTGAACCTAAATGCCCATAAATGAACCCTAAACATAGAAAGATAGAAACATGGACGTTGATGGCAAATAAGGATTGCAAGGCCCATCCAGTCTGCCCATTTCTTTTTCTACCTTATGAATGTGCCATTGGCCTTCGCTCTGTCAATGGCCTATCTATTTATACTCATCTGTATTGCTCCCTTATGCCTATCCCAGTCCTGTTTGAAGTCCTGCACTGTATTCATATCCACCACTTCCTGAGGTAGGCCGTTCCATGCATCCACCACCCTTTCTGTGAAAAAAAACGTCCTCACATTACCTCTTAATCGGCCTCCCTCTAATCTCCTGCTGTGTCCTCTTGTCCTGCTATTTTTCTTGTATTGAAACATGTTAGACTTCTTCACCTTGTTAATGCCCTTAAGGTGTTTGAATGTTTTGATCATATCACCTCTCTCCCTCCTTTGCTCCAGGGTATACATATTGAGCTCCATTCATCTGTCCTCATATGTTTTCTGATGCAGTCCCTGCACCATTTTGGTTGCCCTTCTCTGGACTGCCTCCATTTGCTTAATGTCCTTGTGAAGGTGTGGTCTCCAGTACTGCACGCAGTACTCCAGATGGGGCCTAACCAATGTCTTGTAAAGAGGGATTATTACCTCCCTCTTCCGACTTGTGATACCCCCACTAATACACCCCAACATTCCCCTAGCCTTACCTATTGCTTCAGTGGTCTGCTTGGATGATTTCAGGTAATCGGTGATGATGATGCCCAAGTCTGTTTCTTCCCTTGTGACTGCCAGCAACTCCCCTCTCAGCCTATAGGTGGCTTCAGGGTTTCTCTTCTCTATGTGCATGATCTTGCACTTCTTTGCATCAAGCCCCAGTTGCCACTCTTTCGACCAATTTGCTAGTTTATCCAGATCTCTTCTCATTCTGCCCACCCCATCTGGATCATCTACTCTGTTGCAGACCTTGGTGTCATCTGCAAACAGACAAACCTTACCCTCCAGTCCATCTGCAATGTCAATGATGAAGATAGCGAATATAAGTAAAACATAACATCTAAAACCAATTTGTCATGCCTTATGTCTAGTAGTCATGTCTAATAGCATCTTAACTAATTATGGTCTTTATTGCTCTCTCTTTTCTTCCATTAGCTCAGAAATTATACCACAGTTTCATTGTAATAATTGATTTGTACACACTAAGATTGCTGGCCAAGAATGTGTTCCTATAACCGAATCTTATTCCTAAAGGCATACACTGTACACACATGTAGAAAGAAACAAAACATTTTCAAACAATAAGTTTATTTCCAGGCTGAATAGAAAGAGTGAGAACATTTACTTTTGAATAATGATGACATCCATGGAAAGGCAAATGTCTTTTTCAGCCAAAAAATGACACGCACAATTTTTACTACAAGTTGTTATTATCGTAATAAGGTCCATCCTGAGCCAACATTAAAATATTATGTATAATGCAGCAAATATATTATTGTTTGAGATTACATTTAAATGAAGACTTATGACCATATTTATCATCAGGTAACTTTTCACTACAGCATGTATTCTTAATTCGGAGGCACATTTAACTTGTTTGCTCAGAGCCATTATTGTCACTGTCATAACCTGATTCCAAATCACAATTTTCATAACTGTATCATAACTGATATCGTCTTCACCTATTTCATGCATCTTGTCACATGTGTTTGGGTGTCCTTCACACCCGCAACTAGGTGTACATTTTATTTTTATCATCACACCTGCATTTCCTTGAGGAGCATTTAGACTTTGTGCACTGGTATGTGGTAAGTTCTATCAAGTCTTTTGGACCTGATTCTTGCGTCATTAATTGAGGCTCAAGACTATTCTCTGTCTGTGTCCAGCCACGTCCATCAGGTGACGCAATAAATGGCTTAGCCACTTGTGCTGCTTTCCAAACAGCACACTGGTAATGCACTCTCTTTATGTGCTGTACCAGGCTGTCAATACATGGTGGCAAGCTGTCATTCTGCTGTGTTTGCTTGTGAAACTGTTTGTGCCTTAGTAGGCTGATGTCAGAACTAAATATGTCCTGTTGGCTGGTTGGTTGGTAGAGTCTGCATACAAACTTGTGATCGACATCACTGAAATCATTCATAACTCCAAGTTCAGCCAACCTCTGCAAGTTTTCATGGTTCATTCTTAGTATTTGCAAGGATTTCTTTTTGCCTTTTCCCTTGAAACAGCTGGTGCTGTCACAGCCTGTAAGGGTGTGGAATTGCAGAAGTAACTTGAAAATTGAGCTGCCCAAGTTTCTCAGCTATGGTATGAAGTGGTATGTATTAGGTCTTCAGTTTGATTCGTATTTTGAACTATAGCTTGATGCCAAGCTTCTCTGCAAAATATGTTCCAAACACAAGAACATCCATGTCTGGTCAACTTATGATTGCATTTTTTTATCTTGTAGCAAGTAACTGAGTCACTAATATGTAAGCTGTTGGCTTCCTCTTGGGTAGAGAAGAGTTCAGAAAGATCCTTTACTTGCCCATGAGTTATTTCCACCACCCATTTATGGTTTTCAAAACCTCCTGATAGGACAAATATTTGGGATGGTGTAAGAACATGAGGCATGGTTTTACACCACTTCTCAAAAGTGAAGTTGTTGAAGTTCTCCTTGTTTTTAGGATTGAAAAGATATGCCTTCATGTTTCTGGGTAGTACCTGGTTTCTTGCACTAATTCTGATTTCTGGGGATCCCACTGTCTCTCCTCATCTTTTCCTTTCACCAGCTTTGATAGACATACCATTGTTGTACCTGTCTGATATGACCTGAACCTTGTCACTTTCCCTACATGTACTCTCCACAAAACTTTGCAGTCCATCCAACATATCACCAAAGTTCAAATACTGGTTCTTGATGTCAACTTCTGAAGACATGCCATATGGTCAACAAAAGTAGTTGTGGTGTATCTTTCTGAGTTAATGTTTCTCATGAAGGTAGTTACAGTAGATCTAGTGAGGAATCACCAATGGCCAGCAGGTCCCTGAGTGTTTGTGCCTTGTTACTTTTTGCTAGTGAACCATCTGCATTAGCAATAGCCAGAGGTCAACTTGACAGTTCATATTCAAAGAACTTCTGCAGATCTCTTTCTGTGTCTTGATATCACCAGAAGCCTGGCAAAGAGTTGTCTGTCCGAATCTATTGATTTTACTCATGATGTCCTCATTGTCTTTCCTGATTGACTGTGGTCCAAGATCACAATGAAACTGTTCTTCAAAGCTGTCCAATCCACAAATGTACTTGAAGTTCCTCATGATGGCACTTCTTTCATGTACTGTGAGATATCACTGCAGAGCTGCTTTCTCTTGTCTGCTTATTCCTATGATCCCCCAACCCCTTGCCTTGACTTGGAATCGCTGACCACAGTTTGTTCCAGGCCTAAGTCTAATCAGACGCTGTTAAAGCAGGCTAAGGTTGATCATGTAACGACATACTTCACCCAACAACACATATCTTTTAAACCTTTTTGAGATGTTGATACCCGAGTGCCAGTTAAGCCTCTCTCATTGGCAGTGCTGGATGTCACATTCATGGGGTAGGGGCTCAACAAAGAGAGGCTTGTATCTTAGTACCTGCCATTGACCTAACACCACAGCATACTTTTCCTGAAAGCTTAAGGTCATACCTAACTCATGAATATGACAAACCTTCTCTAACAGAAGGGTGCAACAAAAACCTAAAATAAGAACCTTTTGAAAATTGGCTGCTAGACTAACAGAGGTACCTAAACTCTTTGGGTTCTATTACTTGAATAACTAATTGATCATTTTAGTGTGCATCGTCTCACACCAGTTTCTCTTAGTTTTTCAATTAAAGGATTGTGGTCTGTCAGGTTGTAAGGCCCTGGTTAGGTCCCTGAAGGCCACCCCTACAGTACCATATGACCATAAACTATGGAGTTTCATTAAGTAGATTTCCTATTTTCCTTGGATTGCTCCCCTTATACCTTCTGAATGCTGCCCTCTTTGCTCTGACTACTTCTCCTCCTAACCTGAAGAACTGCATTGATTTTTGTGTCTTTTTTTCTTCCTAATCTACTTCAGACAAGTTCTAGTAACCTCCTGTAGCTGGTCCCCAGACTCCATTTACTACTGGCCCACCATGTAAGGCAGAGAGCTGGCCAGGATTCTTATATGAGTTTGGTCACCATGAGCAAGCTGGAGTGCCTTACAACTACTGCTAACTGAAACTGCTAGGCACACAATTAATAAATTCATTGTCCATTCCAGAAAGTAGAGCCAAGCACAAAGAAAATTTACTGGCCACAATGTACAGGACCCAGTCCCTGAGGGAATGCATATATCCACAAGGACTATCACATATAGGGCATACTCCATAGGGCCCCTGAATTACTGAGTTTCACTACACATTCAAAACTGCCATCTACATAACCAATGCTCATAACACATACCCCTTGTACATGTAGTGTTCCTGATCTCTATGACAGCTGGCAGTGAGATCCATGCATTGTGTTCCAGTGGTGCAGTGACCCACACTCTGGTGCTTTTGGACTCTGATGCCCTACCTTCTTAAGGGAGGCTAGAACTTTCAGGATAACTCTCCCCAGGCTCCCTACAACAGATCCTCATCCTCAGCATACTGTGGGGTGTACTTCCCTGAGACATTCCGGGGCACATGCACATACATTAGCAGGACAAACTCGGCACACATGTGCGACTTCCATTTGGTTGGAATAATCTTGGTGCCAGGGTTAATGGAGAATTTCTCCTGGACTTCCCTTTGGCTCCACTATATGGCTGGAGGCAGTTCTTCTCCACCACCTTGATGCATGGAGTGAGTCCTCATGAACCCCAGGCAGATTCCTTGAGGGGACACCATCACTACTACATATTTCTCTTCAACTTGAAACTTTGGGGCTTCTCAGACTCTTGGCTCTCATAACCTCAGCTTTCTTTCTAGGCTCATACTATCCTCTGATCTCAATTCACCGGTTTTCTGACTCTCCAATTCTCTTTTCTCTTCTGCTGGCTGCCTCTGGCCAGGCCTAGGCACATGACATGAGAGGGAGGAAGCTACTGAACTCTCCCTGCTGTCTCTTTTTCTTTACAACAGCTTCTAGCACACCTCTGAGCTGAGGTTTCTAAATCAGGCAAAAGACAGAGTGTGCATGCACCCTACCCTATTTATTGGTGATGGGAGGGGCAGACATCAGCCAACAGTAACCAGCCACTGAGCACACGGAAATATACTACAATATGTCTAAGCAGTCTATTACTGCATGTAGTGCATAGACTTTTTGATAACTGGCGCAAACAGGCAGAGTGAGAGCTGGGTTTCACTCCAACAGACTCCATCTCTTTTTTTTTTTAACAGGTTTTGGCCAGGAAAAGCACACTGAGCCAGAATTTGTTTCCTTGCATCACATGAACCAGGGAAGTTAAGAGACTTGCTCAGAGTCACACAGTTTGCAAGTAAAGGTTGTAGGAATCAAGCCCAGGTTTAATGGATGTACCAAGCTCATTCACAGCTCATTACTGTAACCTCTAGGTTATGCTGCCTCCTGGCTATTGTTTTAAATGGGTTCCCACTTTTTGTCACCCACTCAGTCTTACACACATACACACACACATACAGTACACACACTCATTTTGTCCTGGAGGTTTTCTTAGTCGGTCCTCCAGAACTCTAAATCCATTATCTTTGTCTTTGATCCTCTAGAACTAAGTTGAACTATACCAAGCTGTGGTCACTTGTTTTCACTGGCTCCATTACCTTGATCTCCCACACCATATTGTGATTTGACAGTACCAGGTTGAGGATGACTCAATCCCTAGTAGGCTCTCTTACCTCCCATAAGGAATCCTTATGGTGAATTTACAAGATCCCAGCTCCTTGAACTTCTGGCCCCTAGTGTTTCCCAATCCACATCTGGTGGACTAAAATTTCCATTAGTATCATGCTTTCTAAGGTGGTAGCCCTTATGATTTTTCTCCCTTAGCTGCCTGTCCACCTCTACAGACTGGTTTGGTGGCCTGAGGATCCCTCCCTCCCTCCCTCCCTCTCAAAGGTTTCTCTCCTTTTTGATTACTAGCTGAGCCATTCTGTTTCTACCCCTCTCACCTCTCATATCCCTGTCTTTTGTTACCTTTATGCTGCCACTAATGTATAGTGCAACCCCTCCCTCTCTTGGCAGAAAAGGGGGAAAACAAAGGCACTCTACATACTGTATAATGGGCACTGGTCCAGCACATTTTGGTGACTCTAATTTGCTCTGAAAATGGAGGAAGCCACAGATGGGGCTGGGGGTAGCACCATAGAAGCCAACCAGAAAGATCACAGACAGTGCTGTGGAGAAATAGAGGATGGGAAAATAGTGTGAGTGTACACATGCAGCGAAGGTCAGCCTATAGCATGTCTGAGGGATAGCCAAAATAAAACTTAGGGCAAGTGCTTCCTGTTATAGAACTTGAATTCCCACCTGTCAAACACCTTCATATGACCTGCCAATATTATACAAATAATAAGAATAGCTGTCTAATGGGTACTAGTTAGATCACATAATTTTATGTTACGCTGAATAAAATGGTACTGCAGACACTTTAATCCCATGCTCATGAGATAAAGAACTATAATGGATAATTATCATATATTTATTCACTTATTATGTGTTTAAATGTTTTGATCAAGAGAAAGCACTCTGAGACGAGGCTCATTTCCAAGTTCAACCCAGGTGGGGCATGAGGTATAAACACAACACATCAATTTATGCTGTAACAGTAGACTCAGATGCCCTCCAGGGATAAACATCTATAACTTGTCCATTTGTAATCTAAAAACAATTTTATCTTTCTGTTCCAGCGATTAATGGGATTACCTACAACCTGCAAGGGCTAATGATGTTTGATAATGAGTTAGTTCGTTGGCATTTATTAAACATGGGAGGATCAAAGGATTTTCATGTAATCCATTTCCATGGACAGTCCTTCACTGAAAAGCATGTCGAAGAACATCGTCTTGGTGCCTTCCCTCTTCTTCCAGGTAAATATGAGTTTGCCTGTTGTTTCACTTTTACTGGTTTATTTTGCATAAATTCTGTCTGAAAAATGTCATCTGCACAATGTGGTAATAAATCAAATTATAACCAATACCATAACTTTCATGATATCATACATTGTTTTGGAGTTACTCTGTGTTCTGCCTTGCCCATATCCCTGTTCCCATATTATATTATTCTGGTTGAAAAATGATTAGACAGTGCTTATGGAGATACAATGTTTATGAAAGCAGGTTTTAATTTTGCTGTATTTATGACATACAGTACCTACTGTAAAAATAATGTTATTTTCCCACATAATGTAACATAATGCTGCTTTCAAAAGATGACAGCTATTTGTAACCTGCTCTTCTTATTCTGTCAATTAAATCATCTTATAGTAAACTCTGAAAGAGCAAATATCTGCTTGCAGTAAAGTTTTTATATACCTTAACTATCTATGTAAGTCCTCTTTATTTTCTAAACAATAAACTCTTAATGAGAATTTCTCCTGATACAGTGAAACTCTTGGACTTACGGTTCTACTGTATATCTCTTTATTGACTTATACTAGCAATTATATTATTCTCTGTAAAATCATTAGCAGGTTGGTGACATACAACATGTAGTAGTAGTAATAACATTGTTATTCATTTTCAAGAAATGAATAGAAAGCTGATCTGAGCCATGGCTCATTTTCAGTGAGGTCCTAAGTATATACATACGTAAACTTATGCATTTCAGTGAATTCAAAATACGTTACATAAAATTAATGAAGTGCAAACATAGAAACACAGAAACATAGACTTTGACGGCAGATAAGGATTGCTTGGCCCTCCCAGTCTGCCCATTTCCCTGCCTTTTGGATATTGCAGATCCTAGTTAACCAACATCCTACTTCCTCCTACCCCCATAAAATGTGGCATGTGTTGCAACAACATACGATAAGATATGCCAGGGTGTATAATTATGTTCCAATAACTGCATGCTTAGAGTATGCTGTTAGGCACATGAGAGGACAGTGCAATTACTGGCCATAATTACACAGCACTGAAGTGTCTCATCGTACTTACAACAAGGAGACAAAAATAGATTTTGTGATTGTATGAAAGAAAAGACTGTGTTTAAAATGTTTTCAATTTAATGAGTTTTGGACAAAAAGTAGTCCCTTTCTAACCTACTAAACTAATTCCCTTACAGTATATATGCGGGGGTTGGCCAGGGTTCACTCAAAGCTGAAATTACTGACAGTACTGTACTTAGGTGGGGAATGGTGGGGTAGTACTGTTGCAAAACACCGACACAAACCCCTGGCTCACTAAAGTCCTGGACAGCCAACACTCTAGGACTCTCTCATAAGAATAAATAGCACAGTACCTGCTATACCCTCGCAAGAGAGCTCCTCTCCAGTGGCTCCTCCTGCACTCAGCTTTCCGGTAAAATGAAGTTCATTACAAGCACAAAGAAACAGTTCATGCAGCAGCTGGTTTTATTCCTTAACAAACACCAAACTTCCTTGCAAGGAAAAAGACTGTTCAGGCTATTTGGTTCCCCTCCCTGAGATAAACTATATACTATAGTTATATTATTATACAACTATTGACCAGAGTTTCAGGATATAGCAGGAAAATACTGTCCCTGAGGGGTGACCTGTTGACTGACAATGGTTGTATTGCACAAAGACAAAAGCTTATCAAGAACTCATCCTGTGGGCTGGCCTGGTGGCGCTGAGGGTTGAGGTGGTGGATGCCACACCTCATGCTATATTGGCGACCCGGGTTTGGGAACAAGCCCAGACCGCCGGGGTCAGCAGGGAAGAGAGAGGATTGAGCATCCAGAGGATTGCTCTCCTCTCTCAGGGAGGGATCAGGGGCAGCCTGGCTTAGCAGCTGCCCCCGGTGGAGACCAGTGGCACTGTGACACACAGGGGCTGCATGAAGCAGGGAAGACGCATCGGCAGCTGCCTTCCAGATGTCAGGTGGAGCATCCACATTCGGAGCTAGGCAGCATTGCATCCTCGTCTAGGGGCGTGAAGTTACAACACAAAATGCCTCCAGCGCATGAAACTGATAGTTCATGGCACCTGCCGCTACCATCCGACACCGGATCTCCAGCCCATTCCTTCAATCTCCTCATGGACCCTGGCCAGAGAGGGTTCGCCGAGGAGAAAGTAATGCCCTTGAGGGGGTGGGATCGCAGTGGGCAGTAGAAGCGGCAGAATGCTGTGCAGCCCAAGAGAGTTCCAGCACCTGGAGTGAGTAAAAAGAAGTAACAAAGAAAAAAAAAAAAGAACTCACCCTGTGGGTTCCATATTTACCCCATTATATCCTGAAACATGCAGCCAATATCTGTTTTACTAAATCTTACTTACTAAATTGACTACACACATACACACACAAACTCATCTTAAGAGCTCACCTATTTTTTCCCTTTATATTCTGAAACATGCAGCCAATATCTGTTTTATTAAATCTTGTTAAACTAAATTGACCACACTACACACTCATCTTGGTGACAACCACAAATGAGACTAATATTGTAATTATTAATATAGAGGCCCACTGAGGCAGAGAACAACAGCCAGTCCATCTCCCAATATGATAATTTAAACAGATTTGGGCAGTTTTTACAGTGGAAGCCAGAATTAGGGCTTTGGTTAACTCCCACAGCTCATCCCATAGTGTCTCCTACCACAGCACTTACTTGACTTTGGCTGCATCAGTAGCACATGTGGGAATAAGTTCACTTTTTACCAGCGCAAACTGCTTTTGTTTTTGTCTCCACCAGGCTTTCCGTTACATTTTTTGGGAGGTACTAGCTGCTTCTGCAGGCCCACACTTTTGAACCACAAACTGCTGTCATGTTTCTGAGGAGCACTGTTGCCCTGCAAACCTGCAACCTATGCCCTTGGAGGAAGTCCTCCAGACCTTCCCTTAGTATGACCTCCAGTATCTTCCCCACTATAGATGTCAGGCTGACTGGTCTGTAGTTATCCGGTTCATCCTTCCTTCCACTTTTCTGCAAAGGGACCATGTCAGCCCCCTGTCCCTGGAAACTACTCCTGTGTCCAGGGAGCAGTTAAAAAGAAATGCAAGTGGAGCCACTATTGCTTTTATTGTTTCCTTGAGTATTGTAATATGCATCCTGCCAGGTCGCACTGACTTGTCTGCTCTCAGTCTTTTTAGCCCTTCCAGCATCCTTTCCTCAGTCATACAGCCTATACTGATCTAGTTCCCTTCTTCCCCTTACTGCTGCTTACCTCACATTCTGGCAATGACCCCCCCCCCCCAAGTGAATACTGAACAAAGCTTACCTCTGTCTGCCTACTCCCAGCTATCTTTTACAGCCTTACCATGCCTCCTTGACTTTACATTTCTTCCAGATGTACCTGAGGGACACCTGTCTCCCAATTTCTCCCCTTTGCAAGTCTGAGTTCCATCTCTCCCTTGGCTCCCTGACCCTCCTACTGACCTCCTTGGCTGCCTTTAGATACTGCTCCCTGTACTCTTCCTTCTGGCTACCATTGTACTTCCAGATTGCCCTCCTCTTCTCTCTCATTACATCATTATTGTCTGATATGAACCACAGGGGGCCTTTTGCTCTCTTTCCTTTAGTAACCCTGCCAGTACAGCTTTCTGTCACTTATAACAGTCCTTTTTTCAATGCCTCCCATTTTTCCTCCATCTCTTCTACCTTCTTTGTTCCCATCATGTTTTCCCTCAGCAGCCTATGCATTTTATTGAAGTCTGCCTTTCTGAAGGCCTACATTTTCATTGACCTTGTCCCCTTGCTGGCTTCCAGCTAGACCTCCATTCTCAACATCTTGTGGCCATTGGACCCCAGCGGTTCCTAGACAGTTATACTGTGGATCCATTCACTGATGGTGAGCATCATATCCAGAAGGACACCCTCCATTGTCTGGTCCAGAACCATTTGCATTAGGAATGCTTCCTGGCATGCTTGCACCAGGAATTGATTCCTCACACTCACCATGACCAGTGCCTTGTAACTCATGTTCAGCGTGTTAAACTCCCGTACTATTAATACTAACCCTAGCTCGGCTGTGCTTCTTAGTACCTCACCAAGATCCCTGTCTATTCCTTGGTCTTGGCCTGGTGGTCTATAAAACCACTTCAAGTCTAATTTGTTTCCCCTTCCTGTTGTCATTTGTACTCAGTCTCTTGCCCCCCGCCCATGCATCACTGATGATCTATGTCCATAGCTTGATTCCTTCCATCATGTATAGTGCA
Source organism: Neoceratodus forsteri (assembly GCA_016271365.2). Lineage (NCBI taxonomy): Eukaryota > Metazoa > Chordata > Ceratodontiformes > Ceratodontidae > Neoceratodus > Neoceratodus forsteri. Next base: position 647,823,216 of record CM057458.1, on the reverse strand, counting down.
GCCATGACTCCTTGTCTACTGTCCTGTCCTTTCTGAGCAAGGTACTGTATATCCTGGTATGGACATGTCCCACTCTTGGTTCAGATTTGCTTACTTCTCTGTGACAGCCATCATGTCAAGGTTACCCTCTGTAACCAGCACATACTGCTCAAGTATTTTGTTATCCAGACATCTCGCTTTGGTGTGCTTCATTTTCCAGTAACTGGTCCAGTCCTTCCCTTTGCCCTCCCCACCCACCCAAGGTTTCATCTAATGTAATCTATTACTTGGTTGGGGAAGGCCAGCAAGACTTCCATGAGTTGTGTCAGTAATAGTATTCCTTACTAAGCTAACACCGCCCTACCTCATTTAAACTAGTCACAATTTACTGTGTCCGTCTTGATCCCAGGATCACCCTGGCTCCTGTTGGGATGTAGGCTATCTTTTTAGAATAGCCTCCATCCCCCTCCAGGTCAGGCCCCAGTCCCAGAGGAAATAAAAATCCCTCTTCCCTGTGACACCCCTTAGCCAAGCATTGAGTTGGAACACATGAAACTGTTCCGCTCATTCAGACTTAGCCACTGCAGTACCTCAGTGCAGGTTACCGCTCCTGCTCTTTCCTTACCTTCCTTCTCTAGAGCACGAACATCTGCCCTTACTTGTTCCACACTTCTCCTGCTTAGATCATTCATGCCTGCATGCACAATCATATCTGGCCTTTCCTCCCCTTTCCCAGTGAGTTTCACCACCCTGGCTATGAGTCTGTTGGCTGTCACCCCAAGGAAGCAGCGCACCACCTCTTTACCATCAGGTGTTAGACCCACCTCCATCTCAGTGCCCCTTACTATTGAATACCCTACTATGAGTACCTTCCCCTGCCCCCTTTGGCTGGCCCTATGCCTTGGCATGCCCCTTGGCAGTGCCTGCCTGTTCGGCTTGCTCATTCCATCTAAAGGGTAGACTGAGGTGCCACTGGTTGCAATAGGGTGAACTATTATTAGTTTGCAGCTCTGATTCCATAAGCTTCACCTTCCCTCCCCCCACCTCTGGCCAGCCTTCTTCTCTGGACTGTGTGGGCCTTGGTTTGGAGGGATGCTCTAGGGATCATCCCAAGAGGGATGCCCTACAGAGATCAGTGGCTGCAGCCCTCATGAGATATATCTGAACCCTTGCTGCTAACAGCTCTGTCCTAATGGCCTGGAACATCCAGCACTTGAGACAGTGGCCGAACTCCCAGGGCATTCCCTGGTGCACCGCAGTCCAGCACCCCTTGTATTTCCCCCACATCCCTCCAAGTGTCCCCTCTTGCATCCTTATGTGTTGTAGGTCTATAAGGTAGGTATAGGTTAGGTTCAAAATTTCAGAAGCAAAGAGAAAGTTCAGAAGGATTGACTGGTATTTGAAACAAACTCCCACCAATCATAGTTAAAGAAAATATAGCAACACCTTTGTAAAGGCCATAGACTGTTACATGAGGGAGGGAAAACTACTATGTTACTATCACTGGGAAGGGAGGGATGGTCACAATGGGCCTTGCTGCCTAGGCTACTTCCATCCCTACCCTCTCACTATGCACCTCAGAAACTCAAAAATTGGGGCAGGCTCCTGGGTCTGACTGTATTCCTTATGAGATATATCTCTAAAGCTTGTAAAAAATTCTATTTTCAAGTTTGGTGGGTTTTGTTTTTTCTCTTTTTAATTTGGTGTTGCAATCCAATTCTGTTCCTGACTCATGGCAAGGGATGACTATAGTCCCTATTTTTTTAAAAAAGGTAATCATTTGACTTCCAAGATGAACATGCCCATTTGTCTGACAGACAATCTTCAGAAAATGTTCATGAAATTAATACTGACAGAATTACAGGATTGGTAAGATAAAGGTTTACTTCAGCTTCTGGAATTTATTGGAGATCTACAGTCGGCAATTGCTCATAGAGCTAGTGTACTGCCTGGAATTAATAGGAATTTTCAGATGCAGTCAGCTATCACTTCCTATATCTGAAGTATTTTTTTCTTTTCTGTTTGCTAATTGGAAGATTTTTCACCTGGCAGTACTGGCCTGATGTCTGGAGCTGCACTCTGCTTGGAGGCTAAAGAAAAGTCAGTTCTGTTCCTCACACTACAGTCATCATCAGAAATGTGACCAGACATATTGAGGCACCACAGTTCTTGCAACCTGAGCAGTGACTTTCACAAGTTACCAATCAAAATGCAGGAAATTGTGACATTACTCATAACCAAGAAGAGCCAGTCCCTGCTGCTTCATGTGAAAGAGAATATTCTGGCAGTGAGAAATGGTTCTCCTTGGTTACTAGTGATGTCACAGTCAGTGTGGTCTCAGTGTTGAGATGTAATGGGAGAAACGAAACTGACTTTTTTATTAGCCTCCAGATAGAGTGATGTTCCATACATCACCCCAGTGCTGCCAGGTGGAAAATCTTCTTATTAGCAAACAGAAAAATGAAAAATTCTTCAGGTGCAAAAAGTGGTAGCTGACTACATCTGAAAGTTATTGTTAATTCCAGGCAGTACACTAGGGGCCTATATTCAAAAATGGCTGGGTGTGCCACAAAAACTCAATGTGCCCATGCAGTGACTTGTGCCACCACGAAATAACTGGATATTAAGAAAATGCACCAGGAAATGCGATCGCACACACATATCTGAATATACTGAATATGCACGATCATGCAGTAGGAGATGCGTGGCACGGCAGGTGACCTGAGACCAGCACGGAACATACGGAACTGTGCAATGTGAAGTCACTTGTGCAGCATGCAGAGTTACAATATTCAGCTGGGATATGCAGATAGCCTCATTGCACAGTCAGCACCCAAACAGCATATTTGCATCTCATTAATGAAATGTATTTGGGCCGTTTGCATACCACTGGCATGCACAGTTCCTGCTTTGCAGGGTTCTACCACCTTTCCACAAAGGTGATCAGGAGGTACTGTAGCCTACAGGTAGCGGGCACATGAGATGACATGTTTGTGTGTGGGTGAACTGCATTGGCCTGCGTACAGTGCTGCTACCCATGGCCATGTATGTGCCTGTGGTGGCCGCATGCACAATACCAGAAGTGTCCAGTGTCTTTGATGTGCTGCACATCCCCAGGCTGCAGGTGGTGCCACCCCTGCCCCATGCTACCAACAGTTATGCAGTCTCCACCATCATAACACCACACTGACCCACCACAGAGCCCCTGTGGCATTGTCACAATGCATGGATGGCATCAGTGACATCTATGTGGTTCCTGGTGGTGTGGGTCTGGCATGGGTGTGCTGTGTTCACCTATGATGTGTGCCACTGGTCAGTTCCTGACCCATGCCATGCTGCCACCAATACCACCATGCATCCTGATCATCACTGTCCATGTCATCACCATGGGCACATGCCACCATTGGGTGGTGCTCTGATGGCCACATGGGTGCAAGCCATGACACCTGGTACATGTGCTGCATTGTAGATGTCTGCTCTGCTGGTGTGCTAGCGGGGGCATATGACTGCACTGGCATGTGGCAGCTGGACATCTATGACCTGGGGGTAGTGAGGGGGGATGGCTGACCAGGAGATGCTGCTGATGTCACCCGCCGGTACCCAGCAGGTGCCTGGTGAGCAGGCACAGTGTAGCTGTGGCTTTGAGTACTACTGCCCTGGCATGTCTGCTGTGTGTGGGTGCCTGGAGCACCTCCAAGAGCTGTCTCAGGATTGCCTGTCTGCAGTTCTGCAGCCTGCCTGTGGGTAGCTGGCTGATTTAGGGCAGCCCATTGCTTGCCTAACTTTGAGAGGCACAAATGCGGAATGCACGACATATGCACCACACATTTTGGCTAAATATACTGCACATATTTTATTTTTATTTATCAAGTCTAGGATTACAATACCTTTGAGCCATGGCTCTTTTACAAAGGTTCCACATCAGAGAAATACAAATTATGGGGAACATCAAGACAGGCATTACAACAATGTGGACATTGCAAACAGAGTACACATTAATACAGTTCAAGGGTAGCATTGTAACAAGGCAGCCAGCGGCATTTGTCAGAGAAAATAGACAACAGATAAGAAGTGCCAGAGTCATAGGGAGATGGAAGAGGGTGGGGGGGGAAGGAATGTAGGAAGGGTGGCAAGAGGGTGAAAAGTGCAGCATTGGGTATTCTAAAATGTGAGGGTAGAATTCAGTGAGGGGGGGGGACAACTAGAGCAGAAAGGGAAGTGGAGAAACAACGTTAAGTTGGGCAGTCACAGGAGCTGTTGGTAGTGAGACAGTCCCAGAGCCTAGTTTTAAACATACCAATAGTTGGGGCGGAGGAGATGGCTAGGCTGAGGCCATTGAACCAGAGTGGTGCTCGATAAGCAAAAGAGCGTTGTCCCTGTGAAGTGTGACAGTGGGGGACTTTCAGTAGCTGTAGCGTGGATCTCCTAAGGCACCATTTGTTAATTCAGTGTTGTAACAGAGTTGAGACCCCAGAAGGTGCAAGGCCAAGGTAGATTTTTTGACCATGGAGCAGGTGAGAAACTTTATGCGGTTTGATAGTTGGAGCCAGCCGGTCTGAGTGTACAGGTCACATGTGTGGGTGAGACGGTGAGCACCAGTGATGAGCCAACATGCTTTATTTAAGGCAGTTGAGAGGCGTCTAAGTGTTGTGCTTGTGGCCAAGCCATAAATGATGAGACCATAGTCTATTACAGAGATCACAGAGCTCAGGACTGCAACCGTCAAAGATTCTGGCGTGAGGTGTGGTCTGTGTTTGTAGAGGAGACCAAGCCGTATATTAGCAGCTCTAGCTACATTATCTACATGAAGTCCATAGGAGAGATTAGGGTCAAGCTGAATCCCCAAGTATTTGAAGGACACCACCTGATCTAGAGTGTTGCCCTGGGTGGTGGAGATAGCCAAGTGCTGTAGCTTGTGTGGGTTATGAGAGCTGCAGAAGAGCATAGATTTGGTTTTCTTGTCATTGAGGACCAGTTTATGATTAAGAAACCATGTCTCTACAGAACTGAAACCAAGTTGAAGGTTGTGTTGAAGAGTTGCAGGATCTTTGTGAGTGGAGAATACAACAGCATCATCGGCATATAGTATGATCTGCTCAGAGCAGTGGTAAGGGAAGGAGTTTAAGAAAAGGCTAAAAAGGAGGGGTCCCAGTATGGATCCCTGTGGGACACCCGAGCGAACAGGCAGGGTGTTAGAAAGAGCGTCTGCAATTTTTACTCTCTGTGACCGGTATTCTAAGTAGCTTTTAAACCAGAGAGAAGAGTCAGGTGATAGCCCGGCATTCAGTAGTTGGTGTATTAGTAGTCCATGGTGTACTGTATCGAAGGCCTTGGAGAGGTCGATGAAAACGGCCCCTGTGAGAAGGCCATTTTCAAGGGATTTGTGCAAAGCTCCAGTGAACTCAAGAAGGGCTGTGGTGGTGCTGTGACCTTTCCAGAAGTCGTGTTGTTGTGGACAAGGTATATTGTATTTATCCAAGTGATCGGTAAGTTGATCAGCCACGATGCGCTCAAGTGCCTTAGAGAGTGGGGGCAGTATGGAGATAGGGCAATAATTTTAGTGAATCGTCTTGTCCCCACTTTTATGCACGCCATATGAAGGTATCCGCCCCCTTTTTCTGTGCAGCATACATTATAAATGTGCGATCGTGCATTCTGACTTGTGTGATGCATTTCACTCTTTTGAATATTGCACTGCTGTGCATTTTCCAGGATGTGCTGTGCATCTCCATTTTGTGCCACGCAACTCTAGTATGTAGAAATACATTTCAATTAAGTAACATGGTATTTACTTGGCCTTTATAGAATTCTTCCAAGTTTTTGACTGTAGATGTATTTTATGGCAAGAGAGGACTTGAATTGGTGTCCCAGGAGAACTGCTATTAATCATTGTTTGTTTATATTCAAACATGTTGGCTCAGGTGCACTTGTTGTTATCAAAACAGCTCCCTGATAAAATTCTAGACCAATAAGATCATTAAAGCAGGGCTGCATATCGGCCCCCACCCTCTTTAATACCAATATCAATGGAATATTAAATAATATCAATAACTCACATTTTCACAATCCCAAAATATTAGATGCTGATTGTGGGTGCTTGGCCTATGCAGACAATTTGATCCTCCTCTCTACCTTACAATTAAGTCTTCAAAGGAAAGTAACTGCTTTTGTAGGAAGGTATAAGGATTTGAAGTTGGAGATTAATGTAAATAAAAAAATTGCAAATTAAGATTGCTGGGAAAAGAACTAAAAAAATGCAACTGGTTGCTCAATCAAAGTAAGTGGGGCATGGTACAGTTTTATGATTACTTGGAATCCAGTTTTTCTATTACCAGAAATGAAAAACACAAACTGACTGGGTTCATAATAAACTGTGTCAAGTCAGCCCAGTGCCATGGAGGGTTGAGGCCCTGGAAACAACACCTGCTGCCAAGCCAGCAACTTGGGTTTGGGTGCAAAACTAGGTTGCCGGGGGTAGGCCAGGGGTCAGCCATGGGGGAGAGGATCAAGCGGCCAGTGGACTGCTCTCCTCCCCCAGGAAGGGAAGGTTCATCACCCCACTGTTGACTGCCACCAAGTGGAGGCTCAGTGGTAGTGCAAGCATGGGGGATATCAAAGGGAGGCTGCCTCTAGTTTGATACAGGAGCTTTGTGCCTCCCCACAACACATGCTGTCATCTGTGCCATAGGAGGAGTTTAGGGAGAACAGGGAAAAGTGGTGCAGGCACATTGAAACCTTGCCTGCCTTCCCTGGCCTGCGCCACCACTGATCTGCCATTCCTTGTCCAGATGTGTTTCTCCAGGGGAGTAGAGGATGGCCCCTCCTCTCTCAGCCCTAGCATGAGTGGGAATTTGTGAGGGTCCCTGGGGAACGGCTGGTTCTGGGGAGGTAGGATGCTGGTCAGAGGGAGGCAGGGATGAACCTGATGGCTCATTGGTGATCACATAGAATGAAAAAGATTTATAAGAAAAAAATAAATTACGCCAAGCAAACAGGACAATCTTGAGATTTAACCATAGTTTTGGTGGTAAATGTTTGAAGGGAATTGTTCAAGATGTAAATGTCAAACAGCTAAAATTCTGTATAGTAACAAGATTTGGGAGCTTGGTAATATATCTGCCTTTGACAAAGCCATGAGTAGTGTGTATAAAAGATTGCTCTAAGCATCAAATTCTGCCTCTTCCTCTCTAGTAAAAATTGAGTTGAGGCAGGTATCTGTTAAAAAACCTCCAGAGAGGATGATACTAAATTATTGGATTAAACGGCATAATCATCCAAGTAATGCATACATTAAATTATGCTTATGTGAAAAGAGTGTCTACATTGAGGATGGATTCTATATTGATTGGAACCATATATGTTCAAGTTATGAACCAATCTTGATTTGGGTTGGCTACACTTCTCCACTTTAGAATCAGTAAAACATAACCTTCAAATAATTAATGACAGAATAACTCACCTTCCTCCTGGATTCCTCCTCCTGTGATTGCTCTTAGCCCTACCTTCACATGAGGACCTGCCTACACTGTGAGCCCTAATGTCCTGTTTTTCTGGCTAGCCTCACCACCCTTACCAGTGGGGTAGTACTTGCTCATTTAGCTCTCCTAGAAGCTATCCCTCTGTTGTCTCAATCATGTTCTTGTGTATTGTATGTAGCCATTGTTTTATTTTTTTATCTAAAATGTTGTACTTTGATACTACCTGACGCTGGGTCAATGACCCAAAACTGCATGTTCTTTCTTTGTCACTGTTTCTTTTTTTTTTAAAGTCTTTGGTAACCAGGTAAGGCCCACTAGGCACAAGTGCCTATTTTCAGGGGCAACCTGGGAGCACTGGGCAGTTAAGTGACTTGTTCAGAGTCACACAGTATGCAAGTGGAGGCTGTGAGAGTCAAACTCAGGTCTGGTCTGCTGGATGTATCAAGCTCGTTCACACCTTGTTCCTCTAACCTCTAGGCTATACTGCCATTGTTTTATTTTTTATTTAAAACGTTGTACTTTGATACTACCTGACGCTGGGTCAATGACCCGAAACTGAATGTACTTTCTTTGTCACTGTTTCTATTCCAGCACTGATTGTGTTTTTTGTATTCCTGACTTGGAGCCTTTGCAAAAGAGTCCTTGACTCAAAGGGTTGTAATTCTGACTGCCTAATAAATAAATAAAATAAAAACTATTCAACGCAATTTAGTATCACTGAAGGACCAGAAAGCCTATAAGTGGATGGCAAAAAAAATAAAATAATCGCTTAAAATTCTACTTAGTTACACCTCTAACCCCAAAAGAAAGATTTTTACTATGTACTGGTTCAAATTGTTACGATATCAATGTTTCAAAAATAAAAACTAGATGCTGTGTATCTAATAGGGATTCCTCTTTCTGTAACTGGGATTTTAATATTGTTGACAAAGTCGTGTTATACTAATACTGTATGTCCAGTCTTTAAAAGTGCCGAGACTGTACCCCCCTACCTCCCGAGAGAGGAAAGCTGTCCTCCGGATGCTCAATCCTCTCCTTCCCCTGCCGACCCCCGATGGCCCAGGCTCGTTCCCGAACCCGGGTCGCTGGCATGGCACAAGGTGTGGCGTCCAGCACCTCAACCCTCAGCGCCGGCTTTTTCTTATATTTTATTACATACTTTGTCAAACAAATAAAGAAATGATTGATTGGTACCTCAGTATGTATGTCAATTCCATGCAGCACTTAAGGAAAAATGAGAGCACTCATTATGTGTATGAGCAACTCTGTCCTTTAGAAGTGCCATAATATTCACCAGTAATAAGCTTTGGTTATATTCATATTCTTTGATGTACCTATGAAAATAAATTACTGCTAACGATGTTCAAATCATTAAGTGTGAATTGAAGTCAATAAGGCACTACTTGCTTAGCAGTGCATAGTACTAAATAAACTAATACAATAAAGAAAGGATTTGACGGCATTCTTTATTATTATTATTACTGTTAGGTACATTTGGAACCATTGAAATGAAACCTTCCAAACCTGGTCTTTGGCTTTTGGACACTGAAGTTGGAGCGTATCAGCAAGCTGGAATGCAATCACTTTTCCTCATTCTGGACCCAGGTACACAGCATAAATAAACATTTTCTTTTTGAAGCCATACATCATGGGTGTGAGGGAAGGGATAGCTCATTATTTTGGGTAGTTTGTGAGAAATGCGGATTTCTGAAACCTCTGTGCTCTTGTTACTTGTTACTAGCTTTCACATCTACTTATTAGGCCCCTATTTTCAAAAGGTTAACATGGCACAAACCAGGTTTGTGCAGCACTAACCGTGAATAGTGCCAGCTGTCAGGGGCATGCCCAAATTCAGAGGGCACACATACCCGGTGCACCCCAACAGCGCCATCACACACAAAATTGTTCTGTGCCAATGCAAATGAGGGTTCTCTCATGCATATGCGGTGCAGCATGATATTGAATGTTTTCAGAAATGCTAAACGGCCACCAACAGTGGCACAGTTTAATGCTTCTGAAACCCAGCCCTTAACAGTGCACAGACCCATCTGCACACTGTCAAGGGATGGGTACCCTGGTAGTCTAGTGGTCCCTCCCTATCCCCAATCCCTTCCCTGGTGAATAATATTTCAAACAACATGAAGTCTTGCTGTATTCTGACTATATGCAGCAGTTAGCCCCAGCACTTGAACTGCTCTGGAGAAGAAAAGGTTAACTCTATGCCAAGGCATAGAACGTTGAGCTCGAGCTCAGTTTTCAAACCTCTGTCCCAGGTACTCCTCAGTGTAACCATCAGATTCTTTACTCTGCCTAATTGAGAAGTCGCTCTGGAGATTCTCTCCACTTCGGTTCGGTTTAAGTAAAAAATCGGTCGGTTTGTCAACCGTTTACTTATTTTTTCAGTATTTGCATCTCTGTCCTCGGCACAGTAAGTAGAGATGCAGTGAATTTAAATTCCATTGGCAAAGTGAAGGGGAAGTCGGCACTTTGCAAAGTGCTCACTCCGCCTTGTCATTACCACTTCACATTAAGGCGGAATGGCAATGCGAAGTAAGGCGAAGTCATTGTTTTTAATGGACTTCGCGTTCCTCATTATGATTCTAAGTGATCCACTTGGTGTTTCAGATTTGACAGCCCCCTCACACATCACATGGCTTGTAGTACTGTAAGTCACATGTTCTTTAACTAGGCAGGAAGAAAGTGAGTCATACAAGCAGACACTTTTACTTTCTCCTGTGCAGACGGAGAGAGAGAGTAGTGTGTTTTGTGACTGCTGATACTTTGAGATCAGAGCGAGGAGGAGATTTAAACTTTGATTTAGACCCAACAGCTTTTTTAAAAGCTACATTTTTTTGTCTTTTCTGTACTCATTTTTACTTAATTTGTTCTTTCTGTAAATTTTATTTTTCTTACCTTTACAAGTAGTTAGTTGTTTGTCTGTGTGACTGTGTGTGTGTGTGTGTGTGTGTTGTGTGACAGTGTGAGTAGTAATTGCTCAGACTGAGGTAGCTCAGTAGGAGAGATGGACCAGGGTGAGGGAATGTCTGGGGCAGGGGCAGCTCTGGGAGAGTGAGGTAGTGGTAAGCATCATACCGTGCGCATGAGTGGAGGGCAGGGGCACCCATTCCTGTTGGACTGCTCGATACTTGTGAGTGCCCCCCCCCCGAAAGCAGGACTAGCACCGCCTCCTGCCTGACTCTGAGGCAGTTGAACCACCACCAAGTCCAGGTTCTCTGGAGCAGGATGTGCCTATTCCCCTGGGCCCAGGTGTAGATCCCATCCCTGTTCAGCACTGTGCCCAGCCAGCTGTCAGTTCATCTGGCCATAACCTGCCTGTGCCTGGTCCTCCCCGCACCTCCATGGTTTGGCAGTTTTTTTACTGTGTGGGAGGACAGCAGTGTGGTTAAGTGCCGCCTGTGTGAGGTGGATGTGCGCCGTGGCCCCCAGGGAACTCATCTGGGGACTGAGGGCCAGTGCACCCATATGCTCAATCACCAGCAGTTGGAGTGGCAGGCTGCCACAGAACGGACCATGTCTGCACCTGCTGGCCATTCTGTGGCACAGGGTGCAGCTGTGCATTGCGGCATCCCTAAGAAGAGGAGGGCCACAGCAGCACCTGCTGCTCCACCAGCACCCCCACCACCACCACCACCACCACCAGGTCACCCTGTAGAATGTGTGGACCCCAGAGAAATGCATGTAACACAGGCTGACTTGGCAGTTCTCTGGAGTGCTGTTGAGGATAACAACGAGAGGGTGAGAGCTGTGGAGCAGTAGCTGGATCACAGAGAGGAACATCAGTTGCAAATTATGTCCATGCTGGAACTGCTGCTGGATCACCATGGGATTCCACATTAGTTTTGTTTCCTCACACCATGTGCCCCCCACACCTTCCTTGCTGTGTTATAAAATACATTCCTCCACCATCTCCGACCCTTGTATGTAATTATGCCCTTTTTTTTGTTGTCTTCCATATGCATGACACTTCGTATTCTGAGCAGTGCAAGTATACTGTACTAAACTGCATGTGTGCATTCAGTCTTCTTTCCAGTCTGTGTATGCACTGCAGACATTGTCCAACTCCCTGACTTAAAAACAAACATTAATGAGTACAATGGTGGGGCGGTGAAGCATGGAGAGATACTACAAAACAGACTTGCAATACATCCAAGTAACTATAAAAAAAAATTCATGTTGTGATTCATGATGTGATCATGAATCATGATTTGTGACTGCATTTGTGACCGTGATGATGAAGAAACGTGAATGCCTACCGCCTATGGCTGTACTTCCCGATGAACTGTAGCTTAAAACTCCCAGACTTAAAAACACGTATCAATGAGTACAATGGTGGGGTGGTGAAACCTGGACAGATACTACAAAACAGGCTTATAATACATCCAAGTAACTAGAAAAAAAATTAATGTTGTGATTTGTAATGCGAATGATCGTGAATCGTGATTTGTGACTGCATTTGTGACTGTGATGATGAAGAACATGATTTATATCACGAGTGACTCGTGATGATGGTCCTGACTTAAAAACGCATATTAATGAGTACATTGTTCATGCAGAATTAAGCACCTCACCTGTCCAGTACTCTGAAGGGAAGTCAAAGAAACAACTGTGACTTAAGTTACAGATGGAGATTGGGCCCTAAAGAGATGCAAATGCACAGACAGATTAAGATTGCATTGTGCACTGAAGAGACGCAGACACAAAGGCACAACACCTAACCAGTGCTCACCATCAGAAATTCAAATCTGGAAAAGAATACCTTTGCTGGTTGGGGCGGGCTGCGGGGGGGGGCAGTGTAATGCACTGCGGCAGTAACAGTCACTAGTACTAGTACCAGTAAAGATACCACAAAGTAGTACAAAAACCACACAGCTCCAGTGGATAGCAGCTTCACATTGCTGAAATTATTATGTGGCACAATAAAAGGTGTATGATTTGATGACACACGTCACACCCATACTCACACATACACTAAGTAATGCATGCAAATTGAAAACTTCAGTAATATAACCACATATTTTAAACAAACTAAAATTATGCACTGCTGCACCACAACAATCAGCAAAAAAAATGGCAAGAAATATTGAAAATATTACTGTGTGTACATTAACACAGTTATACAAGAAAAATATCACCAAAACAGAAAGCACTGTCTTTGTCTCCAAGTTAATCTACCTACACCACGGATACACCCTTCCCCCAAAGCACGCTTCCACTGTCTCTAAGTACACAGACTGAATGTTGTACATTAATATTCAAAATCCATACACAAACAATAAACACTCAATGATATGAGCACAGGAGGGTTTCCTATAAATCGATGAACTAAAATTTCAGCAAATAAAAGACTCAAAAGGTCTTTTTTAACAGCTTTTTGAAGGTTTGAATTGCAGAGAGCTCTCAGAGCAGATTGTCTCCTACAGCTTCCTACATGCACTACCCCAAACCGAGGCTGTGCAGAACAATTTAGAGCCCATGTGACTTGAAATCCTATGAAACACTGCAAAATTCGCCTTTGGAGCTTAAAAACAAGGCGAAGTAAGGTGAAATACATTGTTTTCAATGTACTTCGCCTTAAGAATAGGTAGAGTAGTGGTTTAGGAAGGCAGAGTAACGCGAAGTCATTGTTTTCAATGGACTTCATGTTACTCATTAATATCGCTGATACTCGCCGCTTGGAGCACTCCGGCAATTTGCCTTCACTCGCGAATCACTCCACGGAGTGAATTGGGGCCACTTCGCCCACCACTAACAGTAAGTGTTTAGTTGGCAGTTTAGTGTTTTGTGGTTGAAGTTGTTTTTTTCCCGGTCGGTCCAGTTAGGAACCGAAGCAATTCTGTTTTGTTTTTTTATGTGATTTGTATTGTGGTTTCTGGTACCCATTGGTCCTAAAAAAATCGATAATTTCCTTGTTTTTTTTAACCGACCCATGACACGGTTGGAACTGATAGGTTTGTAGTTGCCTGGCTTAAATGCTGGTAAGAGTAACATTTTTCCTTTAGGCATGTCTGAGAAACCCAAAAAGAAAACCGGTCCCACTAGGTTTCAGCACTGCACCGAGTGTGGGGAAGCCTTTGCTAAGGCTGATCCCAACCTCATCTGTGTTTACTGTCTGGGGTTTGACCACCTCAAAGTGGACTACCAAATCTGCAAAGACTTTCCCAAAGCCACTTTAGATAAATGTTTAAGTAGGCTGAAGGAAAGGGAGGCAGAGAAATCCACTGACCCGGATGGCCAGCCCAGTTCATTTCCGACTGAACCTGAGGGGGTGCCCACTGACCTGGGCGATACTTCTTTGGGCAAAAGGAGAGCCGATTCTGTGGAATCAGTTCCATCTAAGAGAAAGTGCAAGTCAGCCAGTTCAGATCCCAGTTCCCCCGTTCCAACCACTGATGAAATAGCTAAAGTGATTGTTAATGTACAATCTCTTCGCCCAGTTCCAACCGAACTAACACCGACTCAAAGACGATCGGTTCGGTCAGACTTTTCTGCTTCTGAATATGATCCTGAAGCATTTTATGAGGGTGATTAGGAAGAAGATGAAGATTATGAAGAAGAAGAGGATTATGAAGGCCTAGATGAGCCAGTAGAGCCTGGCATCTCCCCAGACAGGCCTTCTAATGTGTCTCCTCCCAGACTTTCTGAGTCCCCCTCCCATTTCTTGTTCTATAAGAAAGTGGCTAATACTCTTCAGCTTCCAGTGGAAAAGGCTGAACAGGATCAGGAGGAACCTGACTATGTTGAGATGATGGATGTCCCAGAGTCCAAAAGGGCATCTATCCCTCTTCATAAATCCCCGGGGAAACAGACAGAAAATTCTTCAGTTTCCAACATCCATACCTCCTGTAGATAAAAAGATATCAAGAAGTATGCCTTGTCAGGTCCTGGAATGGAATTCCTTACAAATCATTGCAGCCATAATTGGGGTAGTACAAGCTGCAGACTGTGACAAGGCTAACATTCCCCTGCTATCTCATCCCCCCCAGATAAGGATTCCAGGAAAGTGGATGCCATGGCAAGGAAACAGTACTTGGCATCCTCTTTGGGGCTCAGGCAATCTAATTACATGGCATATACAGCCAGGTACCAGAATTCTATGTGGGATACGGTTTTGGAGCTGGCTAAGAATGCCCTTCTCCAGCTGACCAAGGAGCTGGAGCAGGTGGCTGTGGATGGTATTGAGGCATCAACGGTCCAATTTCATGCTGCTGTTGACTCGAATGATGGACATTCTAGAGTCATGACTACATCTGTCTCCTTGAGGAGATTTGCTTGGCTCAAGTGTACCAGTTTATCACAGGATACCCAGACCAAGGCCATGGATTTTCCTGTTACGAGTAACTCTCTGTTTGGGGAGCAAACAGAGGCTTACATGAAAAGGATGGACAAATACAGGACCACCTACATGAGTGCTGCAGCCAAGGAAAAGCAGGTCACTCCTCAGAGGCAGCAATCTAGGGCTGGCAGGGGCAGGCCTTTTCAAAGGCCTTTTTACCAAGCCCAGGCCTCCTCTTCTTTCCAGCAGAGAGGGTTCTTTAGGGGAAGAGGCAGAAGTGGGATGACCAGGACTCCATCCTCCACTCAGTCCAAGCCCCTGCCAAACAGACACCCTGATGTGTCAGTCAGGGTCGCCTCCCTGGTTCCAGTAGGGGGCAGGCTGGCTCACTATTTCCAGATCTGGAAGTCTGTTAGCTCAGACAAATGGGTCCTGGAAGTAGTGAGCGAGGGACTTGCTCTCAGCTTCAAAAGGTTCCCAAAAATGACAGCAAAGTCTTTCAGTCCTCCCACTATTGTGGAGACTAAGACTTTAGAGGCAGAAATCTCCTCTCTACTGCTCCTGTGAGCAGTAGAGAAGGTACCTCTCAATCACAGGGGAAAAGGACTGTATTCCAGATACTTCCTTACCCCAGAAAAGACAGGGGAGCAGCGACCCGTCCTAGATCTATGATACCTAAACAAACACATACTAAAGCCAAAGTTCAGAATGGTGACTCTGGGAATAATTCTCCCCCCTCTCTGAGACCAGGAGACTGGCTAGCCTCCCTGGTTCTCAAGGTTGCCTATTTCCACATACCTATCAGACATTCCCACAGAAAGGACCTCAGGTTCGAGTTGCCCTCAGGCCACTACCAGTTCAGAGCAATGCCTTTCAGCTTAACATCTGCTCCAAGGGTGTTCACCAAGTGTCTAGCAATAGTGGTGGCCTTTCTCAGGAGACAAGGCATCTTGCTGTTCCCTTACCTGGACGACTGGCTCATAGTAGGTCAGTTCTCAGACCAAGTCAAGTCAACTCTAGAGGTCACTCAAATGCTTCTGGACTCCTTAGGAGTCATCCTAAATCTAGAAAAGTCTGTTCTGGAAGCAGCCTAGCTTCTCACATTTATAGGGGTGGAGCTGGACACTGTCCAGGCCAAGGCCTTTCTTCCTCTTTCAAGGGCTCAGTCCCTCATCACCATGTCTTCCTGTTTTTGTCCATTAGTGTCTCGGCCAACAAGTCATTTCTTGCATTTGCCAGGCCACATGGCAGCTTGCATTGCAGTAGTACAAGGGGCAAGGTTTCAAATGAGAGATATTCAATTTTATCTAAAATCTTTTTGGTCTCAGAAAAAAAAAACCTCCTCTCCAAGTTAGTTCCAGTGTCTCAAACTCTGGTTTAGGCTCTCCAGTGGTAGGTGGAGGAGGACAATCTGAGACAAGGTATCCCCTTCCTCAGTCAGGCCCCAACAGTGATTCTCATCACAGACGCTTCCCCTTCTGGGATGGGGAGCCCATCTGGATCAACTTACAACTCAGAGAACATGGTCTCATCAGGAATCTCTCCTGCACATAAATCTTCTTGAACTCAGGGCTGTCTTTCTAGCACTTCAGACATTCTCAAACACATTCAGGGGAAAGTGGTGCAGATCAGGACAGACAATACCACAACCATGTGGTACATCAACAAGCAGGGGGCACTCGGTCCTCGGCCTTGTGCACTGAAGCTATGAAAATATGGTCACTAACTTATTCCCTGAAGGTTTCCCTGATAGCTGTACATCTCCCAGGGAAGGACAATGTACTGGCAGATGCTCTCAGCAGGATTTCCCAAGGTCACCACGAATGGGCCCGGAATCCTCTAATTCTTCAGATCATTTTCAAAAGGTGGGGCACTCCAGAGATAGATCTCTTTGCAGCCCTGGACAATCATCAGCTTCCCCTATTCTGCTGCAGACCTCCTCTTTTGGGGTCTATTGCTCAAGATGCTCTCCTGTTGGATTGGACAAACAGGTTTCTGTATGGTTTTCCTCTGATACTCAGAGTTCTGGTCAAGATCAGATCTCAGCCTTGCACTGTGATTCTGGTGGCTCCTGACTGGGCCAGGCAGCCTTGGCACCCCCTACTACTGCCAATGTCAGTAACAATTCCTCTTTGTCTTCCCAGACAGTTCAATCTTCTCACCTCCTCACAGGGGAGGATACAATATCCCAAACAGCAGACTCTCAAACTCAAAGCTTGGCTCTTGAGGAGCTAGAATATGTAGGCCTGCATCTTTCCCAATCAGCCCTGGACATTCTTAAGGCTAGTAGAAAACCTTCCACTAGGAAAACCTACAATTCCAAATGCAAGAGGTTTGGTTTTTGGTGTTCTCAGAGGCGTATTCAGCCAGATTCAGCTGACATTGCCACTGCTTTGGACTATTTGGTGCATCTTAACAGTTTAGACCTCAGGCCTAACACTTTCAAGGTGCATTTGGCAGCCATCTCTGCCTCCTTTCAGCTGGGAAGGGCTCTTCCTTAGCCTCCCTTCCAGTTTTCAAGAGATTTTTCAAGGGTTTGGTTCATATCAGTCCTCCTTTTAGGGACCCTACTCCTGTTTGGGATCTGAATATCTGCATTGCACAGCTTATGCAGTCTCCCTTTGAACCATTATCTTCAGCTGAGCAAAAATACTTGACTTGGGAAACTGTGTTCCTGGTAGCCATTACCTTTGCCAGGAGAATCAGTGAGTTACAGGCTTTATCAGTGGAACCTGATTTAATTTAATTTCACAAGGATAAGGTGGTCCTTCGAACAAATAGAAAGTTCCTTCCCAAGGTGGTATCAGACTTTCATTTGAACCAATCTGTGTCATTGCCTGTATTTTTCACTGACCATTCTTCCTATGGGGAGAGAAGACTACACAGTCTTGGTGTAAAGAGGGCCCTTAGTTATTATATAGAATTCACCAAGACCCATAGAAATAACTGTTCACAGCTGTTTCTCACTTATGGAGAAGTGGGAAAAGGTAAACCTGCCACTAAGAGAACTATTGCCAGGTGGATTGTCTCCTGTATCCAGTTCTGCTTCTCAAAGTTGGTGAAAGAGCCACCCTCAGGCCTGATGGCTCACTCCACCAGAGGTACAGCTGCTTTGGTCGCAGCAGTCAGAGACATACCTTTAGTGGAAATCTGTAAAGTAGCCACCTGGAAAATTGCTTGCATATTTACCAAGCATTACTCTCTTGACATCCAGTCAAGAAGTGATGCTAGGTTTGGCACAGCAGTACTGCAGAGCCTATTCCCAAAATAGGTTCTGCAACTCCCTCCTCCAAGGGGGTACTGCTTGGTAGTTTGCATATAGTCAGAATACAGCAAGACTTCATGTTGTTTGAAGAAAAAATTACTCACCATAGTAATGTTTTTTTCTTCTAATGGAGTATTGCTGTATTCTGACCTCCCTCTCTGCCTCTCCTCCTGGAACCTAGTTGTTTTTGGGATGTGGGTGGGCAGACACAGTGCTGCATCCCAGGGGTGTACCTGGGTTACCTTTCTTTAGGGTAAGGTTTTTTATTGCTATTTTTAAGTTTCACTACCTACTTGAATTATTTTTGGGGTTCTCGACTTGAGTCTTTTGGACCCTAAAAATCTTTTATTGCCTTTTGGCACAACATTTTAGAAAAACAATTTCTGTTTATAGTCAGTTAGCATAGTGCTCGTAAGAATCTGATGGTTACACTGAGGAGTACCTGGGACAGAGGTTTGAAAACCGAGCTCAAACTCAACGTTCTATGCCACGGCATAGAGTTAACTCTTTCCTCTCCGGAGCAGTTCAAATGCTGGGGCTAACTGCTGCATATAGTCAGAATACAGGAAGACTCCATTAGAAGAAACAACATTACTATGATGAGTAATTTTTTCTGAATGCCTGGTGGACCCTCTCTATCCCCGATCCCTTCCCTGGTAAATAATATTTAATGCCCAGTGGTCTAGTGGTCCCTCCCTCTCCCTGATCCTTTTCCCAGTAAATAAATTATAATGCCTGGTTAGTCTAGTGCTCCCTCCCTATCTCCAATCCCTGCCCTGATGAATAATTTGTAATCCCTGGTGGTCCAGTGGTCCCTCCCCGAGTCCAATCCCTGTCATAATAATAAAACAAATCCCTGATTCCCTGGTAGTCTAGTGGCCCCCCTCCCAGATCAATGTTATAATAATAAAAAACATCCCCGATTCCCTGGTAGTCTAGTGTTCCCCCATCCCCTTAGCCCCAATCCCATTTAACATATTTAAAATCCCCACATCCCTGGTAGTGTAGTGGCCCCCACCTCCACACCAGTAGGCAGTGACCCACCCACCCCCACTTCCTCCCCAACCTGACCTGAGCCGATGACTGGCATTGCCCTCCTCACACTGCCATTGCCAGCCACCACCTGAACTGTACCAGTGCCTACAGTATACAGTACATGCTCCAGACCCCTGGCTCAGCTGTGGCTAGGCTCTGGCTGAGAAATTCCTCACTTGTCTACCTCTGCTGATGTCTTTCTGATGTGAACACCCCACCCCCCAACAATCAGGGTTTTTCTTAGGTCTTGATCCCTGCAGTCAGACTGCTGCCATCCATAACAAGAGGTATCAGGGGAAAAATAGAATCAGGGTGGTTCATACTCGCTGCTCTAACAATCCCATAGGCCATCCCCTGTCAGTCCTGTAACCCCCAGGAAAAGAATACACTGCACTCACCACAAATATATACTACTATCTGTATCTAAGGATTCAGAAGTACAAGCAGTCCTTTATTCAGTGAAAAGTGGGCACATTTACAACCCCTGGGGCATTTTTTGCACCAGTCACTTTGTTGTAAATGTGCTTGTTTTTCACTGAATAAAGGACTGCCTGCACTTCTGAATCCTAAGGTGTGGACAGTCTCTGTTTACAGTGAGTGCTGTGTATTCTTTCTCTTGGACTGCATGTTATATTTGTACATTGACACCTTGCTTCCCTGAGTGACCCTCTTTCTGCTTTTGCCTTGTAACCCTCTCACAAAAGGGCACACCTGGCTTTTTCACCCCAAAGGCCTTAAAGGAGAGTATCTCCTCTGGTTGTAGGGGGTAGCTCATTGAAAGATGGTGGCCAGTACGAAGTTGGGGCCCAATCGAACAAAATTAAACACTTTCAATGAAAAGGGCCCCTATTTGTAATCCTACAGAAATGAGCCCAATGGCCTCTGTAAGTCTTTTGCCTGGGCCTATCAAATATCTGGTGTAGTCCTGCCTAGGACGTTAACCTAAGCCCATAGCTTGCTGTGCTGTTGCAGGATCAAGACCCTGAGGTTATTCACAGTTCTGATGACCTGTGAAGGATGACTTCCCTCAGGATCACACCACTACAGCTGCAGCAAAGAAATGTGGCACCTCTCAGATATGCTACATCTCAGTCTCTCTTATTGCTTTGGATCAGGATTCGGTGGGGCTGGTTCAGTTTGACCCTCTCTGCCAAGCCCCATCTCACCAACCTATGATTGTTTCATCTCTCAGGTCTTTTGCTGCTTTGGTTGCACTTTAGGATGGATGCAGCTGGGTTGCAAAGGCCAAAGCCCCCCCCCCCCAATGGCAAGACCTAATTCTGGAGGGTCAGACAACAGCCCTTCAGTTGTGAGGACTGGTCGCACTGTCTCGCCACAGTGAGTATAGTCAGAGGTAAGATCAAAGGCTCCCTTTACCTCTGCTCTGTCAGGGCTCTGACTGGAATCCTTTCTTTTCTTTTCTTTGGCGGTAGCTCCACAGTCTCTGGGCCTACAGTGTTGGAAGGTCCCTGAAACAGTACTTGCCTTTTTTCCAACAAGTGCTGCTTTTCTTGTGCAAGACACACTCAATCTATTTTAAATGAAATACAAAGTTTAAATATCAGGTGCCCTTCTCAAACTGCCAAGCCTCTGGTGCCTGGATAGCTATAGTCCCTCTGAGTCTCTCACTAACACAACTTCCTGGCTGTCAGACTAAACCAAGATTTCCCTTCAGCGGTCTTTTTCATAGGGCATGAAATGTGATGCCTGATTGGCTGTTAGGATTCTGCTGCCATCATGTGATTACCTGCAGCTTCCCTCCTATGCCTGTGGTGCCCCTTACCTCTACCCAGCAGTCTTTGTGGAATTAGGGATCTACTGCCAGTATGGAGGCAACCATATTTGTTCACATTTTACAGACTGCTTTCTTTTTGTGGTACAGCCTCTTGCTGCAGTATTGGTGCCCCTCAGAGCTTTATTTTAACATATTGTGACCCCTCTGTCTACCCTGGGGCCAGGACTGGTGCAGGATCAGTGGCTGCACTGCCCAGTTCCTGATCTAAGCTCCATCTCAATCTCTGGGGTAGTTACACATGCATGGGGATTACAATGGCAAGCAGCACCTAGTTCTCATTGCTTCTGTCCCCATTGCCTTCCCTGGGGCTAGGAAACACTTTTTCATGCACTTGATGCCATTCCTGATGTTCACTCCAGGCTCTGCTTCCTGCCTGCCTTGGAGTCTGGGAACCATTGCTAATGCCGGCATGGCCTGATTTGAAAACAGAGACTGGCTCTGTTTAAGTGCTGTTCTGCATACACAGTAGTGCTGGTGCTCTGGTGCCAACAGTTTGTTTGCTCCTGATCCCTTTGCCTGTTCTGGGAGTAGGGGCACCTTGTCCTATGCTGCCAGATCTCTGAGTGTGGCAGATATTGTGTCCCCTTCACCAATTTTTCAACAGCTAACTATGTAACGAAGACTGCGGACAAGGGACATGCAGAGTATGCTGATGGGAAGCGCTCCTCTTCTGAGGGTGGCGAGGGTGGGTTGGCACCCCCCCGATAATTCTGCTCCCAGCGGGTGGAGGTCTGATGGGTAGTGTAGGCAGAAAGGGGGCATCAAAAACAGTTACGGGAGGTGGAAGGGGCTGAGCTGGTGCCATGGGGTGCGTAGTGTGCCTTCACACACTCACACGCCTGATTGCCAGGGCCTCGGGGGTGGTGGTCAGGGGAGAAAACCTGTAAAACACCTATGTGTTCCCATCACCAGTTGGCAGAAGGAGGTGACAGGGACCAAATAGCTCTATAAAATAAAAAAAGATGTTAGAGGACCTAGGTTTAGAGAGGAGGCACATCAAGTGGACTGTGAGCTAGCTGAGGGATAAAAGTCAGAGGTAGTAGTGAATGGGGTCAAATCAGTGGATCAGTAGACAGAGCAGTTACAAGTGGGGTGCCACAGAGTTTGGTGTCAGGTCCAGTCCTGTTCAGCTTTTATATTAATGACATTGGGGAAGAAATGCATAGTGAAATGCGTCTTCTTGCAGGTAACACAAAGATTTGTGAAAGAGTGGATATTGGCAAGACATAGACAGAGTGGAGGCTACCCAAAGAGCTCAAATTGTGCAGGGTTTGCACAGGAAGTCCAATGAGGAGAGACTGAGGGAGCTCAACATTCACACTCTGGAAGAGGGGAGAGGGAGAGGTGACATGATTGAGACTTACAAGTATCTCACAGGGGTGACCAGGGTGAAGATGGGTAGTCTCTGTCAAAGGAGAACAAACATCAAGACCGGGGCATGCAATGAAGCCAGGCCGGGGGACTTCAGGAGAGATGTCAGGAAATATTTCTTCACTGAAAGGGAGGTAGACACCTGGAACTGACTGCTAGCAGACGTAGTGCAGGTTAGAATGGTGGGGGGCTTCAAGCATGCATGGAATAAGCATAGGGGTAAACTAGATATGAGGCAGAGAGAGAGAGAGATAGGGAAGGGTCGCCAGAGACCGGATAGGGTCTGCGGAGGTAGAATAGGCAGGGGTCACTTGGACAGACTGGGAAAGCCAAGCAGTCCTATTCTGCTGACAAAGTCTACATTTCTATAGTGAGGAAGGGATTAGAGAAATGAAGGAGGGCATTGGATAAACTGGAGAGGTGGTCAAAAATCTGGCAACTGAAGTTTAATGCAAACAAGTGTAAAGAAATGCGTACTGGGGAAAAAATAATGTATGTACTATTGGATGGGAGGGGTACAAAGTGCCATGACCATGGCACAGAAGAAAGAGACTTGGGGGTTGTTATAAGTAATAATCTTAAAATGTCTAATCAGTGTAACAAGGCATACAGTAAAGCTACTAAGATGTTAGGTTGCATAGGTCGGGGATTTCAAAGTAGGAATAGAGATGTGATATTTCCCTCGTATCAGTCTCTGGTTAGATCCCCCCTTGAGTATTGTGCACACTTTTGGAATCCTCATTCAAAGAAAGATAGGGATAGGCAGGAGGCAATACAACTCAGGGTATCTAAATGATTCATAGACTGCAAGGTAAACCATATGTGGCAAGATCGGCAGACTTGAACATGAATACCTTAAAAGAAAGAAGGGAAAGGGGAGACTTGATTGACACAAATTTCAAAGGAGAATAAACAAGGTTAATAGTGGAGTTGGGTCCATCAAAAATGACAACACAGTGACTGGAGGATATGTGTGAGACTGGTAGGGGGCCGATTTAAAAAGGATCTCAGAAAGCAGTAATTCACAGAAAGGGTGGTGGAAAAATTAAATGAATTACCAAGGTAGATCACTGAAGCTGGATCTATTAGTAGTGTTAACAAAGGGTGGAGTAAGTTCAGAGGGTTTGTAATACCTGGTAGGAGAGTAAGTTGAAAGTCACACATGCATTCAGTAATGCTAAAAGTAGTCAATAGAAATAGAGAATAGGTAGAAATCTTGGGCAGACTGGATGGACCTCAGGCCTTTATCTTCTGTCATGTTTTCTGTTTCTAATTTGATCAAACACATCTATTATGTCTTTAGAAAACACCCCTGATTTCTGCTGAGGTGTTATACCCTTTCTTGACTTGTGACATTGGCCCTCTCTGCCAGATTTTGCATTTACTTGGAATATAGTATGTTTGAGATAAATAATGTGTTGTCTTTTGTGAGTATGATTGTAAATAATTAAGTTTTAAACTTTGAATAGGTTTACTGAGTTAGAGGATGCATGGCTAATGATATATAAGAATTCTTTTGCTCAGAATTATGGATTGTTTATTGTGACGTGTTGAGTCCATTTATGTGTTTATGTCTCTTGGTTATTGCGTGTATATTGTATGAACTTCAATTACTGTATGTCAGTTGCAATAAAATGCAAAGAATGAATTGCCACCCCCTCCCACAAACACACACAGCATTTGCTTTGCACCGAAGCGACCAAGGACAGATTTGCATAGTGGGCAGGTCTCCTCTAGAGTAAAAATCCCCAGTCTGCATGGTTTCACATTATCTGCATCCCCAGCTCCTCCTGGTGTGTGTGTGTGTAGATGAACTTAGTATGAGCTCAAAAAGGAAGCCGCTGCCTCAGCTCCAGGCCTACAATTGGGGGCTTTCTCTCGTAAGGTCATCTGCAGTTAACAGAAGAAGTTGGAGCCAGGAGTGCTGTGATGTATCCAGGTAGGCTACTGCTGACTAACATAAAAAGTAGGAGGTACTATAAGCAGACGAGAGGAGAATTTGAAAAAATCTTATTTTCTCAATGTTGTATTCTCTACCAGAAAGATTATGTGTATGCTAATCATACTAAGGATAGTTAAGGAGCAAGAAGGCAGGCAATGCCCATAAGTGCTCCCGGTAATCAATAGGTATAATAATTCAAAGAGCCATCAGACAATATATCATTGTCTAGTTGTCCTTTAAATTCTGACTTAGTTTTGTTAACAATTATCTTGATAGGTAACCTATTCCAAGGGTTGATCACTGTAAGAGTGAAGAAATATTTTCTTTTATTGTGTTTAAATTGTTGACCAGTTAATTGTAGAAGATGATCTCTAGTATTACAAGCGAAATCCTTAAACTGGAGACCTAGTTCGAACAATAGATAAGGATCTTGAATAACATCATATAGTAACAGTAAGTCCCCTCTTAATCAACGGGTTTGTAGGGACATTAAGTTTAGGATCTCTAATCTGTCATCATAGGAGATGTCATGAAAGCCATAAATGTGCTTAGTGAAATTATGGTGAACCCTTTCAAGCTGTAGACAGTTTGATTTTTTGTAAGGACAACACAACTGAGAGGTGTACTCCAGATGTGGCCTAACATAGGCCCTGAAAAAGGGTATCGGAACTGTTTTATCCCTAGATTGAATGTTAAGACGGATTGACCAACTGACTTTATTGGTTTTATTAATAGCCTCAGTTATATGTTCAAATTTGCCAAAGTCATTTGATATAACACCTAAATCTTTCTCATCAGTTGTTGGTAATAGTGGAGAACCATTAAGTGTATATAAAGTACATGGATTGTGTCTACCTAAATATATACTTTTACATTTATTTGAATTAAGTTTCATCCCCCATTTATTTACCCATTCAGTGATTTTATGTAAATCATTTTGGAGAATCAAGGCCTGTTCCAAGTTGGAACTGATATTACCTAATTTCACATCATCTTCATATTTTACAGTAAATGACTCTATGTTGGAAGTCATATCACAGATAAACGCTTGGAACAAGATTTGGACCAAAACTGAGCCCTGAGGTACTCCACTTGTGACATTACCAGATTCAGATAGTTGGCCATTTATCAAAACTTGTGTTCTCTGAGTTAACCAATTATTTATCCACATAATGATATTTTTATGAATGGCTAATTTAGATAGTTTTTTAATTAGGGCCCAACATGGCATGATATCAAAAGCCTTACTAAAGTCTACAGATACAATGTCACAAGGTAAGTTGTTATCCAGATTATTGCTGATTTTTTCATAAAAACAAATCAAATTAGTGAGGCAACTTCTACCCTGTTTGAACCCATGTTGCTCAGTATTGGAAATATTAAGTGCAGGGGTGATATCTTTAATAAGGCTTTTGAGGATTATACAGATTGCGGAAGTAAGACTGATTGGCCTATAGTTCTCCTAGTTTATTTTGGGCCCCTTCTTATGTAGCGGGATGACATTCGCTGTTTTCCATTCTTGTGGGACAACATTTTCAGAAAGACAGCTCTGAAAGATGATTTTTAGTGGTAGAGCGACACTGTCAGCTAGTAGGTATAGCATATGGCCAGATATGTTCTCGGGACCTCGAGAAGTTTTTCCCTTTTGAGCAAGAAGTTTAGAAAGAATCATATCTACATCCAGATTAGGGGGATTAACATCATTTTGTATATTAATGCATGGGGTTTTATTTTGCAGACTGAAAATATTACAGAATCTCGTGTTGAAAATATTAGCCATTTTCTTATGGTCATGAACAAGGTCACTATGTTCAAGTAAAGGGCTGACTTCACAAGCAGGTTTCTTTAATGAATTAACATAACATAATTAACATAAGTGTAAAAATATTTACTATTATGCTTATTAGCATGCTCTGATAAGCGGAAGTCCTCTTATCATTATATTATTGTATAGGGTATTATAAATCCTGGTGTCAGCATTAGCCAATTAAAAACAGTGCTTTCACAGAGCATGAGACACTTCACTGAGAGTGTCTCGTGGACTATGTTTACTGTTACTATAGGGACTGCTCGAGTGAAGCATGCTCCAGTGGTCAAGTAATAACATCTATTTTTAAACAAAAATTCCACTAATTCAGAAAGAAATTTAGCATTTATCAAGATTAACAACATGGGACACTCATATGCATTAAAGAGGGGTTCCACTGGGGCTGGAACTGCCGTTCTCTAACCCAAAGATAGCACATAGAGCCACTTTGCAATGAGTAAGAGTGTCCTGAAGGAATGTATCAATATGTAGCAAGTTACAGTACTTTGTTGTTTCTCTTTTTCTATAGAATGTAAACAGCCATTGGGCCTGGAGTCGGGGAGCATAAGAGATGAACAAATCACAGCTTCGCACGTTACAAGTAATTTTAATTCTTTTTTTTAGCATTATTTTATTATTCTCTCCTCCCCATGGCTCACCCCTAAATCACCCCTTCAGCTTCCCCTGCAGAGTTAACTGTGTAAATGGACTATAAACCTGTCTTTCTCTCTTATTATGACTGGAAAACTAGGCATACTTGTATTCTGTTTCGTCTCCCTTGTGTTTGCATTGAAGTATTTTTTTTTTACTTTTTTAGGGCCCCGTGTTGATGATTCAGTTTTCCAACCAGTGTGACTACTCTTTGATTGTTTTTTTGTTTTTTTTCAATTACAGATCATTCCTACAACCTGGTGACATCAGTTAAGAAGAAGAACCCCGGAGTGGACAGTTCAATGCTAGGTTGCACTCAGCTGATGTCACTGGCTGTGGAACTGATCAAGGATTCAAAAATGAATATCAGGCTAGAAAATACAAGGGTCCCTAACAAAAAAAAAAAAAGATTATTTAAAAACAAACACAAGAAACACTGCAGTAGGGAGATTAAACAGATGGCATACATGCCCAAATATCCAGTTATATTAAACATGTGATAGGCAGGTTTATGTCCCTTTTAAGCACTGATTTTCATATTGGCTATCAAAAAGGGGGCAAGAGTAAGCATATACAGTATCTGATACTGTAACACAGAGGTGTACTAAATTAATGCAACTGGAGTGCTCTCACTCTGGTGACATCATTGCCCACGTTGGCGTCCATTTTAGGGCTGCATCAGGGGCAGAAACTTTCAATCATCCATAGCAGGTTTGTCTTTGTGTGTCTCTTTTTAAACATGACAAAATGCAAGTGTTTAAGTCTGCGAAAAGCCGTAATACCACAAATGCAGATGGCAGGCTGTTTACTGCTGTGCTGTGTCATTATTGTTTTAAATGTTGAGCCTCAGTTTTTGTTTGTTTAGGTATATTGTACAGATTTACTGAGACCTCTGGGAAGTCTTTCAAAAGCCTAAAACATGTATTAAGGCACAGTTTAGTTAGTACTTGATGTGTCTTCTGTAGATTTGCCCTCTCCATTATTTATTACTGTGGAAATTTGCAAGATATGTATCCCTTAGATTTCAGACATCCCAGAAACTTGTTTACCACTTGAGGTCATAACTCTCTGTTGCAACATCATAGTCTGTTGCCATGGGAATAACTGTGATGTAGCATGCAGAGTGTTATGACTTCAGGTGGGGAAAGGCAACAGGAACAGATGAATGCTTATGGAACAAAGGTCCTATTTTCATGCAAATTAGGTCAATAAATAATTGTGAAGAGAAATGAGAATGTGAACTAAAAGGTGAATTGTGTCTAATTACTGTTTTTCAAAGTTCTTCCAGATGTGTTGGCTGCTCTTTAAGTCCCATAAGGTTTTTCAACCAAAAACGTTGTTTCATTGCAAAAGCAGTTATTTTTGAGTCTTGTATTCTGTGATTCACTCTTTAATTCTCCTGCAGTAACTTTTACTGATTTTAGATAAGAAAAAAAAATTACTCACCGTAGTAATATTGTTTCTTCCAAAGGGATCTCTCACTAAGTTTAACAAATGCAGTCATTCACCTGGAATGAGCATCCCCAGAGCTTTTAGGATTTTATGTAAAGTATGAAATTTAGAATTAAATTCAAACTCTGCTGTGTGGTGATGCTCACCCCTGCACTTTAACATCAGATTTATTTCTAAAGCTTGGACAAGCTGTGACCATTAAATTTTGCTAAACGGCTACGAAAAATTTTAAAATTCTTATAAAAAAATGTTTTGAATTTGTTAAAACAAGGCAGAACAAATGAATTTGTCATGGATAAAATAAAGTCACTCAGACCATGTAGCAACAATTGTAAAGGCACTTTAACAAGTATTGCTCAGGCAAGCAGAAAAGAAATGGATTCTTGTCTGAACCTTTTCCAGGTTCAGGAAGTGGAGGTAGAGATTAGGGATTGTTAAACTTAGTGAGGTAACCTTTTGTGTTTTTTTTTTTAATTGAATACATTTTATTGGAAGAATTATTACAAAAACATACAATAATGTGAAAGGCAATGAACACATAAACTATGAAATGCCCCCCTATAACCCCCCCCCCATGAGGGATCCTTTTGTGAAGAAACAACATTTCTATTTATTTTTTTCTTAAAACCCCAGGAATCCCTCACTAGTGAAAACTCTATAGCAGTACTTCGGGAGGCTGGGTACAAAACCTACTTCAAAAAAATGTTCTGCAAGACAGCAGTGCCCAAACTGGCATCCCTTCTGGACTGTATGTTCAGACAGTAGTGTTTTCTGAAAGTGTGCACTGTTTTCCAGGTAGATGCTTTACAAATCTCTCTATTTTTTTTCTATTTTATTTATTTTAGTCTTTAGTAACAGTGTAGGGCCCACCAAGCTCTTGCAGGGTGATACCTCCTGATGTTGCTGCAGAGGCACCTCTTGTACAGTGTGCCTTGAGCCCTCTGGGTAGTGCTTTACAAGCTTTGTCATAACAGAATTGTAGACAGGAGACTATCCAGTGAGAAATGGTTCTCTTGGATGCTGGTTTCCCATTCCCCACTTCACCATAGGTAACGAACGGTTGAGGGCTAGTAGACCGTACCTCATTTGTGTGGTCTAAACAGTAACTTAGTGCCCCTTTCACATCTAGATTGTGAAGCATTTGTTCAACTGATCTGGATTTTTCTGCAAAGAAAACTGGAAGGGCAATTGACTGATTCAGATGGAATTCAGACACCACTTTGGGGAGGAATTTCCTGTTTGTCCTTAGGACAACCTTGTCTCTATGAAAAATGTTGTAGTTAGGATCTGTGCAGGGGGCTTGTAGCTTGGTCACCCTTCTGGCAGATGTCACTGCCACCAGGAAAACTGTTTTCCAGATGACATACTTCAGTGCAGCAGTGGCCATGTGCTTGAAAGGGGCCTCCATCAGCTGGGCAATTCATATGTTCTCATATGCTAATGCAGCTCTCAGGCACAATGGGGTTTCTACAACCAGAAAATGGAGACCCCGGTCCTGGGCTAGTTATAGGGGTTGGTATGAATATTGAAAACAAATGAAAGCAAACACATATATCCCGAACAGCTACATGAAAAGAGTTGTCTGTTGATGAGGAAACAAATAACATTTACAAGATATGAAGGGTGTACTACTCCTTTAAAAGAATCCTTCTACATCAGTTCTCATACTTAAATCCATACTCTGGTTTGTGATTACATTCTTTATGTGATCACTACAATATAACAGTTAAATAATTAATACTGTAACACACAAGGACTACAACTGTTATGTTGCGGCAAGGGCATTTTGAAAGATTTAGTGAAAATGACAAGTTATTCTGGGGTTCTTCATGAATACAGGTATGTTACAAGGATCAACATATTACCTATTACCTTTGCTTAAAATACAAGACAACAATTAGGTACTGTCAACACTGACGTTGTATTAAAATATTATTTTAGGACCAATTGCCTTGAGAAAGTCATGATTCTGTGGCAATATTTTGGCAGTTTTTTGGTGGCATATTTGTGAACTGGAAAAAAATAACATTTATTTTCTCATAAATACTTGGTGGTGAGTGAGTTGCTTGTTGAACATACACATTTTCCGTATTTTATTCAGGGTCTATCAATAAGCAATACCTCCCAAAGCCATACTTTTATATGACACAGACCATTATTATTTTTTTTTTTTTTCATGAGCACGTGTCTAGCTGGAAGTTCCAAGAAAAGCCTAGTGACTTGCCCAGCTAGGCCAAACCTTCTCCACATAGATCTCTGCCCCTGTGAGGGTTAATGAATGCTGCCTGCAAGCTAGGCTTGCAGAGCAGCACTTTGGTGCATGGGGACTAAGGCTGGTCACATGCAAATCATGCATGTGCTGGCTCACAGCGTGGGTCAGGCCCTTGGTCCTTTTCTGTGTGGGGGTACAGAACTGCTCTTCTTAAAGTCTAAGAGCCTTGAGTGTAATTTTCCTGATATTTGTTGATAACATTTAAAATCATTTTTATTTATCATAGGTAGTTGGGAAGCTAAATTAGCGAGACTAAACAAAGATGGGAAATACAATGCATGGAGCGCCAATTTTGATGCGAGTAATGGAGTATGGATTCAGGTTGGTCCCAAATTCATTTTTTCCTTGTTTTTCTGTCTATAATCAGGGGAGCTATGGGCATCCAGTACATTTACTTTGTAAACATTTCATCTTACTGAAGAAAAGTATTTCAAGAAATTAAAATGTTTGGAAGTTTATCTCCTTCTCCCTCCCTAACAAACATGGAATCACCATTTTAAAAAAGTCACTCCAGAATTTAGAAACAAGGCCATTCTGCTATGCTAACTTTTTGGTTTTTAATTGGCTTAAGGCCTGCTGCAGCAGCTGCTCATACAGGATTAATTTTATTATTATTTTTTTTTTCCATTCAAGTGTTTATCCTCCTTGAGCCAGACTGGAACAGCTACTTAGCCACATTCTTTGGGACACCCCTGACCATCCCTGTCCCCTCACCATACCGGAGGGTTACTTCCCGTATAGATCCCCCCCCACGAAGCCAGGGAGGGGAAGGCCACCCCATCAGAGTACTCCTCTCCCACAAGACACAACCAGATGACAAACTGCCACATAAGCAGCTCAACCTTCCCTGAGACACAACCAAATGACAAGCCCCCCCATGCAAACAGCTAAGTCCCCAATAAGACACAACCACATGACAATGTAACCAGTTCTCCTCCCACCAAGAGACACAACCACATAGTCACTGCCATGCAGCACAAGGGGCAGAAAAGGAGTAGGCTGCATTGAGTTATATTGCACTAGCAGGGTCTTACCTATAGGCATGAATTGGATCTTTTGCTCTGTTTCTGTGACAGAGCCCTGATGAGTTGACTGCCACTGCCCCAAGGCAGACAAGACAGACCCTAAGTCCCTTCCCTCATTGTAATAGACCCACAGAAAACCTTGCATACAAGCAAAAACTTAAAAATGTTTTTTCCACACCTTCCTCTTACTCCTTCAAGGACATGTCTGAAGTAGTACCTGAACACTGGAGTTGCTCGGATTCCAGATCACGGAATTGGATTAGTTGGGTTACAACAGGATTTTTGGAATTAGGGTTTTCTGAAATGCAGTCTGAAAATCCTATTTCTGAAACAACTAGGAATTTAAGATTTAGGAATTAGGATTTCAAATAAAATTTCTAATCCTATTCCAAGGCCCTTTATTGAATGGAATAGAAATTAGATTTGGAATTGGAATTTCCTATATTCCTAAAATATCATACTGGAATGGGCTAATTCTGAGCATCTATACTGAGCACACTCCCGCAAATGTAGACAGAAAGCACTGCAAAGTTTTAAAACACTAAACACAGACCCATCGAACATGGAGACTGCTCCGTGGCTAATGGCATTGATTCAAAGAGCACACTGCTTCAGACAGGTTTAACCTCTTATGAAGACTTACCTTTAAAGCTCCCTGTATAACATATCAAATGCAAGAACCACTGTTGACTAAACAAGTGTGTCAGTGCTCCAGACTGAATTGAGAATATCCCCAATTGTCACTCCAACAGAACCAGACACTTATGCGTACCCATGCAGGACCTTCACTAAAGAGTACAAATTTGAATCATGAAATAACATCAGCCATTGATGTTACAATTTGCTTCTCATTAAACAATGCAATCTACACTAAACTTTCTATTGTACACAGCTTCTTGAGCCGATATTACTATTTCTTCTGATGTGACCCTGTTTTTGGTTTTTTTTTAAACCTTGTCCCTGATTTGTGAGGCAGAAGGTTAAGAAGTATGTACCTCCTCCACGTCTGTATACATTTGAAAGAAATTAGGCTGGGGAATCATCTGAGAATGCAGATTGACTACTATTGAACTTTTTTGTACTCAGTATGCTTGGAATATACTGTATATATATATATATATATATATATGTATATATATATATATATATAGAGAGAGAGAGAGGGTAGAAAATTTCCTAGCTTGTGATTGAATGACAGGCACATTCTAGTGAGTCCTTATGACTGCATAATGTAGCAACCAGCACTACTTATGCCCACAAGGACATAGCACAGCCAGAAATGCATATCTCTTAGACAGTTTTGGAAAGAAAATTTCTGCAGTCCATGTTACTAAAGGCAAAACACCTAATACCTGCTACTTACTTGCCCTAATCCATTAACAAACATTTACAGCTATCTTAATAAATACCCACCAGATCCCCAAGTAATACACACATGAAACATTTGTAAAAGCAATTTTCAACACAGACTTAACCTGCTTTTAAATGTTCTCAATGGCTTTTTGTTCACAGGCCTCTAATCCATGGCTACTGAGTTTGTCAACCACTACCTACTTATCCCTTACCCAACCACCCTGACAGTCATGCAGCTCACATGTCTCTTCCTCAGAAGCTCCAGCCACACACACCATCATGTCAGGAAGCCTTATTTTTAACAAAATTAAGCTATTTTATTGTTTTTGAAAAGAAACTCTGTCGGAACATGAACCTGACAGCTGGAACCAGACCGCAATCTTAAAAGCTGACCACAAAACTGGAATTCATTCACTTAGCAGTCAGCTCACTCAGTGGCCAGCTCAGGTGTCAGCATGTGGTCCTTCCCCCCAAAACATGCAGAGTCACATATATTACCAGGAACTGCATGGAAGCATGCATCAAAAATATAAATGTCAGAAATATGAAAAAAAGTAAAAATCTTAAGCATGCTTGGGGGAGTTGCTGCAGCACTGTAACATCACAGTACCTCCTAGTGGCCTAAGTAACATCTGACTGCTAGGGCTATTTGATAGCATTTTTACTTTTCCTTTTTTTTTTTCTTAACAAAAACTGCTTTTAAGTAACTGTGCCTAGACTATCATTTGAAAATGTTCTACCCATTTTATAAGTGGAATATGACACTCTGATGTGTGGTTTATGGCTGATAAGAGCACTTCCCAGGTGCTAAAGGCACTCAGCGCAAGCACCTCATGCCTCATTACACACGTGGGGCATGCTCTTATCAGCCCATAAACCACACTTCGTTGTGTCTTATTACTTTCTTATACAACATGTGTGTACTGACAAACATCAAGATAGAAAGTGTTATCTTGGCCCAGCATAGCAAGACAACATTATCTTGCAAAGTAAGATATGTCACAATGACCCAACATAGCAGTACAATATTATTTTGCCAAGTGCAGTATATCACAATGCATATTGAACCAATCAGGGTGCAGTTTTATTAATGCTGATGACATCAAAATAGCCAAGTGCAATACTGAAGCCAGCAGTGGAATTCAAACAGAAACAGTTAAATCTGCATACAAAGAGCACATTTAAAATGAATACCTAGTAAACTGATGTTGTACAAATCGAATATAGAATGGTCTGACTCAAAATGCACAATTTATCATCACTTGTATAGGGGAAGGACATCCACAACTCACTCATGGCTGTGCCACTCATGAGTTATGGTTCTACTCACTCACATGTGAAGATAAATTGCATATTTGAGTCAACCTGTTGCATATCCCGTATCTATATATGGTAAAACTATTTACATCTTCTTCTACTATTGAGTGGGTTGCACTATACTGTTATTTGGCCCTTTCTTTTCTCTCAACTTCCTAAAAGCTGCATATCCTGACCCTGTTCTCCTTGGATAATCATGAATAGTTCATAAATTTCTGCAAATAAACAATATATAATATTATTTATAGAAATATGTAGATTATTTAGGATTATAAAAAGTCATGTTGGTTAACCAAAGTATGTTCAATTTTACCTGGTGCCAGACTAAGGAGTTGCATTGCTATGGCCTTTTCAGTTCTAACCCTTCACTTTCTGTACTGCTCCACTGCCCATGCTGAACAATCTGTGAGTAATAAGTCACCACTGCTATGTTGCTATTCAAGGAGGATATCTATGTCAGTTCTGCTCTCAAAGACCATCGCTGGATAGGTTCATTATTATGAGGATTTACTGGGGAGGTGACCCTAATTTAGAAACAGTACTTTATACTGAGGGGGACTACATTATGATTCTGGTTTTTAATAAGCTTTGTTGTTGTGTTGCAGGTAGACTTAGGAAGACCAGTCATCATTACTGCAATTGCCACACAAGGAGCAAAGCAATTCCTCACATCCTTGTATGTCACAGAGTTTGCTGTTACTTACAGCAAAGATGAGAAGAGGTGGACTCCCTACAGAGGAAACAGCACAATGTTCCGAATGGTCTGTTCACTCATAATTTATTATACAAACGTTATAGTATGTATCGCAATTATGCAACCTACCTCCTCTTCTAGTGGGAAGTGATTGATTATCTCATTGAGAATTGGTAAAGTTTTGCCCTTCTACTGCAAGTGCACCCAAACTGATGTCATATATTCCTGATTGGGATTTGTTTTTAAATTTAGATTGCATCATTTTTGCCAAATGTAAGGCTTTATACTGCATTTATACTGCTGTAGCAATAACAATTCCCTCTTTCTGCTTGGGAAGTGCTCAGTTTCTTTCTGTCATACTAGCTGAATCTCTAGGGGGGTGTCTGTACTGATGTTGGTGCACCATTTCGCAGTGCCTAGGCACTGCCTCACTCTGTCTGAGTCATTTCCTTCCTGGACTGGCTCCCTCTGTGCTAGGCAGCACTCTTCAGCTCTATCCATACTTGATCCCAGCTCCTCGAGTCAATTCTGGAGCCTGTGTCATTGCATAGAAGCACCATCAAGTGGCCTTAATAACATATTTTATATAATCCCCATGTCTGCACTATTCAATCCCATATTGCCTATAAAGCTAGCTTCAACACATATCTATCTGCGATCACCATCTATAATTGTCTCTAATGCTGTGTTGCACCCTCTCTAGCCTCTATATTTGGGTCAAGCATTCTCCGCTGTATGCTGCTTCTTTGCCCAGGTCGTTCCTGTAAAAGGGACTCTGTCCCATTGAACTCAACCAGTCATCAAAATCAAATAAATAACTAGTGGTGCTAGTTAGGGTTGTGTAAGCAATTCTATGTTTAAAGATCAACTCTACACTTCAGCATGTGCTTTCACAACTAAGATGTTTTAGCTTTTACAATTTACTACAGAATACATTTTTTTTTCTGTTTCAATGTTTCTTTCAAAGATTTACAGCACATTTTGGTAGTCCATCTAAAAATTCTATATAGAAAACATTTGCCTCTCCCCTGTTAACCTCAAAGTGCCATGGTTTATGACATCATAGTGCTCATCATGACAACAGACTGTGATATCACAAACAGCAATTGTGTGGTTAGCAGTGGAGAGTCAGATACATTTTGAAAGACTCTGCAAAATAATTGAGCATTATCTACAACATTTAGTAGACCAACAGCTGGTAAAAGTAAAACAAAATCAAAGAACTAGAAAACAATAAAGTTAAAATATAATTGGTGTAACAATACAGAGTTGATCTTTAATCACAATTGTTGTCCGCTTATAACTTGTCTGTCTTTTGCTGTAGGCACCTGAATATTGGCATATCCTATCTATGTGGCACAATCTCCAAAGTTGCCATGCTTGGTGTAATTCAGTTAATTGGTTCTGTATAAATAAACTCAAAGCCAACACCTGCTACCACAGGTAAGATCACACTACACAAAACAGTTTTAAGAAGTGCTTCACTTTATTTAAAGTGCCAAATTAACCAAAACATAAAGTCGGACCCTCGCAAGCCAACCCTTGAAAATGAGGCAGTGAAGACCTGAAATGCCATTGGGTCAGCTTGTGGGGGTCTGGCTTTATGTCTGGAGTGTTTGGCGTATTATGTAACACAAAGCACTTTTCTGGAACTTTTTTTGTAGTGCAATCTTCCCTGTGGTAGTGGGTGCTTGTGTTGTTGAGCTCTGCTACTTGCCTGAGTACCATTATACCCTGGATGCAGTCTTTCTTTAGACATTTTGGTGCAGCAGTGTTAAAGTTAGAGTGGAGGTCAAAATATTTTATGGGGAAATGAAAAATAGTAAACATTTCAAGCCTGAAACATTAAGCTTCATTAGATGTAACTACCCTATAAATATAGGGGTTACTAAGAAAGGATTAACCCATGACAAAGCGTGGGTCACTGGAAAATTGATCCACGCCTGGGGGGGTTGTCGCACGAGCCAACAACCACCCAGGTGTGGATTAATTCCACACATAACCCTCGATCTGGAGTGGGTTAATGCATTTATAACATGAGGATGAAAAATGCATTAGAGGTTCTCCAATACTGTACCATCTGCCGCAGCTCCTCGTCAGCTCAGTTCACATACCGGCAGTGCCACTGCCTGCCTGCCCACAACCTCACTCACTCTCACTTGATGCCTGCTAAGTCCCTCACTTTTGTCTATTCCATCCTGGTTTTTGCTTCCAGAATACCCCGATTGGCTTTCCAGAAGGCAGCACTGTAAAACCAGTGGACTGGGAATTCTGAGGGAGACGGAATGAATGTGCCAGATGGAGCAGGCAAATGTAGTCCTTGTACATGGAATGAATCATTCACGCTGAGAACTATTACATTTTTAAACACTGTCTTCCTCACAATTCCCAATCCATTGATTTTACACTGCTCGGTTATGTGTGCTACAATACATGAATTTTGGGGGAGACAGAATGAATGTGCCAGAACAAGCAGGCAAATGCAATTACTGAAAATGGAACTAAATGTTCATGCCAAGAACTTTTACATTTTTAAAGACTGTCCCTCACAATTCTCAATCCATTGGTTTTACACTGCTCGGTTATGTGTGCTGCAATACATGTATGACCGACCTTAAGTGCAGACTGATCCTCAGACTACAGCAAGAGTGCACTGCATGTTTTGCTTGCAGCGCATACATAACCTGAATTCACTTCCAAAACACATCAGTCTCACTTCCTGAGATGCCTTCGATTAGCAACCATGGATTAATAGAGAATTAATCCATGGTCAGGTGACACGTCTTGACGAATCAGAGGGGAGCATTTTTCATCCCCATGTTATAAGTACCCCTTAATCCCTGCCCTAGCAGAGTGAAGGGTTAAAGTTTTCAGTTTAAAAGAAAGAAAACTGTTTCAAAGTTCTTGTTTACTGTTTTGTAAAGACCTAAGTGTTCAAAGAACTTGTAAGTTTCCCGGGTACTTGATGTGCTTGTTAAGCACCTGCAAAGCTCCATGCTGTCTAGATTGCCTGCCCTCAGGGGTATAAGTATGGGTATCCAGGCAGAGTAGTTCAGTAGTAATCAAAGGAGTCACAATGCAGTAAGGCTTCTTCACCTGAGGGACAGGGTTACCCCCACTGAGGCTCTGGTTGCAACCAATAGGAGGGGG
Source organism: Neoceratodus forsteri (assembly GCA_016271365.2). Taxonomy (NCBI): domain Eukaryota; kingdom Metazoa; phylum Chordata; order Ceratodontiformes; family Ceratodontidae; genus Neoceratodus; species Neoceratodus forsteri. The sequence goes on along the minus strand of CM057458.1, from coordinate 647,785,336 downwards.
CTTGCCAGGCTTGGAGTGGTGGCAGGGTCCAAAGTATAGAATGGCACTTGTCCTCTCCAAGCCTTATTTCTGGAGGTTGGATTCTGGCTGGAATCCAAAGTCTGGACTGCAAGAGCCTGTTGGATAGCCACCCTCGAGGGCTGCCTGATGGCGATTGCAACAAGTGTTCTGAAGTTCTAGGAAGAGCCTGCAGTTTCTCTGGCTCCCACACAGGGAGTAGGAACAGAATGGACTAACCTGCCGCTGAGATATCCAGAATAGGGAAAGATGCAGCAAGCCATTTGCTACTTCTGTATTTTAGATGGTACTGTTGGGTGCCGAGGGAACTGGGTAGTGGTGGAGGGGCAGGCACAGGAGTTGTCCTGTCAGAGACTGACTGCAGGTCTCACACCAGCATGGTACAACTCTCCATTGTGCAGGAATCTCACCCTTGATCGGGGTTTAATAAATCTTGAAGAACAGAGAAACTATTGGTTCACTTCCCACAGCAGAGTGAGTGAGGGTAAATAAGATAGAGGGAAGTATTTTTCTGAAGAAAAGGTGCTCAAGAACAAAGGGACATGCTATGAAGCTGGAGGGGGTAGATTCAGGAGAGATGCGAGGAAATACTTCTTCACAGAAAGGGTGTTGGATTCCTGGAACAGCCTTCCAGTGGAGGTTGTGGGTGTAAAAATGTTGGTGGGGTTCAAGAATACATGGGATAGGCACAAGGAAATCATAGTAGAAAGGGGGGAGCTGTAGATCAAGTAAGGGTCTAAAGTGATAATGTACGTTGGGAGAAATGGGCAGACTGAGTGGGCCAAGTGGCCCTTATCTGCCATCAAATTCTATGTTTCTATGTATCAGGTGACTAGGGCACCAGGGTTTGGATAGTGAGTGCCAGTCCATTGGTTCAGAGAACTGTAGAGCAGGAGGGTATATCCCGTAGCTTAAGTGTTTCTAGCAGTGTTGCAGAAGTCAGAAGTATCTTGTGTCCAACTGGGGAGCTGTTAAACCCATTATGCTGTCTGTGTAAATACTGATATATTTGGGGTTGCTGGTAAATCCTATGGTAAACCCCTGTTGTTTTGTGGCTGCAGTGGGGACCGTATAAGCTGCAATATACATTATGCTGCTAATTAATAACAATCCCACTGCTTATGGGCTTGGAAATCATAAATAAAAATATATGAGCCCTTTGAGAGTTTCAGTCGTGGCTCCGGATGTGTAATTCCCTGTCACCATACTGGTGCCATGCACAGCACTTTCTAAATAAATTGTTGGCTCTGCAAGCAACTTTAGTTTCAGGTGTAGTGCCTTGCATGCTGAATTTATTGTTTGGAGGAGAGAGGGACCCCAGGGTTAATAGAGCTAAATATCCCAACTGCTGCAAATTGACTTTAAACCTTATCCCTGTGCCACTGCCCTATTCCCCCTAGGGATTCCTCTATGCCAGGCCTGAGTACCATTCAGAGTTACTGCTCCCTTGACCAGTGGGTCCAGTGTTCAAGTGACCTAAGAACTCTCCATAATATTCCCCAGGTGGAGGCACCTTGCCAGACTCGCACACAACTGCACATTTTTGGGGTTGGCCCTCATTGTCAGATAAACTCGTGCAACACCTAGCTTTGTTTGAGTTCAAGTTCTCATTTAATGAGCTCCTGAAGTGTTTGTGCACTCTCCTCTCCCCCATTCATCTACCAGGGTGCCACCTCCCCTCTCATACAAGCAAAAGGTTCACCATCCCAACCTGGAGACTGAGTGCTAGGCAACTCACCTTCAGTTACCATTTCCCTCAAGTTTGTAACAACCTTAACTTACATGATTATTCTCCCTAGTCTCACTGTGGCCAAGCAACCTCTCATAAATTCAATTGTCACTCAATCAATCAATCTTTATTTAATCAGGTGGAACACCTTTGAGACTCATTTACAAGGTGGTCCTGGGGGAATTTCCCACGGCAACAAAACAATAATACAAGTACAATCAGTATGATAAGGTAGCACATACTACACCATTCATGAGTTGTAATACAAGGATACATGAATAAGTAGCACACTGAAGAGTCAAGAGTTGTCCCTACAAGACTCATAAGTACTGCATAACAAATCAACAACAGAGTTGACATAGCTCAAGCACAATTGTTACATACCGACATTGGTAATAACTTCAGGTTGATACATGCTATACATGAATAAGTGCACGCAGCCACTGTAGCATGACAATTTATTTTTATTTATTTATTTAAAATTGGTGACCAGGAAAGGCACACTGAGCCGATGCTCGTTTCCAGGTGTGACCCGGGTACAGGGTGTACACAGAGGTAAACAGAAAAGTACAAAGATTGTGGGTTACAGACTGTATGTACAACATCTAGGAATACAATATAAACATTATTCTTACAGATGGTATAAACCAGTACAGGAATTGTACGGTAATGAAGCAGGAGTTCAATTCAGTTGGAGGCTAGTGTGCATAACTGGGACCGTATGAGGCCTCCGAATGTGGATTAAGCCCGAGTGGGGGGTGGGTCCCATGGAGCATCTTTGGCAGAGGGGAAGGGGAGGAGCCTGAGCAGTTGTTTAACAGCTGACAGGGGGGAGGCCTGGTGGAGGTTGGGGGGAAGGTTGTTCCATAGGAGAGGGAGATGGTATGAAAAGGCAGCTTGACTGGTAACAGTGTGGGGGCGTGGGAGGTGGAAAGTGGTGCATCCCTGTGGTGAAGGGAGTAATCTAGGGAACTGGCTGGTGAAAGGTAAGAAGTGAGGTAGGGAGGTAGGGAGTCTAACCAGTATCTAGCTATGAGGGAGGCGCTGTGGACGGTTCTCCTGTGGGAGAGCAGGGCCAGGAAGAGTGGTGTGTAGAGGAGGCAGTAATGAGTAAGTGGGGAGGAGGAAGTGGCAAAACGACAGAAAGAGTTGAGTAGGATGTCAAGTTTGGAGAGGGAGGAGGTTGGGGCCATTCCATAGATGATGTCCACGTAGTCCAGCACTGTCAAGACAAGTGCTGGCTCAGGCTAGGACTAGACTCGTACATAGTGTGCTAGTTTTGTGTTAGGAAAGCTAAGGTAAAGTGAGATGATTTGATGATTAGGGAAATGAAAAGGTGGCTATTCACGGATAGAGGAACTTAAGAGTAACAGCTATAGGTGTCTTGTAGGGACTGGTTAATAAGGTTTTTGAATGTTGTGAGGCTAACAAGGTATGTGAGCTTCCGTATTTTTTGTACAATATTCCAAATTGACTTATCACATGGGTGCCATGACGGTTTCTAATTCTAGGGATAACAAGAGATATATAGGAGTATCTCCTGAGGGAATCATTCCCTTGGGTGATGCTACTAATATATTCTGGGAGTTTATTGGTTAAGGCTCTTAATGTCCAGTTGGCTGCATGCTTTAGTCATCTGGTTTTAAGCGATTGCCAACCCAACATGGAGTATAGGTTACAATGATGGGTGTTAAAGGGTGCGTCAGTTATGAATCTAATAGCCCTGTGACACAGAGTGTCCAATTCAGCCAGGGCAGAACTTGGACCATGACTTTATATAATATCCGCATAGTCCAGGAGCAGTAAAAAGGTTGTCTGTACCAGCCTGATTTTTGCATCTGGCATTAGGAGATTTTTTATATGAAAGAATAGGCCCAGGTGCTGCCTAAGTTTTTTTGTCAGTACATCTATGTGTGCTGTGAAGGCCAGCTTGCTATCGATCCAGACACCCAGGTATTTGAAACAGTCTGCCAGTTCCAGCGTTTCACCCAGCAATGTAATGATTTGCAGCTTTGATCCCACAGATGTGGAATTAAGGGAATACATCTAAGTGGATAGGAACATAGCCTTTGTTTTTTTTTTAGCATTGAGTAACAGCTTCAAGCTCAAGAGGTTATTCTGTAAAACATCAAAATCATCCTGTAATGTGTTGTAAGTTTGTTCGAAGGATGGTTTAGCTACATAGATCACAGTATCGAACATCTTTAGGGCATTAACAAGGTGAAAGAGTCTAACATGTTTCAATATAAGAAAACTAGCAGGACAAGAGGACACAGCATGAGATGAGAGGGAGGCCAATTAAGGGGGTAATGTGAGGAAGTTCTTTTTCACAGAAAGGGTGGTGGCTGCATGGAATGGCCTACCACAGGAAGTGGTGCAGGGTTTCAGACAGGCACAGGACAAGTATAAAGGAGCAATACAGATTAGTATGAATAGATAGGCCATTGACAGAGTAAAGGCCTATGGCACATTCATAAGGTAGAAAAAATGGGTAGACTGGATGGGCCTTGCAGTCCTTATCTGCCGTCAACATCTGTATTTTTATGTTTCTATGTATCATCCTCAAATAGATGGATGGTTGCAGCCTTGATACCAGCATTGAGTTTATTTATATAAATTGAAAATAGGGGTGGGCCCAGAACAGACGCTTGCAGGACACCCCTCTGTATAGTTTTAAGCGTGCATAGTTCTCCTTGAGCTTTTATTTGCACTGGCGGACAGTCAAGTAACACTGGAACCACTTAACAGCTGTGTCATCAAGACCTATGCTAAAAAGCTCAGTCAGCAGCAGGTTGTGGTCGACCGTATCAAATGCCTTGCTAAGGTCGAGGAATACGGCTCCCACATGCAGTTTGAAATCCAGTGCCAACTGCCAATCATTGGTGACTCTGGCAAGGGTGGATACGGTATTATGCCTGGGTCAAAAGCCAGACTGAACTGGATTTAGCTTATTATGAGAATCCAGGTATTTCCGTAGTTGTGAGTTAACAATTTATTCCAGGAGTTTGGCTAGAATGGGTAGCAGGGAGATAGGCCTATAATTATTAGGATCCGAAGGGGCACTGGATTTGAAAAGAGGAACTACGTGATCAATTTTCTACATGTCAGGGAAAGTACCTTACGATAGAGATAAATTAAACAGGTGCGTGATGGAGCGGTGAGGATGCGGTATTCCCAACTTCAAGAAGAAAGAGTCGATTAGATCAGTCCCTGCACTTTTTTTAGTGTCAAGAGCTAGTAGTGGGTCCTCAACTTCTCTGAAGGATGCTGGGTTGAAGCAGAATTTGTCCAAGGGTGAGGGATCGTTTATCACCTGCCCTTGTATATCCGGTGTCTTTTGCTTGGAGAGCAGCTTGCCAGCAGGGGAGTAGTCAAAGGCCAACCCCGCGGTCGCAAAAAGATTATTAAATAGATTCAGTATTTGGAGCTTATTCGAAGCGGTGAGTTTACCAGTAACAATTTTTGCAGGGAGTGTTAATGGTGGGTGGTGCCCTTCGACATCTCTCAAAGTTCTCCAAAAAAGACGGAGGAGGCATTATCCAGTTTCATCCTAAAGAATTTTGATTTTTCAGACCTGATTAATTTGGTGCACTGGTTTCACGCTATTCTTATTGCCATCCAGTCTGAGGATAATTTCCGATTTGCAGGCTCATTTCCATAAGAAATCCTTATGGTGAAGGACAGCTTTAATGTGCTCACTGAACCACGGATAGGACATTTTTTTCGTTCTGACCTTGGTGAGTGAAGCATACTTGTCTATTACTGCTAAAACAAGGTTTTGAAATAGGTTATAGGCTGCCATCATAGATCTTTCAAGGTAGAATTCTTGCCATCTTATATTATGTAAATCCCTTAGGAAGTTGTTACAGTCAAAATTTCTATGATTCCTTTTGTAAAAGTATGTTGAGTTTGAAGGAAGTTTGGGGGTGGTCCACACACAGGCTACGGTGCTGTGATGTGAACATCTTTAGAGAACACTGCTGAGTGGGAACAGTTGTGCAGCTTATTTACCAAGATCAAGTAGAGGAAAGTACTGTGAGCAAGATTCTTGTCATTAGGGCGGGTTGGTTTAGAAATGAGCTGTGAAGGACCATACGTGTCGCAAAGGTCTTTCAATGGATTTGAGTTTGGGGGACAGCCAATCGAGATTCATGTCTCCTAAAATAATCACTTCTGAGGATTGACAGTCTAGCAGGTGCTGGAGGTGGTTTAGCAGTTGTAATCCACCTGAAGGGGATCGATAACATCCAGAAATAATTAAGGACTCAGCAGAAGATAGCTGAATCCTTACTGTGAAACATTTATATTGTTTAGGAACAATGGTGGCATCAATTATAGAGACCTCAGATTTCTCATAGACATAGATGGCGTCTCCCCATACCTCTCAACCTTTCATCACTCAAATGTGTGACAGTACGTGTGACAAATGAGCAAAATGTGTGACACATCATCAAAAATGACATTGTGAGCTCAGAACACAGTATAAATCTGTGCACTTATGTTATTCTTGTTTGCTGATAAATGAGTATCATAGATTATTATGAATTTCTCCATTGAGGTTTCAGTGGGCAGTGTGGAATATTACCTATGCCATGTGAGACAGAGGGTTTCTGAGAGGTAAAATGAGTGACATACCTCAAATGTGTGACAGTTGAGAGGTATCGCCCAGTTGCCTATTAGCTCTCTAAACATTATAGGCTGGAAAGTTTATTTAATGGTCTGAGTTGCACATCTGAGCCAGGTTTCAGAAATCACTTGCACGTCCGGTTGGGTATGGCAAATCCAGGACTGTATGACATCCAATTATTTGAGCAAGCTACATGCATTAATGTGCAAGAAGCTTATCAACTTTAAATTCGCTAAGTCAGAGGGGGTAGTGATAGGCTGCGGCAGGCCTGGGTTTAGCGTTGCCAGAGCAGATTAGGAGGAGAAACAGTAATTTTTTTATGGTGTTTAAAAGCACCTAAAAAAACTGAATCCTTCCCTTTTTGGTAGTGTATTGGGTGGAAAGACAAGTTTTGGGATCATGAAAGTGAAGGGTGAAGGACTGGGCCAGAGCAATACTCTGGCAGCAATAATCAGAGGATGGGGAGATGGTGGTGATTGGATGGCAGGGGCAAAGGGTGTTAAAAAGGCATGAGTGCCTGCGCCCCAACATGCCAAGTCCTGTAACACTGTATAACAGCTAGTGTCAGATATATGTGCACTATGGCCATAGGGAGACTCATGGATGGGCCGAATGCTAATTAGCAGCAGGGCCCATCCTAGAAGGGAGACATGGAAATTTATTACCCTAAGGTACATTCTTGAGGTGAATATTTAGTGACTAGTGGATCAGGCTTACGCCTAACCAGATAACTTCTGATGCTAGAGAGGCAAGAGGAGTAAAGCCAATGTGGTCAGATGCGAGCTGGAAGGTCAGGGGCTGAATATGGGGCAGGTTTGTATAGTAACAAGGCACTTCACTGTGCAGCATAAAAGCCTGTCTCTGTACTAGGTAGAGTGGAGGCTTGTCATGACTAGCAGGCTGTCAGTGGTCTGTGAGAAATTTAGTGGCGAGTTAAAGCCTAGGTTACTTTAAATATACTGTGGGAGGTTCCCAATGTATAGTTCCATCTATTGGCCAGTCAGGGACTAGGGGTAGAGCTGTTCATGTCAGAGGAGCATTTAATAAGGGATGGGGAAGGGGGTGGGGGAGTGGGAGAAAATTTGGTCAGAATTATCTCTCGGGAGGAGCCCTGCCAGTGTTCCCCACCGTCAGGCTGCCAAGAATTCAAACCCTTCGGTGAGTCAGAAATCCAGCCAATTACAACTGCTCCAGATCAGGGCCAGCCAATGACATCCTCGGCCTTGAGTCTGCCAAGTTCCTGAAGGTCCTACCAGTGAGAATACCTGAACTGGGCTTGGGGTAGCACTCGGCAGTCCAAGGAGCAGTGTGTACTCCTACTGCGTCCTACTACGAATGCACTCAAGTCTTTTCCTGGGTTATACAATTACCACCTATCTTTCTGCTGCTAAATTACTAGATGACTGATTATATTGTTGAAATATGAGCTACCAGTTGATTACTGATATTGTTGATATATTTTTATACTCTGCTGTACTGTATTTTTTATCTGTATGTATTGATTGCTTTTATTGTGCTGTCTTGGTCTCCTTCCCCTTCCCCAGGTCACGTCTGTAAACAAGACTGTTTGTATATATCTGTATGTCTACCTGGTGAAATATTTTAAATAAATACTTAAGTAAATTGTAAGTATGTTTGTTTTTCCTATACCCTAGACTGCTAAAGAAACCAGGCCAGCCTTCTCGTGTAAAATGACATGTCAATGTGTTGTCCCCCAAGGGCCATTAGTGCAGCCACTGACAGGCCAACTGACTCTGCCACCACTGGGTATGGAGGCAGCAGTGCCAGCAACCCCCATGGGCACCACCATCACCCTTTCCTACATTAAATTTTGTTCCAAAGAGGGTGTTTTTGTAGTTTTGTGATAGAAATCACTTAGGTTGCACCTGCAGGGCAGCTCTCCTGTCCCTGACACCCCCCAGCTGTAAAATGTGGCCACTGGGAACCTATATCTCTAGAGCCATTCTCCTGTCTCCAACGCAGCCCTCAAAAGCATCTGATGCGGCACCTGCAGTCTATCCTCAGGGCCACTCTTCTGTCCAGGACTGCTATACTGTTCCTACCCCCTGCCACCATCAAATCAAATCACTGGGAGGCCATCAACGATGCCACTGTCCTGTCCCTGACCCCCCCAACTCTTAAATGCAGCCACTGAGAGCCCATTCCTAGGTCATCTCTCCTGTCTCTAACCTCCCAACCATCCCAACCATCAAATGTGGTCACTGTGAGCCCATCCCCCAAGCTCCTATTGTTTTAGTTATTTTAAATCTATTTTATGTTCTTTTCCCAAACAGGCTGCCCCCCACCCCAGCTGATCTTACAGCCCCATCACGCCTTCACCCCTCACTCTGCAGCATCACCAACCTCCATGGCTTACCTTTCACATGGGTGCTGCCTCTAGTGCATGTGTAACTGGGGGGGGGGGCCTTGACCTGCTCCAATTAAATATGACTCTAGATGGGTAAAGAGGTATTTGTTGGTAAAGTCTCGCTGTTGTGATTTTAGATGCTGAATGTCTTCTCCCCCACCTGGACCTACTCCTTCAGATTCCAGACCCCAGCACACGATTACAGGGAGATACACAGGTGCTTCAAACAGCTAGTTTATTTTCTGAAAATACATAAAAATATAAAATGTCTCAGCAAGCTCCAACTTACAAGGTGCCACCATCCCCTCCTCTCTCTTTTCAACTAAGGCTGTAACTGCCCATCTCACAAACAGTTTAAAGTGATTTACTACACATTGGTACCTAAGACTGACTTCTTTGACTGGGTCACTAAGACAGTAGACGGGCCAAGCAGTAGACATCCTCTATCTGGATTTCAGCAAGGCCTTTGACTCTGTGCCCCACAAAAGGTTGATCAGGAAGTTGGTGGATCTCAGGGTTGGTGATAATGTCCAGATGGGTGGAAAACTGACTGAGGGACCGAACCCAAAGGGTGGTTGTGGAGGGAGAGTTATCTGGCACCATAGAAGTCACCAGTGGGATCCCGCAGGGCTCAGAGCTGGGGCTGGTGTTGGTACCCATTGTTTGAAATAAGGAATTCTGATAGGGTTTTACGATCTAACAGTTCACTAAGATTAGTTGTTCTTAAAGTCTCTAACTTGGGTATATCTGCTCTTTTCTGTTCTGCTCTGATCCACTGGAATAATTTACCAACAAATCTACTTCAAAATATTAATCATGCTACTTTCATGTTGTTATCAAGACAGTGGGCTGGATTTTTGAAGCTGTAACACCTGCCGCAAGCCCCCGGTGCGTCAACCATAAGGCACTCGGAGCTTGTACCATTCTCCTGTCGGCAATCAGAATTTTCCATCCCTTGCACTGACCGCCGATCCTTAGACCACAAAATTGTGGTCTAGTCTGCACCACTCCCTGTGGCCACCGACATGGAGCTTGCACCATATATGTGACGCAAGTTGCCGTAAATCATGGAACATGTCGCAACCATGCCCGGGAATGGAAAATCGGCGTAGTTGCGGCAATGTGTTTCGGTGCACCAGCGGACCCTAAGTCCTGTGGGACAGGGCAAGACGCAAGCCCTGCGCCTCGTTTGGGTAATCCTGCCCAGTATTATGCTGAGTCTTTGAAATGTGATTGTTCATAACTGTTTTAACACTTAAAATACTTGTGTAGCTCTGTTTTAGCTATGTGTATTTTGACTGTTTTAACAGTCCCGGGTCACACTTGAAAAAGGGCCTTGGCTCGTATTGCTTACTCAGTTTTACAAAAGTTTAAATAAAATAAATAAATAAAGATCAGTGACATTGGAGATGTCATTTAGGGAACAATGTGCCTATTTGCAGATGACACCAAGCTCTGCAGGAGAATGGACACAGCTGAAGGGATACAGGACCTACTGGATGATCTGGAAAAGCTGGGGAGGTGGTCCGGGATCTGGCAGCTTGGCTTCAATGCCAGAAAATGCAAAGTTATCCACATTGGAGCCAAGAATCCCAGGACAGAGTACTACCTGGGTGGAGTCCAGGTATCTGCATCAGATGAGGAGAAGGACTTGGGAGTGATGATCACTAGTGACCCAAAGCACTCCACTCAGTGCAAGAAAGCAGCAGCAAAGGCAAACAAGATGCTAGGATGCATAGCTAGGGAGATCAGTAGTAGGACAGAGGAGGTAATACTACCCTTGTACAGGTCACTGGTGAGGACAGATCTAGAATATGGAGTTCAGCACTGGTGCCCACACCTCAAAAAGGACATTAATCTTCTGGAGAAGGTCCAGAGGAGGGCTACAAAGATGATAGCAGGTCAGCACGGTAAGGCATATGAGGACAGACTGAGGGCACTGAACATGTACTCAGTGGAGGAAAGGAGAGAGAGAGAGAGAGAGGGGACATGATTGGCACCTTGAAGTACAAGAAAGTGTGATAGGGTGTGAGTGTTCAATAACTCAATCCAGGCACAGCAGAGACAAGACACAAAGATTTAAGGTATGACAAACAATAACTTCTTGTGTGTCGTTTAATAAAAATAACCAAATTAAACTTCAGACATTAACATTAACTCAGAAAGCAATATAAAAGCAAATCCTGGCTCACCAAGAGCTGTATGAATTAATTTAACATAGAGTGGAAGTAGCAAGAGACAGTATTCCACTATCATCTATGTTTGCTAGGAGAAGTAGTAGTAGTTAATCTTTTTTATTCATAAGAATAAGGGAAGCATTCAATTGAGCATAGCTCATTTACAATGAAGTCCTAGGTATCAAAAAGACAAACAAACATCAAACATCAGTTTCAAAGAACATAACAATCAACATTATTAAATTACAGTATAAAAGTATACAATATACAACAAGGAGCAATATATATAAGCAATCAAAATTAATAAATATCACATTGATTGCAATTAAATTGACTACTAGCCCATCCCAGGTACCATTTATTCAAATCAGAAAAATAAATTATCTGATTCATATCCCTTAGACACACAGGAATTTTGTTCCATAGAGTCATCCCTTTAAAAGGAACCAATGACTTGCCAACATTCAGATTACATCTTGGGGTTAAACAATGTAACCCCTGGGCAGCCCTAAGATTATCTTTCATACTTCTAGGAGGAAACATAGAAACATAGAAACATAGAAGTTGACGGCAGATAAGGACCGCAAGACCCATCCAGTCTGCCCATTTCTTTTTCTACCTTATAAATGTGCCATCGGCCTTTGCTCTGTCAGTGGCCTATCTATTCATAGTCATTTATTGCTCCCTTATGCCTATCCATGCCTGTTTGAAGCCCTGCACTGTATTCATAGCCACCACTTCTTGTGGTAAGCCATTCCATGCATCCACCACCCTTTCTGTGAAAAATAATTTCCTCACATTCCCCTTAATCAGCCTCCTCTACTCTCATGCTGTGTCCTCTTGTCCTGCTATTTTCTTATATTTAAACATATTGAACTCTTTCACCTTGTTTATGCCTTAAGGTGTTTGAATGCCTCGATCATATCACCTCTCTCCCTCCTTTGCTCAAGGGTATACATATTGAGCTCCGTTAATCTGTCCTCATATGTCTTCTGATGCAGTCCCTGCACCATTTTGGTTGCCCTTCTCTGGACTGCCTCAATTTAGTTAATGTCCTGTGTGAAGGTGTGGCCTCCAATACTGCACGCAGTACTCCAGATGGGGCCTAACCAGTGTCTTGTACAGAGGGATTATTACCTCCCTCTTACGACTTGTGATACCCTACTAATACACCTAACACCCCCAGCCTTACCTACTGCTTTAGAGGTCTGCTTGGATGATTTTAGGTCATCAGTGATGATGATGCCCAAGTCTCTTTCTTCCTTTGTGACTGCTAGCACTCCTCCCAGCCTATAGGTGGCTTCAGGGTTTCTCTTCCCTATGTGCATGATTTTGCACTTCTTGCATTAAATCCCAGTTGCCACTCTTCTGACCATTCTGCTAGTTTATCCAGATCTCTCTCATTCTGCCCACCCCATCTGGATCATCTACTCTGTTGCAGATCTTGGTGTCATCTGCAAACAGACAAGCCTTACCCTCTAGTCCATCTGCAAGGTCACTAATGAAGATGTTGAAGAGGACTGGCCCGGACTGATCCCTGAGGTAACTTGTGACTTGCATCTCTTCTGACTGTATACCATTTACCACCACTCTCTGTTTTCTGCCCGTCAACCAGTTTGCCACCCAGTTGACCAACTTCTGACCACCCGAGCCTACCCAGCTTATTAATCAATCTTCTATGTGGAACAGTGTCAAAAGCTTTGCTGAAGTCAAGGTAGGCGACATCAACTGCTCCCCCTTGGTCCACCACTCTGGTTACCCAGTCAAAGAAATCTATGAGATTAGTTTGACAGGACCTTCCTTTTGTAAACCCATGCTGTCTTGGATCCTGTGCCCCTATGGATTCCAGGTGTTGCACTATCCTTTCCTTAAGGAGTGCCTCCCTAATCTTGCCCACTACTGAGGTAAGACTGACCGGTCTGTAGTTCCCCGCCTCCTCCTGCTACCACTCTTGTGGAGCGGGATCACATGAGCCCTTCTCCAGTCTTCTGGGACCTCTCCTGTGCTCAGAGATTCACTAAACAATTCTGCTAATGGCTCTGCTAGTTCCTCCTTTAGCTCCTTAAGTACCCTGGGATGTATGCCATCAGGTCCCATTGCCTTATCCACTCTGAGCTTAGCAAGCTCTTGTAGGACCTTTCTTTTGTGAAGGGAGTGTGCTCACCTCCCTCCCCTGTGTCCATGATGCTGAGCTGTGGCCCTGCCCTACCTTCTCTTCAGTAAATACTGAGCAAAAGTATCTATTTAGGATAGATGCCTTTACAGGGTCCTCCTCCTCCTCACATGCTCCATTTTCTCCATTAAGCTAGCAATACCCCTCTGGACTTTCTCCTTTCACTAATGTATCTATAGAAAGTCTTGTCACCTTCTTTACTGTTCGTGCTAGTGTTTCCTCAGTTTGGGACTTTGCCTGCCTTACTGCCTTACCTGCTTCCCTTAGGGCAGTTTGGTATGCCTCCCTATCTTCATCCCGCTGTGTTCCCTTATATTTCCTGAAGGCCAGCCTTTGCTCTGACCTTTTCTGCTACTGTATTTGAGAACCAAAGTGGTTTCCTTCTTCTTTGCACTTCCTTTTCTGTCTAACACAATGGGATGTTGCTTCAAGTATTGCATCCTTAATGCTTGCCCACTTTGCCTGTACCCCTCACCTGTGTTTCTTTTTGCCAGGGCTAGCTTAACTCTGTTGGCCATCTTATCAAAGTCAGCTCCTCTGAAGTCCCATATTTTTGCCTTGGAATGGGATGATTTAGATGTAGTAGCCAAATTGAACCATACCATGTGATGGTCACTGGCCTCAGGTGACCTTCTACCCGGAGATCTGTGATCCCTTCTTTGTTAGTCAGTACTAGATCTAGGATAGCCCTGTCTCTTGTGGGTTGCTGTACCCGTTGTTTGAGGCCCTCTCCCTGCAGGGAATCCACTATGAGTCTAGTTCTGGCAGATGTTCCTGCTGGTATTGACCAATCTGTATCTGGCATGTTGAAGTCTCCCATTATCAGAACCTCCCCTTTACCTGTCATGTTTTGTATATCTTCTAACAGTAATGTGTCTATGTCCTCCCTCTGGTCTGGGGGCCTGTAGACAACCCCAGTTCTTATGGCTGTCCCATTTCCTGTTTCCAGGGTGACCCACAGTTCTTCTGGCTCCTTATGTGTATTCTGAATTTCTGTAGCTTTGATATTTTTATTAACATACAGGGCCACTCCTCCCTCCCTTTTTGCACCTCGGTCTCTTCTGAACAATACATAGCCAGGTACTGAAGTCTCCCAAGTGTGGTTACTGGTAAACCACGTCTCACTAATTGCTACTATGTCCAGTTTAGCCTCTGACATTATTGCCTGCAGGTCTGGGATCTTATTTCCCAGGCTGTGAGCATTTGTGTACATGATTTTCCATTGGCCAGATTTTGGTGTGTTAGTTGTTGGGTGAAGTTTGGCATTACCCCTGTGCATCGTATGGGGAGACAAACCTTTTTTCTTACCTGGTGATGCAAATGAACGGCAAACACGCTGAATTCCTGTTTGACCACTAGCTGAGGGGGGAGGGGTGTTCTTCCCATTCGACGTATGGGGTGCTGCACCCCTCTCCCCATTTGCTAGTTTAAATATTCTGCAAAGACGTCAAACTTCTGCCCCAATGCACTGACTCCCTCTTTAGTCAGATGCAGTCCATCAAATTTAAAGAACTTTCGCTCCCAGAAACAACTGAGAGATATAAATTGGGACCCCTTTTTTCCAAACTTGGAACATGAATTTAAGAAGATTAAGATTCCTACACTCAGAGGGCCTAAACCAACCCAGGCTGTTAAACAGGAGACACCTATGAATCCTGTAAGGGACCTCCAGTACAAAACAAGCCATTTTATGGAACACCAGATCCGCCCTATCCAATAACAAGGCGGAGCAGAGCCTAATGTAGGCATTAATAGAGAGTTCACAACATCTAAATGGACATCCCTTGACATATATCCCTTAAACCTATAAAGAGCCCCTAATTTCTTATTTAAACACATTATCATATTATTTATACGAAGGGACTAGGATAGATTGCAATCTAACCAAAGGCCCAAATACTTACAATTATCCCCTTCTGTTATAACAGTGCCATCCAAAGTTGTTATATTCAGACCTAAATTCAGTTTTTTGGACTGCTTATTCCTAAATATAACAAGCTTGGTCTTTTTAGAATTTAATACTAAGAGATGCTTCTTGAAAAAATCCTGCACCTGATCAAATGCCATCTGGAGCTTAGGTCTAATCAAATCCAAGGTTGGACCCTCAACATATATAATCGTATCATCAGCATAAAGATGGTGCCCTATATCTGGAAGCTCAAAACTAAGATTAATATAGATATTGAATAACAATGGTCCCAAAATTGTCCCTTGTGGGACACCATTTAACATAAGAAGAGATAGAACCACTCTCTCCCACCTCTCTGACCTAACTGAGCTCTGAGAGTACTTTTTTATGTTTTAAGACAGGCCTTATTGGTCATGTGGTCTGATTTGATCCGCCCCTAATACTAATAACATATAATTCCTAAGCTAATACATAGACATGGGGGATCAAACAGTCTTGATATCATAAAACTGTCTTTCATTATTATACAGTTAATATTTCATAATATAGTATTTTATGAAACAGTAAAATAAACCACTTGCATTTCTAATAGCCTAATTATCTCCAGAGGCTCCTCCCATTGTGTGAGGTCATACTTTATTATCTCCTATAATTAAGCCTCCTTCTGGGCCACCTACCTCCTAATAGCAACCCTGTTCCCCAGCCTAGCAACAGAGCCCAGGTAAGAAACAGAAAAAAATGAATTAAACAGAAAAGTTACACCTTGCTCTGCTACAAGCAAAAATACTATCACAGGAACTGTTTTAAATGTACTTGTACAAATTCTACCAGTGTAAAAATGGAGGCAGTATAGTGCAGTGTTCTAAGGCTCTGAGCTGCAAATCTGGTGACATCCAGCAGACCAGACCTGGATTTGAATTCCACAGCTTCCACTTGCATACTGTGTGACCCTGAGCAAGTTACTTAACTTCCTTGTGCTCCCAGGTTGCACCTGTAAAAAAGCTTTCAGCTTAGTGTGCTACTCCTGGTTAAACAACTGAAATAAAAAAAAAACAAAAAAACAAGATGTTGTCCTGTTGGCTGACAATTTCAGCCAATGGGAATAAAATTTAAATGGACCCCTTTTTCTTTGTTTAAAAAAAAACAGTAACAGTTTTCCCGATCTCTCAGGACTAGCTGTCCTGTGCTCATAATGAGCTATGCATCTCCCGACACATTCGGTTTACTAATTTGGACCTTCATTTAGGCAAATTCTCTTAATTTAGACTCTGGCACACTCGGTGCTCACACTGGAGCTTATACCACTCCTTTTAATATGCCTACAGGCCATGATAGTGGCAAAGCACGGTAAATCTCTAGCTGTAGTAGCGGCAGGACAACTCTGTCAGCACCTGGATATATTTCTCCCTGCCTTCATTTCTACAAATATCTTCAAGGAACCTTTTGAGTGTATTTCAATCTGCCTGTGCTGGTAGCTACAGAGGTGCATTTGCTAACCTCGTAACGCACCACGGCACATTAAACAGGAGTCCCTGTAATTCTTACCTAATGCTATAAGCGCTTTACTTTTCTTGTATTCGCTGCAGAGTACTGGGATTTGCAGGACGTCAGCAGAGCAAAACATGCTGCACAAAATAAAACAAATTTACTTCACAGATAGCCTGCTATGGTCCACAGTGTCTTTACCTTGCTTTATTTTATTTCAAAGCAGCAGGCTTGGGGGGGTTCCAGGCATTTTTTCCATGCCTAGCAACCGGCAGTTTCATAGCCACCTGAGGTAAAAAGATGAATGAAAAGTAGATATGGGAGAAAAAGACAAAAGGATAGTAAGAACTGGAGCTGCTGCAGCCGGCTTTGAAAAGGGGGTAAAGGTGAGAGGAATGCCTCAGGGTACCGACACTGCACTCTACTTGGGGGGTGGATAAGGAGGGTATCTTTAGGCTGAGTGGCAACCATAACATGAGATGGCACAGTCATAAGGTAGGTGGGGGGGGTTTAGAAGGGAGGTCTGGAAGCACTTCTTCACAGAGAGGGTGGTGGACTCTTGGAATGCACTGCCAGAAAATGTGGTCTTGTTGAAAACAATGGACAACTTCTAGAGAGTCTGGGATAGGCATGGGGGAAGGTAAGGATCATGGGTAGGGAGGATGGAAGGAGTGGGGGGGGTAGGGACAGTAGCTCAAGCTGTGGACTCTGCAATACGAGCAGCCTAGATAGACCAAATGGCCATCTTCTGCTGGCTTCTTGGTATGTTCGTATGTATGTCCGTAAGATACCACTTTCGGGATGTGGTACCTTAGGTCTGCGATAGTCCCTTTGTGTACTATTGAATATTTTCTTTTCTTTTTTTTTTTTTTAAGCAGTAAGGGTTCATAGTCTGGCCTAACAAGGCCGATCCCTTCCACTTTATGATTCAGCTACATGCCCAATACTCAGGCACATAGTGATGTGAAACAAGGGAGAATGCAGGGGTGAGACCCACTGAAATGAATCGGACTGATTTTTCCTTACTTTTTTTTTTTGCTCCCTCCCAGCTCCAGGCCAGCCTCTCCTTCAGGCCACCTATGCCCTCCGTACTGCACTGCCCCGGATCAGCCACCTCTTCACCTCCACATTTGCAGCTCCTTGGATGACCCCGGATGTAACCCTTCACCGGGTGGGTCCTCCCCGAGGGGGACCGTGCCATTGGGGCAGCCAGCGCCAAACCTGTTCGGGTGCTGCTGGGGATGATGCGTGTACATCCTTGGACTCACGGCAACAGGAGCTGGCGACCATCATCCGGTCGTGGCTACGAGGCTCTTTTTTTCCATTTGCTCCCCATGGGACATGGTGTGCCATGAATGTAAGGATGACGCCAATGTTCACCATGCCCCCTTAGTGTCTGGGACCCCGCATATTGCTGTACTCCCAGCCTCCGCGAGGGGTCAGCAATTGCTGGGTCGCGACCCCACCTTCCCCCCAAGAGAATGCGAGCCATCAAGCCCTCCCCCGAATGGCCCTCCAGTACCCGAGTCTGTTCCTGAACCCGGGTCACTGGTGTCGCGAGTGGAGATCCAGCCGCTGTGCAGACGGGCCAGCCATTTTCCTTACTTTTTAATACATTGTGATGGTGACTTGGAGATTATAAGGGCCACCAATCGACTAACGAGACCCTTGGTAGTCAATCGGTGGCACTTATTAATCTCCAAGTCACAGTGTATTACAAAGTAAAGAAAAATCAGTCTCTTTTATTTCAATGGGACTCACCCCCATGCTCTCCCTTGCTTCACGTCACTATGTGCCTTAGCGTGGGGGCATGTAGTTTAATCAGAAAGTGGAAGTGATTGGCTTGCCACTTTGTTGGAGCAAAACTATGTTCCCTTACCACTTAAAAAAAGTTGAAAAATAAAATATTAAAAAATACGCAGTGGGTCTATCACAGACCTAAGGTACAACATCCTGAAAGTGGTACCTTAGGTTCCCAAAATCACTTAAAAATTACAGTGAGGGTATAAACTATTGCAAAGATCAGAGGATGCAATATTATTTAAATATTTTTTTCTAGTACTTGAGCAACATTTAAACAGAACTGGGCTCGACTGCAGTGTTTGGGGTAATTTCTTTGACTGGGTGACCAAAGTAGTAGACCAGGGAGGGGCTGTAGACATGGCCTACCTAGACTTTAGCAAGGCATTTGACGCAGTCCCACACAAAAGATTAATAAACAAATTAGCCAGCCTGGGAGTGGGCCCTAGGGTGGTAGCCTAGGTAAAACACTGGCTGGACAACAGGACACAAAGGGTAATAGTAAATGGAGTCCACAGTGAAGAAAGGGGGGTTACTAGTGGGGTACCTCAGGGTTCAATACTGGGGCCAGTCCTTTTTAATGTCTATATAAGTGACATTGCAGAGGGACTGGAAGGAAAAGTATATCTCTTTGCAGACGACACAAAGATCTGCAACAGGGTTGCTTCGCAAGGTGGGGTGAAAAGGATGAAAAAGGACTTGACAAGGTTGGAGGAATGGTCAAATGAATGGCAGCTCAGATTCAATGCAAGAAGTGCAAAGTAATGCACCTGGGAAACAAAAACCCAGGGGAAGAGTAAGCAATGGGGGTGAGATACTAACAACAACAAAAATGGAAAGGGACCTGGTGGTAGTCATATCAGACGACCTAAAGGTGCGAAGTTAGTAAGGAGGGCTGGGGGATATTGGGATGCATAGGGAGAGGCATCATCAGTAGAAAACAGGAAGTTATTATCCCTCTGTACAGACAGTTGGTGAGACGCCATCTGGACTGCTGCGAGCAGTTCTGGAGACCCCATCTCTGCAAAGACATAGGGTGGAGGCTGTCCAGAGGAGGGCAACCAAAATGGTGCAGGGTCTGCACCAGAAGATATAAGAAGAAAGACTAAAGGAACTTAAGATGTATAGCCTCGAGGAAAGGAGGGAGAGGGGGGACATGATAGAAACTTTCAAATACCTCAAGGGAATCAACAAAGTCCCAAGAGGGTAACATCTTTCAGAAAAAGAGATGTGCAAGAACAAGGGGGCATAATTTGAAGATAGAGGGGGACGGCTCAGAGGTAATGTGAGGAAGTATTTCTTCACAGAGAGGGTTGTAGATGCATGGAACAGCCTTCCTGAGGAGGTCGTAGAGTCAAAAACAGTGGGGGAATTCCAGAATGCATGGGACAGACATAAGGCAATTCTAGTGGGGGGTAGGAAGAAGTAGGCTGTTGGTTAACTAGGATCTGCAGCTTATCCGTTAGGTAGGGAATTGGGCAGACTAGGTGGGCCAAGCAGTCCTTATCTGCTATCAGATTCTATGTAGAACAGGAAACAGTATGGCGGACAGGATTTTCATGGCGGCGGTAATACTGTCAGTGCTGTGGCTGATGGGACAGTCCGTCTACATCACAGTGGGAAACTATAGGACTGACAGCCAGAGTGTGGCGCAACAGACCTGCCATGATGACCTAGAGGTTGGAGCAATGAGCCATCAGTGAGCATGGTACATCCAGCTACCCTGGGTTTGATTCCCAAAACCTCCACTCATACCCCTCGACACTCACTTGATCTGGGTGTCATTCTCACCACCTCCACTTGTGATATGGGATCCATTCCTGCAATCTCTGCTTGCATACTGTGTGAAATATGCAAGACCTGAAGGTGATTATATTTGGGAGGGTGTGGGGGGCAAAGCCCCCATACAGAACCCAATCATCCAAAGTGGTGCACAGACTTAGTTTGCTTATGTATTGTTGTAGTCTTAGGTTTTTCATTTTGTAACTCGGCACTGACTGTGTTCCCATGAGCCACAGTATTCCCATCTGCCATACTACTTCCTGTCCGCCATACTTCTGATCCAAGAACTGCAGTCCTTCCCATATTTAACTGAACAATAGCTAGGATCTAACAATTTTAACAACTTTTCCATTTTAAGATATAAATTATAAAAGGGAGCTGAGTATTCTGTTACCTCTCTCTTTTCAGCTAAGGCTCTAACTGTGCAGGAAGCCAAAGTCACATGACTAAGCTGTACAACAGGGTGCAGTTCTCAACAGCTAGTAACAGTAGAAAGCAGGTGCTCCAGTACTGTGAAAGTCAAGAATCTTAGGGGAATACATTTACAGACTAAAGTACCTTCATTACACTCACATCCTATGAATTCCACTAAAATTTGCAATATTGTGGAAAGGGCATATGGAACTTAAGTTTGGTGATGCACATAATATGGATACATACGGGACACACTCAAGCACAAGTTACATAAAAATACACATCTTTAACCTCAGCATAAAGGTACTCTGTGGGAGGGGGTTACAGGACGATGAGGTTGATCAAGCCTCAGTATCACCATCGAATAGTATGATGCTGAATACACCACACATAACTTTGGCTCTTTAAACTACAGTCCATAGCAACACCACCACAGTAGTAACAATGGTACAGTAATGCAAGAAACAGAGAAGAATACACAATTACACATGATCATATATCTTAACCCTTAAATCACCCATCTTAACACTTAAAAATGTTGGATACTAATCTGACCCACTTATTGAAAGAGGGTTTGAGGTTCAAAGGAACAACTTGTTGGGTCACAGTCTCGATTAGTCTGTCACTGGTTTTGGAATTGTACCTGCTCTGGTTTTAATAGGTTCACAGCCAGTATTCTCATTAGGCTGAAAAATAGTAGTGATGGGAACAGACTCAGAAATAGAGGGAACAGGATCAAAAACAATATTAATGTCAACAGTCTCTGAAGGGGCAACTTCACTATTTACTGTGTCAGGAGCAGCCCATGCAAAAGCTGAAACTGATTCCAAGTATGCTGCATTGGAAATCTTGGAGCAACGGTCTCTCTGATAATTTGCACTGTCTATTATCCAAGAATTTGTATGAGTGGCTGGGTCCTCCTCAGTTAAAGTAGTGATACAATTTACAGAATGGGAATCACAAACTGATCTTCCTGGACTAAAAGTCTCCACCACTCATTCACACTAATGGGACTACGCTGGAGGCGCTAGTACCCTGCAGGAGCCAAAAATCTTTAGAAGGGCTGGCGCTGGGATAGGACCATGCATGTGTGGTGCCACGAGACCAGCTTGCGCTGTATGGGCTATCTCAGTGTCGACCTTCCAACTGCCTCAGTTCCTTTTCTCCCACCATCGAATGCACTTCGATGACGACATCGCTCACCTGCCAGGAGTCAAGTCTTCGTCTATACAACAGCAGCTATAGCCATTCAGTATTCATTTAACTTACCATTTTTAGTGTTATTTTCTTATTTAAAAAAAAGAAAAAAGAAGAAATTCTCTGCCTGCCATCAACAGTGTCAACCTTAGACGGTAGCGGTGACAGTAGGGAGACTTCATTTGAAAGTTGCTATGGCAGTGAGGCTGTGTCCGGTCCACCGCCCTTTTTGGAGGGGGTGGGTCCAACCACAGGCAGTCTGGTGCTCGGGGGGGAGGACAGTCCACCTGAAGTAGAAAAGTAGTGGTTCCGGGACCCGGCTCCGCTTGACCTCGAACTCTTCTTCCTCCTGTCGGTGGAAGAAGAATCGGTACAGCTCAATGTCGCCCTCTGGTACGTCTGCACAGGGATCATTGGTGATGGACAGCAGTAGGTCTGAGCTGACTCCGGTGGGTTTCTCTGTGGCTCCACTCTTAACAGCCATGATCTTCAACACCGGATCCTGTCTCTGTCCTTAATAGGGTTCCAGTGAGCAGTTTCACCTCTGGGTCGCTCTTTTAGAGCAGGGGATATGGCGTCTGCCCAGTTGTCCTGGCCATTGGGCCAGATTCTGGGGCCTTCGGGCCTCAGAACCACTGGCCATGGCCAGGTTGGTTGGGCCAGGATGTGTGCAGTGCCCTCTCTGGTGTCAACACCATCGACACTGACTCCTAGTGCCTACTACCCTCTCCTTTTTCGCTGCAGGGGCAGGCACGGGTACTGCTTTCCTTCAGGTCTAGCAGCAGTTCTGGCACTGTGTGTGGTGCTGGTGCCATGTGTGGTGCCAGCACTGGGGGTGGCGCTGGCACCAGGTGTGGAGCTGGATCTGGCACCAGCGCCACGGATGGTGCTGAGCTCTTTGTTGATCCAGGTGGTGGTGGTGTCTCCAGTGTTCCTGGTCTACACCTGCCTTTTGGAGGTTATTCTGGGCTAGAAGTGGATCTGGATGAGTCTCTCCCTAGTCTACTTTGTCAAAGATGCAGTGGATGACTCATTTTATGGGCTGGAATGCAAGCATTCTGTATCAGTGTGATGGAAGATCTTCTTTCCAGTTCTTTTTCCTCAGGAATATGGGGTCCACCATAACATTTCAGTCTTCATCTGTGGACCAAAGCAGACTTCTACGTCTTGGGTTCCTACATTCCTCAGTATGAGTACACCCTGTGGAACACATTCAATGCAATGGTCAAGAGCCTCCCGGAATCTAACGCTCCATTGCTAGCTGCTTATAGCCCAATAATCAGCTGAAAGCTTTTATGGACACCTGCGACTCTAGAGCAGCTACTGCTGGAAGCAGGTAGTTAACATCTGCTTGACAGTGCTTATCTGTTCGGCCCTCAGGTTGAGTTCTGGGGACCACTCAGAACAGTACGGCTGCCATTTAAACAACAGGGGGTGCCTGCTACCTCTCAGAGGGGCAGGACCTTTGACATTCTCTTATAGGCAGTCCTTTCAAGGTAAAGGCCTAGGAGCCTTTATCAGGAACCAAGCCAGTAGAGGACACAGGGCCCCAAAGTGCCATGTACCAACCTCTGTGGATCCAGCCCAAGTCCCACTTCAGCTGTCTGAGAGGGATGCCTCTCGGCAGTATGAGGGGCGTCTAATTTTGTTTTACAGCCGGTGGAAGTCCATTACAGCAGACATTGGGTCATCAGGATTGTCCCGGAGGGATACTGTCCCAGTTTCGCAGATTTCCCCAGACCTTCCACCCAGACAGCAGCCCAGTCTGTGCACCTCTCAGTCACACTGTCTCGCTTCTGAGATACAGGGCTTCTGAGGGAACTGGGCAGTAGAAGTTGTTCCACAGCAGAATGGATCACACCTTCCTATTTTCATTACTTCTGGTTCCAAGATAACAGGCGACATGCACCGTTTGTCAACCTTGGAAGGTTAAACAAGTACCTGTTCAGGGAGGAGTTCACTAAAATCTCTGCATTCAAGTATTCACTTCCTGGACATTAGGCTCCTAGCTAGTCCATCCAGGCAAGAGGCACATGAGGCAGTTGTCACACTTTCTCAATTGTTCTCCTCAGGGTTTTTTTTGATTCAGAGAAGGTGTCTGTTCATCTTCCCAGCAGCTCCTCTTCTTAGGAGCCCTCCTGGATACCTCCAGGGTGCTGTTTTTGTTCCAAAGCATAGGAGAAACAGCATCTTCAGATGGCTCGCAACATCATGGAAAACCACTCTTTCGGGCCCCTTTCAGTTCAGTGGATACTGGGACTCAGGGCTTCCCCTGCAGCAAGTAGTGGTCTTCGACCACGCACCCACAATCCTCTGTTCAAAATGACAGAGCCTCGGACAAAATCTCTCATGAGGAGCTCACTGTTAAGACCTCCACACTCAGGTGTAGAGCCAGTAGGAACCTCATCTTTTCATAAATTTCTTAGAGATGAGAGCTATCTTATAAACAAAGTCCTGAAGGATGCCCTCTGCCACAAAGTGATCCTGCTTCAGTTGGACGACAGAGCTGTGATGCATTACATCAGCAAGCAGGGTGGGGCACCCTCCCACCCTCTCTGCAGGAAGGCCGTGAGATTGTGGCAGTGGTACCTCAAGCACGATGCGTCAGTTCAGATTTCATGCAGTCGCTTTCGCCAAGTGGGGCAGTTCGGGCCTTCTCCTTTTTGCATCCCCTTTCGATACAAAACTGCCTCTATTCTGCTTCAGAAATCCAGACCTTGGTGTTTCCTGTCAGGATGTATTCCCTGCAGAAGACGTTTTCCTCATCTTCCCTTAATTCAGAGGGTGTTGCACAAGTTGCAGGCACAGGAAGGCAGGATGATTCTCATCGTCCTAGACTGGCCTCGGCAGATATGATTGCTCTGCTCAACAGTCTGTCAGAGGTTCCCCTGAGGCAACTCCCTCTACAAGCAGACCTCTGACACAGGGACTTTAATCCATCCTAACCTGCATTCCCTTCATCTCCATGCCACGCTCCTCAGGAAATGGAAGTGGCAATTTTTAGGCTTCCCAAACCATCACATACATCTTCTAAGCCACACATAGGCCTTCCACCAGGAGGGCTAGCGTGGCTAAGTGGAAACCCTTCTCCTTCTGGGGTGCAAGTCCTGTCTGGACCCTCCGGTTGCCCACCAAGTAAGGTATTAGGTGTTAGGGTGCCTCTTGAACCTGTTGAATGCAGGTCTGTATTACTCAGCAGTGAAGGTACTCCCCTACGCATTTTCAGTCTATCTTGAGCCAGTAGACAGCATGTCACTGGCTCAGTTTCTGTTAGTCAGGTTTTACTTCTCCCTACTTACTTCATCAACTCCAGAATGGAGGAGAGCACTCCCTTCGTTTCTCTGGATGTTAAGAGGGATTTGTAATTCTACATCGACAGAAAAAAGAGATATGTATCTGAGCAACTATTGTATCTTTCAGTATGCCTCAGCTGGGTCAGCATGTTGCCATGAGATATATTTCTGCTTGGTTAGTTGCATGTCTTCGACACTACTAATCCATGGCACAGGTCAAGTTGGAAGGCCGGGTTCACACCCCTCTACTGGAGTGATTGCAGCTTTCCTAACGGGAATTTGTAATGTACCCATTGCAGACTTCTGCAAGGTGGCGAGTTGGAGCTCAGTGCATACCTTTGTAAAAGCACTATGTTCTGGATGTCCATGCCAGACAGTTCACTCTCTTCGGCAGGACAGTCTTTATGGACTTCTGTCCTGAGTGAACTCTGTCTCCTACCGCCTTACTTGGGGGTTTGATTTTCAGCTCGGTACTCTCCCATTAATGTGAATGAGTGGTGGAGACTTTTAGTTCAGGAAGATATGGAAATTATGTACTAACTGTAATTCTTGATCTTCTTGGACTAAGTCTCCACCACTCATTCACATGCCAACCCACCATCCCCAGAGCTCACTCATTCTGTTTTGGTCTTCACTTCCTTGATGTTCTGGCTTTGAAGACATTATTAAATTAACCCTTCTTACATGGGTCATCCGGGCCTTCATATGCCTGAAAGTTAAGGTAAGGTTTTCCTTCATTGGTTTATGCTGCACCTCCTTGGTCGAAAAGGTACTGAGGCGGTTGGAGGATCGACGCTGAGATAGCCTTTACAGTGCAAGCTGATCTCTGGATGTCATGCATGCATGGTCCTATCCTGGCACTGGCCTTCCTGAAGTTTTTGGGCTCCCACAGGGTCCTATCACTTCTGATGTAGTCCCATTGGTGTGAATGAGTGGTGGAGACTTCATCCAAGAAGATCAAGAATTACAGTAAGTACGTAATTTCCATTTTCTGCCGCTGCATTACTGGATAGAACTGAAGAAACCACATCTGGAGTAGATAATGGCAGAAAATTTGCTGGCAGTAGCAAGTTTCAGTGCACCACTTTGATCTTGCCAGAGTTGTCTTGGATCTTGTAGACAGGTATTAATGAATGGTGAGAAATTACAATATCTACTGTTGGTTCCCATTTGTCTGCCAGATCCTTGCATCCACTCTCATCCTTGTTGGCTAATGGGACATGATGTTCAGTGTTAAGGAAAACACCTCTGATCCTCTTGTTATACTCTCTAGCTTGGAGCTTTTCTTCTTTGGAAGTATGCTGTTGGCCCAAAGCCATAGCATTATGCAAATGGTTAAAGAGGGACACAGCATAAGCATCATCACCAACTAGTGTATCATCCTTCAGTACATTTCGAAATAGTACATCTAGTGGTAATCTGTGGACTCGGCCAAACATGAGGGAAAAGGGTGCAAAACCTGTCATCTCATGTATAGTGCAATTGTAAACAAAATTCATGGTCTGTATTGTCTGTGGCCAATGGTGTTTCACTCTGGGAGGTAAGAATTGGAGTATGTTACCCAATGTCCTGTTGAATCTCTCAGTTCCACCATTTCCCATGGGGTAGCAAGCTATAGTATGGGATTTGTCAGTACCAGCCAACTCAAGCAACTCTGCTATTAGGGTACTCTCAAAGTTTGCACCTTGATCTGAATGGATCCTTTCTGGTAAGCCATACACACAAAAGAATTGATCCCATAACTTTTTGGCAACTTGCTTGGCTGTTTGGTCTCTGTAAGGAAAAGCATGTACCAGTTTTGTGAAATGGTCTGTTACCACTAAAACATCCACAGATTTGTTGTTGTCTTCAAGTGTCCAGAAATCAATACATACCAGCATCATCGGAGAAGATGTAGTGATACTTTGTAAAGGTGCTGTGGCTGAAGGTTCTGAACTTTTACCAATCACACACCTCTGACAACACTGGACATATTATTTAATCTTTTTTTCCATGTCAGGCCAGAAGAATCTTTGCCGGGCAAGATGTAGTGTTCTAACCTGACCTTAATGCCAAACAATGGATTCCAGACAAGACTGTATCATTAATTGCTTCAGGCATTTTGTATTAAAAATGCTTCCTCTTTGTCAGTGGGCCCTTGGAGGTTTTGTACAAGATACCATCGCATAACTCAAGTTTATCCCATTACTTAAACAGCTTCAGTACCTTGGTGGGTTCTCCATGTCTTTCTCGTCTAGATGGTTGTCTCTCTCTCTCTCTCTGTCAAGATATTCTATCACTGTGGAAATGACAATGTCCAGTTGCTGTGCAGTTTGCAGGTCCTGAAGGGTGAATGAGGGCAATGTCTCTTGGCTAACTGGCACCAGTGTCTGTGTGTGATGAGCCAAAGCAGTTGCTCTAGATACAGAAGAAATATCCCATCCTGCATGTCTTTGCAAAAGTGCAGAAACTTCATCAGTGTTTGGGTGTCCAGGGAGGGTGTCAAGCTGCTGTACACCATTCATTAGCTGCAGTATTTGTTGAGGCTGACTGGTCCACCTGAATACATCTTGGACATCTTCCTTGACCACATCTCCCTCTGTTAGCAAAGTCATGTATGGTGTTTGCAATAACTTCTGACCAACAGGTTTTACAAAGGGCTCTCTGCTAATTGCATCAGCGACCACATGTAACTGCCCAGGAATATATTTGATATAAACATTGTATGGAGCCAATTTTGCAACCCAGCACTGCTCACAAGCATCAAGTTTCAGTTTTGTCATAACATAAGTGGTTGGATTTATTATCAGTCCAGACAGTGAATGTATGTCCTTTGAGCCAGTGGCTGAATTTTTCACAAGCTGCCTATTTAAGAGCAAAAAACTCAAGTATGTGTGCTGGGTACCTGGATTGCACCCGACTGAGAGACTTACAAGCAAAAGCAATCAGTCATGCTTTAACATCACCTTCAGAGACCTGTGAGAGTACAGCTCCAAGATTATCCAGTGAAGCATCAATGGACAAGATGAAGAGTCTGTCAAAATCAGAATATGCTAACACAAAACAATTTAATAGGGCATCGCTCAGTGCCTGAAAGGCAGTGTCACATTTTGTTGTCCAGTCCTGAGAACTGAGCTTACAAAAGGTTCCTCAATCCAGCTTTTCCTTGGAGACCTAACCTCTATGCTTCTGACCAGCTGTAACTTCAAACAGTGGCTTATCAAGCACTGAACAGTCAGGTATGAAATGCTGATAATACAGAACCATGCCAAGAAATGATCTGATCTTCTTCTGGCATGGGGTACAGCTATTGTCTTCCATAAGATCCTTTTTCCTGATGTTCAGAATGGCTTCAGTCTTTTCTGGGTCCACTATAACCCCACTGACATCAAAAATGTATCCCAAAAATGTGAAAGCTCTGCGAAGGAAATGACATTTCTTTGGGGATAACTTCAAGTTGTTCTTTTTCAGATGGCTGAATACTATTCTCAAGTACCTCAAAGCTTCCTCTTCAGTAGAGGCAAATACCAATAAGTCATCAGAGTAACAAAACATGTTGGAAAAGTTCAGGTCACCGACGATACTTTACATCTTTCACATGAAGGAAGCTGGGCTCCTGCACAAACCTTGAGGTAGACGGTTATATTTATACAGTCCCGTAGGAGTGGTAAATGCTGTGTACTTCTTGTCCTCTTCATGAAGGGGGCATATTGTAGAAACCTAATGTTAAATCCACTATGCAGAAGAATGCATTTCCACCCAAGGCTGCGAGACAATCTGCCTGGTGTGACAAGGGAAAAGCATCTTTGATTGTCCAGGCGTTGAGCCATCTAAAGTCAGTGCAGATTCAGAGGTCTCCATCTTCCTTCCATACTATCACTAGGGGTGAAGCATACTCACTGACAGATTTCTTGATGATGCCCTTTTCCTCCATGTCTGTCAAGACCTGTCATAACCTCAGATAGTGAGCTGGGGGCACTTGTCTGTAGGGGAGTTGAAAAGGTCGCTCATCCATCAAGTGAATCATGTGTACAAATCCCTGCATCTGCATCCAAAAAAAGAGAACTTCATATTCTGCAGTCAACTTTGCCAGTGATGTCAACATCAGTCAGTCCTAGTTCTTTGTAAATATTATTGAAGATCAGTACTTGGAGCACTAGTACTTTGTTGTTCTGTTATTGTGACATCCACCTTTTTAAAAAAAATATAGTTTTTATTGATTGAGGCACAGCAAGGTTCACATATCCAGTATCAAAATATAGCAAGAATGTTGACATTGTCCATCCTGATAGTTACAGAGACATATATTATATAAGCATGAGGTTGATAGTTCAGCAACAAAGCATAGACATACTTAAAATACTTCCACAGAACAAAATAGATTTTGGCAAGGTCTACCACATCTGAAAGAAAACAGATAAGAGGAGGGAGACACCTTCTCATCCCCCACTCCCCCCAGCAAAGGCGGCACCCCCTTACTCTCCACAGGAAGAACTCTAAGGAATAAAATCAGAATCTGTCTGGGACATATACCATATCCATTTTTGCCATTTTGTATTGAAAACCCCCATCTTATCATGAAGACTAGCCATCAATTTTTCTAATAAATAAATATCCATAACTATCTGTGGCCAATACGTTATTGATAGAATAATAGGGGACATCCAACGCCAAGTAATCGCCTTCTTGGCGGGGCAAAATATATAAGGGTAATAAGGTTTTATGCCAAGAAAGCTGATTCTGTGGCATAATCATTAGCACCACCATTTCAGTCGATAATTCCACTGAATCCCCTAGGCATTCCCATAGTTCCTCCTACAGAGTGCACCAAAAAGGAGTTAATAACGGGCATAACCAAAAAATATGTCCCAGGTCTGCCACCTGACATTTGCAACCCATCCAGCAAACCCCATAACTTGGAGGTATATACAGTATTTTATGACAGCTGTAGGTGATCTAAAATATCAGCATCTGCACTTACAGGCGAACTCCCGCCAAACTAAGGAAAGAGTAATTTTCACTGCTGGAAGTGCTGTTTTCAACCAAGATTCCAGTGGCACCTCAAGTTCCAAATCCCTATTCCAACCTTCCAAAACCGACTGGGTAAAATCCCCCAATGCTTCTTTAAGGACTCTATTTAGGAGGCAGTATAGCTCAGTGGGTTAAGCCTCTGAGCTGCAGATCTGGAGACCTGGTTTTGAATCCCACAGCCACCTAGGTGCATACTGTGTGATCCTGAGCAAGTCACTTAACTTTCTTGTACTCCCAGGTCACATCTGGAAACAAGCTTTGGCTTAGTGTGCTACTCCTGGTTAAACAATGTTCCCTTTCCCTATTTAGGTGACCTATTAAGTGACCCCAAATGTTACCTTTGATACAGTCTATTAATATGGACAATAAAAGTGGTTTTGGGTTAGAGAGTTGCACCAGGTCAGGAAGCTGTTGTTGAAGATAGTTTTGCACTTGTAAATATTTATAATGATCTTTGTTTGGAATCCTAAAATCACTTTGTAAGGCCTCAAAAGGGCTTATACCTGTTGGAGTTAGGAATTGATATATAAAATGTAATCCCAATTCGCGCCACTTATAAAAAGTAAGATCTATCTGAGACGGCTTAAAGTATTCATCAGCTGACAGTGACCGACAATAAGAAAAAATATCTTTAAACTTTGTGTGGGATTTCGTCTGGTACCATACTTTTAAGACACTGGCAGTGAACTTAGTGAAAAGGCATAATGGGGGAGATTTACTCTTAGTGGTGAATTAGATGGGGTAAAGGTTATGTAAGTCATTAATAGTGAACTCAGTTTCCTTCCATGATGCCGTATACATGGGGGCCAGCCAGACAAGGATTACCTGAAGGAAAGTAGCCCTCGCATATAGCTCCAAATTAGACAGATTCACACCTCCCTGAGCTAAAGACAATTGGAGAATTGAGAAATGCACCCTAGGTTGTTGCCCACTCCATATAAAATTTGAAATCATTCTGTTCCATGAAACATAGTAAAAATGGGCTGGCAAAACTGGAATGGATTGAAAGAGGTACACAAGGCGTGGTAAAAATATTCATGTAAATGATTTCAACTCACTGAAAAAAGGATAGAGTTAATCTGCCCCACTTTGATAACTCCTCTTGCACAGACACTGTTAAAGGTTTTTAGTTCACTACATCTACATTGGTCACATCTTTAGTGATCTGAATACCCAAATATTTTATTTTAGTACATAACAAACGCAGAGGGTAACCACACTTTAGGGCATCAGAGGGAGTGAAATTAAACATTAGTACTTTAGTTACATTCAATTTCAAGCCTGTTACCCTTTCAAAACTATGCAGGACTTTCCAAACCTCTGGTACCGAGTTCCCAGGGGACAAAACAGACACAGGGACATCGCCCGCAAACATTGATACTTTACATTCCCTTTGTCCAATTGGAATGCCCTCAATTCCTTCAACCTGCTGCAAGGTTATAGTTAAGGGCTGCATACAAAGAGCAAACAGGAGGGAAAGAGGGCACCCCCATTGAGTGCCACTTTGGAGAGCTATTGGGGATGTCAGGGAGTCATCGACCCACATATATGCTTTTGGGATGTAATATAATTTTTTAACCACTTCAAAAACAGTTCTGGGAACCAGAAGGCCGATAGGGTGTCCCAAAGAAAGTCCCAAGACACCCTGTCAAACGTCTTTTCAGAGTCAAGGTTTGACAGGGCAGATGGAATCTGTCTTGTCTGAATATGCTCTACCAATAGCAACACTCTATGAATATTGTCCATTATATTTCTATATTTTATACAGCCTGCCTGGTCAAAATGGACCAGGGAGGGAAGCATATTCGCTGTGGCATCTGCCTTTTGACACAGCCCTTGGAAAACGTCCAGATTTTCAGTGGCCAGGCAGTGACACATCTGCTACTTTGGAGATATGCTTCAAAGTAACTGGTTGATCCAAGGGGTTAACAATTTTTATGGGGACCCAACGGTCTCCCCACATAGGAGTGACTATTATGCCAACAGAGATTTTCCTCAGCCCAGGCTTAGATGAGGTTGGCTCTACAATCACTGTACTTCCAGGAGACATACTGAAATTACTAGGCAGTCAACCCCAGACTAGGTGCTCATGTTTGGGTAGGAGTGTAACCACCTGGGTAAGCTTAACAGTTCAAGTTTTACTTGGCATTGCACTACCTCTCCATCTGATTAAACTTGACAGCATATCAAGAAAGTCTCTCCATCAGTGGCACCACCAGCAGCACTCTGAGATGCAATAAGCTCCGATAGCTTTTTGTATCTTTCATTCTGTGTATTACGTGCTTCATAACACTGGTGTCCAAAATAAGTTCATCCTGCTGACCAGGTACAGCAAGGGTAGGGACTAGCAGTTTTTGCCCATAAACTTCTAATTCCAGGTCATATACACACACCTGTGATGAGTCTTAAGGCCACCACAGCCAACAAGCACAATACTGCTTAGTGACAGCTGTGGCTGTGGCAGTTCATTGGCATCTAACAGTTTCTGATCGCTAGTTTTACCAAGAGTGCATGCCATAGAGATGGAGTCTAGCATATTGTTTAACTCATTGTGGTCAGAAACAGTGATTGGGTATAGAACAGATTTGTTTTTATTTATTTATTTATTTATTTGCAAAATGTTTCACCAGGAAAGACAACATGAGCTGATGAACAGCTCGTTTTCAGAAGCATCCTGGGGGGAGGGGGAATATAGAGGTTGGGAGAGCAAATACATTTAATACAATACAGGGACAAAAATTATACATGACATTGTAGAAGATATACAGGACAAAAACACTATATAACAAGCCTATGGGCAGTGAAGCAAAACCATAGGCTGGAAACTTACATAGTAGCACCTGGAGCTGGAAACCAGATGGAGTGTAAAACACTGAAGTGCCATTATAGTAGGAGGCATGGGATTAGTAGGTGCTAGTGTAAAACATAAAGAAAAGAGGAGGTGACGGGGAGAGAGGGGGGATAGGGGGATGGATAGCCTGGCCCCGGACCCCTTCAGGATGTTGAGAACCCAGCAAGCAGGAGGAGGGACCAAAAGAGATTAGGAGGGGAGGAATGGAGATGGAGGAGGAGGGTTAGGGGGAAGACAGGAGACAGGGAGTGGGATAGTCACTAGAGTTGAGAGAGGAGTGAGTGAAGCAGGGAGGAGATAGTCACTAGAATTATGGGGGGAAGGTGAAGACTGAGGGAGGTTGAAGGGGAGAAGATATAAATAAGTGCAAAGAAGAGAAATGTAGTGATTAGCTGAGATGTAATAGTGGGACAGGTAAGTGAGAGGGGTCTAAATTACAAAGAGAGTGAGGGGGATTGCACAATTGTGTAGGGCAGGACAGTGGTAGGAGACAATAGAGATTCAAGGAGTGGAAGATGGAGATAAACCTAAAAGGAAACAGGGATGGGGAGAGAGAGGGGGAGTAAGCAGGAGGTGGGAGGTGGGGTAGTAATAGGGGGTGGGGAAGGGTACACAGGGAGGGTGGGGAAGGCAGTGGGGAGGGAGGAGTACTAGGGTTAGGAAGGGGTGTAAAGGGAAGTGCAGTGTGTATGGGTAGATGAAGGGATTTTGAGGTATGTAGGGTAGAAGGCAGGGTTAGAGGAGGGTGAGGGTGGTGGTTAGGAGCAGGTGCAGTTAGGGGAGTAGAAGATATGTAGGGCTAGGGAGACGGATGAAGGGGATGAGGAAAGTCAGATGGGAGGAGGGAGAGAGTTCCAAAGTTTAGGGAAGTGATAAGAGAAGTAATCCTGGCCAATGGAGGTGCGGCAACGAGGGATAGCTAGAGTGTGGGAGTCAGAATATCTAAGATGGCAGGAGGCAGAGGGTGGAGCATTAAGGGAGGAGGAGAGGAGGAGAGACCCAAACCAGAGTTTAGAAATGAACTTAGCACAGTGAGAGAGTCGCCTGCTGTCCAAGGAAGACAGAGCTAAAGAGTGATATAGGGTGCAGTGATGTGTGCGGGAGGGGGAGTCTAGGGCAGAGCAACAGAAAGCATTGAAGAGAGGATCCAATCTGGCAAGTGTAACCCCCTACAAATGGGGGGGGTTCTTAAAAGCTTTCCTGGAGCTTGCCTAAATGCTTCATGCCTGACAAGTGTTCGGCGTAAGGCCGTTAATTTTGGGCGTTATGAGTGCTGTTGAAGCCTCCAGTACTGCCTCTTTAAGAGCTGCCTGCTTGCAGGCTTTAATGGTATAAATAGGGGGACTAGGGTTTCCCTGCTTGAATCCCACCTTGGACTGTGGTCTGATCGCTCCATTTCTGCGGTCACTAGGAGCGCTGAGGGAGCCCATCTGAAGGATGTAGTTGTTCCCTGGAGAACATGTATAGTGTTGGTAAAATTGCAGTTTGTCTAACTCTTTTTACTTACAGCTGGGACTTAGTGCTGTGCCCCTCCATTTTGGACCTGGACTGTGCTGAAGGGGTCCAATAGTAGCTAAGGGGCATCTAAAATGGTGTGGAAGTGACCAACCAGAAATCAGGACTCTAGATGGAGCCGACTGACAAATGGGGATGCAGCTTGTAATTCTGGGAAGTGGCATTCTGGGCCATGGTGCCTTTTTGCACCAATGAGGGCAATAATGAGTGACTGGCATCTGCAGCCCACCTATAGAGTCGGGTCGCGCCCAAATAGAGAGACTGGCCTTAGCTGTCCAGAGTCAGAAACGTTGTGGCTGTGAGTGAGGAAGGAGCTCTTTGCTCCTGTGCCATTGAGTGTTCGCGCGGGAAGCGCGTGAAAGGCCTGAGTCGGCTGGTTTGAATAGCCAGCGTGCTTCAGACTGCATCCGTGAGGCGGCGATCGGAGGAGGCTGTGTAAAAGTGCAGCTACCTACCAGGCTCACCTTGTAGAGGACTGGAGAATCTGCTAAATCGCGCTGGGTCTGTCAGGACAGTGAAGCTGCAGTGAGACGCCCGGATAGCTGTGAGTTCGGTCGGGTCCTAGAAGCAGCTGCCTGGTATGGTACCCCTCTGTGGTTTTCCATATAAATGTGTGAGGAGGCCTTTGAAGCTCAGGCTCAGCCCTGCGAGTGGTGAAAGAGTGGTTCTCTATTGGAGTTGTGAGTACTGAATCAGGGTAGCTACCTGTTAAAGGTTACAATTAAAGGCAAAATCGTCTTGTGGTATTGCTGACTGTACTAACTGAGCTTTCTGGCTCCATCTGCTCTGCTCAGGAATTAAATGCTCGTTTGTGTCAGGGCCTCAACCAGCTGCATCGAGGAACTAGCCGTTAGGGCTTGGGTACCCATAAACAGTAATTAATAGGTTAGGCCTGTGCACAGAGCCCTAGGTAGTCAACATATATTATAGTGGTAAGCCAATCACCCTAATTTCCCCCGATCCTTGTTATCTCCCCTTGAATAAATCAGATTGCTTATTCTGTAAAAGTACACTGGCTAGTCTGTGTATTAATGGGGAAATATTGCACAGTAAATGTGATGTAACTGTACCTTGCTTTTCAGGGGGTCCCCGAAGTGAGCTGATTGGTTCAAGCCGGGGGGTAAGTGTATATTGTAAGGACACTGAAATTGAACTGTGTGGGCCACTTGTGGGAAGAAAGGGGGGTTGCAGCAACCCAGAGGGCTGTGACCGAGTCAATCTCGACTGTTCTGACCCCGACCTCTGGGTGGAGGCATCCGCCAACGGATCTGGGCCCCTCAACCTGTCACAGCTAGGGCAGGCAGGGGTAGTAGCCCTTAGGATAGCGCCCCCTAGGGGTTACAAATTTGAGGCACCCCTGGGATTAGCGTCCCCTAGTGGCCGAGTGGGCGAAGTGCAGAACTACGGATAATTTAAAGGAAAAACTGGAAGGGGATATCATGGCTAAGATTAAGCTGGACCCTATTAAAACGATGGTACATAAATTGATGGGGTGGGGTGAAGCTGAAGAGCTGGACTCTCAGAGAATTGTGTTAGTACTAGATGTACCTCTGGGGACAACGACCACTGACATTATTTCTGCCATGGAGCGTGTCAAATGTTTGGGCAAGGTAGAGGTGAAGGGGCATATGGCTGACCTACTCGATCAGACTTTGCAGGTGCTACTCTTGTGTAGCATAGCCATCGACCCTGAGAGGGTGTCCCCAGTGATTTACCCGGAGGGTGCCCAACCAGGGTGGAGGGTCATTCACATACGGAGTGGGACAGTCACCCCAGGAGGGTCTCTCCAGACTAATAGTTTCAAAGATAAGCTACTTAAATTGTTGGCTGTAGAAGGGAGAACTACCCAAGAGTTAATGCAGGCTTTGGACCTTTCCGGTGAACCCACCCCTCAGGCCTTCCCTGGTGCCTCTCCGGAGCCCCCCAAGAGTTCAATCTTGGCTCCACTACCCCTAGTGGTTCCCTCTATATAGCTGGATTCTTACCGTAGGCTAAAACTTTTTTCTGGCACAGTGCCAGTGCCTTCAGGGGAGGATGATTTGGAGGCGTGGATGGACTACGCCACCCCCCTAGTCCAGGAGTGGCAATGCTCTGAGGGGGAGAAACAAAAGAGACTGATGGAGAGTCTGCGGGGTCCGGCTTTGGAAGCCATTCGGTTTTTGCGGGCCACTAGCCCGGAAGCTACCGCCGCAGAGTATCTTTCCACTCTAGAGGGATTGTTTGGGAGCACAGAAACTGGGGAAGACTTATTATGGAAATTCAATTCTGCTAAGCAGTGGAGGAATGAAAAGCCTTCTGCCTTTGTCACCAGGGTGGAAAGGGCTTTACAGAAGGCCTACCGAAAGGGGGGATCACCGCCTCAGCCTTGAACCAGGTCAGGTTGGAACATGTTTTAAAGTCTGCTAGATTTTCAAGTGTGATACTGTTGAAACTTAAGCTACATGATCAGCGAGCTACCCCGCCTGAATACTGTCAATTGATGAGGGAGATTAGAGAAGTAGAGACTGATGAAGAGGGTGGAACCCATGTGGGGCTGTGAATTTGAGCCCAACCCCTGAGTCTAGTGAACCTGATGAGACCACCCTTCAGGAGGGCCTGATGTATCTCCCAGAGTTACAGGGAGGGGTAGGGTGCGTTACATTTCTCTGATCCCCAGCAGAAAGTGACTTGAAGGCCGAGGTCAGGAATTACTAGAACTGCTGAGAGACTTGAAATGATCCACTACCCACCCTGTTAGGCCTGGGAAGCTGAGTTATCTAGAAACCCATGCCCTGGCCCAGGGGAATCCCCTCGTCCCCCAGAGGGCCCCCAGCAAATTAAGTATCTCCTTCCCCATAGAGACCCCCGGGACCCCAAGTTCTGTTACCATTGTGGGGAGGATGGACACTTTCAGACTGAGTGCCAATTGCCGGAGAATGTAAAGAAGGTCAACAGCAGACTAATCACTTGGCGTCATAGGGCCCACGTCCGACCCCCCAGGAAGAGTTTTGTGACCCGGGCCAATGCCCAAGCAACTGTTAATGCTGTGCCCCCCGGGTGGTTCGATGTGGTCGGGCCCTCGATGGAGGTCCTGCAGGTAAATGGGATTCCCACCCGAGCAGTATTGGATAGTGGCTCTCAGATGACCATTATGTTTCAGGACTGGTATCAGACACATATACCTGAGGTGCCACTACAACCCTTGGATGGCCTACATGTATGGGGGCTGAGTGACGAGGCTTACCCGTATTTGGGGTATATCCGGATCTGGTTGTCATTTCCCACTTCTGTGGCTGGAGTGGATGAACAGATGGAAACTTTGGCTTTAGTCTGCTCCCCCACTGGACTGTATGATGGGGTGCCCTTGTTGATTGGGACCAATGCTCACATGTTTGGCCGATTAGCCCAGTTGTGTTCTGAAAAGCAGTTGTCCAGGACTGGGCGAGCCCTCAGGATACCCGTTTTGATCCAGAAGGCCTATGAGGCTCAGAGAAAAGCTAGTCAGGAGGAACCTGAAGGCCCGGTGGGTGTTGTCTGGATGAAGGATCCAGAGCCATTGCTATTAGCTCCCAATGCCCAGTGTGTCTTGCAAGGGGAGGTTCGGCTTAAAAAGGATGTCAGAAATAAACTGTTGATGCTGGATGCGCCTGGAGAACGGAAGTTGCCTGGAAGACTGCTGGTTAAACCCAGTATCTTGCCTGCTTGGGCCCATGCTTATACCAGCAGAGTAATGGTTCAAGTTCATAATGTGTCTGACAAAGAGATTCGAGTAAATAGGGGCTGCACCTTGGCTACTGTACATTGTGCGGATACTGCAGTGCTCCCTCACCGCAAGGGTTTGGGGAAGGATGACAGAGTCACGCCAGACTTGTTTGATTTCGGTGACTCCCCGTTGCCTGCTGAATGGAAGGTAAAAGTCAGTGAGAAGCTTGCCCAAAGAGACCAGGTTTTTTCCCTGAAGGAGTGGGATGTGGGTTGTGTCTGGGGGGCCGAGCACCGCATTCGCCTGCATGATGAAAGGCCCTTCCGAGAGAGAGGTCTCGGCACTTAGCACCTGCCGATATAGACGATGTGAGACAGCATCTGCAAGAGATGCTTGCTACTGGTGTGATACAAGAATCCAGGAGTCCTTATGCTTCCCCCATTGTCGTAGTGAGGAAAAAGAATGGGGCTGTTCGGATGTGTGTGGACTACCGTACTCTGAACCAGCGGACCATCCCTGACCAGTATACCATGCCATGCATACAGGATGCCTTGGACTGTCTGAATGGCAGTAAGTGGTTCTCTGTGTTAGATCTCCGCAGTGGGTACTATCAGATCCCAATGGCTCCTGAGGACTGAGAGAAGACTGCATTCATTTGCCCCCTCGGTTTCTATGAGTTTATCCGGATGCCTCAAGGGATCTCAGGTGCCCCGGCTACTTTTCAGCGCTTGATGGAACGTGCTGTGGGGGATATGAACTTGCTCAAGTGTCTGGTTTACTTGGACGATGTCATAGTGTTTGGCAGCTCATTGGAAGAACATGAGCGTCGATTGTTCAAGGTCCTGGATTGGTTGGAGGATTTTGGCCTTAAGTTATCTATTGACAAATGCCAATTCTTTCAAACCTCTGTGAAGTATGTGGGCCTCATAGTATCCACTGAAGGCATAGAGACTGACCCCAGCAAGGTGGAGGCACTGACTACTTGGCCTCAGCCAAAGAATTTGAAAGAACTGCAACGGTTCCTGGGATTTTGTGGATATTATAGGTGGTTTAATAAAGACTATTCTCGAGTGATCCACCCCCTCATCAACCTCACTCAGGGGTACCTTCCCACCCACAAAAAGTATAAAAAAAAGTTGTGCTTTCTGGAATGGAAAGAAAGTATTTTCGTCCGAATGATGTGTCCGGAAACCGCTGGACTACTGAGTGTGAGGAAGGTTTCTATGACATTATATATCAACTTACCCATGCCCCAGTGTTGGCCTACGCTGACCCGGCCAAGCCGTACATCCTCCATACTGATGCCAGCCTACAGGGATTGGGGTCTGTCTTACATCAGAAGCACCCAAATGGGCTAAGACCTCTAGCTTTCGCCAGCAGAAGCCTGACTCCCTCAGGAAAAAACTATCCAGTGCATAAATTAGAGTTCCTGGCCCTGAAGTGGGCCATTGTTGATCAATTTCACGACTACTTGTACGGTGCCAAGATATTGGTAAAGACTGATAACAACTTCTGACATATGTGCAGACCTCAGCCAAGCTGGATGCCACTGGCCATAGGTGGCTCTCTGCCTTGGCCACCTACGACTATGCTGTTGAGTACTGAGCAGGCCTAAACCATATAGATGCAGATGCTCTGTCTCGGAGGCCTATGCCCCGAAATGACTGGGTTAGGTTGTCAGAACCTGACATAAGAGCCCTTTGCCAAAAATTTGACAAAGAAGAGCCAGTGTCTTCTGATACTGTGGACTGCATGGGGACATCCGAGAACTGCATACCTGCTGCTTACTGTCATTTTTCTGCATTGAACACTAGTGCACTGCCCCAATTCGACAATGATAGTCTCCGACGAGCTCAATCCCGAGACCCCGTGATAAAAACTGCTTTGGAGGCTCTGCAAGCTGGGAGAGACGTGTCTCAACTGTGGTCTGCTGAACTGAGAACTGCCCCGTTCTATAAAGAAGGCCCAAAATTGAAATTGAACAATAGACTGTTATACAGAGAGACTGTGGACAAAGAGGGGCGGATAGACGAACAACAATTGGTGTTGCCCACTGCTTTTAGAGAACTGGTGTTGCGGTCCCTGCATGACCATTTGGGTATCTTGGCATAGACCGAACTCTTGATCTGGTACGGACCCGATTCTACTAGCCAAAAATGAGTGCAGATGTGGAGCAGTATGTCAAGAACTGCGGCCACTGTTTGCAAAGAAAAGCCCTACCTCAGAGAGCTGCCCCCATGGTCAATATCACTACTAGTGGCCCTATGGAACTGGTCTGCATTGATTTCCTGAGTCTAGAGCCAGATCTGAAAAACATCAGCAACATATTGGTAGTCACTGATCATTTTACTCGGTATGCACAGGCTTTTCCTACTAAAGATCGAAAAGCAACCACGGTGGCTAAAGTACTTGTGGAAAATTTCTTGGTCCACTATGGGGCACCTCAACGGATTCATTACGACCAGGGAAGAGATTTTGAGAGCCGCCTGATCAAAGAAATGCTGTCCTTATGGGGGGTGCGAAAGTCAAGAACCACCCCGTACCACCCCCAAGGGGATCCTCAGCTTGAAAGATTTAACTGCACACTGCTTGATATGTAGGGCACACTGCAACCTAAGGACAAGCCTAGATGGAGCCAGCAGATTAGCACCTTGGTACATGCTTATAACTGCACCAAAAAGTGATGCCACTGGATTTTCCCCATACAGACTGATGTTTGGGAGAGAGGCTAGGCTGCCGGTGGATGTATGCTTCGGGGTTTCTCCTGATGGGGTTCAAGCAGACAATCAACTACAGTATGTGCAAAAGTTGAAGGCCCAACTCAACCATGCTTACCAACGAGCCCAGACAATGGCTGCTAAGCGAAACCTGGCAAATAAGGAACGGTATGATAAGAAAGTGAAAGCAATGGAACTGAGAGAAGGGGATAGAGTGCTATTGAGGAATTTGGGACTGCATGGCAAACATAAGATTGCTGACAGATGGCATCACCTCCCTCATATTGTTGTGGGAAAACTGGCAGATTTACCTGTATATAAAGTGTGGCCTGAAAACAGTTCAAAAGATGTGAAAACTATACACAGAAATCACCTGCTGCCAATCAGGCAAATTTTGATAGAAACTGAACCTCCTAATGCTCCCCCGCTCCTGGCCTGTGACTAGAGCTGCTGCCAAGAAAGAACTCAGACCACTTGATTCTTCAGCAAGCAAACTAAAAAAACCTTCTCTAACCCCCTCTGATGAAGATGATCGCCAGTCTGTGTCTGAGGACAGTGAGAATAATATTGAATACTATCCCTCTTATGAACTGAGCCAACTGTTTTGGGGCAATCCCCTAATCAACTCTGGAGACAAAGTTGGGCTTTCTGGACTGTCTGAGCCCCACGCTTTGTCACTGGAGCCAATGCTCCCAGAAGATGAAGTGAGGAGCATTCAAGCTGAAGGGGTGGGATCCTTGAGCCTGGCTGAACTGTCTGGCCTGGCTGAATTATCTGACTTTTCCAAAGAAGGAAGTGATGTGGGGGAGCAAGCCAGTGATATGCCAGAACTTGAGGAATATTTTGAGTGCCCTGATGGTTCCTTTCTAGTACCTGAACTGTCCCCAGCTGAGCCAAGTAGTGTGGGTCCTGATATAGAGGGTCATGTCCCCGAAAGTACTATGGGCACGTGGCCCCCTTCTCCTGAGGAGGTTCCCCCTACTAATCTCAATGAGGCTGAAACTGAATCAGGGTCTGTAGCAGATTTTTCTGAGACCCCTAGGCGCTCCAGCCGAGAAGTACAGCCTGTAGCAAAGTTGAGTTATGAGTCTCTGGGTCAGCCTGTGGACCTACCTTTAAATGTAGTCCATAAAGGGGTGTATGTGTCCCCGAGCTCCTTGCCTAAGTTAGCCTTGGGGGATAACTTCAGCCTGTTAGTATTGCCCTTTGAGTATGGTACCCCTGCTTTAGGTAGCCCGCAAGTAGCTGATAGGGAAGGGTTCCCCCTTTCCAGGTGTCATGGGCAAGAAGTAATGACCTGAGTTAACAAGAAAAAGGTTATCTATGTGTAAGGTTGCATAAACAGTAGTAAATTAAGAATATAGTAACAATGCATGTAATATACAGTGTGACATAATGTTATTTAAACTGTTTGCCTTAAAGTGATTTAAGGGTAGGTACTTGTCGTGGACGCCAAGTTCTTTCCAGGCCAGGAAGGATGTAACCCCCCTACAAATGGGGGGGGGTTCTTAAAAGCTTTCCTGGAGCTTGCCTAAATGCTCCATGCCTGACTAGTGTTCAGCGTAAGGTCATTAATTTCGGGCATTGTGAGTGCTGTTGAAGCCTCCAGTACTGCCTCTTTAAGAGCTGCCTGCTTGCAGGCTTTAATGGTATAAATAGGGGGACTAGGGTTTCCCTGCTCTAATCCTGCCTTGGACTGTGGTCTGATCGCTCCATTTCTGCGGTCGCTAGGAGCGCTGAGGGAGCCCATCTGAAGGATGTAGTTGTTCCCTGGATAATATGTATAGTGTTGGTAAAATTGCAGTTTGTCTAACTCTTTATTTACAGCTGGGACTTAGTGTTGTGTCCTCCATTTTGGACCCGGACTGTGCTGAAGGGTCCAATAGTAGCTAAGGGGCATCTAAAATGGTGTGGAAGTGACCAACCAGAAATCAGGACTCTAGATGGAGCCGGCTGACAAATGGGGACGCAGCTTGTAATTCTGGGAAGTGGCATTCTGGGCCATGGTGCCTTTTTGCACCAATGAGGGCAATAATGAGTGACTGGCATCTGCAGCCCACCTATAGACTCGGTCGCACCCGAATAGAGAGACTGGCCTTAGCTGTCCAGAGTCAGAGACGTTGTGGCTGTGAGTGAGGAAGGAGCTCTTTGCTCCTGTGCCGTTGAGTGTTTGCGCAGGAAGCGCGTGAAAGGCCTGAGTCGGCTGGTTTGAATAGCCAGCGAGCTTGACCGATCCGTGAGGCGGCGATCGGAGGAGGCTGTGTAAAAGCGCAGCTACCTACCAGGCTCACCCTGTAGGGGACTGGAGAATCTGCTAAATCGCGCTGGGTCTGTCAGGACAGTGAAGCTGCAGTGAGACACCCGGATAGCTGTGAGTTCGGTCGGGTCCTAGAAGCAGCTGCCTGGTATGGTACCCCTCTGTGGTTTTCCATATAAATGTGTGAGAAGACCTTAGAAGCTCAGGCTCAGCCCTGCGAGTGGTGAAAGAGTGGTTCTCTGTTGGAGTTGTGAGTACTGAATCAGGGTAGCTCCCTGTTAAAGGTTACAATTAAAGGCAAAATCATCTTGTGGTATTGCTGACTGTACTAACTGAGCTTTCTGACTCCATCTGCTCTGCTCAGGAATTAAATGCTCGTTTGTGTCAGGGCCACAACCAGCTGCATCGAGGAACTAGCCGTTAGGGCTTGGGCACCCATAGACAGTAATTAATAGGTTAGGCCTGTGCACAGAGCCCTAGGTAGTCAACATATATTATAGTGGTAAGCCAATCACCCTGATTTCCCCCAATCCTTGTTGTCTCCCCTTGAATAAATCAGATTGCTTATTCTGCAAAAGTACATTGTCTAGTCTGTGTATTAATGGGGAAATATTGCACACTAAATGAGATGTAACTGTACCTTGCTTTTCAGGGGGTCCCCGGAGTGAGCTGATTGGTTCAAGCCGGGGGTGGTAAGTGTATATGGTAAGGACACTGAAATTGAACTATGTGGGCCACTAGTGGGAAGAAAGGGGGGTTGCAGCAACCCAGAGGGCTGTGACCGAGTCAGTCTCGACTGTTCTGACCCCGACCTCTGGGTGGAGGCATCCACCAACGGATCTGGGCCCCTCAACCTGTCACAGCTAGGGCAGGCAGGGGTAGTAGCCCTTAGGATAGCGCCCCCTAGAGGTTACACAAGGAAAGACTAGGGAGCAGCACTGTAGACTATGTTGTCATAGTCGAAAATAGGGAGTATCATTTTCTGAACCAGATCGTGCCTCACCAGTAGTGGTAAAGAACTGCGATTCCTGTATAGGGCGCTGAGCGTGGGGCACAGTTTATGCAGGATGGCATCAATATGTTCAGAAAAGTTAAGGTGTTGGTCAAGCCAGACACCCAAGTATTTAAATGAGGTGGAATCCTCGAATGTTGTCCCGTCAAGGGTGTTGGGGGGGGGCAGCCATGAGAGTCTCTGCCTAGTGCCGAAGATTGTCTTCCTGGCATTGAGAAATAGTTGATGTGAACTTAGCCAGCATTGGACATTATTGAAGTCAAGCTGAAGTCTGGTAGTTACATCAGACGGTGAGTGGCCAGAGGTGAACAAGACTGTGTCGTCAGCATATATATGAATAAGGGAGGCGGAGCATGCTGACGGGAGGTCGTTTAGGAAAACTGAGATGAGAAGTGGGCCAAGTACAGAGCCCTGAGGCACACCAGTAGAGATTTGTAATGGTGGGGACACTGAATCAGCTATTTTAACAGATTGTGTTCTGCCTACCAGGTAGG
This sequence comes from Neoceratodus forsteri, assembly GCA_016271365.2. Lineage (NCBI taxonomy): Eukaryota > Metazoa > Chordata > Ceratodontiformes > Ceratodontidae > Neoceratodus > Neoceratodus forsteri. Next base: position 647,740,826 of record CM057458.1, on the reverse strand, counting down.
CTCTGAACCAGTTGCAGGCAGGCTGTGATAGGCCAGCTGATGAGAGGGTATCAAGAAAGAGGGAGTGGGAGACAGTGCCAAAAGCCTTAGCCAGGTCGACACAGATAGCAGACATGATGTGGCCTTTGTCCATGGCAGAATGGATAGAGTCAGTGAGTCTGAGAAGGGAGGTAGTTGTGGAGTGATTCTTCCGAAAACCATATTGGAAGAGAGTGAAGAAGGAGGAGTCATCGAGAAAGGAAGAGATTAGGGAGAGAACAAGGTGTTCCTGTAGTTTTGCCAGGGTGGGTAGGAGCAAAATAGGGCAGTAGTTACCTGGAAAAGAGAGATCACCATCCTTAGGAAGGGGAAGGACAGCTGCATGTTTCCAGGCAGCAGACATGGTAGCTGTGTGGAAGGAAAGGTTGAGTATGTCAGCTAGTGGTTGGGAGATGGCATGAGCAGATAGGTAAATCAGCTTTGGGTCAAGGCCATCAGGGAGTCACTTTTAGTTGGGTTTATAGAGAGAAGGACCTTTAAGGTGTCATTTGGAGAGATTGGAGAAAAGTTAAAGCTCTCAGATAGTTGTCGGTGTATGGGAGAGGTAGTAGGAGGGGATGAAGAAGGGGGGAGAGTGGGAGGGAGGCTAGTAGGGAGGAGGGGCAGGAGGTAAAGTAGGAATTGAACTCAGCAGCTACCACGGGATGGTTGGGTGTGAATTGGTTGTTGATATTGAGCTGTGGGGTTGGGGGTTTAGCTTGAGGGAAGAAAAGTGGGTGAATTACGTTCCAAAACTTTGACGGGTTGTTTATATTGAAATTGAGGATGAACCGGAAATATTCAGCTTTGGCTTGTCAGATAGCTTTAGTACAAGCATTTCTGAGAGTATGGTAGATAGAGTAGTCATGACAGAGATTGGTAGATTTGTATTTTCTATGCTACGTCACGCATTTGTTGGCAGGCCAGGAGCTCGGGGTGACCCATGGAAGATGGGTTCACACACTCTGACTTGCTTAAGCGGAGCATGTTTGTCCCACATAGAGATAAAGTTGTCTTTGAAGTGTGCAAGTGCTAAGTCTATGGTTTTAGCAGCACTTATAGGGGCCCAGTCTATGAGGGTCAGGTCCTGATGTAGCGAGGGAAGGTCAAGGGTTTTGTAGGATCAAGTGGTTAACAACTTGGGGGGAGCCTTGGGTCTATGAACTTTCCTAACCAAGTAGATCATATGGTGATCATTAAGGGCATCAGGCAGAAAGCCAGACTGGATTACTCTGTGAGGGTGAGAGTGAGAGGTGAGGGCCCACTCAAGGAGGGTGTGGTTTTGGGTTTTGTTGTTTCGATGAGTGGGTTCCATGATTAATTGGGACAGGTTTAAGGCAGCTGTGTCTGTATGAATTTTACTTAGGGAGGGAGGCAGCCAGTCAAGGTTTAGGTCACCCAGGAGGTAGAGTTCGCCCGAGGAGGTGAGGGACCCAATGGTATTGATTAGCTCCATGGCAACGGAATAGTGTAGACCAGGGCAGAAATACATTCCTGCAATAAATACAGGGGCAGAGAAGGGCAAAGATAGTTTTAAGATTAGGGCTTCATAAGTCTTTGGGTCTGAGGTTGACAGGACAGTAGAGGTATGGAAAGAGGAGGAGGGGTAGATGGCGACACCTCCATCCCTACTCAAACGATCCTGGTAGGTGACGGTATAACCAAAAATTGAGATGGAAGCATCAGGGACTTTACTTATTAGCCAGGTCTCAGATATTATTAGTATGTCATGTTTTAGGGTAGCTGCAAGAGGAAGTAGCAGGTCAAGTTTAGGGAGAAGGCTACGGATGTTGAGGTGGAGGATCTTTACACCACAGAGGAGGATAGTCTGGGTAGGGGAAGAGGTAAGGAAGGGGTATTGCTTATTGCATTGCCAAGGTTGGGATTTATGTCACCTGATGAGAGGAGTAAGAGAGAGATAATGAGGAAGTGAAGCTTGGTACTTTTGAACCATAAATGGCCAGACATTTTGTGAGAACTGTGTGAGTTGCTGAAAGTTGAGAGCTGGAATTTGAAGATACACAATAGAGTGTATGAGAATGGTATAGAGAGTGTAATGGGGCAGAGGGCTGTGTAGTGCAGTGGGTCCACATGTGATAACAGGGTGCTGGAGCTAGAGTGTGGTTGTAGCAGAGGGTAAGCAGGGTAGGGAGGTAAGGGGGATAGGGTGGATGAGCAGGAGTAGGGAGAAGTGTATAAAAAGTACAGTGAAGAGACGTGGAGGAAAGACATGGACAGTAAGCATTGTTACAAGTGGGGATCGAGTGGTGCAGAAATTGAGTAGGCAGGGCTGTGTTTGTTTATTCGTAGCACTTTGGTAGAGAGAGGAGGGTGGGGGTGAGTATTTATGAGGATCAGGATGAGTAGCTAAAAGAGTGACCTGAAGCTTTTGTAGCCAATAGAAGAGGAGGAGGAAAAGAACAGGGCAGGGCTTATGCATATTTAATAGAGGTCAGGGCCAGGGAGGGCGAGCGGGACTAAATATAGCTCAGGAGAAGATAGAATACATTTTAGAATAGGAGCAGAAGCCAGCAAAGTCCAGGCTTAGGAGCAGAAGCCTGCAAAGTCCAGGGTTTGGAAGCGTACCAATAGGAGTGAACCAGTGCAAGGCGGCAGCCTATCAGGAACTAGCAGCTGGGGAGCGCTGGAAATTCCAAAGAAAACCGGCTCAGTTACTGTTCCATACCTGGTGGGGATTCCTTCTTAGTCCGGTGCAGGAGCAGCAGGTGGCAGAGTCAGGCAGCCACGCAAGAAGTGAGGAAATGCCCAATCAAGGGCTGGAGCTGTGGGAAAGAAGACGAGAGAGATAGGTTAGATAAATAGGTAGGAAGGGGGGTGGGGTAAGAGGAACCTGAGATGGAGAGATAGTTCAAGGGGGGTAGGAGCAGTGCCGAGTTGGCGACTGCAGTCAGCAGGGGGCCAGAGTCAGCTACAGAAGACAAAAGAAATAATTAATCAGGGGCAGAGAAAGCGAAAAAAACAAGGATGAACTGGTTCAAGGAATTAGCAGAAGCTGAGGGCCGGGGGAGGAGGAACAGAGGGCTGCAGAGTTGCAAACAGAAGAGGAAAGAAAAAAAGAGTAGGGAATAACAATTAACTGGGAGGTCATAGGCAGCACTTAGCAAGCTTGTAAAACAGTTTACAAAATCGCAGTAAAAGAGGTCACGGTACGAGCAATTAATTGGCAAGTCACAAGCAGCACTTATCTGAATTGTTACAGCAGATAGTAAAACCATAATTCTAGAGCAAGCAATGGTGTAGGTTAGGCTAGGCTGTGCACTACTGTAAATACACCAAATATAGCTCAGGAGAAGACAGAATACATTTTAGAATAGGAGCAGAAGCCAGCAAAGTCCAGGGTTAGGAGCAGAAGCCTGCAAAGTCCAGAGTTTGGAAGCACAACAATAGGAGTGAACCAGCACAAGGTGGCAACCTATCAGGAACTAGCAGCTGGGGAGCACTGGAAATTCAAAAAGAAAACCAGCTTGGTTACTGTTACCTGGTGGGGATGCCTTCTTAATCCGGTGCAGGAGCGGCATGCGGCAGAGTCAGGCAGCCGCACCACACGCAAGGAAATGCCCGATCAAGGGCTGGAGAGTTTTTTATAGGAGGGAAGCATACACCTCAGTGGTTTCAAAGTGGTCATCTAGTGTGATAAAGAATGTTGAATTTTCAAAACATCTGACAATGCCATAATCAGAACTCAAAAAGTCGCTCAGTAATGTTCAGGAGTAGATCATCACGTGCAGTGCTATCAGGTCTAAGCAGTCAGGCAGTGCTGCACAGAGGTACAGAGCCTCCCACAAACACAACCTTGTAACCTCTGTGAACCAGCAACCATTACCTTTTGGTCAGCAGACAGTGTGCCACAACAATTAACATACAAAGCTTCCAGGTCACGCTCTTAAGAGGGATTTTTGACTTGGAGCCATACTGTCCCTCTCCAAATGCGGGTGGTCTAGTTTAAGTGATACCCATATGGTGCAGCATTGTTAGACCTTGGTGCAGGGTGGCTGTACAAAAGCTTAGGACAATCTTGCCTTCTATGGCCAGGAGCAAAACATAAAAAAAAAGCTTCCCCCACATACTGTACAATGGTTCTGTGTGGAGTGGTCTGGAACAGCACATACTTTGCATCTTCTGTTTGGCAAACCATACTGGTGGGGTGATTGGGATGTAGAAACTTTGGGCAGTACACAAGGAGCAGCCTGGATATTCTATTTCAATAATCTATCCAACATATTAATCATTTTATATAGTGTTGACTCTACTGTCTTTGGGGAACTGGAAACAGGCACATTAACTAGGGACGGTGCATAGACATAGGGACTGCCTCCCCTGGACTAATCCGACACTGTCTATTTGAATGCTGCAGCATCCCCTAGTAGAACAGCTGGCGTAGCCATAGTGGAAGCCTTTAGTTCGCTTGGTAATTATCCAGTCTCTCTTGAATTTCAGTAGCAGTCCACTTGTCTGCAGATTTAACTCATTCCTTCCTGATGACGCTATATGGCGTCATAAAAAAAATACCTCTTTTTCCTGATGACTCCATAGGATGTCCAAAATCATGTGCTGTAGTGCCTGATGATGCCGATTGGCGTCCATATCTTTCTCTTGGTGCAGCTCAAGCATTTGTTTACATTTGATGAATTGAGTTGCACCAGCTAATAGGGGACATCGTACCCTTACTGATTTTACGTAATATAATATGCTTTCCCATTGGCTATTTTTGAGAAAACAAGCCTTAATACATAAATAAATACATTTACTATTTTTTGCATGTGCTGTTAAAAACGTATTATGTTCATTCTGCCATTAGATTTTATTGTAACAACAAATCATCTTGTTTTAGTGTAACATATTAAGCTGATCAGGTTGACACTATAATTCATTTCATAACTTATATATTTTTTTTTTATTCGAGCAATCCAATTGGCCATCATCACTTTGGTGTATTTTTTTGTCTTTTGGGGTATTTTTCTACAATAACATGTTGTCACTGATATCATGATTGTTATAACTATTAGGCCATTTATACTACTAAGTGAGCTGAATATTTCTGTATTTAAAAATCAAGCTCTGTGATTGCTCGGATTTTCTGACATCATCAATTCTTAATTTAATTGGTATAAAGGGACTGTCTTAGATACAGGCACCATCCCCCTTATGAAGCCTTAGTTGTCGAAGCACCAGGGAACCTACACGCAGATCTTTTGTTGTGCCTTCCACTATTCTATTCAATGTGTGTGCCTGAAACGTTAGACTAAATCCTTATTTAGCATTCAAGCAAGGACTCATATTTTTTTACAACTGTCACTGGAGGGAAAGTGGATCTCTGGGCTCTGGAGTGTACAGTGATTTTTTTTTTTTTTTTTTTTTTTTTAATGTTTCAGTTAGGGGTTGCAGCCCTCACCTGCACCTGTCCTAGCTCTGTAGTGCGTCACCATTTGGTCATATTGATCCTCACTGTTGCCATGCTTGCTCTATGCTTATTGTACACATCACTATTTCCATTAACCAGTTAGAGCACACACTGGTGCAGGAAGAGCATGGTGACTGGAAACGCATTTTCAAGATGGAGGTGCTGCTCTTATCCTAAAATACTCACTTCATTTTGGTGCCAAAACCTTGATTTGTAATCTGTATTTACTTTATTTGTTATTTTTATTTATGATAAAAGTTTTCATAGTTGTTACTTTATTCATTTTGGGATAATTTCTGGTCATCCTGTGTGATCACATCTTATGGATCCAGCTGGCATTCCTGATGGGAGAGAGTGTTTCTTGTGCATGTACTAGATGAGGTCACATGAATTCAGCACCTTTTGTTACGTTTTAAAGAGTTTGTGTTCAGATTATGGCTATGTTAAAATCTATGTGGCATGTTGCTCCCTGCGTTATGGATGATAAGTGGGTCAGTAGCATGTTTGTCTCATGCTCTGCACTTGAGTTTTCTCCCTAATACACAGTTGCTGATTGTTTAAAATAAAAAATAATGGTGTTGCCTTCAACTTATCTGGCATCAGTCCAGCCCCAATCTCTGATGCATTGTAAAGGCCAAATCAGTTTTGAATCCCTCCACAGTCACCGGTGTTATCCATCGATTCGTATGACATCAGTCCAGACTCAACTTCTGATGCACTGTAAAGTGTTCTTCAGGTTAAAATCCCTCCACAGCCACTTGTAAGATCTAGCTCCTTACCATGCATAAGTCGAGCCCCAAACTGTAGTGAACAGTGAAGTGCAATTCAGGTTCAGATCCCTCCTCAACCAATGGTGTTTTCCATCAACTTACCATGCATCAGTCCAGACCAATCCCATAATGCACTGTGAAGTGCATTTCATGTTCAAACCCCTCCACTGGTGTAGTCCATCAATTCATATGACATCAGTTCAGCCCCAATGTGTGATGCACTGTAAAGTATTCTTCAGGTTCAAATCCCTCCACAGTCACTTGTAAGATCTGTCTCCTTATCATGTGTCAGTCGAGCCCCAAACTGTAGTGAACAGTGAAGTGAATTTCAGGTTCAGATCCCTCCACAGCTGATGGTGTTGTCCATCAACTTACCATGTATCAGTCCAGACCAATTCCATAATGCACTGTGAAGTGTATTTGATGTTTAAAACCCTCCACATCCACTGGTGTAGCCCATCAATTCATATGATATCAGTTCAGCCCCAATCTCTGATACACTGTAAAGCATTCTTCAGGCTCAAATCCCTCCACAGCCACTTGTAAAATCTGTCTCCTTATCATGCATCCATCGAGCCCCAAACTATAGTGAACAGTGAAGTGCATTTCAGGTTCAGATCCCTCCACAGCCAATGGCATTGTCCATTGACTGATCTGGTGTTAGTCCAGGCCCAACCTCTACTGCACTGTAGAGTGCTGTCCAGGTTCAAATCCCACCAGAGTCACTGATTTAGTCCATCTGTTCATCAGTCTTCAGTCCGACCTTTATCTCTGACACTCTGTGATGTACATTACTGATATGGATCCCTCCTCAGTCACTATGGTGTAGTCCATTGTGCACATCAAGAATCATTCCAACACTACCCTCAGATGCACTGTAATGTTCTATTCAAGTTCGAATCACTTCACAACCACTTTAGTCCCTTGTGCTTGTAATGCTTCAGACCAGCTCTTACTACCTCTGATGCACTGTGATGTGATCAGTCCCATTGTATGACTTGTACAGTCCATTTAAATGAAACATAGCACATAGTACACATGTGTACCAATGAGCATCACTCCATGGTGCAGGCATACCCACATTCCTTCCCACCCACACAGTGCACCATACTGAATGTTGCAACATATCACATGTGTATGCAGGCAAACCATGTGACACAGCACATGGTACACAACCTTTACAGGTGCCCATGTCATCATCCTGTATGTGTACCCACAATGTTTCTGCATGGCATACGAACACCATTACTAGGTGCAGGCAGCCCTACCTGCTTCCTTACAACTGAGTATACCCCAAGGATGGGTGCCAATTCATGATGCAAAATGACTGAAGTGCCTATGAGCATCATTCCTTGGTACAGGCACACCCACCCCCTTCCCCATGACACAGTATATCCCAAATCACCAGTGCCTTTTCAGCAATTTCATCATCCTATACGTATACCCATAATGTATCTACAGTGTATATTAGCACCATTCTTACATGCACAGGGGTTTGGCTTCATTGTGGACTGGGGTTCCACCTGGAGGGACACCAGCCTATACTGGCAGGATGGTCTGCATCTGTCCAGGAAGGAACAAGTCTTTTGAGCAGTCGGTTTAATGCTCATTGGCAAGCTTTTAAACTAGTCAGCGGGAGGCACTGATAAGCAGCAGAAAAATCCCAGCCTCTCTACAGAACAGGGTACTAAATGAGAAAAAGACCAAGGTAGAAAGGTCAGTGGAGCTGCAACAGAAGGTAAAGCTATCAAAAAATGGAGAGCAATGAGCACCGATGCCTGTAGTCTGGGTAACAAGCTTCCTGAATTAGTGGCCTTGATGGAGGAGGAACATCTGGATATCGTGGCAGTCACAGAAACATGGTACACACAAAACCAGGACTGGGACGTAAACATACCAGGATACACTATCTACAGGAGGGACAGGGAGGGTAAAAGAGGAGGAGGAGTAGCTCTTACACAAGGGAAGGAATAAAAGCAACAGAACAAAAGGGTAAACAGGGAGGAGAAGAAGCACTGTGGGTAAATTTGGAGACAGGCAATGGCACCACAATCCGCACAGGGGTTGTATACAGACCCCCTTCTCAGGGGGAGGAAATGGACAAGGAAATGATAGAAAGTATACTTAGAATGGCAGGAAAAGGGGAGATATTACTGATGGGCAATCTGAATATGCCAGATGTCAACTGGAGTGCAGTTGCAGCAGCCACTTCGAAGAGTGGGGTTATTCTAGATGCCCTACAGGTGGCATGCCTTAGACAACTAGAATTAGAGCCCACTCGAGAGGGAGCAATCTTAGACCTGATTCTCTCAAATGGAGATGGAGAGAGGATCACAGATGTAGAAGTGGGTAGCCATCTGGGAACTAGCACACCATCGAACAGTATGGTTCACAATAAACACAGCAATAGAGTCAACCTACAAATGCAAAGTATTGGACTTTAGGAGGGCTGACTTTGCTAAAATGGGTGAGTGCCTAAGGAATGCACTAGCAAATGGGCAGGAAGGAGGGTGGAAGAACAATGGGAATAATAAAACTGCCATCACAGAGGTAACGAGCCTTTGTATGAAGCAAATAAACAAAACAAAACGATGAAGAAACCACTATGGTTCTCAAAGGAAGTGGCAGTGAAGGTTCAAGAGAAAAGAAAGCATTCAGGAAGTACAAGGAATCGTAGAAGGAGCAGGACAGAGAACTGTATCAGTTAAAGCAAAAGGAGGCTGGGAAGGCAGTCAGAACAGCAAAGGCCCAAACCGAGGAAAAGATAGCCAACTCAGTTAAGAAGGGGGATAAAACCTTTATAGGTACATCAGGGAGCGAAGGAAGACCAAGGAGGGATAGTGAGGCTAATAAAGGGAGGGAGGGTGGGCAGAGGAGATTGTGAAAAGGCAGAGATACTAAACAAATATTTTTGCTCAGTATTTACAAATGAATAGGGGGAGGTACATAAAACAAACAGTAGAAACACTCTGGATACAGAAGTTGATACCAGCCCATTTCCAGAAGATAGGGTTCTGAAAGAACTCTTAAAACTGAAGGTGGACAAAGCAATGAGGCCTGATGGGATTCATCCCAGAATTCTAAAAGAACTAAGGGTAGAACTAGTGACACCACTGACTACCCTTTTAACAAATCATGGGAGGATGGGGTGGTACCCGAGGACTGGAGGAGGGCAGATGTGATTCTCTTCACAAAAGTGGGAGCAAGGCAGAAGCAGGAAACTACAGACCTGTTAGTTTAACCTCAGTGATAGGGAAATGATGGAATCACTTCTGAAGGAAAGAACTGTTGAGTATCTAGAGGCCAGAGGGTACAGGACCCTAGGCAGCATGGATTCACAGCGGGAAGGTCATGCCAGACGAATCTGATAGATTTCTTTGACTGGGTGACCAAAGTAGTAGATCAGGGAGGGGCTGTGGACATGGCCTACCTAGACTTTAGCAAGGCATTTGACACAGTCCCACACAAAAGATTAATATACAAGTTAGCCAGCCTGGGAGTGGGTCCCAAGATGACAGCCTGGGTAAAGAATTGGCTGGAGAATAGGACACAGAGTAATAGTAAATGGAGTCCACTCAGAAGAAAGGAGGGTTACTAGTGGGCACCGCAGGGTTCAGTATTAGACTCGTCTCTTCAATGTCTTTATGCTTACATTGCAGAGGGACTGGAAGGAAAGTATGTCTCTTTGCAGATGACACAAAGATCTGCAACAGAGTTGATGCACAGGGTGGGGTGGAAAGGATGAGAAGGGACTTGGCAAGGTTAGAGAGAATGGTCAAATGTATGGCAGCTTAGATTCAATGCTAAGAAGTGCAAGGTAATGCACATGGAAACAAAACCCAGGGAAGAGCACACAATGGGGGTGAGATACTAACAACAACAAAAATGGAAAGGGACCTGGGGGTAGTCATATCAGATGACCTAAAGGTCGGCAAGCAATGTGAGAGGGCAGCAAGGAGGGCTGGGGGTATACTGGGATGCATAGGGAGAGGCATCACCAGTAGAAAACAGGAAGTTATTATCCCTCTGCACAGACAGCTGGTGAGACCCCATCTGGAGTACTGTGTGCAGTTCTGGAGATCCAATCTCCGCAAAGACATAGACAGGATGGAAGCTGTCCAGAGGAGGGCAACTAAAATGGTGCAGGGTCTGTACCGGAAGACATATGAAGAGAGACGAAAGGAGCTTAATATGTATAGCCTCGAGGAAAGGAGGGAGAGGGGGGACATGATAGAAACGTTCAAGTACCTCAAGGGAATCAACAAAGTCCAAGAGGGTAGCATCTTTCAAAAAAAGAGGTGTGCAAGAACAAGAGGGCACAATCTGAAGATAGAGGGGGGTCTAGAGGTAATTTAAGGAAGCATTTTTTCACAGAGAGGGTTGTGGATGCATGGAACGGCCTTCCGGAGGAGGTTGTGGAGTCAAAATCAGTGGTGGAATTCAAGCATGCATGGAACAGTCATAAGGCCATTCTAGGGGGTGGGGGTAGGAAGAAGTAGGCTGCTGGTTAACTAGGATCTGCAGCTTATCCAGTAGGTAGGGAAATGGGCAGACTGGGTGGGCCAAGCGGTCCTTATCTGCAGTCAAATTCTATGTTTCTATGTTTCTTTGTTTCATACAGCCCCTCTAATTTCCCCAGAACATATGAAGTGCATCTGAGCATGTATTATGAATGCAGGGACCCCCCCCCCCCGCCACTAACACACAGTTCTGTATCATACAGTCATTCCCTCACCTTAAACCATTCCATAATACAACTCCCCAAAAATAAACTATGCCAGGAAATTAAATAATACACAGATTTATGTAACATGATGTTTACCGAAAGACTGTGAACCTTTACATGAACAACATCATGCTTCATTTACAGTATGATAAAGCAAACAGCACAAATAAAATACAGTTTCCTATACTTATTATGGGATTATATGACAAAAATAAAATAAAATAGTTTATTTCAATGAAATTACACATTTTAACTACAGCAAATATGCAATTAATCATAGAGAGACCTGCAGCACTAACAAATGTCTCCATTTCCTGTGTCAACTCACTGACCTACACTGGCAGTGTTCTTCCTATTTACATCACTTGACTTCACAAAGCACTTCCTTCCTGCATCACTTCCTGAGATATCCTTCTAAGGTAACGTGTAAATATGTTCTTACTAAACTAGGGGAAAAACAAAAACATTGATAATCAGATTCATAAACTAAAATCAGTGGGTAAGAAGAATTAAACACTGCAAAAATCCCAACCAGTGGAGTGGAACAAAAAACTCAAACTGTAATAACAAGAGGTTCAGATATTGATTTCTGACTAAAAACAAATGGTAAAAAACTTGCAAAATTTATATTTAGACAATGACAGATGTTTATTGTATATTTTTAACAATTTTAATCCACAATTTTACTGAAATGTAATATTTTGCATGACTAACTAAACAGAGCATAATTATATTTAGATAAAATCATCAGAATTTATTAAAATATGAAAACAACCTTACACAGCATTACATCCAGTTAAATAGACATTACCAAACCTCACTCATTTTCAAAAACTTTTTGTCCTGAAAAACTTTTCATTTTACAGTTTTAAAATTGGATGTATGGTTTTTAATATATGTAGGTTTAAGCACGGTGTGTTTGTATGAATGCTGCAGATCTAAAACCCCTACAGGCACACAGGTGTTCTAGCAGCAGGCAGAGGCTACCTGAACATTCTAAGTGACAATAGGATAGAATGAGTTAAGACTGAAGGACTGGAATTGAGTAGGATCTGGACAATGTTTAACAAACATCATTATTACTTCTGTAACCCCCCCCCCCCCCCTTCCTGCCCCCATCTAGGGGCATACTTATTTTACTCGCAGATGGTCTGAGCAGGAAGAAAGGAGCACTCAATCAATCAATCAACTTTATTTAACCAGGCATAAAACACCATTGAGCAATCTCATTTTCAAGGTGGTCGTGGACATTAATTCAGTAAAATACAGCAAAAAACAAAACATAGTTACAGATATGGTAGCCAACAATATAGCAACAATGAACAGGTGTAGGCCAAAGGAAGCCTATATACATAAGGTCTAACATAGTTACGTACAACTACCTCCCATTGTGGTTTACAGGAGTGTAAAGATGACCATCCTAGGCTGTCTCCACTAATTAGAAGCAAGTACCTGTTACTAATAAGCAGGGAGAAAGGGGAAAGAGAGAATAAGGGTGGAGAGAGGGAGCGGGAGTGCACTAGGAGAAGGGAATAGACTGAGAAAGACCGAGTTTAGGGGAGATAACAGAACTAGTAAATGCTGGAGATCTCTTGCTGGGGGGGTGACAATCGGAGTGTAAAAATTGCGGAAGGGACCAGTGGCTACAGTTCAGAGTCATCTAAAACAGCTGCATGTATCCTTCAACAGGTCCATTACCAGGGCTTTGAACGTGAAAATGCTAGGGAGTGAGGAAAGCTTTAAAGATCTTTGCATAGTATTCCAAAGCGTTGGCAGTGAAAAATTGATTGCTGCCGAGCCATAGGTTGTTTTCACTCTAGGAATCTGGAAGCAAATCATGGAGAAGCATCTCAATCCATAGGATCCCTTGGCATGTACAAAGAAGCGCGAGATGTATGCAGGGAGATTATCGGATAGTGCTCTAAAGAGCCAAAGGAGAGCATTTCTTTTCCTCCTGGTTGAGAGTGAGGGCCAACGACTGAGAAGAGGCATCACCAGACTCCAATGAATGTTTGCTATGAGGTGGGGTACCACTGGATTCCAAGGAGTTTCTAGCATGGAACAAGTGATGAATGGGGTGCCAGTGGATGTCAAGGACTGCTTGGTATAGGGCAGAATGAGGGAAGGGTGCTCCTGAATGTCAGGAACTGCTTGGCACAGGGAGGGGTGCCACTTGACACCAGGGAGTACTTGACATGGAGTGTTGTAAGGAAGGGACTGCCGATGAGCCCCAGAGACTGCTTGGCACATGGTGAGTGAGTGAGGGAGGAGGAGTCACTGGACACTTTATGGCAGTCTAGGAGTGGTGTGTCAGGACCCTCCCCCCCCCAGGAGAGGACATCAGTCCTCCAGATGCTCAATTCTGTCCCTCCCTGGCTGATCCCTGGAATAGAGTTAGCACCCAAAGCCAGGTCACTGGCATGAGCAAAGGTGTGATGTCCAGTGCCTCAAATCTCCGAGCCACCAGGCCAGCTATCAGGCATCCTACATTAAGGGAAACCAGGGTGAGTAGAGTGGGTTAGAACAGCCAATGACCTGGGTTCAGAAAGTAAATGTCTTTTGAATGAAGCATTCAGGAATTTGCACCTTGCCAATGGACCCAAACTGGTCTACTGTAGCCAAGCATGGTGACAAGTACTAGTAACAGTGGTCGCAGAATTGGCTTCCACCTCTGATTAGTCAAACACTGATCATACAAAGTGTCCATTGGCCCCTTGCCCCAGAATCTCCTGGCAAAGGTCATTATGGGGAGCTGCAGCAGCTTGGAGGGCAATTATTTTCAGATATGCAACTTGAAATCTACAATATCAGACTAGTAGTTCTCAGTATGCAAAATAGCTCTAGTCCCTTTAAAGCATTTTCTGCCCAGGACATTGATGTGCTTGAATTCCAATGTAAGAGGCATAGGGCATAGATTTGGATGGCGGTATGGACCCCCTCACCCAATGGGGAAGCTAAGGCAGAGAGTTGCACATCAGGCTGTGTAGGTGATGCTGGACCCCCTTCAGAAAAAAACATATCTGTACCCACCCCTAAAGGGACTGCAGGTGCTGAGAAGAGTCAGTGCCAGACAGCTTGCACATCATCCCCTAGCATTTGAGGTGTGAGGGGTGGCATTGATTTCCTCCAGGAAAGGGAGACTGGGAAATACAAACTGAGCTTTTCAGGGATTTCAACAGTAAATGAGTGCCAGTCAGATGCACTGTGTAGTTGCTCCCCAAAATGGCTGGAACAAAACTGCTCAGCTACAGAGGGGATTATACGGAGAGAGCAGTCTGTAATCTCTGTGGACAAAAGGGACAATGATGATGACTCTTGTGGAGAGGAGGAGACTACGATTGAAAGTCCACACCTAGGATTAGGGCCCAAAACCATCCATACAGTGCCTGTAGCCAGACATCAAACTGCTGGCTGTCTAGGTCACCCAAGGAATGCAGTTGTAAATGTGGTGCACCACTGGTGAAGCCTTCAAGATCCCCTACACCCCATGCTAAGGGGTCTTAGAAACCCCAAATGAGTCGGAAAAAGCTATAGTACTAGGTGTGAGAAACTGAATGGGAGAACTCCCAGGTAATGGTCTATGGAGGACAATAGGGCTATCAAGTGATACCAGAGGTGGGCTAGCATGGAAGAGGTATCCTCAAGACACCAGCAAATGAGAGATGGTATTTGCTCTTGGCCTATGAAAACCTTGTGTGTGACCTATGGACATATCCATAGCATGGGTAAGTGAACAAGGTTAAAAAAAACTTCAGCATGGGCCTGGCAGTCCTTGCCTGCTGACAGATTCTATGTTTCTATGATTACCTTGAGTATAGAACATGGAACCATGGAGGCCACAGAATAAGAAGCAGATGGCACTGTGGACAGTGGCACCAATGACAATGGTGCTGTGTACCAAATGAAAGATGGCACCAAGGAAGGTGGTGACATTGCTGTGGACAGGGTCAATACTTCTGAATAGATCATCTCTACAGGTGACAACACTGAAATACTTAGCCACAGTGTCAAAAATGCTGCTGTGCAGGCCTGGTCAAAATCCTCCCTTCAAGTGGGGAGATGCTGGCACCAAAACGTCACATAACAATGGTCCAGTATAGTTGTCTGTGATTTGGGGTGGTAAGTCCAAGGGCCTGGAGGTTGGCAACCACTCAGAAAGGGTCAGTTCCAAGCACACCTGGACAGCCTGCCCCATCATGCAGGGAAATGCCAGGAAAGGATCTAAACTAAACAACACTCTCATATGATGATGATGATGATGATGATGCATGTGACTAAAATTTATTTTTAGTCAGGATCATACAGATTAGGGATTAGCTCTGTTTTCAATTGTTGTCTTGTGCATACGGATAGAGATATAGGGATCCATTCCATGAGTATGCTTGCCGAAGGGACCTGGCTTGAAGGTTGGTGACTGACCAAAAAGGGGTCAACAACTGATGAGAAAAAGCCAGGGGCAGCTGCTCACTGCCCCGAGAACTGGGGGAGAGATGGTCCTCCAAATCTGAGATGAGCATGAACTCGTTTTGACAATCTTCAGCTGAAGGAAATGCGGGACTAAGGGCAGCATTGAGTCCAGGAAGTCCACTTAGGCAGATATACCTTGGTATGGTACATATTGAAAAAGTGGAATAGAAGAAAACCCTGATGTGAAGAGCCTTCAGCCTGAGGGTCTGCAGAGTAAGGCAGTGACAGTGTGATCCAGCCAGCTCAATGTGATCGGGCTGAGACACTGCAGGCATTTTCAGTGAGAGTCCTTGTACTTGATTTTTTTACCATATGGGCAAAGGTGGAAAGGTTACAGTGAACAAGGCCTACACAGTGAGACACAGAAGCAGTCTCACAAAGCCACCCACCTAATGGTGGAGAAATAAAGAACAAAGGCAGTAAAGGTAAATATAAAGTGTCATGCATGAGCTCCGACAGATCTCTCCTATGGGGTCCTGCTGCTTCCAGCTCTTAAAGACCAAAGAGTGATGCTCTATAAAGAATACTGATTCTTTTAATATCAGTATATCAAAACAAAATAAGCATGACAGAAAAGTATACATGTTTCAAGCTGAAAAAGATAGACTTTTTTCCTTTTTTCTATTATTTCTTTATGATGCTTTTTCCTTGTAGCTCCTGCCCCCCTGCCCTTGTGTCCTTGGTGCAAGTGCTCACATGTGGAGGCATGCGCATGCCATGCACTATGGGACGCCCCACTCTACTGGTCCCCCAACCCACCTGCGCCACCACCAGGCATCCACCCGGTGATGACAGAACTGCGGGAGGGAGACACCCCCTCCCAGGAGAGGAGAGGAGAGCCACCGCTCAATCTTGCTCCCACACTTCCCCCCCCCATGCTGGCACCCTGACAACACAAGGTCATTCCCAAACCTGGATCACCGGCATGATGTGAGGTGTGGTGTCCAGCGCCTCAACCGTCAGTGCCACTGGGCCGGCTAAAAGATAGACATTCTTCAGGTCTGGGGAAATGCAGAAAGCAATGGGACTAAATAGGGACACTTCAAAGAGAGAGAAAAGAGGAGAAAGAATAACAGGTATTTAAAATAGAAGTCCTAAACAGTATAGCACAGTAGTTTAGGGCTCTGAGCTGCACACCTGGAGCTCTGGGTTTGAATCCCACAGCTCCCACCTGCATGCTGTGTGACCCAGAGCAAGTTACTTAACTTCCTTGCGCTCCCAGGTCACACTTGGAAACAAGCCTCAGCTTAGTGGTCCTTTCCTGGTTAAACAATTTCCCCTTTCCCTTAAACATGGTTCTCAGAAACAATGAAAATTTACAATCAGGTGAGAATGAATAAGATAAAGGAGATGAGGTAGTCAGTAAGGAGAGAGAGAGAAAGAGGGAGGCAAAAGGGGAAGGAGATTAAATGAAAACATGTAAGAAAGAAGCAGGATGAGAAAACAACACTGAATTAAGGAAAATGGTGTTACAGTTCTATTCAAAAGCCAATTGTGGATTTTTTTCAGTCCAATTTGTTAAGTCTAAATGGCTAACTAATGTTTTAACATCGTTTTTGCAATGACTTGTCTTTTTTTTAAGTAGTTTAAAAACAGATGTGCAGTACTTTGCCTTTGTCATTGTCAGTACTTTTATAGCAAGCAGTCTATGGAGCACAGCAGCATTCTGGCCCCTTCCACACTAGACTAGACCCCATATTGAGTATCCCTGGCATCTTGTAGTACCCTCTTCCACACTGGACCCCATACTAAGCATGCTTGGTGCCCAGTGGGACCCTCTCCCACATCCAACCCCACATCACGCATCCTTGGTGCTCAGTAGAATGCTCTCCCACACTCAACTCCACACCAAGCATTGTTGGTGCCTATTGGAACCCTCTCCCACACCCAACCCCAAGTCAAGCATCCTCGATGCCCATTGGAACCCTCTCCCACACCCAACCCCAAGTCAAGCATCCTTGGTACCCAGTGAACCCTCTCCAACAACCGACTCCATGCCAAGCATCCTTGGTGCCCAGTGGGACCATCTCCCACACCCTCTTCCATACCAAACATTCTTGGTGTCCAGTGGAACCCTCTCCCACAGCTGACCTCATGCTAAGTATTCTTGATACCCAGTGGAACCCTCTCCCACACCAAGCATCCTTGATGCCCAGTGGAACCATCTCCTACACCTGACTCCACACCAAATCTGTGGTGCCCAGTGGAACCCTCTCCCACTTCAAGCATCCATGGTGCCCATTAGAACTCTCTCCCATGCTTGACTCCATGCCAACCATCCTTGGTGCCCAGTGGAGTCCTCTCTTACACCCAACCTCACACCAAGGATCCTTAATGCCCAGTGAATGCCCAGTGAAAACCCTCTCCCACACCAAGCATCCTTGGCACTCACTGGAAACCTCTCCCACATCTGACCCCACACCAAGCATCTTTGGTGCAGTGAAACCCTCCCTCGTGTTCGGTGGCACTTTCTCCGACACCTGACCCCGTGCAAGCATCCCGTGTGCCTAGTGGCACCCTCTCCCACACCTGACACCAAGCATTCAGCATGCCCAGTGGAACCCTCTCTCACACCCAACCCCACACCAAGGATCCTTGATGCCCAGTGGAATCCTGTCCCACACCAAGCAACCTTGGTGCCCATTAGAACTCTCTCTGACAGCTGACCCCATGCCAAGCATCCTTGGTGCAGTGGAACCCTCTCCCATACCCAATCCCACATCAAGCATCCTTAATGCCAAGTGGAACCTCTCCCACACCCAACCTCATGCAAAGCCTCCCTTGTGTCCAGTGGGACCTTCTCTGACACTGGACCCAATGCCAAGCATTCATGTGCCCAGTGGTACACCCCCTTCACATCTGACCCCATACCAAGTATTCCTGTTGTCCACTGGTAACCCCCTACACCTCACGTTGCTCCAAAACCATTTAATCATTTTGCCCCTGATGTCCAGTGTTGTTCCCTTACCCTGTCCCACTTTAATTCTGTATGCCTTGCCCCATACTCTTGTTCTGTGACTTAATTAAAAAAAAAAACATCTGCAGGAACCCAACCATGGTACCTCCCTGCCCCGATTCTGACACTGCATACCCAACCCCAGTGACAGAGAAGAAAAAATTACTCATCATAGTGATGTTGTTTCTTCTAATGGAGTCTTGCTGTATTCTGACTATATGCAGTTATCCCCAACGCTTGAACTGCTCTGGAGAGTAAAGGGTTAACTCTATGCTAGGGCATAGAATGTTGAGCTTGAGCTCAGTTTTCAAACTTCTATGGTACTCTGAAAAGTAACCATCAGATTCTTACAAGCACTAATCTAATTAACTCAAAGTAAGAAATTGTTTCAAAATTTTTGTGCCAAATGGCAAAACAAGGTTTTAGGGTCAAAGACTCAAGTTGAGAAAACCCAACAAGAATACAACAGGTAGTGATTCACCAAACTAAAAAAAAAACCCTAAGAGATGGAGGCATGTCCAGAACACCTCTGGGGTGCAGCACTGTGCTTGCCCCACCACATCCCAAAACTACTAGGTTCCAGGAGGGGAGGCAGGGAGGGAGGGAGGTCAGAATATAGCGAGACTCAGTTAGAAGAAACAACATTACTATGGTGAGTAATTTGTTCTTCAAACAACATGAAGTCTTGCTGTATTCTGACTATATGCAGACTACCAAGCAGTACCCCCTTGGAGGAGGGAGTTATAGAACCTATTTTGGGAACAGGCTCTACAGCACAGCTGTGCCAAACCTAGCATCACTTCATGGCTGAATGTCCAAAGAGTAATGCTTGGTAAAGGTGTGAACAGATTTCCAGGTAGCTGCTTTACATATGTCTACTAAAGGTATATCTCTAGCTGCTACAACCGAAGCAGCTGTACCTCTGGTAGAGGGAGGCTTCTTCCCAAGTTTAGAGTAGCAGAATTGAATACAAGAGACAATCCACCTGGCAATAGACCTATTGGTAGCAGGCTTGCCCTTTCCTACTTCACCATAAGTGAGAAACAACTGAGAGCAGTCCTTCCTATAGGCCTTACAATGGTCAGTGTAGTAACTAAGAGCCCTTTCCACATCAAGACTGTGTAACTTCCTCTCTCCAGAGGAAGAATGATCAGTAAAAAAGACAGGCAAAGACATAGACTGGTTCAGATGAAAGTCTGACACCACCTTGGGAAGGAACTTTTTATTGGTGAGGAGGACTACCTTATCCCTATGAAAGGAAATGAAATCAGGTTCCACTGATAAGGCCTGTAATTCACTGATCCTCCTTACAGAGTAATGGCCACCAGGACAACAGTTTTCCAAGTCAAGTATTTCAGCTCAGCTGAAGATAAAGGTTCAGAAAGGGGCTGCATAAGCTGTGCAATACAGATGTTCAGATCCCAAGAAGGAGTAGGCTCCCTAAAGGGAGGATTGACAAGGACTAAACCTTTGAAGAATTTCTTGAAAACTGGATGAGAAGCTAGGGAAGAGCCCTTACCAGCAAAAAGAAAGGCAGACACAGTTGCCAAATGTACTTTAAGAGTAGTAGGCCAGAGGCCTAAACTGTTAAGATGTACCAAATAGTCCAAAACAGTGGCAATATCAGCCAGCTCTGGCTTAGTATGCCTACTGGAACACCAAAACCCAAATCTTTTCCATATGGAGTTGTAAGTCTTCCTAGTAGCTGGATTCCTGATAACTTTTAAAATATCTAGGACTGATTGGTAAAGATTCAAACTTGCATATTCTAGCTCTTCAAGAGCCAGGCTTTGAGCCTGAAGGTTGGGGTACAGAATCCTCCCCTGAGAGGAGGTGAGGAGATTGTGTTGCCTGAGAAGACACAAGGGCAGTGTTAGTGACAGTGACAGCAGCAGAGGATACCAAGGCTGTCTGGCCCAGTCTGGAGCCACTAGAATCACCTTGCAAGGCTGAGACCTGATTTTTATCAGGAAACTGAATATCAGAGGAAAAGGAGGAAATGCATACAGAAACCTGCTTGTCCAATTTAGTAGAAGAGCATCTTGAGGAATAGGCCCAGAAGGGTTGGTCTGCAACAATAAAGAGGAAACTGATGATTGTCTGGGGCTGCAAAGAGATCTATCTCTGGGGTGCCCCATCTCCTGAAAATGGAATGAAGAATGAAAGGGTTCAGGGTCCATTTGTGGTGACCCTGAGAAATCCTGCTGAGAGCATCTGTTAGAATGGTGTCCTTCCCTGGGAGATGCACAGCCATCAGGGAAGCCTGAAGGGAATAAGCTAGAGGCCATATTTGCATGGCCTCTGTGCACAAGGCCAAGGACTGAGTGCCTCCTTGTTTGTTGATGTACCACATGGTTGTGGTATTGTCTGTTCTGATCTGCACTAATTTCCCTTGGACCACTGCTGAGAATGTCTGAAGTGCTAGGAAGACAGGTCTTAATTCAAGAAGATTTATGTGTAGAAGGAACTCCTGGTGTGACCAAGTTCCCTGAGCTGTAAGATGATCTAGGCGGGCCCCCCCCCCCCCAACAGGGAGGCATCTGTGGTGAGAATTACAGAAGGGACCTGACTGATAAAGGAGATCCCTTGTCGAAGATTGTCTTCCTCCAACCACCACTGAAGGGCCTAGACCAAGGTTTTGGAGGCTGGAACCAGTTTGGAGACAGGGTCCTTTTTCTGAGACCAGTAAGATCTGAGATGAAACTGTATATCCCTCATCTGAAATCTTGCTCCCTGAACCACTGCTGTGGAAGCTGCCATGTGGCCCAGCAGTTATAGGAAGTGTCTGGCTGGACGAGACACTAGAGGATGAAAAGAGGAGGCCAGAGTGACCAATGACTGAACCCTTAAGAGAGGGAGAAATGCTCTTGCCTGAACTGTATCTATTTCCATCCCTATGAAGGTGAGAAGCTGGACTGGCTCTAGAACAGACTTCTCTAAATTTAGAATGAAGCCCAAGGATTCTAGAAGTCTTTGGATGACCTCTAAAGCTGACTTGACTTGGTCTGAGGACTGGCCCACTAGGAGCCAGTCGTCCAGATAAGGGAACAGAAGGATGCCCTGCCTCCTTAGGAATGCCACCACTACTGCAAGACACTTGATGAACACCCTTGGAGCAGATGTTAGGCCGAGGGGCATGGCACTGAATTGATAATGGCCTGAGAGCAACTCGAACCTGAGGTACTTTCTGTGGGAATGTCTGATAGGTATGTGGAAGTAGACATCCTTGAGATCCAGGGAGGCTAGCCAGTAGGGCTGTGCGAATACCTTTTTTTGAATATTCAGCCGAATAGTCGGTATTCGGTGCCCGAACTGCTGAATATTCAGCCGAATATTCGTATTCGGCAATTGTTTAACTGCTCCCACCCCTGCTTCAGATAGCACTCAAAACCCTCCTCCCCCAACCTCTATGCTCGCAAACCAGTTTTACAAATAAAGTCAGTACTTCTTTGGGCGCACTGTCTCCGCTCACCACGGGTCAAGTCACCGCCAGGCCTTCACATGTTCCCTTCAGCTCGCAGCAGCCCCTCGTTTTCCTCCAACCCCTGCCTGCACGCAAAGAATTGTAAAATTGGCAGTAGCCAGCACAGCCCAGTCTTCTCCATGGTCGGTTGTTTTCTTATGAATGAATCGCTTGCTTACTTTACAGAGAACGCAGCTGGACGTGATCAGCTCATTCTCTATTTAAGAGCAAGCAAGCGCAGTTTCATTCATAAGAAGGCAGCCGGCTGTGTAGGGAGGGCAGGCTGTGCCGGCTGCCTTGTGCTTAGATTTTTTTTATTCTCTTATGTGCAGGCAGAGTTTGAAGGGGAGGCAGGGGGCTGCTGCTGGCTACCGGGGGGGGGTGTGAATGTATGAAACCTGGTGGGTGGCCGGTCTGGAGGTGTGGGTGGAGCCAGTTGCCCCAAAAGAAATTGTTGACTTTGTTTTTTTTATTTTAAAACTGGTTTGTGAGCTTAGGGGCTGGTGGGGGAGTAGGGGTTTTTGGGAGCTATCTGAGGGTGGGGGAGGGGTTATATTATTCTCCGAATACCACACAAATAGTGAGCTATTCGTTATTCAGATTCCGAATAATGAATAGCTCATTATTCGTGGTATTCGGGAAATAATATTCAGTATTCGCACAGCCCTACTAGCCAGTCTCCTGGTCTAAGAGAGAAGAATTACTCCCAGAGTCACCATTTTGAACTTTGGTTTTGTCAGATGTTTGTTCAGGTACCTTAAATCCAATATGGGTCGCCACTCCCCTGTCTTTTTTTGAGGTAAGGAAGTATCTTGAATACAGTCCTTTTCCCCTGTGACAAAGAGGTACCTTCTTCACTGCTTGTAGAAGCAGAAGAGAGGAGACTTCTGTCTCTAAGGCCTTTGTCTCTAAGGGAAAGGGAGGACTGAAGAACCTTGCTCACATTCTTGGGAACCTTTTGAAACTGAAAGCAAGTCCCTGGATCACCACTTCCAGGACCCATTTGTCTGAAGTAATAGACTCCCAGGCCTGGAAGTAGTGAGCCAGCCTGCCCTCTATTGGGATTGGGGAGGCAACCCTGACTAACACCTCAGGGTGTCTGCTTGGCAGGGGGCTTGGACTGAGTAGCTGATGGGGTCCTAGTTATCCCACGTCTACCTCTTCCCTTAAAAAAAACCCTCTGCTGAAAGGAAGAGTAGGGGGCCAGAGCTTGGTAAAAAGGCCTGTAAAAGGGCCTCCCCTGCCCCTAAGCTGCTGCCTCTGAGGAGTGGTCTGCTTCTCTTTGGCTGCAGCACTCCTATAGGTGGTCCTGTACTCATTCATTTCTTTCATGTAGTTCTCTGTTTGATCCCCAAAAAGAGAATTACCTGCTACAGGAAAATCCGTGGCCTTAGCCTGAGTATCCTGTGAGAGGTTGGTACACCTAAGCCAAGCAAATCTCCTCATGGAGATAATAATAATAATACATTTTTATTTATATGGCGCCTTATCCAAGACCAAGGCGCATAACAATTTAAAACAGAATCAAGCAACAATACATTATCAGTAAAACAACAATAAAATATTCATCAAAGAGTAAGATCAGTCATTAAATGCCTAGCACCACAAAAAAGTTTTTAAAGCTTGTTTAAATCCTTCCACAGTTGTGCACTCCCGTAACCGACAGGGTAGAGAATTCCAAAGGGTGGGGGCTGCATACATAAATGCCCTTGCTCCTGATTATTTCAGACTCACCCTTGGAATCTCTAGCAACCCCTCATCAGCTGAGCAGAGTGATCATCCGGGGCAGTAAGGAAGGAGAAGCTTTCAGGTAGTCCAGGCGCAGTCCATGTAGGGCTTTAAAAATCAGCAAACCGACTTTAAAGGTGATCCTCCACTGTACTGACAGCCAGTGCAGTTCACGTAGCACC
Source organism: Neoceratodus forsteri (assembly GCA_016271365.2). Classification (NCBI taxonomy): domain Eukaryota; kingdom Metazoa; phylum Chordata; order Ceratodontiformes; family Ceratodontidae; genus Neoceratodus; species Neoceratodus forsteri. The sequence continues at coordinate 647,717,094 of CM057458.1, read as the reverse complement.
AACGAAATATGACATGATCGAGCAGTTCCTGTCAAAAGCCAAGCTGCTGCATTCTGCACCAGCTGCAAGCAGTGGATTTCCGCACCAGGAAGCCCTAGGTAAAGGGAGTTGCAATAATTTAAGTGCAAGGACACAAAGGCGTGGACCAAAGTAGGCAAATCGCCAAACGGAACCAGTTGCCTAATCCTGGCGATATTCCTAAGATGGTAAAAGGAAGATTTGATGACAGATGACGCCTACGAAGGCAGGGTCAGCCCTTTGTCAAAAATTACCCCTAGGTTACGCACCTGTTCAGAGGTTGGGAGTGAAACGCCACCAAGAAAAAGTCTTGCGGGCAAACCAACCCCCAGCCCCCCTATCCAGTGACCCGGGTCCACAACCAACACCTCAGTCTTTTCCGAGTTCAACTGAATGTCTGAATAGATGTAGCCATGACCCTGGAATGAACATCATTTGAGTCTACAGCAGCATGGAATTACACCTTGTATGCCTCAATACCATTTGCAGCCACCTGCTCCAGCTCCTTGGCTAGCTGGGGAGGGGCATTCCTAGCCAGTTCCAGAACCATATCCCACGTAGATTTCTGGTACCTGGCTGCATATGCCATATAATTCGATTGCCTGAGTCCCAAAGAGGATGCCAAGTACTGCTTTTTTGCCATGACATCCACTTTCCTGAAATCCTTATCTGGGGGTTGAGATGCCAGGAGAATATTAGCCTTGTCACAGGCTACAACTTGTACTACCCCAAAATGGCTGCTGTGATTAGAAAGGAATTCCATCCCAGGACCTGTCAAAGCATACCTCCTGTCCATTCTTTTTTCCACAGGGGAATGGATGTTGGAAACTGTAACATTTTTTGTGTCTGCTTCCCCAAGGATTTGTGTAAGGGGATAGACACTCTTTTTGACTCTGGGACATCCATCATTTCCAGATAGTCAGGTTCTTCCTGATCCTGTTCAGCCTCCTGCATAGGAAGTTGAAGAGTCTCAGACACTCTTGTAAAACAAGAAATGGGAAGCGGACTCACAAAGCCTGGGAGGAGAAGCCTGAAAAGGCCTGTCTGGGGAGATGTCAGGCTCTACTGGCTCATCTAGGCCTTCACATTGTTCTTCTTCATAATCTTCATCCTCCTTCCAATCACCCTCATAATATGCCTCAGGATCTATATCCGAAGCAAGTACTTCCGTCTGAACCGATTGGCTCTGAACCAATGCCGGTTCGTTAGGAACCGGGCAAAGCAATTAAACTACTGAAATCGCTTTCACAAGCTCGTCAGCGGTTGGACCATGGGAAGCCGGATACGAACCGGCTGACTTTCTCTTCCTCTTACTCGGAACTGATTCCGCAGAATCGGCTCTCCGTTTGCCCAAAGAGGTATTGCCCAGGTCAGTGGACACCTCTTCAGGTTCGGCCACAACCGAACCAGGCTGGCCATCTGGGTCAGCGGACTTCTCGGCCTCCCTCTCCCTCAGCCTACTCAGATGTTTATCCAGTGTGGCCTTGGGACAGTTCTTGCATATTTGGCAGTCTTCCTTGAGGTGGTCAAACCCCACCACACGACAATGCACATGTAACCCCTAGATGGCGCTTCCCCAGGGGCTACTACCCCTGCCTGATTTGCCACTAACAGGTTGAGGGGCCTGGATCCAATGGCGGGTGCCTCCACCCAGAGGTCAGGGTTTGCAATAGTTAAACTAACTTGGTCACAGCCCTCTGGGACACTGCAACCCCCTTTCTTCCCACTAGTGGCCCACACAATATATCAGAATTACCTTCACAGTATACACTTACCCCAGGTCTGGTTCCGCACTGGGACCTCCTGTGAAATGAGATACAGTGCAACAATCACAGTACAGTACTTTAACATAGACAAATACCTCAGGCAGTATAACTTTGCTGAAACAAGCAGCTCTGATTTATTTAGGGGATATAACAAGGACAGGGAAATCAGGTTAATTAGCTTATCACTCTAATAATCTACCTATGGCTCTGTGCACAGGCCTATCCCTATCAGTTACTGTCCCTGGGTACCCAAGCCCTAGTGGCTAGTCCAAACCGTGGCAGCTGGTAGGGGCCCTTTCACAGAGAAAGGAGATTAAACAGTCAGCAGTACAGTAATTCCATTTGGATTTAATGTGGCAATTCAACAGGGAGCGACCTGAATTAGTACTCACGACCTCCAAATAAGATAGGGTCCTTCAATGTCAGCAGGGCTCACTTGAGGTACACAAACCTCTTCACACATCCATATAAAAGAAAGCACTATACCAGGCAGGCTGCATCTGTATCCCGATCGCAATTACTGCACAATACCGGGAGAACACACAGCAGATTCAGTTCCTGACAGACCGGGTGCAATTTTCAGCAATTCTTCCAGTCTTCTACAGGGTGAGCCTGTTTTCTACTCTTCAGAGATCCTTTGATTCTTTTCACAGGACAGATTCAGTCCTAACAAGCTGTTACACAAGCTGCAGACCGGAACTCTGGGCCTTACACGTTTTTGACTAAAACTGCACACTGAAAAAGCACAGGGCTCCTTCCTTCTTCACTGCCAAAGCTCAACTCACACTCCAACTGACAAAACCGGGCACTTCCTTTGAGTTCCTCCCAGTTCTTGACTGGATTGGCTGTCACTCACAATAGACTGCTGCTGTTGGTCCAAAAAGGCACTGAAGTCTAAACTACATCTCCCAGAGTCACTGCCCATACAATCCTCTTGTGGCTGGCTCAGATTATGAGTCCAAGTTCTGATTCGTCCAAGGCACCATTTTAGAGCTAGCTTACCCCACACTGATTGGTCCAGTTCAGCAGTTCAAAACTAGAATGGGAACTAGCAGACACAGTTCTGACTGCAAAGAAAGCAGGTTAGACAAACTGTAATTTCATTATTACTCTAAATAATTTCTGGCAAACAGTTACATCTTTCAGATAGGTACCTTTGCACTCCTAGTGACTGCAAAAATGAAGTGAATTGGCAGCAGCTTGAGTGGTACTCAATCAAAGAAACACACAGTCCCCCATACAAACTAATTATGTCTGCAAGCAGACAGCTCTTAAAGAGACAGTACCAGAGGTTCTAAAAACACTCACTGATAAATGGCTTAAATGCCAAACACCATTCAGGCTTGGAGCATTCAAGCAAGCTCCTGGAAGTCTTTTGGGAACCCCCATTTGCAGGGGGGTTACACACATACACACACGAGGTGAGGGTCGGCCTTAGCAAAGGCCTCCTTACACTCGGTACAGTGCTGAAACCCAGTGAGTCTGGTTTTCTTCTTGAGTTTCTCAGATATGCCTTCAAACAAAAATCTCCTTACACAGTGGTTAAGTCATGTGATTACACACTTAACGGTTCCAACCGTGTCACGGGTCAGTTAAAAAAATCCTAATATCGGATTTTTTTAGGAACCGATAAGCACCAGAAAAACCACACACAAATATACTGTATAATAAAAGAAGATTAGTGTCGGTTCTGAACCTGACCAACCGGCAAAGAACCGAGAAATAAAACAATTTCTTAACCAAAAATAAACTAAATAACCACTACCTACTACTACCACTTACTGGTACCGAGACAGAGGCAAGAATACCGAAATATTGAAGCAACGGTTTGAAAAAACTGACTGATTCGAACTAGACCGAATAGAAGCGCAGGAGGGATCTCCAGAGCGACTTCACAGTTAGGCAGAGTAAGAAATCTGATGGTTACACTTCAGAGTACCACAAACAGAGGTTTGAAAACCGAGCTCGAGCTCAACATTCTATGCCCTTGCATAGAGTTAACCCTTTACTCTCCGGAGCAGTTCAAGTGCTGGGGATAACTGCATATAGTCAGAATACAGCAAGACTTCATGTTGTTTGAACAGTTAAATTAAAAAAAGTGCTCTCTCTTCCCTTCACTTGCTAGCACCCATCCCATGCTTTTCCTCTCCTCAGTACACAGCAGTATAATCCCCTTCCCTCTGCTCAGTAGCACTCCACTCCCACCCTCCTCTCCATGCCAACCATGATTAAAATAACAATGTCATAGAGCAACCAGAATAGCCCCGCTCTCACCATCTTTGCTGTCTGCAATCTGAATGAATGAGACTGCAATCAGCTGTTTGCAATCATACTTTTACAAATGTTACCTCTGAGCCACAGGCACGTAACATGCCTACCCCCATAGCAGCACTACTGAGATGAAACCGCAAACAGAGCACAGAAAGAAATACTTGCCAGGGCTGCCCTCTGTTCCCCTTTTATTTGTCCTTTATAGAGAGCTATTGACTGCTGTGATCAGGAGGGCTGAGGGGTGGAGGGAGTGCCTTTAGGGGGCAGGAATAATAGAAAAGCACTCTTTGCTGATGATGTTCTTCTAATATTAACATCCTCGAATGTGTCATTACCAGAGGTCTGAGGAGGACTAGAGTTATTTGGGGAATTGGCAGGAGTTAAAGTAAACATCTTTAAAAGCAAACTTCTTATTATAACCTTCACCTCTCCACTGCAATTAGAGAAGTTTCTACTTCAACTGAATAGGGGAGCACTGAGGTATCTAGGAGTCCAGAAAGAAAAATAGAGATGGGTGGCCCATTCTGGACTTAATATTGCAAAACACAGAAATCACTGCTGTACATCTGCCAGGAAAAGACAATATTCTGGCAGATTCACATAGCAAAATAATTCAGGGAAACCACAAGTAGTTACTGGACCACCAGGTGGCTCAAACTTTATTCATGAGCTGGGGTGTACCAGAGGGACAATCACAAGTTACCACAGTTCTGCTGCAGACCACCCCACTGGGGGACTCTACCCCTGGGTCCTCTGCCTTTCAGTTGGAAGGGAAAATTCCTCTATGCATTCCCCCTATTCCCTCTAATACACAGAATGCTCTGGAAATTGAGGAAAGAGCCAGCAACAATGATTCTGGTGGCACCAGATTAGGCGAGACAGCCCTGATTTATTTATTTATTTATTTTTGTTAACCAGGTGAGGTGCACTAGCCATATGAATGACTATTTTCAGGCACAAACCGGGAGGCTACAAAGTAGTGGTAAACAGAATACAAGAGCAGTACAGTACAGAATACAATATGAGATCAGTACAATACAGAAGAGAGACAAAGCTCAGCAATCAGAGTAATGCAAAATATAGTAGGCGAAATAAAGTACAAAAGAGTACAACATGGCAGCACATACGAGTATCATATTATACAAGATAAGTGCAATCATAACATTTAAGAAATCATCCCAGAGGTTACTAGTACTAGGCAATTAGAGCACCAGCTACATGGAGGGAAGGGCAGTTATCAGGCATGAAATACGGAGGAAGAGTGAGGGAGAGTGAAGGGGTAGGTGAAGTCAAAGAGAGAAGAGAGAGGGGTGGAGTGACTACAGAGAGGAGTCGATCAAAGTAAGTGCGCAGGTAGCTGAGAGACGGCCAAACAGGATATTCCAGAGGTATTAAAGCATATACATTGAGCGCTAATGGTGAGAAGAGAACGATGTTGCTTTTTAAATATGGCATGAGTAGGTGACAGCCGTAGACTAAGAGGAAGTGCATGCCAGTATTTAGGGGCAGTATGAGAGAACGCACAGGCACCCTTGGCAGTTTTACACCTAGGTACGTGAAGCAAAGCATGGCCAACTGATCTACTAAGTCCATAGGAGGAGGATAGCGGGAGTAGCAAGGAGGCAAGCGAGACGAGGGTGTTAGATCACATAATGCTGCCAATTGTGGAGCCAAGGGCAAGATCTCAGAGTATAGATGGCGGGTGCCACTTGAGATTGGCATAGAGTTGACAGTGGTGTTTGAGCCGTGGGGAATCTGAGGCATGGCAGCAGATATTGTTATATGTGACATCCCACTTATGGAGGGAGGATTTGGCTGCATTCACATAGGTGGCTGCACCATAAGTGAGAGATGGGAGTAGGTTGCCTCTAGCAATAGCTAGTCTCATGGAGGGGGTCAGAGTGTAGCTAGTTTTTTAGGCCACTCCAATTTTGGAGTTGACAGATTTGCATGTGACTAGAATATGTTGCTCAAAGTCAAGCGAACCATCAAGTAGGATCCCTAGATATTTGAAGGAGTTTACTGTTTCCAGCACAGAGCCATCAAGGCAGGAAATTTTCAAAAGGCTCTGGTTGGTCTTAGGTTTAGCAGCCGAGCCAAATAGCATGGCTTTCATTTTACCCACATTGAGGACAAGCTTCTGCCTGTGTAGCCATGTTTCAATGTTGTGAAAGGAGGTAGACAGACTGAGGTTGATCTCAGATACATCCTTCGAACTAGAATACAGGACCAGATCACCTGCATATAGCAGGGACAAGCAGGAAGGATTGTCATGGGCTAGCTGGTTTATGAATATCGAGAATAGCAAGGGGCCCAAGATAGAGCCCTGAGGGACACCTATATTGCCAGATTTATGATCAGATAGGGTCAAGCTGAATTTAACAACCTGGGTTTTGTTTGACAAGAAATTATTAAACCACTCCATGACTTGCAATGAGAAGCCCAGGAAGAGAAGATTGTTAAGAAGAAGAGGGTGATCCACAGGATCAAACACTTTGGTAAGATTGATAAAAATGGCCCCGTTCAGCAGACCAGAGTCCATGGCACAAATAGTGTCGTTAGTGAACTTAAGAATGGCAGTGACGGTGCTATGACCTTTTTGGAATCCATGTTGATCATGCGAGAGGAGAGCAAACTGAGTGAGATAATCAATTGACTGAGAAGCAACCACTTTTTCGAGAATTTTGCTCAAAACTGAGATGATAGCAATAGGCCTGTAGTTGGAGATGTCTTTTTTATCACCCGTTTTGAAAATAGGAGTGATTCTAGTGATCTTCCAAATGTCAAAAACTTTGCTGTGACATAGGGGTAGAGTGAATATTCTTGCCAGGGTCAATGCAATAAAGGGGGCAGCAAGTTTTAGAAGCTTGGGCTCCGGGCCATCAGAACCAACAGCAGTGGAATACGATATTGTGGTTAGAAGTGGTAAGACATCAGCCTTCTGGATAGCCTTAAAATGAAACAGCGGGATTATGGGTCCACTATTGCTGGGTGTGGGACTTAACCAAGGCTGGGTTGGAGGGAACAGAGAGCTGAATTTAGAGAGGTCAGAGAAGTGCTGGTTAAAAACATGGTCACAGGATCATTGCAGTGCACTCCATTTAGGACCATGTCGTTAGGCATTTGAGATTGTAATGAGCCTAAGAAGGTTTTGACATGGGTCCAGAATTTTCTAGAGTCTTCTGCAGCATCCACAAGGAGACCTTTGCAATAGGAGCTTTTCGCAAGTCTGATCTGTCCATTACACAGATTCCGCAGCTTCCTATAATCATTGTAGTCAGTTGGTAGACCAGTATTTTTGAAACATTTTCAACATTTATCTCATGAATGGATTAAGGCAAGGAGCTCTTTAGGAAACCATTTGGTTTGTTTACCATGGACACAACATGTAGTAAGAGAGGTGTGTTTGTCCTGTAAAGCCACAAATTGAAAGAGAAAGTAATCAAGGGCAACTTGCACATCCTGGGTCTGATATAGGAGGGATCAGTCAATTGTGGAGACGTCCGGTAGGAAGCTAGCTTGGTCAAGAGTGGTAAAATTTCTAAGGAGATATACCATGGTGGTGGCAGGGGTCCGGGGGAGGGGGACCAGAAGCAGGAAATGGGAAAGTGGTCGCTAATGGCATCTGCTAGGGTGCCAGCAGCCATGATTCTATCATTCCTACTGTCCCTGTCAGACAAAAATCCCATTTCTCTCCCCATGAGACACAGCCTTTTGACTCTGACTCAGGTCATGGTAAAATTCCCAAACTTCAGAACACTGAGACTGAAGGCTTGGTTCTTTTTTTTTTTCCCACATAGCTTTTTACCCCGGACAACCCCACATCTGTCCCCCCCCCCAGTCAACACTTACCTCCCTCAAAGCATCCCCAATACAAGTCCCCACAGATTCCCCCCTCCCATGGTGGGTTTAGAGAAGAAGGGCCATACTCCTGCCCCAGACAAATAATTTAGAGTAGTGTCTGTTGTCCTGGGTGGCAACATGGGCCCAGGAGGTGCGTGGAATGATGGTCCGCTGTCCAGTCCCTTTTCCCATTTTCTCACCTGTGTCCCCTTACTACAGTGGCATGCCAGGATGTGCATGTGTTGGCACACAGGCACTGTGGAATGGCAGTGCCACCCTTCAAGTCACTCTGCTGCCAGTCAAAGGCAGAGTCGACTGGCCGCCCTTCACCGGGAGAGGAGAGTAGTCCCTGGGATGCTCAATCTTCTCCCACCCTGCCGACCCCCGATAACCCATGCTCGTTCCCGAACATGGGTTGCCAGCATAGCAGGAGGTAAGGGAGTGAATACCTCAGCCCACCACACCACTGGGCTGTCTTTGAAGGTTTGGTTCTTGAAAACCTAGAGTACTGCGGCATGACCCTGTCTAGCAAAGTACTAAATATTCTGATACTTTCAAGGAAACAGTCCTATTCCTCAAAATGGAAAAGGTTTTCAGTCTGGTGCTCAGGTAAGGGAATTTCCTCCCTGGAAGCTGATTTAACAGTGTTTCTGGATTATTTGGAACATCTGCACACAAGTGGATTAAGAACTTCATCACTGAAAGTCCGCTTGGCAGCAGTATCAGCCTTCCTATCTGTAGGGAAGCCAAAATCTCTAGCCTCCCACCATGTGTTCAAGAGATTCTTTAAAGGCCTCCTTCACCCAAAACTCCCAGTTAGGGAATCCCCTGGGACCTAAATCTATGCTTGGCAACTAGTGCATGCCCCCTTTGAGCCCATGGCCTCTGTGGACCTTAAGCTTATGTCATGGAAAACACTCTTCCTTAATTGTATGACCTCTGCTGGAACAGTCGGTGAGCTCCAAGCCCTGTGTACAGAGCCTGACTACATTATCACATACAGGGACAAAGTTGTCCTGAGAACAAACAGAAAATGTCTCCCCAAAATGGTGTAGAAATTTCATCTTAACCAAACACTCACTCTTCCTATACTTTTTCTATGCTATTCAAGCCCAGATAAAAAAAAATTGCACTGTTTGGATGACAGGCGAGCACTCAGAGATGATCTTGATAGAACAAAAGACATAAGATCTGAAAAACAGCCAGCTGTTTTTCACCTGTGAGTAGGTTGCAAAGGCGAACCTGCTGCAAGAAAGACCATTTTAAGGTGGTTGGTCTCTTGCATACAATTCTATGAAAAAGCAGGTAAGCAGCACCCCTTAGGGCTCAGATCACATTCCACAAGGGGCACTGCAGACTCAGTGGCAGCCTCAAGAGGTGTCCCTCTGCCAGATATCTGCAAAGCAGCTACCTGGGAAACTGCACAATTTTACAAAACACTACTGTCTGGAGTTGGACATCCCCTCTTAAAGGGATTCTAAGTTTGGGACAGCAGTCTTACAGAACTTTGCTCCTAAATAAGTTCCAGATTTCCCAGCCTCCCAAGGTACTACTGTGTAGTATGCAGTTTTGTATGAATTTAGATCATCTGAAGCTCTTAAATTACAAGCCCTTGACCCAGAGGGTAACAGAGGATCTCAACAAATAGGCCTTCCTCCCATTACTATTTTTATCTAAGGTTAAGTTATTCGACAGAATATTTACCCCCTCCCTCACATTTTAAATTTGATGCAAACACTCACCCTTTTCCCAGAAGCAAGTTATTTTCAATACTGGGATAAAATCCTATTAAGGTTTTTCTGGAGACGGGGTCGACCTTGAATAAAATACATGATATTGCTGCTTCCAAAGATTGGGGGGGTTGATTTACCAAACCTAAAGTTGTATTCCTTGGCAACTCAACTCAGGTTAATGTGCTACTTTTTATCTCCCCTATACCAGGCCCAATGGAACTCTATAGAGCTCATGTTAAATGATCTTTATGATCTTGATAAATATTTGCAAACCCTTTGGGCAGCATACCCTCCTCAGATTTTATTATATACACAGCTATAACACTGGGACATAGGAGAGCCTGTTGCTCCACTTTTTTTTTCTCTCCTCCTCAGTCAGCCCACATCTGCTGAGTACCCCAGCCCTGTCACCCAAACATCCACAGGGACTTAATGCTGCCATCTTCCTCATAGCTTACCCTCCTGGTGGGTTCGGTGGGGTTCCCCATACCCCACCGTGAAATGGATCCAGTTCTGGCTACATGCCCAGCTAATGGAATACAGGGCCTGTAGGTGTTTGGTGCCGTCCTGTCACTGGCTTTTACCTGTACTGTCCCCCTGGGAGGTGTGGCATGCAGTGGCATCATGACACATGCCACATGCTCCCACGTGATGTGTGTCAACTCTAGCCACACCCCCCACTTGCATGTTGGCCCAGGCTGCCTTTCCCCCAGATTCCACTAGGGGCCAAGCAATCACTGTGCTCTGCCCACCCTTCCCCTAGTGGAGGAGAGCAGTCCTATGAATGCTCAATCCTCCTTTCCCTGACTTACCCTCCAATGTCCTAAGTTCACTTCCGAACTCTGGTTGTCGATATTGCAAGTGGTAATGCTACTGGCTACCACTGCACTGGCGGGCCAGCCTCTGTTACTCCAGGTTAACCCCAAGGTAGGTTTTGATATTGTCAAGAGCACTGGCATGTGATACAGACTAGCTGTTACATCAAACTGCTTGTAAATGCACTCAGAGATGTAACAGGTCAAGTTTCAAGTTCAGTTTTAATGTTCCGCAAATAAACCATTACAATATGCTAAAAACTTAACAAGTTCATGACAGGCCATACAAGCGCACAGCACAAAAACAATTTTAAATAACACAATTACACGCATTAGTTATGCACATGTTCAATTACCAACTGACACAGACCAGTTTATAATCTAGCTCTGCTATCTGTGCCTGTTAAAATGTAAAATATGGAACATACAATGCTTCATAGAAACACAATCTAATAGGGCAGCAATTATAGTAATCAGTATTTCCTAGGTACTATTTATTAAATTCCAGTACCTACTTATCTTAAAGGGTTTCACGATAACAAGAATAGATAGCATATTAGCTTTCCAATATTTAGCAGAGGCTAATTCACGAACTCAACAATTGTACTTAACTGCGATGCAGCAAAGAACAGCAGGCATTTCACAGATAACATTGCATAACCACTATTTGTAAATTAGTACTCGGTAGAATTTGAGCTGATGAAATTGTAAAACCTTTCATAATTTTAAATAGTAGCTCTTCAGGGGTATTTATGGGCTGAGGGCTCGTAAACAGTTCACATGCTTCAGTTTTTAGCCTTGAAAGGGTCCGCATGTCCACACAAATTAAACTTGGAGCCCTAATTCATCAGACCCACCCTGCAACAATATATTTGAACGCAGTGCAGATAAGAAGTGGGCAGAAACAAGAGGCTCCTATTTAACATCAGAGTCCATCTTTTTTATAGTATTGGCTTTGTTGTCAGTAAAAAGCTCCATAAAAACACAGATGTCCGCAGTTTCACTCTCAGAGTATACCTGTAAACAATGTCAGCAGCACTGCTCCTCAGACTATGAAGTCCAGCTGCCAAATATTAGAGAGGTTGGTGGACATGAAGTTGTACCTCAATTTTACTAAATGAGCACCCAAAACAGATTGATTTATCCACCTTATATGCATCTGAACAGATCTGAAATAAAAATTAAATGAAATTAAGACTCCTTTAAAATACATATTCTGCTCATTCAATATAAGGAATTCAATGCTCCTTGCAACCTGACGAACTTTAAATCAGAAAACTCATATGGGGTCCCATTATAGAGGTTTACCAAATATAGGAGATCACTACTTATACCACTTGGCCAGGGAGCCACAGACAATTATATATTACTTGCCATTTGCAGATGATCAAGATCAGGCCATTTATACATTATATTGTTCAGCTCCTGAAACTAGGAGTCCAATCAGGGCAATAATTATCTTTTAGTATGAGTCCGGGTTCATTATCCAAGCATTAGAGACTTTTAAATATCATAAACAATGGGATATTTTGAATGATTCTACCCACTGTTTCAAACATGTAAGAACACTGAGGCAGTTTGTCTACCTGTTGCTTTCCCAAGTCAGGCAGGTGCCTCTATTCTTCACCAATATCCACAAAGGTTTCAAAGCTTACCCTTATTATAAATATTTGCCCTCTTCACGGGGATTGTTCTCAGAATTTATACAAACAAAAGTGAAGTACTGTATAATCCCCTTAAGGACTCTCAGCTGCACACTGGCTCCTTACTCCAGAAATCCTTAATTTTCAACGGTTCCGCTCAGCCAAACACTTCTAAAAAGACATCTAGCATTTGGAGTGTGTGGGTTCCACTAGCTCCCTGCAAAAGTCTGGTATTCTCCATCACCAGGCGCCATGAATCAGATCATCAGATTTATCTCCTTCATATCTCCTTCACATCATATCAATTTCACCTGGAAAGAGATAAGAAAAGAATGCTTCATTGAGCATAGTAAATACAATACAAGTGGTGCGGTACAAAGACTCCCGTCCCTGTAGCAACGGTATCATACCTTTTTGGGAGAATATAAAGGCTTCTCTGCACCTAAAGTGCACTCCATATAGGTCTCAACATCCAAATGGCAGGAGCATAAAAGCAACACAGCTGCTGCTTCAACACTGTATCAAAACATAGTAAAAATGCCCAAATACGAACGCCTTTCCCATAACTCAAGGATGGCCCCTGGACGCCCAACAATAGCGGTTCCTGGTCATTCAAAATGCCAAAAAACCTTCAGCATTAAACAGTACAAGTCAATTCAATATGAGGTTCATTCATCTCTCAGCTGAGAAAACAGAAAACTCTTGGCTAAAACTTTTAAAACTTGTAAAACGCCATGGTATACAAAAAGTAGAGAGAAGCCAATGCCTTGTTCAAAATACAGCTGGACAAATACAAGAAAATAATATCAAGCAAACACTGATAATGTTTAGTACATTTCAAGTGGATCTCCGGCATTTGGAGCTATAAAAATCATAAAATAACATTGCCGGAATAAAAAATGCCATTAAAGAGCAGCGTTCAGCACAGAGCTCTGTTGCGGAGTGGAGTAGCAGTGCAGCCATCTTGCTGCTCTGCCACCCCCCCTCCCCGTTTCACGCACCTGTAACAGGCAAAATAAAAATGTCTCAATATTAAAAGTATTTCGTACAACTGATATGTAGTTTTAAAGTGCCAGTTGTTATTGCCTCCCAGACAAATATTGCACACAAAAAATTGCACTTTACACAGAATATCTATGCAATATACTTTGTTCTACATATCATAAACAACATGCTTGAAAGAGCCACATGGTTAGTGGCCCATTAACGCAGTGTGGCTATATTGCTTGCATATCTGGGTGCAAATAAATGTCTCTAGGCAAGTACAAAAAAAAGCATTCAATGAAAATCCAGTCTAGTAATGAGGCAAAATTAAAATAAATATATCTGATCAGCAGTGCTCTGCATCAGAAAACAAGTCAGTTCCCTGGCGCTTCACCCAGAAAGGGATTCCTCATGGGGGGGGAGGAGACAGCACATGTAACACAACATTAATGTTCCAAAATTGGACAGCACATGTAGCACCTGCACAACATCCAATTTGCAATGTTCGACATTCCGAGGGTAGATGTTTACAGCAGGGCTGTCTTCAGTACCACCTTTAAAATACATTATACATTATTTACAAGAGAGTCAAAGATGTGTGTGTTCTCAGATACATGATAACAGACTACCTCCCAAAAAATTAGATAGTGTAATGAGGCACTGAGGTTGATCCAGCCTCCCATACATTTTTCAATTCTTTTAAGCTCAAGGGATGAGAACCCATCAAGATTTACAAAGGAAATATCAATGCCCACAAATGGTTAATTTTCACTACCTGCAAGTATGACTGTATCTGTTGGGGCTGGGGGAAAATGTTAATAGCTGATTTGCCAGGATCCTCATAGGGCATCAGAAGGGTGACCTCTGGACACACTTAATAGGTAATTTATATAGAGGGCTAGTCAAGTTTCTCAGCTAATACTATGGGGATACTATTTAACTCGATGGAATAAAGAACTAAACATGGATTATTCAATGGATCAGTAGATATGATACACTATACTAGCATATCGTATTATTATATCCCCAACTATCTGGAGAGATTTTTCATGGAAATGTTGTGTCGGATTCTTCAGAACCCCAGACATGCAGTCTAAATACTTATGGAGAGTCAGGGGCACTGTTGACAGGGTTGCAGGGAAAGTATAACAAATCAAAGCCATGTTTTCTGGTCCTGCCCAGTGGTACAAGACTATTGGCAGGGGGTGGCAAAGATAGTTGATAAAATTTTTACTGAGGGGTTGGTGACCTCCTCCACATTGTTGTTGTCTATACCCCCGGGGCAATGCAGATCAGGGATAAGTCCCTCCAGCCCCAATTTATTTTAATGATGTTGCCAAAAAACTAATTACCTGACTGTGGTTAGATAACAGAATCCCTACATTGACAGGCCACAGTCAATTCAGTATATAGGCTGGAGACCATTAAACTCAATTTTAGAGAGCTACAACCACAGTTCAAAGAGTTTTTGAGACATTAAGCGCTCTATCAGTCACAGACTGATATTTAGTTTATGCCATGAGACAAGAGAGCAAGTAAGTGCTACAGCCATATGGTCCTGCGTGACTATGACACGGGGGTTTTATTTTCAGCTTATATTAGCATAATTGGGTCCAGATGTACATTGTAGAACACTGAATACCATAGCCCTATATCTCAGTAATCTAAGAAAATCCTAGGTAACATTCCTGGGAGCAAAGGGGGAGGCAAGACGAAAGGTATTGGACTGCATCCTGGGCCTGTGTCACTCCCTTTCTCTCACAGCAATGAATTGTTAAAACAGAAGTTTTTAATCTTTGTATGTCAGCTGCATGGATTTAATGTTTGTATGAGTTGTTGAAACTGTTAAACTTCATAATAAACTTCAGTTAGTAAAAAAAAGTTAGAAAAGGGCATTCTAAATTCAAGTTTCTAATAAGAAAAAAAGCAGAATGATACTTATGTCCAACAAATGTTTACAGGATTGGTGAAAATCTTTATAGTAATTTTCTTATGATTGCTATTACAGCACTTTGAGAGTAACTCCAACTCCTACGGAATCCGAAGGAATATTTTTGATCCACCAATCTTCGCCAGATACATTAGAGTGCATCCAGTCAAGTATATTGGGAGACCTACTCTTCGCATGGAATTGTATGGCTGTGAAGTAGACAGTAAGAAAAAGATTTTTTCTGTTTTTGGCTGCTCCTCCTCCCCCACTTCCAAGGCAGTGTCTTCCTAACACACAAAAAAAACAAGGTGCTGTGTCAGCATGTGGGTTAAAAACAAAGCAAAAAGGTAATGGTAAATGTTTGCTGAAAACAGAGGTGTAAGCAATGATTCAACCATAGGTCTTCTTCCAGAATTATCTGTTAAGGCATAGCAAAGTTAGTCCTATTGCCTCCATTTAGAAATTCTTGAAGAAGACCTATGGTTAAACTGTTGATTCTGTTTTCTACTTTTAGTGTGCATTTACTATTACCTTTCGGAGTTGTCTTCCTTACACATACCATTGTTTTGCCCAAGGAGTATATCCCACATTTTTCTTCATGACAGGGACTGTGGAGGTTGGGCTTCATGAGGTTAGGTTTTCCCTTTATACCACCTATTTTCTTTCTCCCATTATTTTGATCTATTCCCACATCCATAACTAAATCACCAAGGCAGCACATTATTTTCTAGCCGAGAGGTTTGATGAGCATTTGCCTCCATATCAACACCTCAGCCCCACCTGCACTGTCTAACAGAGTGTGCCCTAACAAGGGGTTATTGACACCATCCCACCTGGAATCCCAAGTGTTATTCATAGGATTCATAGCACACAACGAGCTCAGGAGGCGAGGTGCCCTTACAGAGCTTGCCACCAATATGGTGCATTAAAATTATATCAGAGGTGAGATATTTTTCTACTGCCCATATAAATGTCCAGTTGTCTTTTAAATAATTCCATAGTGTTACTCATAACTATTTCACTTGGTAGAGCATTCCACTGTGACACCACCCTTTGAGTGAACCAGTGGCATCTTCTGTGGGTTTTACAGTTATCGCCTCTTAATGTAAGATTATGTGTCCTAGTATTAGTGCTTGAACTGTTTCTTGTTAAGACCAGTGTTTCAAAAAGAAGCAGATCATGAATTGCTTTATATGTCAAACAGAGATCACTATGTAGTTGTCTATACTCCACAGAATAGAGAGCCAATGCTTTTAGCCTTGCCTCATATTCAAGATTGTTCACATCCCTAATTTGTTTTGTTACTTTCCTTTGTACTCCCTCCACTAGTTTCTTTCCTTTATTTGTAGCTGGTGCACAAAACGGAGAGCAGTAGTCTAAATGTGATCTAACTAGGCTTGTATAAAGTGAAAGAATTACCCTGGAATCCCTACTTTGTATATGTTTGAAGATGCAGTCAACTATTCTTTGGCACTTTTTAACCTTCACTAGGGTATGAGTATCAAAAGTTAATTTATTATTTACTAGAACACCTAAATCTTTTTCATTTGTTTCTGTAAGTTGCACATTATTTAATTTATAATTAAAGTTCAGATTGTTATGACCCAAGTGCATAACCTTACACGTCTGTTCATTAAAAAGCATTTTATTATCGGTAGCCCAGGCACCTATCTTGTTTAATTCTTTCTGAAAGTTGTTTGCGGCCTGTACATTATTGATTATATATCCCAGTTTGCAGTTGTCTGCGTATTTAGTCATCCAAACATTGCTAGACATCTGCATTGTTGAAATCAATATGTTAAAAAGAACATGGCCCAGAACAGATCCCTGTGGTACCCTGCTACTGACCACACCCCATTTTGCATGGTGGCCTCTAATGACAACACGTTGACATCTGTTTTGTAACCAAGATAACAAATCATGGGAGGATGGGGTGGTACCTGAGGACTGGAGGAGGGCAGATGTGATTCCCCTTCACAAAAGTAGTAGCAGGGCAGAAGCAGAAAACTACAGACCTGTTAGTTTAACCTCAGTGATAGGGAAAATTATGGAATCACTTCTGAAGGAACGAATTGTCGAGTACCTAGAGGCCAGAGGGGCACAGGACCCAAGGCAGCATGGATTCACAGCAGGAAGGTCATGCCAGACAGATCTAATAGATTTCTTTGACTGGGTGACCAAAGTAGTAGATCAGGGAAGGGCTGTGGACATGGCCCACCTAGACTTTTAGCAAGGCATTTGACTCAGTCCCACACAAAAGATTAATATACCAGTTAGCCAGCCTGGGAATGGGTCCCAAGATGATAGCCTGGCTAAAGAATTGGCTGGAGAATAGGACACAGAGAGTAATAGTAAATGGAGTCCACTCTGAAGAAAGTGGGGTTACTAGTGGGGTGCCGCAGGGTTCAGTATTAGGACCGGTCCTCTTCAATGTCTTTGTAAGTGACATTGCAGAGGGTCTGGAAGGAAAAGTATGTCTTTTTGCAGATGACACAAAGATCTGCAACAGAGTTAATGCACAAGGTGGGGTGGAAAGGATGAGGAAGGGACTTGGTAAGGTTAGAGGAATGGTCAAAGGTATGGTAGCTTAGATTTAATGCTAAAAGTGCAGGTAATGCACCTGGGAAACAAAACCCAGGGGAAGAGTACACAATGGGGGGTGAGATACTAACAACAACAAAAATGGAAAGGGACCTGGGGGTAGTCATATCAGATGACTTAAAGGTGGGCAAGCAATGTGAGAGGGCAGTAGGAGGGCTGGGGGGATACTGGGATGCATAGGGAGAGGCATCACCAGTAGAAAACAGGAAGTTGTTATCCCTCTGTACAGACAGCTGGTGAGACCCCATCTGGAGTACTGTGTGCAGTCTGGAGACCCAATCTCCATAAGGACATAGACAAGATGAAAGCTGTCAGGAGGAGGGCAACTAAAATGGTGCAGGAGTCTGCACTGGAAGACATATGAAGAGAGACTAAAGGAGCTTAATATGTATAGCCTCGGGAAAGGAGGAGAGGGGACATGATAGAAACTTTCAAGTACCTCAAAGGAATCAACAAAGTCCAAGAGGGTAGCATCTTTCAAAAAAAGGTGTGCAAGAACAAGGGGCACAATTTGAAGATAGGGAGGCGGCTCAGAGGTAATGTAAGGAAGTATTTTTTCACAGAGAGGGTTGTGGATGCATGGAATGGCCTTCCGGAGGAGGTTGTGGAGTCAAAAACAGTGGTTGAATTCAAGCATGCATGGGACAGCCATAAGGCAATTCTAGGGGTTGGGGGTAGAAAGAAGTAGGCTGCTGGTTAACTAGGATCTGCAGCTTATCCATTAGGTAGGGAAATGGGCAGACTGGGTGGGCCAAGCGGTCCTTATCTGCTGTCAAATTCTATGTTTCTATGTTAAGATGTGACCCAATTTATTATGTTGGGATGAAATTCAAACTTGTTCATGTGGTTTATTAAAACTTGATGAGATACTTTATCGAAAGCTTTGGAAAAGTCAAGGAAGATTATATCCACTGGAAGCCCCAGATCAAGAGATGCACTGACATTTTCAAAGAAGTTCAACAAATCAGTCAAACAAGATCTTCCCTGACAAAAACCACGCTGAGTAAGATCCTGTAAATTGTTACTTGAAATATGGACTTCAATTCGGGTCAGCAGTAATCTTTCTAGAAGTTTACCTATAACTGTTGTAAGACTGATGGGTCTGTAGTTTGATACAATTTTTTTATTACCAGATTTATATATTGGGGGTAACAAGTGCCTCATTCCATGAGTTAATAGTTTCACCTTGATTTAGAGAGGCATTAAACAAAACAGCTAGAGGACCACAAATAACATTAGATGTTTCTTTAACGAACCTGGGATGAACATTATCGGGCCCTGGGGATGAATGAGGTTTAAGATTTTGTTACAGTTTTTTACCTCCTCTACAGTAATTGGTAAATACTGTTCATTCTGTGCATAAGTCGTATTACTTAATGGAGTATCTTGCGATGTAAATATGCTTGTAAAATATTCATAAAATTCAGTTGCTATAGAAAGCTCATTGCTTATTATCCCCTTGCTAGTTTGAATTGCACCTACTGTAGAGATATTTCCTTTTAATGAGCCAATATAATTATAGAAGGATTTACTATTATCTACAGTTTTGGTTGCTAAATTTAATTCGAAATCCCTCTTTGCTTTTCTTATACTATATTTTACTGTTTTGGTTTTTTCCTTATATAAATTCCAGGAAGTTACTATAGGATTCCTTTTATATTTGCTGTAATATTTCTTTTTTTTTTGTTTATTACCCTCTTTACACCTTTATTCCACCATATCGGTGTTCTGAGGCCTTTATTATATTTTTATCTATTTGGGACCCAGGTGTCTAGACAGTATTTTATCTTGGCCCATAAATGGTCCCAGATTTGATTTAACTCAAGGCCTTGGAGTTCTGTTTCCCAAACCCAGGATCTTAAATATTTATTGATTCTCTTGTAATTTGCTTTGCGAAGTCCTTAATTACTGTTACTCCATTTATGATATTGGTATTTATATTAATATTTGTTTTCACCATTTTATGATCACTGTCTCCTAGTGGTGCATCAGTAATTGGAGTGGATATCTTATCCTCCATGTTTGTTAGAATAATATTGAATATGTCATTCTCTCTTGTTCCCTTAGTTACTATTTGTGAGAGATTTTGATTAATAGTGAGTTCAATAAATGCAGATTCAACATGTCCGTGACTTTCAAGTGTAGACCAATCAATTCTGGGGAAATTAAAGTCACCCATAAGAATGTAATTGTGGACAGTTTCCATGTTTTGTAGTATTGTTAGTAATTCATTATTTTCAGTCAAACTTAAGTTTGGGGGTGTATAACAGAGGCCTACAACCAGTGTCTCATTTTGTAGATTAACTTGTGCCCAGATTGCTTCTACTTTAGTACCAGAGATTTCAGCTGGGATTATACTATGGGCTACATACTTATTTTATATATATATATATATATATAGACCTAGATATATATATATATATAGCGCAACACCACCTCCTCTGGCATTAACTATGTTTTTACAGAACTTTGAGTACCCCTGAATCTCAGTGTTCTATTCAGGCCCTGTGAACCAGGTTTCCGTGACTCCACAGATTGCAACACTGTATTTCATTAGAATGTATTTTAGTTCATCGATTTTATTAGACAAACTGCGTGCATTAACTAGCAGGATGTTTAATAAGCACTCATTGCTGCTACCTTTATTGTTTTGGTGTTGCTGAATTCTAGAATCACTGTTACAATTTTTTGAATACTGCTTACTGGTTTCAGGAGAGGAAAACGTGAGTTGACCTCCCCCCAAAGATGTTAGTTTAAAGTTTTGGCAATTAAATCTGTTACATGCTTCTCTAATAATGAACTACCGCGCCTGCTAATCTGAAGCACGTCACAGCAGAATAACTCTTCCCGATGGTAAAATTCAACCCAATGTGTAATGCAGGATATGTTTTGTTTAAGTGTCCAATTCCATATCCATTCATTCATAGCTTTAATTTTTTGGGTGTATTAATGTGAGGCTTTAGGAATCGGTAAAATTTCTGATAAAACTGGGACACAGACCATTTGTATCAGTTTGTTAGTAAGTCCCATATAATCATGCTTTATACTGTCCACTGGGTCCTTAAATATGTTATTTGCTCCAATGTGCACAATAACCAAAGGGTTGGCCCTGTGTTGTTTAATATCTCACTGGACATATGTCTACTACTTTAGCCCCGCTAAAACTAGATAATGTTCTACAGGATTTGCCTGGGTTGCACACAGGCCTGTCCAGATGTTTAATTATTGAGTCACCTAGTACTAGTATTTCTCTATCCACTACTGGGCTTGCAGATTCCACAATTGTTGGAGGGTTTACAGTAGTATCTGTTTCGATTACTGATGGAATATTAATGGAGGTTTGATAGTTTACCTCAGGATCAGGTGAATCTGTAGCTAAGATATTAAAGCTATTATGTAGAGGGAGGTCAAATGTATTAGCCTTCCTACCCTTTTTAGACAGCGGGGAGCTTTGTACTGTGTACCATTGACCTCACTGACAATACCAGGGTACAACCAACCAATAGCAAGTGTCCCATGATCTAGATACAATTCTGATCTGCTACTTTTAGACTTGCAAAAATGTATTCCAGGGTTAAGACTCCTTAATTTGTTTTATCTGCAAGCAACTAAATAAGTAATTAGCATTTTGTTTGTATGCACAATGATCCCTGTAAGCTGCATCTGGAAAAAACTGTTTACCTTAAAAACAGTTTAAACCCAATATGTGCTCTTTTTTGCAGGTTGCTCAGCACCACTGGGTATGGAGAGTGGACTTATTTACGATGATCAGATAAAAGCCAGTTCCTTTAAATCTGCATGGTTTGGCTATGCATGGGAGCCACGCCTTGCCCGGCTTAATATGAAAGGTCGTGTCAACGCCTGGCAAGCAAAGGTATGAACGGTGATATTGCAAACTCTACTCTAAGTGGTTATGAGTTACTGTAGTGTGCAGTCTGTGGCTAGTATTAAACATACAGAGGTGCTGGCTAGAGTTGCTGGGACAGAGCATTACCTGCACCATTCACCCTCCATTGGACAGCTGTTGGTAAAGTACCAAAAAGGTACCACAGTATACAGTATGTAGTTCTACTAGAATGTTATCTGCCAGTAATGATCATCCATGGAACGAGGGATGTTCCAGATGGGAAATGTATCGAGGGTGACTTTTCTCAGATCCTCCTGGTCCTTGCTTGGAGCTAGTTAAGAGTGGCTGCAAACCATTAGCCAGGCTAATGACTAAGGGCCTGGGCCTTTTGTGAAAAGAGGCACCTTTACACCCTGGTTGTGTTGCACCTGCTCTCTGAGGGAGTGGGGGGTACTAACCAGGAGAATGGACATGGCAGTTAGGGGGATTTAAACTGCATGCCAACTTGTAATTTTGTTTCAGCTTGTTCCTTTTTCTATGTATAAATAAGTATAATAGTTTGTACCCACTCTATCTTTGTTTCCCTAACAGTCTTTGTAACCACTGTTTCCAGATGTAATACTTCTTGAACTGCTTCGTCTATGTCCCAAGTGGACGCTTGTGGTATTGGGCATTTTGCTCACACACTTTCCAGTATAAAATAAATGAACTGAAATAACAATGAAATTAAATGAAACTGGTGGATAGGAGGAGAGGAGTGTTACAGGGTAGGACCATGGGTAGAGGGGAGATGCAGGGGATCATAGAGGGATGGACAGCAGAGCAGTTGAGTACAAGGAAAATAGGGCCACAGGGGGTCAGGGTGCATGGAAGAGAAACAGTCCTCATTTGCATGCAGGCCAACGTTAGAAGTATACCTAGCAAAATTGGTGAGATCAAGGGCCCAATACATTTAGAAGGTCTGGACTCAGTGGCCCTTCCTAGAGCAGCAAATCTAAGGAGTAACAAAGTCTGAGGCCACCTTTGACCTTGTGCTTAGCAGTGGGTGTGGTCAACTTCATTGTAAATGTCAATAAAGTGTTGGAAGGCAGCAACAATAACCAGTTCAGTTTCTCCCTGGTGACAAAGAGAACTAGCTGTACCCTAGTCACAAGGACCCAAAAAGAAAGAGAGGCTAATGTTGGCATGGTTTAAGGACTTGGTGTCTAAAGGGCTGGGGCAGCTGCATGAGGCTTGTAATGCAGGACATCTGTGGTGCTCATTGAAGAAAATGCTTGAAGCAGATGCAGAAGTTTCTATTACATAGAGTCACAGGAACATAGAAACGTGCTGGCTGAAAAACTTATAGTCTGTGCCTGCCTGTTTTCCTTCCTGAATTGTTCCAGTCTATTACTGAACATACCTTGGCCAATGCCCTAGTGGCAGTTTAGTCTCATGCCCCCGCCCCATCCCCTTTCTACCTTTGTGTCACCAACCCTTCCCATGCTTCCTTGAAACTCAAGGCTGTCTCATCATTTGCCACTTTCCTGGGCATGCTGTTCCACCTACCCACCTTTCTTTCTGTTAAGTATTTCCAAACATTCTTCTTGAATTCAATATTTCATGTGTGGTGTAGGGTGCTACATTTACCTTTAGGTAGGTGGTTTTGGTCACTGCTCTCTTCTGAACTTCAGCTACAAATATGCCATTAGAATGTTGAGGGGAGCATGATCACATTGCAGAGTTTGAACTTAACTTTCTAAAATTCTGTCTGGGGGGGGACTTAGGGAAGAGATGAAAGCAGACTGCATGAAGTAAGTAGTAAGATACAACAAGGTAAGGGTTACTGTTCCTGAACTGCACACCCAGATGAGTTGTGAGGCACAAGGTACTTATGCCGAGTACCTTCAACCACCTGAAAGTGTGGTTCAGGATTAAGAAAACCCACACCCATAAAAGTCTTATTGTTCTTACAAAATGGGTTTATGTTAAAAATAACATTAGATACATTTAGTAGTGCAGTTGTCATTCCTGAACCACGCTGCTTTGGAACCTTCTCCACCAATCAGAAAGCAGGAAGTTCCCTGCCCATTTTATAATGATTAGTAAACTCTCTAGAAGCAAATACTATTACTATGGAGAGTAATTCTTGCGTCTCTGCAGCCTGACATACTCTACTGGGATCTGAACTTGGGTCACTCTAAAGTGTTAACTTCCTTTTAGATGATAACGTTGCTGGTTTTGTTGCCCTGGACACATCAGTGGAGTCTGCCACAACAATATATGTTCCGGTAACTCCTGGGCTGTAAAGCTATCTTGGGAAACTGTCTCTCATTATCGTTAACATCTGTTCTTTATTTTTGCAGTTTGATTTGTAAAGTGACCACACTGACACTTAATCGATAGATTAAGACACAACAGGGTGTGGGTTACTTGATGAAAAAGCACCAGGAGCTTTGATGGGAGGGAAATGGATGCTAGTCCATTTTCTGTGGCGAGAGTCCAGAAAGCACCCACTAACATGAAGGTGGACAATGCTATGGGGCCAGACAGGGTGCATCCAAGGGTTCTGAGGGAGCTCAGGGAGAAATTAGCTGCACCTTTGACAGACCTATATAACAGATTACTGGAGACTGGCATGGTCCTGGAGGACTGGAGAAGGGCAGATGTAGTCCCACTTCATAAAAGTGGTAGCAGGGAAGAGGTGGGCAATTATAAGCCTATCAGCCTGACATCGGTGGTGGGTATGTTAATGGAAACACTACTAAAGGATAGGATCCTGAAATATCTTGTATCCAATGGGTTACAGGACCAAGGCAGCATGATTTCACAGGGGGAAACGTCATACCAAACAAATCGGGATCAGTACCATTGCCCGAGTAACAACTTCCCAACAAAAAATTCACTGACACCTACTTGCCGACATCATTACGTTCCCGACGATAAACAAACTGACAGAAATCATCCCGACATGCAGTAATTGCAGGACGAATAGGAATGAACACAGAGAAATTAGCTTAAATTAGATTAAATTATACAGCATAGCACACAAATAAAAAAAAAAAACTAAATGAAAAATGGAGAGCAACATTTAAGTGATTGCAACAAGTTTCTGTTACACTGGTGTCTCTCCCACTGTATCTTATTGTGACTCTGTTGTGGGACCGCATAGTGTGGAAATTTAGGTTTCCCTGGAATACAGAGCAAAACTACAGTGCTGCCAGAGTTTGTTCACCGTTCCCATTCCAGCTCTGAGTGAGACGTGCATCTGGAGTGGGAGCCGGCATGCGAAAAAGCAACAGCGGTAGTCAGTGAGGCAGACGGAGCTGCAATCCCCAAATCCTACAGGACTCCTCAGTTAGAGTGATAGACAGTGACACAGGGACATGGAGCTCAACCTTGCATGACAGAGAGTGAGAAAATCGGGGAGAGCGAGGGAGAGACAGTAAGCAGCCACGGTTACTGAGAAAGGCAAGAGCAGGAGCAATAGATAGAGATGGAGAAAGTGACAGCCTCTTTCTTGGGGCCAACCACCTTGCCTTGCTTTTATTATGTATGTTACTAGCGGTTGAAAATAGAAAAGATATGTGTCGGGATAATCAGCGTCGGTACAAAATCAACAGTGGGAAGCTTACAAACGGGAAATAAATTACAGGCTATTTTTAGCCAGGAAGATAGATGTCGAGAGATCGTACTAGACCCAACAAATCTGATAGATTTCTTTGACTGAGTGACCAAGGAGTTGGATCAGGGAGGAGCAGCAGTGGATGTGGCCTATCTGGATTTCAGCAAAGCTTTCGACACTGTTCCACATAGGAGACTGGTAAGCAAGTTGGATAACTTGGTGGGTGGGTAATAAGAATTTTTACCTGGGTAACTAACTGGTTAGTGGGTAGGTGACAGAGAGTAGTGGTAAACGGAGTTTCCTCCAAGGAAGTGAGGGTGACCATTGGGGTACTTTGGGGATCAGTGTTGGGACCTGTCTTCTTCAATATCTTTATTTTTACCCCAATTTTTGCCTGCTCCCTGTCTCGGGTGCGCACAAGCGTGTGTGGAGGCATACGCTTGCCGCACCTTGAGACACCCTCCCTACGTGCCGCCACTCCCACCTACACTGCCAGTGGAACTACGGTGGGGGCAACAACCTCTGCAGAAGAGGAGAGCAGCAGTTATACTCCTCAATCCTGCTCCCTCCCTCCCCTCTGCCCCTTACCGGCTCCCCAATGACCCAAGGTCATTCCTGAACCTTGGTCGCCAGCGTGACGTGAGGTAAGACAGACTTCCTCAGCCCTCTGTGCCACTAGACCAGCCTCTTCAATATCTTTTTAAGTGACATAGCGAAGGAACTGGAAGGGAAGGTCCGCTTATTTGTGGATGACACCAAGATATGTAATAGAGTGGACACTTGGGAGTGTAAAGGATATTCAAGGATCTGAAAAGACTAGAAGAGTGGTCAAGGGTATGATAGCTGGGTTTTAATCCAAAGAAGTGCACAATAATGCACTTGGGCCACAGCAACCTGGGAGCGGAGTACAAAATGAGCAGCGTGATAATGTCAAAGACCAAGCAGGAAGCGGACCTGGGGTAATCATACTAGATGACCTAAAAGTGGTCAGGCAGTGTGACAAGGCAGCTGGAAGGGTTAGTAGGATGCTGTGGTGGATAGGAAAGGGTTTTACCAGCAGGAAGAGGGAGGTGGTGCTGTCCCTATATAGATCACTGATAAGACCCCACCTTGTCCTGTTCTGGAGAACGACATCTCAGGAAGGACATAGAGTGAAGGCAGGCCAGAGGAGGGCTACCAAAATGGTGCAGGGTCTGCATCAGAAGCCCTTCCAGGAGAGGCTAAATGGACTAAATATGTACACCCTGGAGAAGAGGAGGGAGAGAGGGGATATCATACAGACTGGCATGGTCCTGGAGGACTGGAGAAGGGCAGATGTAGTCCCATTTCACAAAAGTAGTAGCAGGGAAGAGGTCGGCAATTATAGGCCTGTCAGCCTGACATCAGTGATGAGTACGTTAATGGAAACACTATTAAAGGAAAGGATTGTGGAATATCTTGTATCCAGTGGGTTACAAGACTATTAAAGGAACTAATGTGTTCATTGGGCTTTCCACATATTGTTACCTCTGTAACCCATATTCATGGTTTTTTCATTGGACCTCATCTTCCAGCTGGGAATGGAGGTCTTTGACCTTATGCTTAATCCAGTAGTTTGGTCTGATGCCAATATCATGAGGTTTTTGTTTGAGGCTCCCCCAAATAGACCCTGCCTTGTGAGATGGTCCAGTACCTCCCTTTAAGGGGTTTGACCCCACAGGGTCTGATGGCAATGCTGGACCTATCAAGTGTGATGAGTGCATGTGAGGAGCCGGAGGAGATGGTTTTGGCCTATAACAGGGCCATTGCCGGTGCCCTCGACTCTATCACATCTGTTCGTGTTCAACCCTGCACCTCTCGCCTGAGGTCCCCCTGCCTTGATGGGGACCTCAGGGAGATGAAGATGAGGGGTCAAAGGTTGGAGCAGCACTGGCGGAGGACTGGACTGGGGGAGGACAGGCTTATATTGATGACTCATTATAGGAGCTATCAATCAGCAATCTCCTATAAGAAGGCAGAGTTCCTGTCCAAGGAGATTGCTGCAGTGACTAACAAACCAGCTCAACTCTTCCACACTGTGGATAGGCTATGTAATCCAACCTGTATGCAGTCTGGGGGATTTTTTTCTTAGTCAAGCTGTGAAGAGTTTGCTCTGTTTTTCCCTGATAAGGTGGCCTCCATCAGGTTGGAAATCCAGTCAGCTCCGTCTAGTGGGCCTTGGGGTAATGGGCCTAGGGTTGCAGGCAGTCAGTCCATCTGGTCTGATTTTGGCCAGTTGGCTGTCATGGATGTGGTGGAGGTCGTCCAGGGGCTACGGCCTACCTTCTGTAGTTTGGATCCAGGACCAACGCGCCTCTTAGTGAGACGATGTGTTGATGTTATTGGCCTGGTCCTAGCCAGGATAGTTCATGGTTCCTTAGTAACAGGGGTCTTTCCTGAGCCCCTGAAGGAGGTGGTCGTGAGGCCACTCCTGAAAAAATCTTCACTGGACCCAGACTGCCTGGTGAACTACAGATTTGTCTCTAACCTGCCTTTCTTAGGCAAGGTTATTCAGAAGGTAGTGGCCATACAACTGGAGTCCTATTAACATCCCACGACATCTACAACCCTCTCCAGTCAGGTTTCAGGAAGAGACATAGTACCAAGACTGCCCTAGTTCGGGTGCTGAATGATCTCCTGACAGCGAGGGATCGAGAGAGTCATACCATCTTGATTCTCTTCGATCTCTCACCAGCGTTTGATGCCATGGACCATGATGTACTGATGAAGTGCCTGTGAGTGTGTTGTGTAATGGCTAGTACAGTTCTCAACTGGTTTAAATCTTTCCTCACTGGCAGGTCACAGATGGTGATATAGGGGAATTTTTCCTCGGCCCCTGTGCCCCTGCTGTGTGGGGTCCCGCAGGGCTCCATTTTGTCCTCCATGTTGTTTGCAGTGTATATGTTGCCATTGAGGGACATTATAAGATAGTATGGGCTGAGTTTTCACTGCTATGCAGATGATACTCAGCTATACCTTTCTTTTGCGCCCGAGCAACAGGAGACAGTCTTGGTCTTTAACAACTGCCTCACTGAGATCCAGTACTGGATGAGGGCCAACTGGTTGAAATTTAATCCAGATAAGAGTGAGGTACTGGTGTTGGAACCTGGTTACCTGGGAGGAAGGGTGCAATCTAGGCAAGTCTCAGCGCTTCAGCATGGGGACTCCCAGTTGCTTATCTCTGACAGGGTGAGGGATCTTGGCATTGTTCTGGGTTATGGCTTGACACTTGAGGCACAGGTGTCAACTGTGGTCCAGACCTCTTTTTACCATCTGATGAACATCGCCAGTATCAAGCACCTAGTGCCCCCTGGTGATCTGCCAATACTGGTCCATGCTTTTATGACCTCATGCTTAGATTACTGCAATGCCCTGCACCTAGGGCTGCTGGGGGTAGATCTCCACCACTTGCAGCTAGTGCAGAATGCTGCTGCCAAGTTGTTGACTGGCCTGTCTAGGTCATGTCATAGGAACATAAGAATTGTGTTGGCAGATGGGGACTGCATGATCCTTCTAGTCTGCCCATGTTTCTGCCCCCTCCCTATTTAGACTGCACCCTGATATGTCCACAATGTCTGTCCCATGCGAGTTTGAACTCGCGTACTGTCTTGGTTTCTGCCACCTCCTGAGGGAGGGTGTTTCATGGGTCTATGACCCTTTCTGTAAAGAAGTACTTCCTGATGTTGCTTTTGAACCTGCTTCCCACCAGATGCAAGTTGTGCCCCCTTGTAAGCGCATCCCTGTTTTGCTGGAAGTGGTTTCCTGCTTGTGTTGTGTTGATTCCCTTAACGTACTTAAAGGTTTCACTCATGTCCATTCTGTTTCTTCTCTGCTCAAGGGTGTACAGATTTAGTTCCCTGAGGCTTCCCTCATATGGCACATGATGCAGTCCATGCACCATCTTTGTAGTCCTTCTCTGTACCGTCTCCAGGCAGTCTGTCTTTTTTGAGGTGGGGCCACCAAAACTGACCACAGTACTCTAAAAGGAGCCTCACCAAGGACCTGTAGAGAGGAATGAAAACCTTGCTCTTTCTATTTGTAATTCCCCTACTAATGCAGCCAAGAATGCCACTCATTCTGTGTTGCCTTTTCACACTGTTTTCCAACCTTTGTAGGAACATATCACACCTGCTTTGCGCTATCTGCACTGGCTGCCAGTTAGGTGGCGAATCTCATTCAAGGTCGTTTTTTTTTTTTGTTTTGTTTTTAACCAGGAGAGACACACTAAGCTGAAAGCTTGTTTATAAGTGCAATCTGGAAGCACAAGGAAGTTAAATGACTTGCTCAGGGTCACACAGTATGCAAGGGGGGGCTGTGGGATTCAAACCCAGGTCTCCAGGTTTGCAGCTCAGAGCCTTAAACAACTGCGCTATACTGCCTCCTATAAAAGTCCCACACAATCAGAGGCCCAGCTACCTGCAAGACCTTCTCTGTCCCTGCCGCCCCCTCCTCTCTCTATGCTCTGCAGATGAGGGACTACAGTATTACACATTCCGAGATTCGCATTGAAATCATCAGGTGCCCAGGCATTTTCTTGTGCCGCTCCCATCCTCGGGAACTCCCTCCCACAATATATCTAGGATAGTCCAGATAGTTTCTGACAAGGATCCTTTATAAAAGAGCGTTTAGCTCAAAGGTTGTAATTCTGATTTCTCAATAAATAAAATTAAAAAAAAAATAGTCCCTCAATGGAAATCTTTAAGAGGGAGCTAAAGACCCACTTGTTCAGAGAAGCATTTTTGCTGAAAGTTTTATATTGCTGATCTAATACTTTCATCTGTATTTTGAATTAGAGCTGTAATTTTAGTTTGATGTTTGTATCTTTTGGAAAGCGCATTGGTTCACAATGAAAACTGCATTATAATAAATAAAACCCGAATCTGAAAATCTGAAATACCTCACAGGGTAAATAAGGTACAGGAGTGGGGTATTTTTCAGAGAAAAAGGTGCTCTAGAACATGGGAAACAAAGAAACATAAAAACACAGAAGTTGATGGCAGATAGGGACCACAAGGCCCATCCAGTCTGCCCATTTCTTTTTCTACCTTATAAATGTGCCATCGGCCTTTGCTCTGTCAATGGCCTATCTATTCATACTCATCTGTACTGCTCCCTTATGCCTATCCCATGCCTGTTTGAAGCCATGCACTGTGTTCATATCCACCACTTCCTGAGGTAGGCCATTCCATACATCCACCACCCTTTCTGTGAAAAAGAACTTCCTTACATTACCCCTTAATCGGCTTCCCTCTAATTTCATGCTGTGTCCTCTTGTCCTGCTATTTTTCTTATATTGAAACATGTTAGACTCTTTCACCTTGCTAATGCCCTTAAGGTGTTTGAATGTTTCGATCACATCACCTCTCTCCCTCCTTTGCTCTAGGGTATACATATTGAGCTCTGTTAATCTGTCCTCATACGTTTTCTGATGCTGTCCCTGCACCATTTTGGTTGCCCTTCTCTGGACTGCCTCAGTTTGTTTAATGTCCTTGTGAAGGTGTGGCCTCCAGTACTGCATGCAGTACTCCAGATGGGGCCTAACCAGTGTCTTGTAAAGAGGGATTATTACCTCCCTCTTCCAACTTGTGATACCCCTACTAATACACCCTAACATCCCCCTAGCCTTACCTACTGCTTTAGTGGTCTGTTTGGATGATTTCAGGTCATTGGTGATGATGATGCCCAAGTCTCTTTCTTCCCTTGTGACTGCCAGCAACTCCCCTCCCAGCCTATAGGTGGCTTCAGGGTTTCTCTTCCCTCTGTGCATGGTCTTGCACTTCTTTGCATTAAACCCCAGTTGCCACTCTTCCGACCATTTTGTTAGTTTATCCAGATCTCTTCTCATTCTGCCCACCCCATCTGGATTATCTACTCTGTTGCAGATCTTGGTGTCATCTGTAAACAGACAAACCTTACCCTTCAGTCCATCTGCAATGTCACTGATGAAGATATTGAAGAGGACTGGCCCCAGGACTGATCCGAGGTACCCCACTTGTGACTTGCATCTCTTCTGACTGTATACCATTTACCACCACTCTCTGTTTTCTGCCGTCAACCAGTTTGCCACCCAGTTGACCAACTTCTGACCCACCGTGAGCCTGCCCAGCTTATTAATCAATCTTCTATGTGAAACAGTGTCGAAAGCTTTGCTGAAGTCAAGGTAGGTGACTTCAACTGCTCCCCCTTGGTCCACCACTCTGGTTACCCAGTCAAAGAAATCTATGAGATTAGTTTGACAGGACCTTCCTTTTGTAAACCCATGCTGTCTTGGATCCTGTGCTCCTATGAATTCCTGATGTTGCACTATCCTTTCTTTAAGGAGTGCCTCCATAATCATGCCCACTACTGAGGTAAGACTGACTGGTCTGTAGTTCCCTGCCTCCTCCTCCTTGCTACCACTCTTGTGGAGCAGGATCACATGCACCCTTCTCCAGTCTTCTGGGACCTCTCCTGTGCTCAGAGACTCACTAAACAGTTCTGATAAAGGCTCTGCTAGTTCCACCCTTAGCTCCTTTAGTACCCTGGGATGTACGCCATCAGGTCCCATTGCCCTGTCCACCCTGAGCTTATCGAGCTCTTGTAGGACCCTTTCTTTTGTGAAGGGACTAGTGCTCACCTCCCTCCCCCCTGTGTCCATGGTGCTGAGCTGTTAGCCCTGCCCTACCTTCTCTTCAGTAAATACTGAGCAGAACTATCTATTTAGGATAGATGCTTTTACATGGTCCTCCTCCTCACATGCCCCCTTATCTCTTTTGATCTTAGCAATACCCCCTCTGGGCTTTCTTCTTTCACTAATGTATCTATAGAAAGTCTTGTCACCTTCTTTTACTGTCTGTGCTAGTGTTTCCTCTGTTTGGGCCTTTGCCTGCCTTACTGCCTTCCCTGCTTCCCTTAGGAAAGTTTTGTATGCCTCTCTATCTTCATCCCACTGCATTCCCCTATATTTCCTGAAGGCCAGTCTTTTGGCTCTGACCTTTTCTGCTACTGTTTTTGAGAACCAAAGTGGTTTCTTTATTCTTTTGCACTTCCTTTTCTGTCTAACACAATGGGATGTTGCTTCAAGTATTGCATCCTTAATGCTTGACAACTTTGCCTGTAACCCCTCACTTGTATTTCTTTTTGTCAGGGCTAGCTTAACTGTGTTGGCCATCTTATCAAAGTCAGCGCCTCTGAAGTCCCATATTTTTGCCTTGGAATGGGATGATTTAGTTATAGTGGCCAAACTGAACCATACCATGTGATGGTCATTGGCCCCACGTGACCTTCTACCTGGAGATCTGTGATCCTTTCCTTGTTAGTCAGTACTAGATCTAGGATAGCCCTGTCTCTCGTGGGTTGTTGTACCAGTTGTTTGAGGCCCACCCCCTGCAGGGAATCCACCATGTGTCTAGTTCTGGCAGATGTTCCTGCTGGTATTTACCAATCTGTTTCTGGCATGTTGAAGTCTCCCATTATCAGAACCTCCCCTTTAGCTGTCATGATTTGCATATTTTCTAACAGTAATGTGTCTGTGTCCTCCCCCTGGTCTGGGGGCCTGTAGACAACCCCAGTTCTTATGGCTGTCCCATTTCCTGTTTCCAGGGTGACCTACAGTTCTTCTGGCTCCTTATGTGTATTCTGAATTTCTGTAGCTTTGATATTTTCATTGACATACAGGGCCACTCCACCCCCTCTTTTGCAACTCGCTCTCTTCTGAACAGTACATTGCCAGGTACTGAAGTCTCCCAAGTGTGGTTACTGGTAAACCACATCTCGCTAATTGCTACTATGTCCAGTTTAGCCTCTGTCATTATTGCCTGCAGGTCTGGGATTTTGTTTCCCAGACTGCGAGCATTAGTGTACGTGATTTTCCAATGGCCAGATTTCGGTGTGTTAGTTGTTGGGTGAGGTCTCATGTTTCCCCTGTGCATCGTATGGGGAGCTGGACCTTTTTCCTGACCTGGCGATGCAAATGAAATGCAAACATGCTGAACTCCTGTTTGACCACTAGCTGAGGGGGGAGGGGTGTTCTTCCCATTCGACGTATGAAGTGCTGCACCCCTCTCTCCATTTGCTAGTTTAAATATTCTGCAAAGACGTCAAACTTCTGCCCCAATGTACTGACTCCTTCCTTAGTGAGATGCAGTCCATCAAATTTAAAGAAGTTTCACTCCCAAAACTGTTGCCAGTTCCCTACAAATCTGTGTCCTTTTTCCTGGCATCAGCCCTTGAGCCACATGTTTAGCTCCCCTATCTCCCCTTCTCTGACCTTCCGTCCATCTGCCCCCCTCTCCCAGACTGGCAGGATCTCAGAGAAGGAGATGCCGGACGAAATGGATAATAGTTTGTCACCCAGCCTGGTCACGTGTTCCTTGGTCTCCACAGCTTCTTCTTGGAATAAATTGCCTAAATACTTACAAAATGTAGCTAGCCTATCTAGTTTTAAGGGTAAATTATTTGAATATTTGCAGAATGTATGTGTATGTTATGGTTAACTGTTATTTATTAAGTTAATGTTGTTTGTAACGTAGTTTGTTGATGTTCATTTATGGAAATATTTCACAGGACTTGATTGTAAACAGTGTCTTTGGCACTAATCATATGTTCCTGTATAAAAGTAAAGTTTTAATCAAAACAAACAAACAACTGACCGGCTGGTGAGATGTGTACCAGGACGTCAATGTTTTCCCCTGCTTCCTGAACAATTTTAGCATGCAGTCAGTGTCTCTCCTTGCTGATGTACCAGGGAGACATCGCCTAGAGATAGGTATCAACTCCCTGAATCATGGAGTCTCCTATGATCAGAAGTTTTTGGGATTTCCTTTTTGCTTTTTTTGTTTTGGTTCCTGTTTTGGGTGAGTTTTGTTGTGCTAGCTCCTGTGCTGCAGTGTCCAGCTCTGCAGTGTCCTCTGCCCCTTTGTTTGATTTCGGAGATAGAGGCAGATACCTGTTTGTAGTTTTGATATGGTTTGTGGAGGTAATATGTTGGAGAGCACCGAATGATGGGGCACCTGATTTGCCCCTCCTAACGACCTGCCAACCTCCTGGACCAACTACCCTCTGCGGTCGAGGTGTTTCTCTTGGATGTCGGAGAAATGGCGGGTGGTTCTTATAATATAATTCCTCTTGTATATGAAATTTGAGGTGCAGAATCTCTGCCCATGCTGCCTGGAGCTGAGCCCTACGATCTCCAGTGGCCCAGCGTGTACGACAGTGTCCTAAATCCTGTAAAACTGCCCTTCTGAAAAGTGTTCCGCAGTACCTGCAGTTAATGATATCCATTCCAGATAATTTGCTGGGTTTATAACCTGGTCAGAGTAATTAGAAGGAAGAAAATGCAAACAAAAGTTTGATTTTGTGTTTTGCTTGTTTGTTTTTGTATAAATTGTTATAACAAGTTAAATTACTAGTGCCCCTGTAAATGAGGTCACCATGTGGATACCCCACTGATCCGCCCCTTCCTGCTTTGCCAGAGGAAATGTCGCGACTGTGCTACTCTATAAAAGGAGTGTAGTGTGGGGTGGTTGGGGATGGGGGGGTGGCTGGGCCCTTCCCCTGCCGAAAAAAAAAACCACGGACGAAAGAAGCAAGGAGGTAAGAGCATAAACAATCAGTCAGCAACAAATGCAGTAACCCTGAAAGCTTATCCTAATGATAGATAAAACTGTAAAACCTGTAAAGCACCACCTGTAATAATTTCACAGAAGATACACCCTATAAGAAACACTTTGCTACAGAGAAAAATAAAGCAGTAATAGAAGATATACCTTGAAAAAGACAATTTGAATCAGAATATTACAGCAGTAATCTCAGGGTTTGAAATAAGGGGGAGCGGGCTGCTAATTAGCACCTGCAAATTCCATAGTAGCACCTGGTACTCACAATAAAAGAGGATCAGTGGTGCTAACTTCAGCACTTTCAGGGCAGCTTTGCGGATGAATTGCAGAGCGCATGCATCTTGTGCTGGAGATGGAGTGGTGTCTTGGAGCTGCTTAGACAGTGAGGGCAGGGAGATCATTTCAGCAAAATAGCAGTAACCCTTCTCGGAACATCAACTGGAGATGCTCCACATGTCAACTGGAGACGGGGGAGGGCTTGCAGCTGCAGTGGTCCAGTTGCAAAATACAGTATCACGTTTGCACCAATGTACTGAGGTTCCGAATGGGCAGGCCAGGTGGGAAAAGTCTTACATCCTGTCTTATGAAGCTGCAGCAGACCAGTCCTGAAATAAAAGATTGGCGCTACGAACCACCATACCTTTCTGTCCTTTGAGTAAACTTATTTTAGTCTGTTAAAATATTTTCTAGAGTTGTAAACTCAGAGATTAACAAAAACAGCAACAGTTAAAGCAAATCAAATCGAGAAAAGCAAGAAAAGAATTTACACAATCCACCTGTGCAGAAGAAAAACTGCTCATCGGAATAGGCGTAGTTGGTCTAAACTGAGACGTACACGAGGAGGCACTTTGCCATTTCTCTTGTACCTTTGTCAATTGATTTAGAAAAGAGGAGATAATATGTTAGTGTCATTTTTAATTAACAGAGTATCTCCTCCTCTTTGAATTAACTGGCAAATGCATAAGATAACTGGCAAAGTTCCTCCTTCTGCATATCTCTGTTTAGACCAACTACACATTTTCCAATGAGCAGCTTTACTGTGAGACTGTGTTAATGTAATTATTAATTGTGTTATTAAAGTAATATATTAACTGGCAGGTTTACAGATATTTAATATTTATACAAGATTCCTAGAGAGAATTGCATTTTTTATTATTTATGTCCTTCCATTTTATTCCCCTTCTACGACATCCCAATGCATTTGTATCTGTGTTGATGTCAACTCCTGGCTTTGCCTGAGTAGATCCTGGTCTGCTGGAAATGTCCACTACCAAGGAGCTATTCATGGCTCTTGCATGCCAAATCCTTATTTCAGCCCCTGTAATCTGTTAGCACACACCTGTAGGCACACCTTGTAATAATGCAGCAGAAGGTATACCCAGCAACAACAATTTGAATCAGAGAAAAATAAAGCAATAAAATGTTAACATCAAACAGTAACAATCCCTGGGAGTACAAAATAAAAACAACAACACACAGTAAATCTGCCTAGCCAAAAGAAGTCTTAATCCTTTCCCTTGCTCTGGTAAGGTTCTTTGCTCTGTCCTTTCGAGCAACCTAGAAGGAAAGAGCTCAGGTGAAGCTAGGTGCCTTCGCCAGCAAACCTAGTCTTCCACCTCCAGAAATAGTAGGCCATGATATGAAGTTGGAGGTGGGTAAATTCCAGAGGGATGTGAGTCAGTACTTCTTCACAAAAACAGTGGTGGATACCTGGAACAGTCTTCCAGCTGAGGTAGTGGAGCAGAACACAGTGGTGGAGTTCAGAGACACCTGGGACAGGCCAAGCAACTCATATGGGCAAGGAGGGGGAGAAGAGATTGTTCTGGAGAGGTATTACATAACAACAGCGACCTAAAATGAGCAACTACAAAAGCAGCGACTCATTTTGGGTGCTATTATTCTGGGCTACCCTGCAGAATAGTGAGGGTATGGGACAGCGAATATGGGGAAGGGAGAATGGAAGGGGGGAATAGCGAGGGGAAGGGGAGGGACAGGGAAAGGGTTGTCAGGGACTGGAGTACCTGCTGCTGTTGAGCTAACCATGTGGTGTACTGGTGTGGGAGGCTAGCTCTGGCACAGCAGGTACTGGGTTCAGGACTGGGAATGGGTTACATTTTGCCGCAACTGCGGCACTTAATTTTTTTCCCGACATCTGTATTTTGCCCCTTCCCCAGCATGCACCCCCTCAGAGGAGTTAAAAATCCTAATTCAGGGGGTGTGTGGGGGGAGCAGCACCCCCGAAACTCTTTTTTTTTTTGTCTGGTCACCTTAAAGTGTATATTGCCGATTTGCTTTTCAGCGATATATATACTCGCCATAATAACGCTCACTGTTTTGCAGTCGCTGTTATGACATGGAACCTCTGTAGATCAGGTAGGGTCTGCAGCAAAAAAATGGTTTAAAAAAGAAGAAAAAAATGGGCAGACTGGGTGGGCCCAGTGACCCTCATCTGCTGTCACACTCTATCTTTCTTCATTCTATGTTTCTATATTTCTATTCAAAAAACAATTTGGTCTCCTATTTCCGTAGGAAGTTCAGTAATATGTTTTGTAATGTCAAAAAATGTATACTCAGAGAGGTTTCTATTTTATAAGGGCGATCGCCAAAAGGCGATCGTCATTATGGCGAGTGTAGATAGCTGAAAATTCAATTTTGATGATGTACACCCCAGCAGAAAACTAAATGGCGCAAAGGACTGTATATTTTAATGTCATGCCCCCCGCTCAACCCCTTCCCACTTAAGGATTCTCAACTCCAGGGGGGTGCATGTCGGGGGGGGGCACAAAATTGTCAAACATAAAAATAAACTACCCAGACCAGGCGCAGCAAAACAAACCTGTGCCCAGACCAGAACCCAGCATCCTGGCCACCCCAGCCCAACATCCACACACCACACCACAGAGCCAACTCGACAGTTTACCGCGACACCACCCCTCACAAACCCTCCCTCCGCTCACTCAGCATGCCGGCCCCCCGCATGCACGTACATATAGCAACATCCTGTCGCTATTCACAAACCCACCCAATCTCATTGCCTTCCCTGCTCCCTCGCACTGTCAACATGCACCGCAAGTGGGTCACTGTTTCGGTAGGCACCCACTTAAAAGTAGCACATGTCACAGGATACCCTCAGAGAGTCCTTAAACACATATTATTATTGTACACGTAGCACAGTAATTTAGGATTAAATTCATTGCTTCTGTTTCTTTAAATTTGAGTCTATTAATTTGTCTTTATTAGAATTAATATTATCCCTAACCATTAGGGTTTCAGATTTAAAGGAAAGACAAAAAAATATGTAAATAACATTCTATAGTGTGTGTACGAAGAACATGTGCTTAGTATCTGCCATTTTCAGTTTCACATAATTAATTAATGGTATTATTTATTTTGTGGATAATCAGTAACAATTTTAATATAAAAAAGAAGGGATTGATGGGTCAAAAATTAAACAGAAACACAAAGCTGTCCATACATTTTGTTTTGCCCACTGGCCTATTTAATGTGGGACATCATTTCTTTTTTTCTGTATTCTCTCAGGCAAACAACTTCCAATGGTTGCAGATTGATCTTCTGCAGATCAAGAAGATAACAGGAATAATTACACAGGGTGCCACCTCACTCCGTACAGAAATGTATGTGAAAACGTTTGCCTTACAATACAGCAATGATGGTACTAACTGGACTCCTTATTCGGAAGGGACAGATCACACAGAAAAGGTAGGATCACAGACCTTAGTATTTTCCTGGAGGATTATATGATCTAAGCTACAACAAAGAGTTTCCCAACCTAATTGAGAAAATCAATGGCAGGTGTTTGCCTTAAAGAGCAACTAACCCACTCATTTTGAAACTTCCCCCCCAAGAACCACAACGATTCCCTGCCTGCTTCCAACTCATATGCTGGCAATATTTATTTTTCTGGTTGGCCCTATGTTGAAAGGGAAGGAATAGCATTTTGGCTCAGTGGAGCCAAGCTGTGCTGATTCCTTCCACTTCCTGGTACATCCTGAAAGTGCGATCCGCCCCCACGCTAGCATGTTTTCTAATGCCACTATATGGAGAGCATGGAGGTGCGCTCCATAGACATGAATTGGGCCATTCCTGAAAGTTAATTTTTTATGCTTTGGATGGCCATTTGGAACAAATCAAGACCACGGCTTAACTATGTTAGTTAAGCGGTGGCCTTATTTGTTCGAATAACCATCAAAGCAATATACTTTAAAAATTACCTCATTCATGTCTATGAAGCACGCCCCACGCCTCAGAGGTAGTGACATCAGAAATGTGCTAAATCAGGAGCAGATCGAGGGTGGACCACACTTTCAAGAGGTACCAGGAAGTGGGAGGGATCGCTACAACTCATCTCCATGGAGCCAAAATACAATCCCTTCCATTCCCTTCCAAAATAGGGGCAACTAGAAAAAGAAATACTGCCAGCATATGACTTGGGGGCAAATAAGGATTTGTTATGGTTCTTGGGGGGGAGCACCTAGATAGTTGCTCTTTAATGCAAGAAATGAGCTGCAGTGCAAACAATAGTTCCTGCATACATACTTTTTCACTTATACAGTACTGTCTCAAATATGAACACATTAAGTAAGTAAAAAGGGAAGTCCGGGAGCTAGCGTCTTTGAAGCCGGCAGTTTTGTTTAATAGCTCCATGTAGGTGGCCTGCTTCAATTTCCAAAAACCTTGCACTGACAAGTTTTTTCTATCGAATTGATGACTGAAATGAGGAAAGTACTGGCCTCTTCTTCCTCTGAAGAGTTTGTCTTGCCAAGAATCAGACCGCTGAAGAAATATTGTAGATCGAGCGCCCACACCAAGAGCCCCAGGAGAGATGGCGGGGGGGGGGACACCGCTCTCTTAGCTGGGACGCCGAATGCTGCTCCGTAGGAGCCTGAAACACAGCCTAGGGAGATACAGACAACTAAGCTGTTGCAACAAATCTCTGACTCCAGGTACAATATATCAAAGAACATTGCTCAAGAAGTAACTCTGGAGCACATAGAAAGACCACTTAACTCAGAAAAGATGTCGGCAGTTGATTTGCTTCCGGCACCTGTGGCACCTGCAACTATGACTTCTGGGGAAAGTATACTATCGACTCTTTGGGTGATATTTTAGAGAAGCTAGTAACATGGACACAAACCTTTGATAGGAGATTTAATGCCCTGTCTGAGAAAGTTGAATTCTTGCAGAACAATGCAAAACAAAATCGCAATAAGATCGAGGCAATTTAGTCCGACTTGGAAAATCAAAAGAAAGAAATACAGAAAACCTCTAATAAAATTATTGGAGTGGAAGCACCAACAAAAAAGAAAACTATTCCATATCCTGGAAAATTGAAATCTTGGAAAACCAACAGAGATACCGCAGTCTTAGGTTAATTGGCTTACCGCCAGCATTGGATCAAGAACATGCAACTATTAGAGACATGGTGAGAGATGTCTTTGTGCAAGTCTTTGAACTTCCAGAAGATAATTTACCTTCCATTACCCATGCCTACAGAATTCTTCCTAAGGTTTCTACTCAGGCTGGTACAAATGAATTACCAACACAAGAAAAATCTACAATTGTCTTATCAATGGCTGTTGAAACAGATCAGGATTTGATTATGAGACTTTCACGAAATAAAGCACCCCTGTAGTTTAAAAATAATCACTTTTCCATATATCCAGTTTACTCTTTTCCAACACAACAAAGACATCATCGCATCTTGGCATTTAGGCAGGAACTTCTTGAAATGGGAGCCGAATTTCAGCTTTTGGCACCAGCAACATTTCGGATTAAATATAAGGGTTCACAATACCTATTCTTTGAAATTGATCAAGTCTCTGCTTTTATTTGGGCACAGTATGATCAAGACAGCAAAAATGGGTCGAACACATCAACGCTCTCCAAGAAGAAATTATAAATATGGCAACAATATAAACTGTGGAGCTCTATATTGGCCTGGAAAGGGAGGGGGTACTTTTTCTTTATTGGGAGGAAAGTCTCCCTTTTTTTCTTGCTTAGTTTAATAGATAAATAGGTTGCAGATGAATAGCAATTACATTATAGAATATACTAAAATTCTGGATATTATATTATGATGCTGAGGTTTCATATGAAATAATTGTAATTCCCCCCCAAACAGATGTTTTTTGGTCTAGACATGCCATGCATATAAGATAATTACTTTTTGAGTAATCTTTAATTTGAACAGTTGACGGTAAATTCTTGTTATCATAATGTATCTAAAATGAGAAAAATAAAAAAAAAAGGAAGTCCAACAAAAAATATATGAATGAAATTAGGACCCACAGGAGAAAAAAGAGCAATTCTAGGGACTTTGATATGGTGCACTGTCCACATGTTGGCAGTCTTCTTTTCCCTTTAAATCCAGCTGGAATGTCTTCAAGCTAAGCTCCTCCCACCCAGTCAGGTGGTATCCTCCTCGGCACCGCCTTGTGATGTCAGATCTAGCTTTCTACTAGAAGGGTCAGGTCTCCTCCTTCACAGCTTACTGTGCACGTTGTAGACCCTGTTTTTCTTCTCGTTTTCAGGCAAATTTTTTTTGACAAATATCTGTCTTCTTTTTGCTGGTTTCCTTCAATCCAGCTCTCCCTTTCCATGAAGTGTGATGAATCCTGAGCTGGCCCAGGGTTTAAACGGTGCATGACAGGCAACCAAAACATGTCACACACCGACCCCCACAACTCGTGCATATATTGTTTGGGGGCAGAGCATGGCCTGTAGAATTGCTATCTGTGCAAGACCCTGCTCCTCTCCTTCTTTAGAGGACAGATGTGCCTGTGTTTTACTTCACCAGCTATATGATTGGAATCCTCCAGTTCAGTCCAAGAATGCCCATAGGTCTGTTTTGGCAGCAGTGGGTTCAACTTCTCAGTTGGCCACCCTTGAGGAGGTGGCAGCTTAGGCCACAGCTGTCTTTTCCTCTGCTCTGGCACTGCTCCCAGTGGGTTCCTCTGCGGGGGCGTCCTTCATTGGGTCCTTTAGGGATGTGTGTCAGTCCCTCCAAACCTACAGGGAGGGCCCTTCTCAAGGGGATTGCTCTTCCAAGGCGCAGTTTAAAAAGTCCCACAGGAAGTGCTGGAACCGAGAACAGGCTCATTCTTCCTGCGCTTGGGACTCCTTCAACCACTCGATGGTCATCGAGCACTCAGCTCCGGCTGATCCCACCAGGACTGAAGGACAGGCCACTAGCTCCTCAGTGTCCCTATCAGGCCTGCTGGACAAGTTGCAGACTGACCAGCCAGCTGAGATTTTTCTCAACCCGGTCGATCTGCTGTTGGATGAACTGGAAGACGACTTTTGCTCCTACAGTGGCTGGCGCCAGATCCTACTCCTCCAAGGCTGCTCAATGATGGGTTTGGGGGGGTGTCTGTCTTCTGCCCACTACACCTCGGTCTCAGCTTCCCAAAGGGGGTCGGCTTCACCATTTCTGGTCCACCCGCTCCATGATTACTGTGGACAATCCATGCTGCACATGGTGGGTCGAGGTTTGCCTCTCGAATTCGAAGCTCTCCCACCCTTTCGGGCCCATGTCCCATGGAAGTCTGTAGCTTCTCAGGACACATTGTCCAACCTCCGGGAGGACATTGCCCAGCTCCTTGAGAAAGACACTTTGACTTATGTCCCAGATGCCGCAGCTGGCCAGTGCATTGTGTCCAAGTATTTCCTGGTCTCCAAACGGACAAAGCGTTGGTGCCCCATACTAGATCTGCACGACCCGAACCAATTCTTGAGGAGGAGCAAGTTCAGGTTGGTCACTATGAACCAGATCATCCCATATCTGGAGCAGAGCATGTGCTTCTGCTCTCTGAACCTCCAGGATGCCTTATTTCACATTCCAGTCTATCCATCCCACTGGCAGTACCTTCGGTTCCATGTGGAAGTGGTGCTGTATGAGTTCTAGGTCATGCCTTTCGGCCTCTCCTTGGCCCCCAGAGTTTTCACCAAGTGGATTGCAGTGGTGGTAACATTCCTGAGGTGCTGCGGAGTCCAGGTCTACCCCTACTTGGATGACTGGCTGATTGCCAGTCCATCCCCTACAGGCAGTTGAGTAGTCCAGGGATCTGGTGTTCCAGACTTGCTCAGCCTTGGATCTTCTTTCTTTTTTTGTGTCATGCTCTTTATACTCCCACCCTGGCCCCAGCACTGCCACTCCTTCAGGCTCACGTAAGCCCCTTTGCCCGCCAGTCCACCCCCACTGCCTGCCTCTGCCAGTCATGTCCCGTGGTCCACCTCCAGGGGTTCCAGCGCTAACCCTACCGGAAGGGCCCCTCCCTGGGGGTGAGGGGAGGGAATGACTAGAACGGTGCCCCCAGAGCAGATGTGGGGACAAAGTTATGCTCTGGGGACTACAGCATGGAGGGGTCAAGCGCCCATCATCTGGTGAGGCTGGATTGACAGTT
This sequence comes from Neoceratodus forsteri, assembly GCA_016271365.2. Classification (NCBI taxonomy): domain Eukaryota; kingdom Metazoa; phylum Chordata; order Ceratodontiformes; family Ceratodontidae; genus Neoceratodus; species Neoceratodus forsteri. The sequence continues at coordinate 647,674,002 of CM057458.1, read as the reverse complement.
TTCTGTTTTCGGTCCCTGCCCTCCCACACTGGGTGTGTCATAGCATGCACCCTGGGAGGGGATGTCCGGCAGCGCATGGTCACCCACACTGCCGAGGACATCACATCATGCCACCACCAGGATCCGCTAGACAAGCAGCAACACACCACCCCCATCCCTGTGAGGGACGCTTCCAGGGGATACTCTAAATCCCCTCCCTGCTAGTAACTGCTTCTGACAACCCAGGCTTGGGGTGTAAACCTTGGGTCACCAGCATGCCGAGTGATCACCCATCTCTCGGCACCACTGCGCCAGCCACCTTGGGTCTTCTTATCAACTTGATCAAGTCAGAACTCAGCCCCTCTTAGACAATCCACTTCATTGGAGCAGAGCTCAACTCCCTCTGGGCCAAGGCCTGACTCCCAGCAGACCGGGCAGTGGACCTTACCTCCTTTACCCAATCATTTCAGTTTGGGTACTCGTGTCTTGCCCAGGACTTACAGATGCTGCTGGGTTACATTGCATCCTGCACCAGCATGGTATGGTGGGCTCACTGGTGGATGCAGCCCCTGCAGTGGGAGCTGGCCCTACAGTGGCCTTAGCACCTCGGTCACCTGAACCAGTTGGTTGTGGTGACACAGCCAAAGTGAGATGCTATCCAGTGGTGGCTGGTCCCGGAACACCTGCAGAAAGGAGCCCCGTTCATCTGCCCCAAGCCAACAGTCTTTGTAATGACCAATGTGTCTCTTGTGGGATGGTTAGCACACTTGGGGGACCACAGAGCCCACAGGCTCTGAAACCACAAAGAGTCCTGATACCACATCAACCTGCTGGAGCTCTGTGTAATGCATTTAGCCCTGATGGCATTTGCTCCTTCAGTTCAGGGTCAGGTTGTGCAGGTCCAGATGGACAATACCACAGCCATGTTCTACCTCTACAGAAAGAATGGAACGCATTCCCTCTGACTGTGTTGGGAAGCCCTCCACACCTTGACCCTCATGCGCAGTCTAGACACCAATCTTCTGGTGATTCATGTGGCCTGCACCTCCAACCCAGCTGGTGGATGCTCTCAGCCGGATGGGCAAAGTGTCTCACAAGTGGTCCTTTCATCAGGAGGTGGTAAACCATCTTTTCTCCCACTGGGGCACTCCTGTGGTTGACCTGTTCACCTCCTGGAAGAACACAAATCTGAGGCTGTTTTGCACATGCCTCCCACCATGCAGAACACTGATGAGATGCCTTCACAAGGCCCTGAACCCAGGTCCTCTTTTACACGTTCCCTTCCTTTCTCCTGATCCACTGGGTGCCGGTGAAGGTGCTGAAGGATAAGCTGTAGGTGATCCTGATAGTCCCAGACTGGCCGTGCCAGTTCTGATACCCAGATCTCCTCAGCCTTATCAGGCCTCTGTGGTGCTTGCCTCTATGTTCAGATCTGCTTTCCTGTCACACGGGGAAGGTCTTACACCCAGACCTTCAGTCTCTGTACCTGACAGCCTGGTTCCTGAGCGGCTAGAGTTATAGGCTTTGGGTCTCTCCATGGAGATTCTCCAGGTTGCGGAAGCCTCCTGGAATGGGTCACCCACCAGTGTTATGCCTTCAAATGGAAGTGCTTTACCATTTGGTGTCAGAGCAGGGAGTTAGACCCCTGTTCTGCCCCATGGTTAGCATCCTGGACAACCTATTGTCCTTCTCTCAGTTGAGCCTGAGGCCAATGACCCTCATGGTGCACCTTGAAGCCATCTCAACATACCAGTCATGGGTTGGTATGATGACAGTGGAGCAGGAGAAAGTGATCAGGTACTTCTTTAATGGTTTTGACCACCAGTCCCCACCAATGCATTAACCACCAACACCTTGGGACTTGTTGCTGGTACTGGCGATGCTGATGGGCAAGCGATTCAAACTGATTCACAGGTGTGACATCTCTCACCTGTCATGGAAGACTGCCTTCTTGGTGGCTATCACTTCCGCCAGAAGTATTAGTGAACTCCAGGCACTCTCACAGGAGTCTCCTTACTTGGTGTTCCACAGGGACAAGGTTGTCTTCCTCCCCTACCTGAAGTTCCATGCAAAGTTTGTTTCAGAGTTTCACATTAACCAGGTAATCAATCTCCTGGTGTACTTCACCAGTCCAACCTCGGAGGCTGAGCACAGGCTCCATATGTTGGATCTGAGGCGAATGCTTGCTTACTGTATGAAGCGCACAGCTGGAGTTCAGGGAGAGGTTCGCCAGCTCTTTGTCACTTGCGCTGAAGCCGCACCTAGCAGACCGGCTGCTAAGTGGATGATTGTCAGGTGAATTTATCCTGCATTGACCCCTGCTATAAGTTGGCTGGTGGAGAGCCTCCTGTAGGGCTAAAGGCTCATTCCACCAGAAATACCACTGCCTTGGTGGCTGCTTCCAGTGACATTCCTATCCAGGAAATCTGCAGGACTGCTACCTGGAAATCAGCACACACCTTCATTTCCCATTACCTCATCAACCTTGAGTCATGCTGGGATGCTGGTTTTGGGACCTTAGTTCTCCAATCCCATTTTCCCAAGCAGGGGTATGCACTTTGTCCCTTCCTTCCGGAGAACTGCAAGGAGTTTCCCAATGTGTGGATAGTGCACCATATCATGTCCCTAGAAATTAAGATTACTCACCTGTAACCATAGTTCTAGGAGTGTTATATGGTGCACATCCACACAACCCACCTGACCTCCCCTGGCAAGAGGCACACAGATCCCCGCATACAGCATGCAAGATCTGACATCACAGAGCAGTGCTAAGGAGGATACCACCCAGGTGGGTGGGGGGAGCTTAGGCTGAAGATGTTCTGACTGGATTTAAGGAAGACAACGTGTGGATGTGCACCATATACCACTCCTAGAAATATGGTTCCTGGGTGAATGCAAAGCTGAGGGTGTTCTGCTCCTGCCACTCACAGCACAGAACACTGATGGATATGGGTGAGTAACCCCCATTTATGGGAGTATGTTGCAGACCACTAGGTGGTACAGCAAAGGATTACTTGGAATTTGGAAATAAAACTAAGTGGGCATCAACTCTGGGGCCCTTTGATCTCAGGGGAAATTTTAACTTGGGATGTGTGAACAACTTATCCTGAATCTTTGGAACAAATATTACATTCAGGCTCTCTAATATTTGGGTATTTAGTATTTGTTTTGTTAAACAAAAAAACTCCCCCAACCCCTGCTTATTTTTAAATGTCCCAAACTCCCCAAAACACAGTAAATAAGGTACCCCATCCCCTACCCTCTGCACCCTAGTCCCACCCTCCTGCCCCCAGCGCACACAATATTGTATAATAAATCAGGTTTAGTCCCACAGTGGATGACCAACACAGCCTGCTTGCCTCCACCACCAACCACTCCTATGAATGAAATACATGCTTACGCTTCAATAGGAAAACCCACTGATCACTTGATCCCCTGCGGAGTTACTACTGGATGCCCTGGGTTAGCTGATGGAAAAGTGGCCCCATCCTTCAGATCAGTACAGAAGCCTTTCTCCAGATTTAGGGCCTCTCCGGCTGGTAAAGAGTATTTTGACATGTGGAGTGAGCAGGCTTCACTGATGCTGCAGAATATGCAGTGCTCAGACCATGGGATGAGGTCTCACATGAGTGAGAGTTTGAGGGGTCCAGCCCTAGGTACCATGTGGAATCCTTTGAATGCTAAAGTGGGGTCCACAACTGAGGATCATTTGGCCACTTTGAAGCACCAGTGTTGGAGAAACCAGGAAGGATATAAATGCAACTAGCCCTCCTCAGACAGACTGAAGGGGAGAAGCTGACAGATGTTCTGCTAAAGATGGAGAAGGTCATTTGGTACTGAAATGGGAGTCTGGCAATGGCAGATATAGATCAGACCAGAGCTGAACAGGTGATATAGTAAGTAATCTATTCTGACCAGATTCTCATCAATCTATGCCTGTGGGATCACTTGGGCATGCCACCCTTGTATGGGGATTTGGTCTGAAAAGTGTGAGGGCAGGAAGAGCGGTTAGTAGCCATGGGCACCTCTCAAGCCAGGACCATAATGGGGAGTGGCCTGTTGTCTTTGCAAGAGAAGCCTGGAATGATGGAGCTGTCGATGAGGATCGAGGCCCTAATCTAGATGGTGATGGAGCAACAAAAAATTGGATGCTGCTCAGATCATGGAGTGTCACCAGTGCCTATAGTAATGGAGTCATTGTGCAGAGATGATACGCTCAGCAAGACAGCGAGAGGAGTGAGCCAAAGCTAATGCCCAGACTTTAGGGACCATGGAAGACAGCATCTGTTTCTGATGAAGAAGAATGTGCCATCAATGCCAGGACTGCTGGAGTGCAGAAAACGTAGAGGGTGAACGTCCAGCTCATTAAGAAGTTCCTGCAGCAGTGAAACCCCAGCAGGGCCCAGTATGGGAGTACACCAAATTCTCGGCCACAAGTTGCAAATAAAAAAGGACACCCAAGAGCAAAAGGGGCTAGCACATTTCGAACAGGTAAGTGTCTTTGCTCCTGGCTACCATGCCGTAATGACACAGTAGCACGTGAAACCAGTCGGAATTGTTTTGCTGCTCTCTGCCAGCATTCCTGTGAAAGGCGAACATAGCTTGTACCAGACATGGATTTGTGGGTAAATAAATGTTTGCTCTCCTTACAAACTATTTGCTTTCCTCGGTACATTACTGGATATTTATGGTGCTGCTGCAGGGACCTTTTTTTTTCTTCATTTTTGCCACAATGTTCTTCTCGGTTTCAGCGTACCATGCAGTGGGGCGGACGAGGCTAGGGCTGCATGGAGGTAGTTGGATTGGATATGTTGTGTAGTGGCTTGTTTAAGCCAGGTAAGGTAGTTCAGGTAATATTCTGTTTTACCTGGTACACTACAGTTGCAATTAGGTAGTACCATTCAGCTGCTCAATCATGTGACTGAGACTGGGCTGCAGGTATAAATGCACATTGGACTCACTGCAGCTTCACTAATCTATGCAGCTACACTTCTGGCAGTCCCTGTTCCATCAACCAGGAATCAGTGTCTCCTCCTTGCTAGCTGCATCTTGCATTTACCTCCAGTCAGTGCCCATGTTTTTCAAACATACGAGGACACTTCACTCTGTAATGCATAGTAGGACTGAGCAGGAATCAGGACAGCTTGGCATGCCATCAACACACCTTTATTCTGTCTGGACAGAGTGGAGAGAGAGAGAGAGAGAGAGATTTGGTATTCTTGGGAAGCAGGGCTAAAAACAAAATAAGTATTTATGTAAAGAAAACTGCATGAGCTAGCAAACCCCATCAATAAGTCAGCAGCAAATAAAAGGGACTCAGGAAGGGATGATCGGGACTCGAGAGCAGAGACAGAGAAAGCAAGTATGAGGTAGAGGCTGTGATCTGCTTTCATGGCTGTTAGGCACAACTGTGTGAATGAACACAATCAGGGAAGTGACTTGAGAAATCACATGAAAAAGCAGGTCTAAAAGAAAAAATTAGCAGTCCAGGCTGGAAGCATCAAGTTTGGTTGACAGCGACAATGCCGACCTCCCCCACAGCGACGGCACAATACCTACGCAGGTACTGTGTCGCCTGTTTTAAGGGTATTTTCTGTGGGGGCTCTGCCCCCCACACCCCCAGACTATGGGATTCCAACTCCAGGTCAGAGTTCATACGGGAAGGGGGTGGAACACTGGGGGAAGGTGAAACACGGATAAAGGACCATTGCCGAGAATGTCGCCGTAATGGTCTTTTTTCCTGTTTCGCCGTCGGGGTGTCGACAAAAAGGGGTGCACTGGTCCAGGCTACTACAGCACTGGCAACTTTAGGCCTGCAGTGCACTGCATTCAAGAATCCTCAATCAAACAGACAGCAGCACTGACTGCAGGCAACATCACTTGTGGGAATTTGTGGTGTTACTTGGTCTTAGTTTTAAAAATCATTTTGCTTACTGTACCACAACAACTCTAGAAGAAATTACAATTTGTGCAAAACATACTTTTTTTTTTTTTACAGTGCAGGGCCATCATTCACTTATAGAAACAGAAAATTTATTGATGGGAAAAGGACTGCTTGGCCCACCCAGTCTTCCCAGATGTTCCTTGCCTAGTCTGTCTCCACTGATCCTAACTGGTCTCCGTCGATGCTCTCTCCTCCCTGCCTATATACTAATATTCCCCTGTGTCTGTCCCATGCATGCTTGAAGCTCCCCCTGTTTTTGCCTCCATCACTTCCACTGGTAGTCTATTTCGGGCATTTACCACCCTTTCAGTGAAGTATTACTTCCTCACTGCCCTCTTAAACTCTGCCCCCAAGCTTTATCACATGTCTTTTGGTCCTGGTGCTCTTTCTCATTTGAAGGAGGCTCCCCTCCTGCACCTGTTCATACCTATGAGGTACTTGTGGTCTCTATCATGTCCACTCTCACTCTTTGCTCTTCCAGGGTGTACATGTTGAGATCCCTCAGTCTCTCCTCCTATGGCATTTGGTGCAACCACTGCACCATTTTAATTGCTCTCCTCTGAACTGCCTCCATCACATCTATGTCATTTCTGAGGTGCCAGCCTCCAGAACTGTAAATAATATGTCAGGTGGGGTCTCACCAGCGAGCGATACAGTGGCAACACTGCCTTCCTCCTTCTGCTAGAGATACCTCTCCCTACGCTCCCCAGCATCCCACTAGCACTACCCACTGCTTTATCACACTACTTTGTCACTTTGAGGTCATCAGATATAATAACCCCAAGATCCCTTTCCTGCTTACTGACTGCCAGTACCTCTCCCATCCTATACTCAGCTCCTGGGTTCCTATGCCCTTGGTGCATGATTTTGCTCTGTTTGGCATTGAACCCCAACTGTCATGCTCTTGGCCATTCCTCAAGTTTCTCAAGATCCCTATGCATTCTCTTCCACCTCTCCCCCTCCTGAATGTTGACCTTATTCCATATTTTGGTATTATCTGCAAAAAGGTACATCTTCCCTTCCAGTTCCTCAACAATGTTCATTATGTAGACACTGAAGAAGACTGGCCCCAGTACTGAGCCCTGTGGACAATGAATCCAATGGAGCTATGCAGTCCTCCGCTCTTGGTGGATTCTCTTCCTTCTCTGCAGCCGAATGATGGCAACCCCCCCAAAGAAAAAAAATGACCCAGCTGCTGCATCACTTTAGTTGCCATTTCCAATAACTTTCTAAGAATTTGTCTTTGTGGTTGGGCGGGACATCAGCATTCTTTACAAGCTGCTATTCACATCAGCTTGTGCAGCTTTTTTAGTTGCTCTCCAGGATCCATCAAATAACTAAGAAACAGCCTGTCAATCCTACAACATTATATGCTGATAGGATGACAGGAGCATGAAGGCAAAAATATATTTTTTGTTTGAATTTGTGATGCCCTCCATCCCCTTGTTGATTCTGTCTCTGTACCCTGATATCAAATGCTGAAATGCCCCCCCCCACACACACATGCCCCATCTCTACAGAAAGAAAAAGCATTAGTCTGTATATGGCCATACTGATTATGGGGATCAGCCTCCTTCATGTGGAGGTGGCATTCGGTCCTTACCTCAGAGTCATGACAAGGGTAGCATATTACATCTGGCACCTGGCATGGTCAGGCTGGGACTCAGTCCTCTGATGCCCTGATCCAGTAAAGACAGGAAAGAGAACGAGGGAGTTAAGTTATGCCCATGGGGACAGTGAGTGGGTTCCCAAGGGGGCAAGGACCCCAGGTGGCACATTCTCAAAGTGCATGGCCTGATGGTCTCCTACGACATGAGCAGGATGCCCAAGAAGTGTTGAAGAAAGATGAGGAGCTGAGCAAGAAGAAAGCCTGGGCTATAAGTATGAGTCAGAGGAAGCCAGAGGTGACCAGAGGTTGGAGCAGTCACCTAAGTAGGCAAGTGGAAGGTTTTCCATGGAATAGTTAGGCAAGTTTTCTACTTTTGCATTGGGGAGGATTCCTGAAGATAACAGCCTGCTGAGCCATAAAGGCCACTGAAGTGGGAAACTCTTGGGAGGGCAGGCTGTAATGTGTCATAGCATAAATATAGCACAGCTATGGCAAATGTCATGGATGCCAGGTGGCACAGGCATCAGGAGTTCTGCAGGGTACAAGAAGGGTGGCCATAAATGACCTGGAGCTAAGTTTCTTGAGGGGTGCCTTGATTTGGCTTGCTGCATTCGTAAACATGTGTAACCCGCACACATAGTATTTAGGCATAGTCTTTGAAAATAGAGCATGGCATGGAAGATACAGAGATCATTGAATAAATTCCATACATGGGGCACGAAAAAGGAAAGGGCAGTGATGTCACGTTTTTAACCGTCCTGTGCACTGCAATCTCGGAGGTGAGCACAGGCATGGCAACAAATGCCTTTCTACTAAGTGAGGATTTCAGGATTTTACGAGGGATCAGGTATGCACATGCTTTAATTAATATTGTGCCTGCATGGGGGAATCAGGGTACTGAAACCCAGACCTATGCAGCAGTGGCTGCTTCATGTATGCCACTAGTTTTCCTTGAATAAAAAACAAATAAATAAATAAGCTTATTAACAAGGAGTGGTGTGGCCCGGTGGCACTGAGGGTTGACGCACTGGACACTACACCTCACAACACTCCAATGACCCGGGTTCGGGAATGGACTCGGGCTGCCAGGGGTTGGCAGGGAAGGGAAGGGATTGAGCATCTGGAGGACTGCTGTCCAGGGTTTGCATCATTTCTCAGTGGCCCCCAATGGAGATCAGGGGTACTACAGGTAGCGAAGCCGAAACAGGGGGTGGAGTGGTGGCAGACATCAGCACGTTATGTGCGCAGACATCATTGCACATCCACCCTTCCAGGGGAAATGCAAGTAAAAATCCCTGGTGGACTAGGGAGGCGATGGAGGCCCCGGGAGCCCAGGCCCACATCCCGACACCAGACTAGCCTTCCACTGGCTCTCTCAAGCCCTTCGACCCGACCCAGGACCATCCCTCTAATTCCAGAAAGGCCACCAGGTAGGTGAGGCAGGCCATCCCTCGGGGGGGGGGTGATCCGGGGGGCTGCACAGGTCTGTGGGTCCGGGGAGGGTTGCTCAGCAATGTGTCTCCCAGGGAAGGTGGTTTCAGGCTGGGAGTAGAAGGCAGTGGCTGTGAGGGCACTCCCAAGAGATGCCCTGGTCCCTAGTGCAAAAGTAGAATGTACCACAAAAAAAAAGGGAGTGGTGATTTAAATAATATAGTTAGTCCACACTGTTTGCTGTCTGTTCACCAAGATACTGCTTGTTGTATGTCTGTTGCTTGCTCGTGATTGAAGATTGTAATTTCTGATTTAGATTCATTTATTTTGTAGCCTGCAACCTTTGAAAATCTAAAATTCATTTCCTTTAATTCTATTAAGTTGACTGTGGGCTATTCTAGTAATATGATAAATTGTCAGTTTAAGCTTTAAATTTTGTTTCAGTTGAACCTTAAGTATCCCTTTTATATATTGATAGTTCATTTAGCAAAATTTCTAAACCAATAACTGTGTGAATGAGAGGAGGCAACCTTGTCTGACCCCTCAAATAAAGTAAAGCTTTCTGTGAAAGTATTATTGGTCTTAATTTTTGATGTTGGTGAAGCATAAATAGTCCTAATATATTTAATAAAAATGTCTGGAAACCCAAAAGACTTAGGAGCAAAAATAAATACTGTATCACCATTCAAGCATATCAAATGCTTTACAAGCATTGAGAGATATATCAGTACTGTTTTTTTTTGTATTCTTGCAAGTGTTCTATAATGAATGGAATCTTATGGATCTTTGTGATATAAAGTCAGTTTGGTCCAGATGTGTTATATTCCCTATGAATGATAAGATTCTATTATTTAATATCTTTGTACAGATTTTATAACCTATGTTCAAAATGGCTATGGGTCTACAGTTCTCCTTTTACATTCTTGCAAGTGTTCTATAATAAATGGCATCACAGGGAGACCTGTGTGTATGGCTCTTTGTGATATAAAGTCATTTTTGTCCAGATATATTATAGGGGCGCAGTCATGCCACTGTAGTTATGGTTGAGTAGGCACGTCAATGTTAAATCCCAAAGTTTGCACTCTAATAACTTGTCAACCGTTCAACAGATTTGCATGTAAATTTGCATACATCATTGTCTAGGGGTAGGTCTCTGGATGTTGCAACTTATGTCCCAGTGGGAAGTGTGGTTTCTGAGTTCCAGAAAGGTAAAAAAACAGACTTTTTGCTCATTTACTTTGTTGGGTTTTTCTTTGAACTTGCCTACAGCCCAGACGGCTTGGAACTGTGCTCTGAAACTTTCAGGGCACAAAGAGACTAGCCCACAGATGTGCCCTTTGTTAGTTTTGTGAAAAAATAATAATCCATTGCAAAGTTATTTACATTTCTAATTTTGGTCACATGGCTACTGAGCATGCTGAGTAAGGATTTCAGGATAACTGTATGAAACAAAAAAGGAATCCCTGTTCATAGGGGAATAATCCTTTTTGATTTGCAGCCATCTTGTTTCATTTTTTCCGTAACAAAAAATGTTTAAAAGCCACTAAAATGGCACTCCGAGGAGCAACCAACACATGGAGCTTGTTTATTGGGACCCCCTTAGCTGGGTCCTGCAGTTCAATGCTAGAGAAATGCCATTAAAATGTTTGTTTTTTTAACATTAAAATAATTTTTTAATATTGTGTGATATGAAAAAAGATTATTTTTCATATCATGAGTCACTAAAAAATATATTTTTTTGTATGAGAAATCAATGTATTTCAATTGGGTTTCAACTTTGGAGCATAACTGTCATTTCTGCATAATTTTTCACCGAATTTTCAGCATGGCCTTTTGAGATCCCACCTCATAAACAATGTCAGTACAGTTTCATAAATATGGCCCGATAGACAATTTTGCAGTTGCTTGGTGAAATCACCTTTTGGGCAGGATTTCAAAATTGTCACTGCCTTTGTTCAAGAGGTGGAGTCATAAGAAGACTATGTGCCAAATTTGGTGTAAAAATATGTAAAAATTGCAGTTATGCACATGTATTTCATTTTAACTATGCTCGCTTGCAACTTCAGGAATTGTAAATATATTCACCACAAATTTTCAACATATCCATTTTTTTACATCACCTCATGAATGTGACAGCTGTCATTTTCAAATCCTGGCCAAAACATGTTTTCTCACCTGTGGCATGGAATGATATTGTGGTGACGTGGAATGGCATATCGGCAAGGATTTGAATATTCACAGCATAACATTCATGAGCTGGGGTCATAACAAGACCATGCTGACAGTTTGGTTGCTGTTTTAGCCAAAATGCTTCCACGTCAGCATTCACGTACGCATTTATGGAGGGATGGCCCACACACAAATAAGGATACGATTATACTATCTCAAACAGTAAGGTAATTCTTTGCAAAAAAACTCTTTCAGTGCATCAGTTAGGGTTAAAGCAACAAAAGTAGGGAAATGTGGTGTTAAGGTTCCTAACTCGAACACCCTTCCCCCACCTGACAGGCAGCAAACCAGGCGTGGGGTTGCCTTGCGGTTTTCCAGCCTAACGGTCACCACCTTCCATCAGAAAAGAAGCTGAGATGTGTACAGTGTATGATAATGGGGTGAGCTTTAGGCTGGAGATGGTGGCACGTTGGTGGCCCAGGGTTTGATTCCTGAGGTGTCTGCTTTTTGGTTTTTGTCTCCCCCCTCCCGTCTTATTTATTCCTTCCCCTGGTCAACAGTTCCCTTCCCCCCAAGGTTTGTCTGTGTCCTTGAGTTGCCGACCCCCCAGAGGTAGTTATTTTTAGTGGGGGTTGGTGGTGGTGAAGCCCCATGTAACGGGGGGTGCGGGTGGCAGAGCTCCCCACAAAAACAGAAACTTCTGTGTGTGTTTGGTTTGCCATGGTAGCGGTCGGTGTGTTTAGGGACCGCTACCATTAGCACTATTGTTGCCCAAGGTTTCTGTTTGTCCCCGAGTTGTCTCCCCCCCAAAGATGATTATTTTTAGTATGGAGGTTGGGGGGGTGAAGTCCCCTTTAACAGGGGCCAGGGAAGCAGAGGCCCCCCCCTCAAAAACAGAAATGTCGCTGTGGTTTGGTTTGCCATGGTACCAGTTAAGGTGTTCGTGGACAGCTACCATTGGCACTATTTTTGTGGTCACTGTTTTGGGTGGACACTGTTATTTATTTTTTTTGTAAACTCTCTTTATCTCTCTCACTGGATGGGGATCTCTCAGAGGTGCCCACTCGACGATCCCCACTACTCCCCACCTGAAACCTCTCTTCCCGGACCCCCACCAGTACCTAACTAGTCCCTCGATAACCCCCGGGAGGGCCTGCCTCACCTATCTGGTGGCTTTTCTGCTATTAGAGGGTCAGTATGGTGGAGAGCCTGGGGAGACCAGGAGAGAGATGTCCCGACACTGGGGATGTGTGAGATGTCCCTGGAGCCTTCATCACCTCCACAATCCAGTGAGGGTATTTTCACTTCTTTTCCCCTCATAGCGCGGCTGTGCAATGGTGTCCATGGCGCCAATGAGCTGACACCTGCCGTCACTCCGCCCCCGGTGTCTGCTAGCACCACATGTTCCGGTACTGCCCCCGGCCACCGCCAGGAGCTGCAGAGGAGTGGAGCAATCTTCAGATCCCTCCCCGGGAAGGGACAGCAGTCCTCCAGATGCTCGATCCCTTCCCACCCCTGCCAACCCCCGGCAGCCTGAGTCCAATCCCGAACCCAGGTTGCTGGCATGCCGTGAGGTGCAGTGTCCAGCGCCTCCACCCTCAGCACCACTGGCTGGCATGGGTGGGCACCGTTATTGACAGCACTGTTTTGTCTTCGCTGTTTTAGACACTAGTTTTGTTTACGCAGTCCTGACCTAGTGCCCAAAGAAAAACAGCATACTCTTCGAATTGCAGATTTAAAAGCTAGAAATAAACTTGTAGACTACTGTTATATATTCTGAAAATACACTAACCCAACACAAAATAGGCAATTTAACATCACTTGTGAGTGGGCAAGACTTTTATAATTCACTCGAAGCTCTGCCACTTGTCCTGCCCCCTCACACTTGAAGATAAACTGCATATTTTGAGTGATCCCATGACATATGTCTTATATACAAGGGTTAGGGTTCAAGTTAATGCTACAAAATAGGGGAATGTGGCATTAGGTTTCCAACCCTAACTCCCCACCCCCATCCCCTAAGCAGCAAAAGGAAAAAAGATCAGGATTTGGGGGTCTCTGGAGTGTTGACAGACAGTGGTGGTGCCTTCCTTGGGGTTGTCAACCCTAATGCTCCTCCCTTCACCCAGCCCATAGCCTCCTGTCTGAAGCACAAGGTACAGTCATTCCAGTGCCTCATTGTAATACACTATTCAGAGTCAGAGTAGTATGTCTTGCCACATGTTGCCAATACAGTCTGGTGTAGCTTTCTTTGTGCAGGGTCCTGCAGGTCCTCTGTGAAGAAAAGCAATCACCTCTGACGTTGTTTGTTCAGGGAACAGGGTGGGCATTATGGTTGACAACCCCAAAGAAGACCCAAACCCAAAACTGTATTGTTTTTTTTTTTGCTGCTTGGGGTGGGGTGGGGTGGGGTAGTAAGGGTTTGAAACCCGAAGGCCACGTTTCCCTACTTTTGTGATGTTAACTTGAACCCTACCTGGTGCATTAATGATGTTTTTTTGCAAAGAATATTCCCTATGAATGATAAGATTCTATTATTTAATATCTTTGTAAATATTTTATAACCTATATTCAGAATGGCTATAGGTCTACAGTTCTCCACATCTTTCCTCTTTTTAGGTAATAGGAAGATATAAGTATAGGATTCAGGTAGCTTATTTTTTCTTTGTATTTGGGTTAGGAGCATCTCTAGCAGTGACGAGTGGGGCATAATAGCCTAATGAAAACCAATGGTAAAACTGGCTAAACCTGGATATTTATCTGTTGCCATATTCAAAATGGTTTAATTTCCTGTCATGTTATTGGTGAAGTAAGTTTCTCCCCCTTTAGCTCAGAGATTGTATTAGCTCCTGTTTCATAGGTTTCATAGGTTTTATGGAGCATTTAAACACCAAAGTCCATATACTCACCATAATTTAGGTATAACCATAGACCTTGTTTTTAATCAAATATTGATCTAATTGGGCCTTAAATTCATCCATTGTTCTACCAGTTACAATTTCTATCGGGAGCGTATTCAAAATTTTAGTTACTCTCACTGTTAAACAATGTTTTCTCCTGGCTGTATTATACCTTTCCCCACTTATTTGTACGGGATGGGCTCTAGTATTATACGACTGGTCCCTTAGAACTAGATTTAACTGTTCCCAGTGAGGGGTCATTTAATGCCCTGTATATCATACACATGTCACCTCGAAGTCTACGAAACTCTAAGGAGTACAAGCCCAAGGACTGCAACTACTGTTCCTAATCCTGGCCCTAGACCTCCTTGATTCTTCAAGTTGCTCTCTTTTGAACCCTCTCTAAGGATCTGATGTTGCCTCTTCCCCCAGGTGCCCAGAACTGGGCACAGTATTCCATATGTGGGCATACCAATGAGGTGTAGAGTGGTAAGAGAATCTCCCTTTCCTACATTTTATATGCTTATGGTGCAGTATTGTATGCTACTAGCTTTTTTAACAATTTGATTGTAGTGTGGCCTAAAACTAAGATTATTGCAGATTTTTATGCCAAGAGCACTTTCTTCAGTGACAGCCTTTAATGGTTTGATACCCAATCTATATTGGTGATGCTTATTTTGCCCATGTGCATCACAGTGCATTTATCGATATTAAATATTGACCCTTGCCCCTGAGCCCAGACTTCCAGTTCTACAAGGGCGGCTTGCAAAGAATCTACATCCTCACTATCATCGACCACATGGCCAATACGGGTATCATCGGCAAATTTGGAGAGCCATATATCTGGTGGAGAGCTCATGGACCCAATGTATAGATTAAAAAGACATGGACCCAATACTGAGCCCTGTGGGACCCCACTAGTCACATCTGCCCAGCTAGAATACTCTCCCTTGATATAGACCCTCTGTTGTCTGCCTGTCAGCCATGACTTAATCCATCTAGTAATATTATGGTGTATACCCATCTAACCAGGGCATCAATCAGTTTATTGTGTGGGAGTTTATTAAAAGCCTTGGCATAATCCAGAAAGATGACATCCACTGAACTCCCTTCGTCCAAGGCTTTATTTACTTTCCCATCAAATTCCAGGAGGTTTGTTTGACGTGACCTCCCCTTCACAAAACCATGTTGCGTATTATCAGTGTTACCCATCAAACATTGAAACTCAGTGGTGTGTTCCTTTATAATGCCCTCCAGCATTTTCCCTAGGATTGAGGTCAAGCTAATTGGTCTATAGTTTCCGACCTCCTGTCTTGAACCCTTTTTATGTATGGGGACAACCACTGCCTGCTTCCATACATCAGGCACATCGCCTTCATTTAAAGATTTCTGGAAAAGGCAGGTTACAAGACCTGCTAGTTGTTCAGCCAATTCCTTGATCACTCTTGGATGCAGATCATCAGGGCCCTGTGCTTTATTTTGATCCAGTAATTTAATTTTTTTTTCCACTTCAAGCTTGTCTAAGGTAATACTAGATTGATATAATGGAGTACTATACTGGGACGTAGTTGTTACAGAACCATGGTTGAACACAGTGGGAAGATACTTATTACAATGTTCTGCCATTTCTTGATGATCAGATATAACATTTCCATCCTGACTCAGTAGGGGACCAATTTTTTTAGTTGTACCCTTATTGTTGTTAATATATGAGTAAAAGGACTTATAATTATATTTACCTTTAGTTGCTAGTTTTAACTCATACTTTTTTTTTGCCTGATCAATACTCTTTTTGGTGGTTCTTAAACATTTTTTATAATTGGCCCAACTAGCTACGTCACCACTTAATTTTGCCATCCTGAATATTCTACTTTTTTTCTTAATTGCCCTCCTAATTGAAGGTGTCATCCATGGGGAAGGGATTTTTT
The DNA here is from genome assembly GCA_016271365.2 of Neoceratodus forsteri. Taxonomy (NCBI): domain Eukaryota; kingdom Metazoa; phylum Chordata; order Ceratodontiformes; family Ceratodontidae; genus Neoceratodus; species Neoceratodus forsteri. Next base: position 647,658,042 of record CM057458.1, on the reverse strand, counting down.
GCTGCATTGTATTTACTTGTAGTTGGGACATGGGTCTGAACCAAACATTTTATTCTAGTAAGTAGTTTATCCCAAATGCATGGCACTGAGGCATCTTTAAAATCTTTTTCCCATTTCCAGTTGGCCAAGTCCCTTCTCATACTATCAAAGTTAGCCCCGCCATACCTATAAACTGATGTTTACCGGTATAATCACCTATTTGTCCCATATAATTAAATTTGACCATTAAATGGTCACTTGAACTTAGTAATGGCAAAACTGAGCAGTTTTGGATCATAGCACCCAGGTTACTTACGACCAAATCCAGAATATGATTGCCCCTGGTACTGCTAGTCACAAACTGTTCCAACCCAGCCAGGTTGAACATTTCTAGATAGTCCAACTCAGTTGCAGTATAAATTTGTAATGTTTCCCAATTAATTCTGGGAAGATTCAAATCACCTAGGAGTATAAAATGTTTTGAAATTAGCAGCTGTTTGATAAAGTCTGACAATAGGGAATCATCCAGAGGGGTAATTGAAGATGTTCTATATACTAACCCTGTATTAATCTTGATGTTATGCGCAGGGGAAATTGCTACCCACAGTACTTCACTATTTCCCCATTTGGAAGTATCCATACCTTCTGATATAATACCATCTGCTATATATAGTGCCACTCCCCAACCCCTGGACAGTGTCCTGTCCTTCTTGTATAGGGTGTAACCTAGAATATTTTTGTCCCACCTGTCCTCTAGTTTCCACCATATTTCAGTAATGGCACAGATGTGTATGTCCAGATTGTGCAGGATGAGTTGGAGTTCATTCATTTTATTTGTTAGACTTCTAGCATTTAATAAAATAACGTTTATTTTAGATTGTTTTGGCTCTCTATTTCGTAGTTCCCCGATTTTTGTAATACCCCATACCCACCCATTTTTTAGTTTAAATGGGAATCAATTGTACACTTTAATTTATATGAAAAAATGAATTTGCCCTATCTATTTAAATGCAATCCATCTTGAGAAAACAAATGATGTCCTTGAAAGTCCTGCCAGTGGTCCACATATTTATATCCTTCTCTTTGACACCAGCGTTTCATCCAACCATTTAGTCTATGTATTTCCCTGGGCAGTACTAGATTGGCCCTGGGTACTGGTAAGATTCCTGAAAGGACAAGGTCACACCCCTGAGACTTAAGGGACAGACCCACCTGAACAAAGTCTCTCTGGATGTCAGTAAGATTTCTCTCACCTACATCATTCACACCAATGTGTAAGAGTGTAACTGGTTTAATAGTATTTTTGGTTAGGCCTGGGAGTAATCTTTTAATGTTGCTAATTCCTGCTCCTGGTAGGGCACTGACCATAGTATGTTATGTTCTTTCCTATTTTTACACAGAACATAATCTGTGTACCTTAACATTGAATCACCTATAATAAGTATATTCTGTGGTATGGCATTGTTTAACCTTGTAGTCTTGTGTGTACTAGTGGATTTTTGATCAGCTAGGTAACAGTGGCTGCCTCCTGCTTGGTCGGGGCCTACTGGGGTATCAGGTGCTTCCTCATTGTTTGGGTAACTATCTGGTGAGAGGACACTAAATCTACTTGGTGTCAATATGTTTGTTCGGCCCCCTATATTCCTTCTACCTTTTTATTTGTTGTCCTGCATACAAGGCACCAATCCTCAGTATTAACATCACCCTCCTCAACTTTCGATGCTGGTTTAAAAGGCTCTGGTATCTCTGATTGTACTACCTCAGAGATACTGTCCACCATAGTGTCAATGAACTGTTCGAGTGTAGATATGTCAGCTTGCACCTGCATCCTTTGCCTCAATTGGGCTATCTCAGCTTGCAGGGTTACTATCAAACTGCATTTAGAACATTCAAACCCCATCTGTCCCCCCAGCATACATATTACACTCCACACAAAGTTTCATAGTGACACAATACCTTATACCAAGATTTGAAGGAATTATCCCAGCCTCCTCAGTTGACACAGCCGACACGCGCCAATGCACGTGTCTCTTCACATGTCTCCATGCATGGCAGCACACACCCTTCCCCCACTTGCCCTGCTCACAGCAGGGCCAAGCTATAAGGCCACAGTGACCCAGAAGTGACTGCGGGGGTCACGGGAGCACTTGCAACAAAGTTGCGATTTAAAAGTTAAAATTATGCTGCACAGGAGCCCCAAGATGTTTTACAGGCTCAAATGCCAAATGTGCAGCTCAAAATAATAAAAAGACACTGCCAAGTGCAATAGTAGTTCCACCCCACACACAGTGCGACTACAGCCATTCTCTTCCTGCTTCCTGATGAAGAAAATAAGGCTCCAAAATAAAATGAAGTAATGTAGGTGCGCTAAAAGTATATATCAACTCCCCACACACTCCCACAGTGTCACAAACAGTATATCACTTTCCAGGTATATTTTAATGCTGCCCGCTCTCAGCAGGGCCGAGCTATAATGCCACGGTGACCCGGAAGTGAATGCGGGGGTCATGGGAACACTCGCAACAAAGTTGCAATTTAAGAGTTAAAATTATGTGCACAGGAGCCCCAAGATGTTTTACAGGCTCAAATGCCTAATATGCAGCTCAAAATAATAAAAAGGCGCTGCCAAGCACGATGGTAGTTCAGCCCCACACACAGTGGAACTGCAGACACTCTCTTCCTACTTCCTGATAAGGAAGATAAGGCTCCAAAATAAAATGAAGCAATTTAGGTGTGCTAGAAGTATATATCAACTCCCCACACACTCCTGCAGTGTCACAAACAGTATATCACTTTAGGTATATTTTATCTGTGTATATTTTATGGTAATGAAGGTCCTCCACTGTGGGATTACATTCTGATCCATAGACATCTTTATGAAAAACAAGAACTCATTAATTATCTTATGCTGCGCCAAGCAGAGTTTCAATTTTTGTCATAAACTGCTATTATTTCTGTTTTTTTGTCCTGTTGTTTTAAATCATTTCACTAAGTTTTTACCTGCTTCTTCTCTTCCTTCCTTTTAGCCAGCTGTTTTTGATCTGATAAATTTCTGTAGCATCTATTATTTTTTTTAGTTTAGTATATTCATGTTATTTGGAATTGTCTCCTGATCTCACTGCAGCCTCCAATTATTTAATTTGTCCTCTACTTCACTTAATATTTTTTTTCTCTTTTTATTCTTCTAGGATGCTGCTGAAATAAAAAGCCCTCTTAGTGTGGCTTTCAAAGCATCCCACAAATCTGTAATATTATCATTGTTTATATGAGTAACAGTAATGAAGAATTGAATAGCATCCTGTATCTTTTGAAGGATTTATTTATCCTCCAGCAGACTATTAAAGGAATAATGCATGACAGGGTATGTGTAGTGCTGGGATAATGCCATGCCTGGGGGGGGTTGGGAACGAGGCCGCAGGCTGAGTGCATCCAATGCCCCAGGCGTGGCATTATCCCAAACGACACACACACCCTGGAATGCATTATTCCTATTATACTGTACAATGGCTCGTTGTTATATATAAAATAAAAAAATAATTTTAAGGAATGTTTTTATTAGTGTGAACAAATATTTTTGTTTCTTAAGAGGAGATGCAAAAAAAGAAACCATCATCCTGCTGGAAGTCCATAATGTCATCCTCAATTGGTTCACAGTGCTGAGACTAGACCTGTGGCGTCATTCTGGGATAACGCCATGGGTCCAGCCCCAAACTGACCAATCATAGTCCAAGATTATTTCTTGCCATTGTATAATGTTGATTCTCCATAGGTTATTGTTTTTATGCTGTACACCTCCTAAATGCTGCTAATGTTGCTGTTGCGGCTGTCTTGCTCGACTGCGTACATGGCGCTGCAAGAGAGAGCTGTGCTGAGAGGAGAGATCATCAGTACCTTCTGTACCCTTTTCAGCTGTGGCTACAGCCACTATCCTCAATGCTTGTCCCCCCGATTCTGGCAGTGGAGATCAGGAGTCAACAGGATGCCTTTTCTGTTCAGTGTCTTCTGCACCATGCCACACACTGCCACCAATGGCACAAGAGCTGATGTGCATGTTGCAAGGGGCTCCTCCCAGTGCTCACTGCTCTAATAACCTCGCCAGCAACATACTCCTCTGACGCACCGCAACACCACCAACACAACCAGATGGTAGCCCACGGGGGCTACTTAAAACACCAGGGGGCCTGCACATGTTTGGGAAATATAAAAAAAAAATAATTAAAACACACAGTTTGGAGCACAAGGCTCCTTCAATCATAGAGCCGTCTTCTTTTTTTACCTGTGACCCTGCAGCTGGTCTATCAGAAGACTAGGACACCTAGAGACATCCCCAAGGCTTTGTGGGGAAGAGTGACATCACAGGCCCTCCCATATGGACTGGTGGGCTAAAGGAGCAAATCAGAGGGCAAAGCAGGGCAGAAGGACTGATGGAGAGCCAAGCCTGACAAATCAGAAACTGAATTCAGGGGAAAGAGGTCTCTAGACTCATGAGAAGCTTGTGACAGTTGGAAAGAGGCACAGAGGAGACCAGAGCTGCTGTTCAAGAGAGCTGGAGGCCTAGCCAAACCTAGATATTGTGAGCCCTATCCTAGACTCATATCTGTGCAACTGACAGAAGGGCACCTGCAAAATGAAGCTGCTGTGAGAAAATCTGGGATGTTCAAAATCCTGAGAAAGCTGTTGAGCTGAGGAATCAGAGACCTCATCTTCATCAAGCTACAACAGAACCAGGTAAGGGACCTTCTAGCCCTTGTCAAGTGGGGGTGAATTGGGGAATGAGGAGTCACAGGGCAAGTGCCCGGACTATGTGGGTACTCTTGATCCACAGGGGAGTTAGACAAAGGGCATCACCCCTGGAGTCTGGGCTCCTTGAGAACCACAAAATTGCTGTGTAGTGCTCCTTTGTGTTGTGTTTGGCCAGAAAGACTGCTGTGAGAGTTGAGCCAGAAGTGTTGTGCAGCTGTGGAGCATCCATAAGCAAGACTGAAGTGCTCCATCTCCAGGCTGCTAGGGACTAATCCTGAATGCTGCTCAACCTTCTTCTGTTGCTAGTTCCAGCTTCAACAGAGCTGCTACATCCATAGGGCACACATGGGCTGGCATTGCTGACTGGGGTCTCTGTACTTTTCCCATTTTTTTTAAACTTTTTATTTGTAGCATTTCATACGTATGCACAAAACATGTAATGCCTGAACATGTATACCATACATTCGTCACTCATTATACATTACTAAGGATGATGACTACACGTTCTGATGGTACAGCATCGAAGGGTATCTGCAAACTTATAAAGAAATAATAACACACAGTCTGAAGCTATACTGCAGCCAATGCCTCATATTTCAGAAACCATGGCTAATAGTAACGGCCATTTTTGTAATCGACCATATACAGGTCCCATAGTGAAAGTTCATAGGTCATTAAGGAAGATCCCTCATTTCAGAGTGCCCCAAAACCTGTTCTGAACCATAATGGTGCTAACCTTACCAAGTGAGGCCTCAAAGAGACTTAGTTAAATGTCAGCCCTCTTGTCCAACTATAGCATGGATGCCATGTGGGCACAGAGACCAGCTCTGGCCTGCATCTCTAAATAAATTTCAACCTATGAAGGGGCTACACGGCTGCTCCCCGCCCGCCCCCAATACCCTCCTACCCTTAGCTGTGTGTACTCATATAGGTCTTGTGTATCACGCTATCCTCTGTGAGTTCTATACTCTACCTGTGAGTATTCTCATCTGCAGGTTATCACCTCTCTCCACTAGAGGTCAGCCTTTTAGCTGTAATAGCCTACGCTCACATTTCTTTCCCTCTACCTCAGTCTATTGTGGTTTTACCAGCATTTTCCAGTAGTCCTCCCTGCTGTTTTCCACTACTCCCTTACCTGGCCCTATTTCTCTCTTTCTTCCCCTTGGTTGCTACTACCTGGCAGCCTGAATCCACTGTATTCTATGTCCACAATGTTGTCTAGGCTAGCTTTGTATCTCCTTGGGCTGTCACTCCTATCAGTACTTGCCCTTGGCTCCCTATCCCTTGCTGTTGGCCCACCACACCTCGCTAAGGAGTCCACTCCCAACTACGTTTACTCTAACCTGATAGCCTAAGGTTCCGCCTCACCTCCACCTCTAGTTTACCTTAGCTACAAACTCCTTGGCTCCCTTATTAGGCATCTGGTACTCCGGAGGATTACCTCCCCAACTACTGTCTCTTGTGCTGTAGCCCTTGAATTTCTTTGGGTCACTACCCTAATTTTCACATTAGCCGGCAATATTGAAACCAATTCTGGCCCCTCGCTCTATCCTAACCAAACTCACCCCCTCGCCTCTCACCAGCTTCCTCAAGCTTCTGGCCTATCATTTTCTCACCTAAACATTCGCAATCTACCTGCTAATCTCTCTGAGCTGGAAGCCTGGGTGCAACTAAATAACCCTGACATCCTTGTTCTATATGAAACTTGGTTAAAACCTACAGTCCTGACCAACAGCTATGCCCTACATGGCTATAACATGTGTAGAGGGGGTGGCCTGGCACTATATTACAAGTCTCACTTGAATGTCGCACTGCTGCCAACTCCTTGCCTGATCAATTGTGAGGTACTGCATTGTCTTCTGTTCCTAGGGGGTGCCAAGAAGCTACACATATTTGGGGTGTACTCACCCCCAAGAAATAGTAAACTTGGACTTGAGGAACTTACTGGTCTGATTCCTACCCTAACAAAGAACAACGAGGTGATCTGTCTGAGAGATTTCAGTCTTGACTGGCTGGGTCCCAACTCCACCTCTCTTGCTTCCACTATCAGTAAGGCCAACCTAGACCAACTTATCTCTTCCCACACATGGTTAACCCACAACAACCTCTGTCATTCAATGATAGATTGGATACTCACCAATCGTAAGGACTGCTATTCCTCTTCTGGGGTTCTACCTTATGCCATTAGTGACCACTGCCCTATCTACTGTGTTAGGGCTGCCTCAGGTGTCACTATTCCTCCCAAAGTTCTGTCCTTCACTAACTTTTCTGCATTGGACATCTCTGCGTTCCTAAGCAATCTGAAACATACTGACTGGTCTCCCTTATTCCACACTAATGACATCAACCTGGCCACTGACTACTTTAATGCCACTCTGCTAGCCTTACAGTCTAAACATATCCCAGTTTCAACGCGGAGGGTCAGAGGAAAGGTGACCAAGTGGCTGAAGCAGCCTCTCCTTCAATTACTCAAAGAGCATGACAGGCTTTGGTCTAAATGGAGGAGGCAGTATGGTGCAGTGGTTTAAGGCTCTGAGCTGCAAATCTGGAGACCTGGGTTTGAATCCCACAGCCCCTACTTGCATACTGTGGGACCCTGAGCAAGTCACTTAACTTCCTCGTGCTCCCAGGTTGCACCTGCAAACAAGCTTTCAGGTTAGTGCGTCTCATTTGGTAAAATAATTGGTAAAAAAAAAAAAAAAAAAATCCTCCTCTATTCATACTGACTTTGTTGCCTATCGGACTCTACAAAACACCTGCAAGAAAGAAGTCCGAGCTGCCAACAGCAACTATTACCAGAGCCTCTTCTGGTCTATGGCCTCTGACCCAAAAATGTACTGGAGTCAGATAAACGAGATCCTGGGGAACTCCAAACCTCTCACTCCCAAGGAGATGCTAACTGACGATTCTCTGTGCAACAATCCCCGCACCATAGTGAATGCTCTCAACTCCCTCTTTACTGAGGCCCCTAAACTCCTCCCCTCGGCATCTAGTGGCCCCATCCCCCTCTCGCCTACTACTCCACCTCATATCCTCTCCAATATTACCCAGTCGGATGTTCTCAGGTTTCTTCAGTCTATCCCCCCACATGGAAGCCCTGGGCCTGATGGTATTGACCCGTGGATGCTTAGACTAGGAGCCCGTCTCCTTGTTACCCCTATCACTAGGCTGATTAATCTGTCTATCTGTACCTTCACTGTGCCTTCAGCATGGAAAACAGCCAGGATAATCCCTGTTTTTAAGAAAGGGGACCCCAAAGTCCTATCTAATTATCATCCCATAGCCTTGCTACCAACCCTCAGTAAGATCTTAGAGAAACTTATTCACCTCCAGATCTCTGCTCATCTATTGAATTTTAATCTTCAGTTTCCTGCTCAACACAGTTTTAGGGCTGGACATAGTACCACCACCGCCCTCATCCTACTCACCAGTGACAGTAAGTCCAGCATGGACAAAGGTCTACTCACTGGTGCCGTGTTCATAGACCTCACTAAGGCATTTGATCTGGTTAATCACATCCTCTTCTCCTAAGCAAACTACATCTGTTAGGCACTTCCAAACCCACCCTATCCTGGTTCAGCAGCTACCTAATCAACCAAACCCAATCCACCTCTTTTGGCAAAACCCTTTAATCCCCTCTTCCCATCTTCTGCGGTGTCCCGCAAGGCTCCATCCTGGGACCACTACTCTTTTCTATATTCACTAATGACATCCCCTCCCCTCTTCCCCACTGTCCCTCCATCATGTATGCTGATGATCTGGTTCTCTACGTCGCCTCTCGTTCTGTCTTGGACATTAATGCCCACCTGTCCTCTGCACTCAAACAGATCCAGCACTGGCTCTCCTCCAACTCCCTTATTCTTAACCTGCCTAAGACCCAGACCATGCTGTTTGGTTCTGCTTGGAAAGTCACTGCTGAGTCTAGTAAGCTTCATGCGAACTTACCTGCGATGGGTGAAAAGTGACGGCTATCAACTCCTTCAAATACCTTGGAGTTACTCTTGATCCCGTTCTTGATTTCTCTGTGCATATCAACGGTGTATGTAAATTTGTCAATGCCAAACTAGGAGCAGCTTACCGTGTGCGCCACTCACTAACCCTGCTGCCAGAATCTCCGTTGCACGTGGGGTACTACTTCACTGGTTTCTGTACGCTCTCCCAACTCTGACCCAGGCTAATGTGGGAATACTTCACAAGTGGGACATCTCATATAACAACATCTGTAGATTTACCCTCTCTGTCCCTCGACTAACTCATCACTGCCACCTTTACTCCACTTTGCGCTGGCTGTCCCCCCCTTTCTCAGCGCTCTTTCTCACTGGGTTGCTTCATTGATTCCAGGAACCGGACCCACCACCCAGGCAGCATATGTGCTATGCTCACCCCTGTGACATACTCCCGCTCACTAAGGTCATCTAATCAACCTCTGTTTTCCATCCCTCTCTGCTCGACCAAGATGGGGGAGCAAGCCTTCTCCCATTTTGCCCCTAAATTCAGGAACTCCTTACCAGCCTATTTAAAGGGCTCCTTAATCCACTCCGCCTTTAAATCAGCACTTTTTTCCCACCTTCATGCACTCGACTCCTGCCACTGTACCTAAGTATCCCTGTATTTCTACTACTCATCCTTATTTCAGCTCTACCTATTTGCTATGATACCAAGCTGTACAAACTGCCTGACTGTTCACTGGTCCTACCCATCCCTGCGTGGATGGCCACTGCTTGTTGTTATACCTGATCTTCTCTGTGTAATTCAATCCTGTAATGTAATTTGTAACTTGTGTTTACTTATTTAACTTATTCAAATTATTGTCTGTCCCTCTAGGATGCCTGTCACTGCTAATGATCAGTACTTGTTTATGTGCTAATTTCTCTGGTTTATGTAATGTACTCTCCCGGGTCGTGCTTGAAAATAGGCGGGTCTCTTGCCTAATGCACTTACCCAGTTACCAAAAGCAAATAAATAAAATATTATCCTCTAAACACGCTAAAGCAAACAGCTGTAAAGGTTATGAAGCATCCATACATTTATGAACTGTCATTCTAGGCCACCTTATTTGTCTATCCCCTGATTTCCAAGAACCACATGGAGAATACATTGGAGACAATCAGAACTGGTGGCATATTAATAGGAAGGAAAATTAAAGCAGTGTCTATGCATTTTTATACTTATCGTATATGACTGGTCTAAAAAGAAAGCAACGTGTCCATTTAGGGAAAGTCCATTAATAACATCTACAATGTCCCATAACTTGGTGCAACAAGGAAAAAGTAATAGAGAAACGGACTTTTCCCCCATCCCATACAACAAAAGTCATGTGTATACCAGTCAGATAAGTGTCCCATCAATAGAAAATAAACAGCAAGCCGGTCTGATAGCAGAATCCCAACGTTTGATAGACCCCCTGCTCAGTCCTCATCTGACTGCTCTTCCTCTGCAAGCCGATCTCCTTGGCTCCATTTTGCGTCAATCCTCTCCAGACAAGCTCCCGCCTCCTTCGGGTCTGTGAAACGGTATTGTTTGCAGCCCTCAGAGAAGAACAAGCGGGCTGGAAATGCCATCGAGTAAGTAATACCCAGATCTGTAAATCTATGTTTGAACCCGTCAAATGCTTTGCATCTCATCCTGGTGGCAAATGTGAGATCTGGGAAAAAGAGAATGCATTCTTCATTTTGAAAACACTGGCCCTTTATTTCATATGGCTCCCAATATCAGGTCCTGCTCCGCCGCAGAGGAGAGAGTGAGTAGAATGGTGCAGGGGTTATCGATGGTGGTATTAGGCCTTCTAGGTGTGATCCAGTAGGCCTGAACAATTTTAAAATCTGTGAGCCCCATCAATTCAGATATCCACGGTCCAAGATATTGGGTCAAATTCTCCCCTTCAGTCCCTTTAGGGAGGCCTAAAATCGGAATATTGGTTGCCCGAGCAATGTTTTCCAATTGCTCCACAAGGCTCCAGGGGGCTGCTTGTTCTTTAAGGAAGGTGGTAGTGGCAGCCAGAGCTTTTCCTGCTGTTGCCTCCGCACTCTTGGTTATCTCTCCCATAGCACTGAGACGTGTTTCCACTGCCAGAGAACACTGTGAGAAGGCATCCGACCTTTGATCAGTTTGCTGCAGTTTTAGTAAGGGTGTTATCTGATTGCTGCAGTGAAGTTAAAGAGGCCGCAGGTGGCTCCGCGCTCATAAATGGAGAGAAACCATCCACGTGGTCTGGTGGTTTAGTTGCTGGACTGTACAGCTGGAAGAAGTCTTGTTTAGTCAGCCTGGTCTGACCCATTTCTATGCAAATTTAGTATCTAGAGGTTCAGAAGATAATTCTTTAACCAAAGAGGCATATTTCCAACTAATTTGAGTTCAAGATTTGGCAGTTTTGTAATGTTTATAGGACTTCCCTCAGGAGCTCCAGAAAATAGCTGCTGCTAGCTGGGCTGCTAGCTCCACCACAGCCCCCCCCCCCCCCACCTTTTCCCATTTTGATTACAGTTGGAATTACAACAGTGGTTTTCAACCAATTTCCAATTAGGCCATCAAGTTCTCTTTTATTGTGTTAGCATACCGTAGAATGTTGGGGGGGGGGAGTTAAATGCAAGCTTGCCAGTTGTTTCAGCAAGTGCACCACTGAAAGAACCCAAGCAACGTAGCTACCAGAAAGCTGCTAGGGGTGCCCCCAATGAAGATCTAAATGATCGACGTGCCAGGGTACCTAGCATTGAGTTAAAACTCGTACTTAAATTTTTTTACTCACACAGTGTTTTTGCAGTGCTGCAATTGACAATTGAATGTCTCTAAATCAACACTATGTCTGTGCTGTTATGTAGGAGTGCAGCAGCTTTCTTGTTTTGCAGTACTAGTTATTGGCTACCGCTGCACCCTAGGCCCTGCACTACTTATGCGCAAGCTTTTTTCTTGCACAGTGTTCTGAGCACATCTACCAGGCCTGCACTAGGGCTTAGTATATTTCCTGGGTACCCAGATTTACTGGTTGCAGTTTCATACTTAAGAGTATAGTTTTATTACTGGTAACATCTTAAAGGCATACCACACCCTGTGTAGAGTAAGTCAAGCTATTGCAACCCTTAAAGGTATACCACACCCTATGTAAGGTATACCACACCATGTGTAAAGTAAGTCAACCTATTGCACCCCTTGTTTGTGCAGGTGTAGCAACAGTTGTGTGGGACCTGACTGGCATTTTCAATCCAAATTTTCAACATGTTTTTTTTGTGACCCCCACCTCATGAACAGTGGCAATATCAGTTTGATAGCCAAAAACTGCTTTTGCACAGCGACTATGGCATTTGGTACCACAGGTGCAAAAACACATTCCGAACAGGATGTGAAAAATGACAGCGGTACTGTTCATGGGGAGGTGTAAAAAATGGCTATGTTGAAAATCTGCTGTGAAAATCTTAAAAAAACTGGTGAAGTCACGAGCATGCGTAGAAACTGTGCAGTGCACACCCGTAATGTAACTAGTTTGGGGATTTTTTTACAGCAGATTGTTAACACAGAAATTTTGGGACCTCCGATCATGAACAGTGTCAGTGTGATTTTCTTTATCTGTCCCGAACAATGATTTTCCACAGCGACCACGCATTTCTGTGCTGAAAGTGTGAAAACACATTTCGGCCATGTTGTGGAAAATTACAGCTGTACTGTTCATAAGGACGTGTGGGAAAATACCACCGGTGAAAATCTGGACTGAAAATATTACAAATTCATGAACCTATGAGGGTGCGTGGAAACTGCACAATGCTCACTCGTAACACAGTCATTTTATGGAGTTTTGTCACCAAATTTTTCAACATAGCCATTTTAAGACCTCTGCTCATGACCAGTGTCACTGTGATTTTCTTAATCTGTCCCAAACATTGTTTTCGCACACCGACTGTACCATTGTGCGCTACATGTGTGGAAACACATTTTGGGCGAGATGTGAAAAATGGTAGCTATGCTGCTCATAAGGAAGTGCAGTAAAATGGCACTGTTGAAAATCTGGTGTGAAAATATTACAAATTCGCAAACTTGCCAGCGTGCGTAGGAACTGTGCAACGTGCGCTCCTAAAACAGGCATTTTTGAGAATTTTTTCACCAAATTTTCAACATAGCCATTTTAACTCCTCTACTCATGACCAGTGTCACTGTGATTTTCTTAACGTGTCCCATGCATTGATTTTGCACACCGACTGCGCCATTGTGCGCTACGTGGGCAGAAACATGTTGTGGGTGAGATGTGAAAAATGACAACTGTGCTGCTCATAAGGAGGTGTGGTAAAATGGCAATGTTGAAAATCTGGAGTGAAATTATTGAAAATTTGCGAACTTACGAGTGTGCACAGGAACTCTGCAACGCACGCTAGTAACCAGTCATTTCTAGGAATTTTTTCACCAAATTTTCAACATAGCCATTTTAAGACCTCTGCTCATGAACAGTGTCACTGTGATTTTCTTAATGTGTCCTGTACATTGATTTTGCACACCGACTGCGCCATTGTGCACTACATGGGCGGAAACGCGTTTTGGGTGAGATGTGAAAAGTGACAGCTGTACTGCTCATAAGGAGGTGTGGTAAAATGGCAATGTTGAAAATCTGGAGTGAAAATATTGAAAATTCGAACTTACGAGTGTGCATAGGAACTGCGCAACGCACGCTTGTGAAACAGTCATTTTTAGGAAATTTTCCACCAAATTTTCAAAATAGGCTTTTTGAGAACCCACCTTATGAACACTGGCAGTGTCGTTTCATTAATCATTCCGGAAAGGTGATTTCACGCAGTGGCTGCGAAATCACCCTTTGAGCCCGAGTAACGCTATGACAGTGACAGCATTCTTGAGAAGGGGACCCAAAAACCCCATGTTGAAAATTTGGTGCAAAAATTCCCAAAAATGCCTGAGATATGCAATAAAGCTGAAAAAACCCTATCTATCCCATTATACAGCTTACCAGCATTTCCTCAGTTCACGGTCGGCTTTGAAGAGTGCAGACGTGTTCCTGGTCCGCCAAAGATGGTCGCGCCAAGCTCCAGAGGTAAGTATGGGGTGGGGAAGCAGGGTGTGCAGTGGGTGGGTCGCGGGTTGTGGGAGGGCAGGGAGAAGCACAGAGGGACAGTTTTTGTATTTACATTTTTTTATTTAAGATGACAGGGATGTTTGCCAGCTGGTGGACTCCTAAGCGTGGCAGCTGGAAGGATGTTGGTGGGGGCAGGAGCCAGCGGGGATTGGGCACCTAGTCGTTCATAATATCATTTTGCCACGCTGGGTGGGCTCTTAGCGTGCACCTGGATGCTTGGGGGCATGTAGTCGATGGGATTGGGCACCCCCGCCGACCACAACATCATTTTGCCACGCTGGGGTGGGCTCTCAGCATGGCACCTGGATGCTTTAAGTGGTGCAGCCGACAGGGGATTGGGCACCACTGGGCCATAAAACATTTTTTGCCTGGGGTGGGCTCCCAGCGTGGCACCTGGATGCTTTGGGGCCGTGGAGCTGACAGAGTGGGCACCCCTTCAACCCGTGCAGTGTGGGGAGAAGCGCATGAGCACACAGTGTGCGTGGGCGTATGTGTGTGTGTGTGTGTGTGGGGGGAGCTCTGCTCACTGAAGCAGAGCTCTCCCTTTCAACTGTATGCCACTGCATTTTCAGCTGTCATAGACAGCTGGAGCAGTGATTGGCGCACTGCGACCGTGCCTGCAAACACACTGACTTAATTGGAAGAGGCTGACACACCTCTGGAAAACTCGGATGATGGCACTATGTTTCTTGCACATGCATGCAAGCAAACATAAAAACCTACCTGGTGTGACTTAGAGAGCGCGATGCCACTGAGTACAGCTTTAGCTCTACAAACATAAGACAAGTGATAAATGTAATAAATGAGATTGAGATGATTATAACAAATAGATGAATCCAGATTAAGAATTTTTTAATGAATTCCCTGACAGCGCATCACTGAAATACTAACAGCTGTCACATAAGCAATAAGACATGGCTGGGTGTAGGTAGTACTGAGATACCTACACACCCAGGGGCATAGTGAGCCATAAGGCTGCAGGCCGAGTGCCTTCAGTCTCTGGTTGTGCGGGTATCTCAGTACTACCAACACCCAACCATGTCTTATTGCTGATATAAAATGGGCCCATAAGCAACTTTAAAAAAAAGAACATTCTAAAAGTTTTCAAAGTCACAAAAAATATGCTAGAATGTTGGTAAATAATGTAAAATAGTCCTTTCACAGATGTTTTTCACCTGTCAGTCATCTGTCTTTCTTCACATTCGATACATTGTGTGATTGTTTACCATGGAATAGAAGAATTCAAAGCTCTGCATTATTCCAGTAGTAGAATGCCCCCCCCCCCACACACACACACACACACATGCACACACACAGAATGATAACATGGAATACATGAGTTCAAAATTCTTCAGAGTTCAACTGGCATACAGATAAAGACACATACACACACAGGCCTGACTTGGAGCCAGAACCTCAATTTTATCTGTTGCCAGGTAAGGAGCAGGGAGTTCTCTGGCAAAGTAGTAGGGATAGGAAGGGCCTTTTTCATGGTCGTCAAAGAAACACCAGCAATGGAAACTTTGAATAGTACTTGATGTTTTTAATTTATGTATGTGTGTAAGAGGGGATCGTGAGTGTAAATAACAATAAATTATTTACTTACTTTATTTAATTTAATGGACTTTTATTTTTAGGGCCTAGTTAAGGTTTTTTATATAGGAGTAAAGGCTGCAGCCATGTTTGTGATGGAAATTAGGAAATAGGTGGCTTATGAATTCTGTGAGTTGGCCTGGTTGGTAGGGACTTGTTTTAGCCATTAGTGGTACTTTCTTACTGCCATGGCTAGAATCAAGTCTCAGCCAATCAGGACATAGGGATTTCCTTGCCCATTTTATATATTTCTACATACCACCACAGGACAGGTAGACAGGATAGAAAATCATGAAAATTACATCACTTTAAATGAAACATAAAGCAGAACAGACGGGAGCAGGACTTTATAGAATATAAGAAGGTATCCCTTTTCAGGAATCCCAGTACATTACTATGCAGGTTATAACCAATTCAGCACTTATGAACAAAGCATGATTTGATGGTAAATTTGTAAACATCCAGCGGCTGACAGAATGGTGCGATTTTATTGTAAATGGAAAAGTAACATAAAAAAAGATGTAAATCTGTTCCATGTGTAATGTAAAACATCAGACAGTTATCTTCTCAGTAATATTTTTCTTTTTTTCATACATTGAGAAACACATATAATGCAGCTGAAGTGAAGATGTTACCTCAGCTTGAATTCCTTTGCTGACACAGTAAACTGTATTGACAGTTTGTGAGGCAATACATGCAAATTACCCCTATATACGTCACCACCATCATCACGGTGTGCCAAATAGTTCCTCTGTGATTCACTCGACTATCACCAGAGACATTCAAAACCAAACTCGAAACATATCATAATCATTAGAAACCATTAAATAAATGAACAACACTCTAACAAGGTATGCACTGATTTTTTTAGTTTGAAGTTCAGAGGCAGTTACTAAATACCAGCTCTTTAAGAGAAAGCCGCATCATGGCTAATGTTGAAGCGGGAGTGGGGGGCAAAGAAGGGAGGGCCGGGAGAGAAATTGCACAGTGGCTAATGTTGAATGGGGGGAGGGCAGAGGAGCGACGGCCGGGAAAGAAAGCCACACCACGGCTAATGTTGAAGCCTTTGGGGGAGGAGGGTGTTAGAGGAGGAAGGACGGTGAGAAAGAGAGAGAGTACAGTGGCCGTAACTCCAGCCATGCACAATAATGTGCACTCTAGTGTGCATAGCCAGAGTTATGGCTACAGAAAGAAATGAAGCGCTCTCATTGGAGTGGTTCATTTCTTTCAACTAGACAAGGCACCACGTCAGCAAAGCTGAACCTGGGTCATGGCCAGAGTGCCTGGTCATTAGTGTACACTGCCAAGCTCACTGTAGTTTCAGTTGTAACTGACTTGGCAGTGACACACCTTTCAAATGTCGTATTGTTCCAAGACATTCCTTGAGCAAGCGCAAGTGAACACAACAAATTATGAGGTTCTTAAAAACGTGCATCAGAACTTAGCCTTGATAAATGGTAATGTGATAGTGGAATCAAAAGCACAATGTTTTCCAAGGTTTAAAATGGAAAATGACATTTTGCACTACTGTATGTAGAACCTGAGAAACAAATGGGATCTTAACATTATCAGTTAGTGGTTCTTAGGTCTTCAAGAAGAGAGGTACTAAGGCTGGCCCATACCATACTTATTTCAGGTAATTTGGCAGAGAGAAAACCTAGGAGTGCTTACATTCAGGTTCTTCTGGCCAGGCATTATATGGTAGGAAGTAGTAGATATTTAAGCAATAAGGCACGACAGGGTGTGTATTATTGTCTAATAATGTTACTCCTGGGGTGGGTTGAAGCACGAGGTGTAGCCTAGTGCTTCCACCACCCCAAGAGTGATGTTATTAGACATTATACCATGGACCTCGGACACCGACCAATGAAAACGGCAGGCTGGCACCTTACCTCCGTTGTAAATCCTCTGATAATCACCGCAAAAGGTGCCAGCCAGCCGCATCTCAATAACAACTACAAATGTTTTTTTTTAAATCATTCCGAGCCGCCATCTTCGTTTCCTCGTTAAACGCTCACTACACTTCGAGGGGATACAGTTAAAGCACCAACTATCTACGCGAGTTCCACCTCTCTCTCTGCAGTACCACACCCCGAGAGGGGGTACTAGTTTACTCTTCATCCCGGACCTTCCTCAGTGAGCCTCCCCACTCGCAGAGAGACCATCCAGAACCACAGACACCCACTTACTGTTAGCGCCCCCGCATGGACATACTACAGGACACGGAGTGCCTCTGACCAGTGTCACCGAACGCCTTGTGGTAATGTTTTTAAATGTCCAGTCCGATCCTAGCATCTCTTCGCCCGAAGAATAGTAACACACTGTCCTGCAGTGCGCTTACGTGCACACAGTTAACTGGTAAACGTAGCGTTAACGGATACACCGGAGAAAATGTCCAGGTAACCTAAACTGCATGTGAACGTGGTGATGGTTGGTGACATAGCAGTTTGACATCTGCCATACTAGAGAGGCCGCTTTTAAGAGGTGGTGGAACCGAGTCTGCTGGGCTCCTGCCTAGTTTAACCCATGCAACAGGCTTGTCATAGTGGTTTTCCAGTTTTTTCAAACTGTGACAGTTGGCATTAGCAGAACTCTGATCTCATAATATCACCCCCACTGAATTTCTTGACTTTCCATTCTTTAATGTCAAAGATATTGCATGAAAACAAGCTCTTTGCAGTATACAGAGCTCTCTCTCTCTCGCTTCCTGCAGCGATGGACGATCTCCAGCTCAGCAGCCATAGCAACACCCTAGCAACCAAGCACAACTCAAAGAACCAAGGACTATTTTTGTAGCGGACTAACAAATACAATAAAATAACATAAAATAAAAAAAAACATATTTTATTTTATTATTTTGTATCTCAAAAAATATACCGCTGGTATAATCGCAATAAGCCACTTGGGGTGTGGGTTATCGATTTACCACGGTTGTCGAGTTTACCCACTGGCTGCGCCTCGTGGGCAAACCACGCCAACCGTGGTAAATCCCCCGATAACCCACACCCCCTCATGGCTTATTGCTTAAATAACACACACCCTGGAGTGTCTTATTGCTATTATACAATGGCTCATTTAAAAAAAAAATATTAGCAAGCTTAAAAAAATGTTTTAATTTTTATTCTTTCTATATGGGAGCCATATTTTATTAATACAAGAAAAAGTAGTTCACTAAGTGGTGCTGCTGCTTATACTGTGGGTTTCTTGTACATAGACAACCCTCCCCACCCCCAACACATTCGTTGTTTTGTGGTGACCTTTGCTCTACCATTTCATTTAATCAGTGTGGTCCCACTGTTTTTCCTGTGAGCCGGTGAAGATTTTTTTAATAAAGTATCCCCTGTGAAAATTATAGCCAGTAAAAATGATTGCAGAGTTGAGCAGACACTTCTGGTTTCACGTGTTCAGCCAGACGGTAAC
The DNA here is from genome assembly GCA_016271365.2 of Neoceratodus forsteri. Classification (NCBI taxonomy): domain Eukaryota; kingdom Metazoa; phylum Chordata; order Ceratodontiformes; family Ceratodontidae; genus Neoceratodus; species Neoceratodus forsteri. The sequence goes on along the minus strand of CM057458.1, from coordinate 647,639,237 downwards.
TGGGCATCATCGGAATGCGTAAGGTACAAAGCTGTTCTGTTTTATATTTTGTTTTTGTAAACTGCTTTGTTTGAATGGCCAGAGTGTGTGTGTGACTTTGCTGACAAACTGCTATGGTTTGGGGTTTCTTGTGGAAATGGACGAACGGACAAGCGCGCATGTTTTACCTAGACTGAGGTAGCATTGTCTGCGAAGTGAAAGACAGACGGCTGCCATTTTTTTTTTAAAGAAGCTGAATCTGACAGCTTTTATGTGGATTAAGCAGGTTTTCTGTTAACTAGCTGTAGAAGCGAGACACACAGGCAGTGAAGTTTGTGCCTGGGGTCTGGCGCTAAGCCGTGCCAGCTTAAGGGCATCTTCAGCTTCGCTGTGACTTGTGCCATGAGGGAGGAATTTATTTAAGTGTTCTGTGGTCAATTGTGTTCCTGGACTTAATACAGTGATGTTGTAGTCCAATAACATCACTGTCCAAGGCACACACTGACCAATCAGGATACAAGAAATTCTCTTGCCATTGTATAATTGTGCTTCCTGCCCTGAGTGTTGTTTGATGGCCCACAGAAGTATTGCAAGCATGGTCAATGCCAATAATGTTTGAGTGCATGTTTTTATAATGCACATATGGCGTGAAGAAGGGCATGGAAGAAAGGAAACAAATGACAAAAGTTTAGGTCACTGCCTTCATTGCCTGGAAAGGGGGGAGGGGTTGTACTGGACCTGAAAAGGTTAGTGATTGTTTTTTTTTTTGTTTGTTTGTTCTTTTTTTTTATTATTTTAAATTTATTTATTTATTATTTATTTACCCTGGACAGTTAAGCTGAGATACAGCCTTTCAGTTTCAGTTGGATTCTGCTTCTACCCTTTTTTTGCAAATGGGTGGGCTGAAGCACTTTCGTTCATGATTTTGGTCATATCAGCACTGTACTTTGGCACCAGTTCTCTGACTTCCCAATCAGCTGGCAGTCAGGTCAGTTAGCCACTGAAAAAACAGCACAAGCTGACAGTGGGGATGGGCTCCCTCTATCGTGTTTAAAAACAAAAGTGAAAGCCAGTCCTAGAGATGAGCATCTGGTGTCAGCATTAAAAAGAAAGTGAAAGCTACACTGGATATAGGGTCCCACTGTCAGCACTGAAAAGTGAAAGCTAGAATCATGTAATGGGTGCAGCTGTACCGTTACAGCTTACCCATTTAACATAAATAATAAGTGCGGGATCTCATACCTGAGTCCTGGGAAGACCTGAAGAGGGGTCTTGGGGTAACATCCACTGGTACCTCTAAAATAAGAATAATTAAGAGGTCATAAAGGATTCATTGTTCATTAGGGAGATGATAGGGCAGACATAAATATAAACACAAAATAGTACTTATGTGATAGGCTGGGGGTTGGGAGTCCTGTTAGATCTGTAGAAAGAAAAGGAAAAATGGGTTAGTATTGGAAAAAATATTAATGAGAGCAAAGATAGAGGAGCCGAGAGGTATAGAAAAGCACAGAAATTAATTAAAACATATTTTACAGAACAGGTACGGTTTAAAATAAGAAATAGGGATGTAGGAACAGAAAAAAGGAGCTAGAGAAAAAGACAAAGAAATGATGAAATAAAAAAGCAATAGCAGTGGGGTTGTAGTATGTCCAGGCCCTCAGTGTCCTGGGTCATCAGTACTGAGATATAATATTGCTCTGGTGGTCCTGCTTGCTACTGTGGGCCTCCTTCAGGCCGTGGGTGCATTTTCATTTTAATGAGAGCATCCTGATGCCACCCGATGGCCCAGTGGGTAATGTGACATTCTCCGACACTGGTGACCTAAGTTCAGGCACAGACTTGAGATCTGGAAGGGAGGACACGAAAGGTGTTGCCATGAGACAGTGTCCTCCAGGTGGGGAGGGATAAGCGCTAAGTACCACAGTACTAGTGATAACTGTGGTGGTCCAGGGAGCTTACTGCTCTATAGGGGAATGCTATGTACATTCAAAATGTACAGGTACACTGTTGGTGTTACAGCGCGACACAGGCAGGGGATGATGAAGTTAGCCGGGAAGATAGGAGAAAAGCATATATATATATATATATATATAAAATGATGATGGTATATATAAGAGGATGAGCATTTTGATTGCCTGAATACTAGAAATCAGACTTTCAAAGTACATCCACTAGGTGGTATGGCAGTTATTTTCCTATTTGGCTATCTGTTGTTATTTTCACCAAAATGGAGAAGCAGGAGGCACAGTTTGAGAAAGGAACTAGTTTATTCAGCAAGGGACCACAGGGTAGGGAACAGGAGAAAAAGGGGAATAACAAAAACAACAACATGAAATACTACTCCTGATATCTTACTAATGCCCTGAAGCCTTATACTACTGCTCTAATCTCCTATATGAGGAGGACTGTAAAAAGAATCAGCTGTAACAGCTATGCTGTAAGAACATCCTATCTATACTCCCTGTAAGAGGGTAACTTTACAGCAAGATTAACAGAATGGATCAACTGGCTGTAACAGCTATACTGTAAGAACGTCCTATTTCTAATTCCTGTTCAGACTTGTACACCAACCCTGAGGTGCACCTCTAACTGTTATCTGGAGTACTCCACATTATCAGTCACTCTACATGCTATAGGAAGAGCCTATATATAAGGCAGATAGCAGTTCATGCACGTTTAGATTTTCTCTGTCATCAAGAAAAAAATGTCAAGTAACTCAACTGGCTTTCCAGTGCAATGTTGAGAACCTTTTTGGGAAACTAAGGGACACAGAGAGGATTTTAACAGACCGTGAGTTCTCAGCCACACCCCACCTCTCTAGGATCACCGGAATACAAGTACAGAATCAAGATTTCTTTGACTAAGAACCCACTGAGGGCCACCAGAATGGGAACACACAAAATCTGGCTGCAGTCCGCTTCTGGACTGCCCAGAAAAGGGGAAACAATGTAAACCACCCAGCCACAATCTGCTTCTGGATTGCCAGGTGAAGGATTTGATGCAAACCACCTGGCCACAGCCCGCTTCTGAACTGCGAGATGAGAAGGCAACGAAGAAGATGCAGTCCGTTTCTGGACTGCTGAATGAGGAGAAGAAGCTCACTCTGTCACAGCCCACCTCGGGACTGCCCGGAAAGGGGAAACAATGCAAACAACCCAGCCACAGCCCACTTCTGGACTGCCAGATGAGAAGACGAAGAAGGAGATACAGCCCACTTCTGGACTGCCGAATGAGGAAGAGAAGAAGAAGAAGATCACTCTGTCACAACCCGCTTCTGGACTGCCGGATGAGAAGAAAAAGAAGATGATCACCCTGCCACAGCCTGCTTCTGGTCTGCTGGATGAGAAGGATGATGCAGACTCCACTGGATACAAATGTCTGGATAAGAAAGTCTCTGAACGTCGGAGTGCGACGGTCTTCTGAGCATCAGAGGATGATGGTCTTCTGGGCCCCAAGACTGGATGAGACAAGGGCACACACAAAACAACAAACCGTACATTGAACTGCAACAGAGTTCAGGGTCCAAGGCCGAATGAGCCAAGGGCACACTGAAAACAACAAACAGAGCATCACTCGGAGAACTGGAACTGATGATTTAGATGGTACTCAGATATGGATGTCAAAATAAGAAACAGACAGCACATTCTACACTGGGCCAAGCCATACTTGGGGAACAGTAAGAGGAAAATAGTAAACAGGGTGATGCAACCTTGAGATAACTGCGGCACGGTTCTTCGTGGAGTTGCTGTTGGCTGCTTCTGGGACACACTGGAAGATGATTCCTGAGGAACTGATGAAGACTGACAGGGTTGCACCCGGGTGAAGTGACTCTAGAGATTGTTGAAGGCTGATTCAGGTATTTTCCCAGCACTGAAATGCAGGCAGAGCACAATGCAAGACAGTTCTGACATTTAATAATAGTCATAGGATGAATAGCAATGCAAGAAATGTCACAGTTCCTACTGTAGTGGTCAACTGTACAGTCTCAATGTCCAGACCACAGTAAATAAACAGGCACTTTTATTCTTTGGGTGAACCCTAGTATTCAGTGAACCTAACTAGGAGGGGTCCCTTTAGCTAAATCGGGTTCTCCTGTTAATGTGGAGATACTACAGTTGGGAATAGGCTCTCTGGAAGGCTATAGACTTGGATGAATTACCAGGCCCCTTTAACACTTGTGGGCCTACATGGCTAGCTAGGCTCCTATCACACCTGGGGTTGATTATGTTGCTGGGCCCCTATAACATCTGTGGGCCCAAATGGATACCTACAGATCTTGGGCCTTGTGTTGCCCCTTTAAGTGGCTGTGGCCTTCCCTTTGACCAGGGCCCTTTAACACCTGTGGGCCTAAATTTGACTTTTAAGATCAGGGCCTAGTTGCCCTCTTTAACAGCAATAGTGGGCCTAACTTGTCCCTTTAAGATCTGGGCTTAGTTGCCCTGTTTGATACCTGTGGGTCTAACTTGGCTGGGCCCCTTTAAGATCTGGGCCTACTTGTCTGGGCCCCTTTTAATGCTAGGCCTTTACTAGGCCTGCAAGACCTGTGGGCCTAGTTGCCCTTTTAACAACTGTGGGCCTAATGAGTTGCTGGGCCATTGTAACACCTGGGCCTTTCCTCTGTTTAGGCCTAGCTGGCTGGGCCACCTTTAATTCACTGGGCCGTGCTTGGCATGCTGGGCTGATCTGGCTGGGCCCCCTTTAATTCACTGGGCCTTGCTTGCCCATTTAAATTTTATTTTGGGCCTGTTCTAGGCCTTCCTGTCAGTCTCTTTTGACCACCCCACCTCCGCTCCACCCTCCAAATGAATATTCATGAGCCCCTCTGGGCCTTTCTTTACTAACACCTACCCGTGGGCATCGTTGCACCCGATGAATATTTAAATAAGGGGTCCCCTTTCTTCATGGCACTCGGCCATTTCACTTTGCACCTAGCGCTATAAAAAAAAGTAGAAATTGTAACTTCAATTACAGCGGTCAGCACCTTACAGGCGTGCTGCCGCCGACTCACCACACCAGACCGGGATGAGGAGACGCTGGATCGGAAGGTGGGAGAAGTTGCTGGCAGAGGGCAGGCTTCTGGCAATTTGACAGTTGACTGGGGACCTAGCGAGTTCCCGACTGTGGTGCAAATGATGCAGCACTGCTACTGCCACTTCCAGGGGACTGAAACTTTACTTTTTTTAAATAAAAGTAATAAAACGGGGCTCCAAGCCCTTTATAGAATGGAAACCAGACGGCTCTACTTCTGGTGCCTCACGATGGCACTACTGACTGTGCAACAGCTTCAGGGGCATTCTCCAGCTGCTGGAGGCAGAAGAGGCACATAGGCAAGCCTTCAGGGACAGCTTCAACCCTCCAGGTAAGCTTTTCCTTGTCCCTTCACACTTGCTGTGTCCCCTCTCCTCAACAGCTAACAGGAACTCTCTCAGCTGATCAAAATTTCAAAACAGTAACACTCCGAGTTCTGGATTTTTGCATTAAAATGCTGTGCATGGGCAGCTCAGCACAGCATTCTGTCCTGGGCACACTGTTTACTTTTGCTTTCATAGCAACCTAACTTGCATTATTTATTCTGTGCCCTGGGCACCTTTGCTGGGGTATACTGTGGACTACTGGGGAACTGCAGGGGATCCCCAACTTTGCTGTATTACAATGGGGAAAAAAAAGAATCCAAATATGCACCAGATGGCATTAATGATGATGCTGCTATCCTTGGATCCCGTCAGCGTGACAATGGGGTGAGTGATACATGGCACAGGGGGAATTGAGACATCACCTGAATCAGGCATATGGCAGTGTCTAGGGGGCCAAATGCCTGCATACAAAAAGAAAGAGTATCCCTGGCATCTAGTGGGTCCAGGAAGGGCTTTTGCCCTCCTGGATAGGCTCAGCTGCAGTCAGCAGCAGTAGTGGTTGTTAGGACTAGAATAACTTTTGTTGGCACTGGAAAACATGGGGGAATTGGGTACAGTATAAGAAAGAGTTATTTGAAAAGAAGTAGGTAGGTTAGGACAGGCCATAGGTGTAGGGCAGTGAGTAAGGACTCCACCAGATAGTCAGGAGGTGGGGGGGGGGGTGCTGAAAGGAGAAGATAAGTGCATGCTGGCAGTGTTTGCAGGGGCAGCAGTCAGTGTTACTAGCCATGAATCAAAAACCAGAACCAAAACCGTGGTGTATTTGCCAACACCGAAACCAGCAACTGCCTGGTTGTGGATGCCACTAGTTATTTTACCTTACTAACTTAAACTTACAATGGTAGTCATAGAAAAGTTTTGCAAGTACTGAGGTATACCTAGGTATACTGAGGCAGAATGAGGTAGAATCACATTACAGACAACGCAAATTGCCTCAGTGGTACCTCGAGGTAGGAAACTGTTAGATAACTACCATTGTATTTATTCATGAAAGCATTCCCAGACCATTTTTAGATCATCTTAAATTGTACGTTATGCCTTTTATTGCTGTTTTATTCATCTGCGACTGTAATGTTATACTGTGATTGTGAAGCATTCTGAGCCCTTAGGAAAGGACACTCTCGAAATAAATTTACCTTGCCTTGCCCATTTTGTACTGACGTGCATGTTTTCTGTCTAAAAAAAACAAACTCTAGCCAGAGCGGATAGGGCTGTGAAGCGCTACCAAATGACCAAAGTTATTTTCTTATTGGTGCCATATAGTGTGCTCAGTCACAATCATCAAAAAGTGTCATGCTGCTAATTCAGTCGTCTTGAATTTATTTGGTTACAGTACACGCTGGTGTGTGTCTGTGTGTGCATGCAAACCTGTCATGCCCATAGGAATGAGATATCTAACAAAGCTGTAGCTGCACTGTTTGTAATCTGACACTGTAGACTGTCTTGACTGTTTCATAGCTTCAGTAAATTCCAGTGCAACAGATAATGAGTTAACCCCTATGTTGCTGAAAGAAATAAAATAAAAGTACAGGTGCTGATGAACTAGAGTCACATTTTTTTAAACTGATAGCAAATTGTATTTTTTGACCCTTGACAGCTAATTATAATTTATCATTAATTACAGGGGAGTTCCCTCAACTGAGGTAAAATACCATGTTTATTCCCATTTTGACATCAGGATCACCTAAGTGCATAGATAATTATCGACCCATTTCTATCTTACCCCCTCTCAACAAGATGTTAGAAAAGTTGGTAAATGATCAGATTACTACTTATCTTCAAACGTACAATCTTCAATCTGCAAAACAGCTTGGTTTTAGACAACATCATAGTATAGGAACGGCCTTGGTCAGGTTCACTGGCCATATCAGTTGAGCAATGGATAGAGGAAAGCTCGCTGGCATGATCTTTGTGGACCAGACTAAGGCCTTGGACCTTGTTGACCACACTGTGTTACTAAACAGTCTTAGAAAGATGGGTTTGTCAAATTCACCATGTAGCTGGTCCCACAGTTATCCAAGTATCTGCCCTCTTGTAGTACGGCAACATAGTTTTGCATCTAGTGAGCATATACTTACTGATGGAGTACCGCAGGGGGTTCATTCTTGGACCCCTGTTGTTCTCAATATGTACATATTATTCCACCTTCCTTGTAATCAACAAGTTTGATTCTGTACAACTTGATCAGTGAATTAGGTGCCACGTTTAACTCTTGGTAATTGCTACAGACCCCTCTGTGGTACACAGGAATATAATGACAACCTGATCAGTGAATTAGTCACGGCTTCAAATTTGTCAAAATTTATCAGACATCATAATATTGGGGGATTTCAATCTCCTAGGAATCAACTGGGAAAAGCTTGTAGGTAATACAACACTAGAATCAACTTTTATAAACAATCTGTTATTGATGGGCTTAGAACAAAAAGTAATGAAACCCACCAGGGGAAAAATATTCTAGATTTAATCATTACCAATCTAGAAACTGAGATGAGTAACATATTAGTACAAGGGGCTTTAGGAAATAGTGACCACAACATGCTAATTATTAGTTTAGCCGCAGGAACTACTACTGAAATCATAACATTTTTCTTCGTAAAGTATGCTAGAGGACAATACAAAATCATTAGTGAAACCCTTGAGTCATTTTGTTGGGCAAATAAAATGAGGGTGCTATCGGTAGACGACTGCTGGGAATTTATAAAGACCAAACTAAAGGAATTAGAAGATAAGTATATCCCTTTAAGAAAAAAAATACAACAACAAGGGTAAAATCCCAATGAGGTTCATAAACAAAATACTGGACAAATTTTAAAAAAAAAGAACATGCCTACACAAATTACAAGAAGAAACCCTCTGATTCGGCTAAATCAAAATATAAGGCAGAATAGAAAGAAACAAAATGACAAATAAGGAAAGAAAGAAGCAAACTAGATTTTAAGTTCCCAAACACCATAGATAACAAGAAATTATTTTTGTCATGTGTAAATAACAATAGGAGTGGGAATAGATCAGTGGGTCCACTAATCAAAAATGTTGATATAAATGTTGCTTTAAATTTGGATTTTGCAACTCTATATACTTGGCCTTTTTCAACATTGTTTACTGTTGAATTGTAAAAACCCTAACAGTATGCTTTTTGGTTTGAGACCTAAAATAGCAAAAAGCACTTTGGGGCTCAAGATTCTGAACCCTAGTGGTGCATATTTGGAGCAAGCAGAATTTTTTTAAATGGTTGGGTGTTTCTCTTGACTCCAGTTTGACTTTATGATGCAAATTCCAATTTGGAAGTGCTCAAAAACCTATATAAGGAGCTGCAAGGACCAGGTGTAACATAGCAGGGGACAAACAATAGTGAGGGTTTTACCACCCTAAAGCGACAAATTCTATGTGCACTATAAATCAACACAAATTAAGATGCGTTAAATAACTGCAGTTATTAAACGCATCTTTATTTGTGTTAATTTACAGAGTGCACATATAATTTATCGCTTTAGGGTGGTAAAACTCTCATTATTCCAATTTGATTTTTTCAGATCATGTAAACAACATCTGCAAACAGGTTAATCAGAAATTGGGTATTTTATACAGACTCGAAAATTGTTTATCATCTGTTACTTACAAACAAATAAGAACTGGTGTTTTGTTGTCTTGTTTGATTTATAATTCTTTTGTTTTGTTTTTTTCAAACTTTTCTCGGTCTGATTTATTATGTCTAAATTATACTTACAACAATATCTTTCATGTTGTGCTAAATGTTTCCCATAGAATGTATCATGGTACACTTTATAATTTACTTGTCTGGATGAGCCCTGAATAATATATAAAAAATAGCAATATTGTTGTCTAATTGACAAGACTATGAGACTGCATTCTTAGTCACCTTTGTCGATCTTATTGAATCTTCAACAAAATTTTAGAAATTCGACATCTAATGAAGTTCTTCTCACCATCCTAAGGTGAACACATTAATTGGTCTGCATCCATTTTCGTTTTCTTCCTCTAAATATTGGAATGATCTTCCTATAACCTTTCGTACTGTCAGTACTCATGGGATTTTCAAAACTAGACTCGAGCAGTGCTTACTTCACTAAATCTGTATGTAATTGCTAATTTATGTCTTACATTTTAAGAGTGTGTTACATTGTAAAGTGTATCTGTAATAGTTTATAGTTTTTATACCTGCATATTGCACGTAAAAATCTATTGTACCTTACTATGTTTGTCATCTTTCAGCTGCCTTTTTGTCAGCTCTGGGCCGCATCTGAAAACAAGCATTTGTCAATGCCGAATGTTGCTTGCTTATATGTGCTGTTTAGGTATTGGAAAGTGAAAGTACCATGCCTAAGAACTGTCATGCCCCCCAAAGACATTCACTGTGTCTTTCTGTTCAGTATGCACAGAGGGGGGAGGGGAAAGAGCCAGAGCAGTACAGCAGTTGCAAAGGCGTGAAGAGGTGGACAATAGTCCATTCACAGGCAGAAGAATCCTGCAGGAGGTGACTAAATTGAAGGTGGACAAAGCGATGGGACCAGATGGCATACACCCAAGGCTAATAAAAGAACAGTGAAGGGAGATAGCAGTACCTCTGATATTGGGGTTGGTTTCACTCCCTAGTTGTACTTCCTCCATCCCTCTTTGCCATACCCTATCCCGCCCCGGATGACTACCATACTCATCTGCCCTGCCACTTAGACTCCTCCCTAACCTCCAAAGTTCCTCCCTCAAACTAGCCAGTCATCTGCAGACCATAGACCCCCCCCCTCCATCCTCCAAGCCCAGTCCAGGATCATGGCTGACCCACACCCTGTACACGCCACCACCCTTTCAAAGATGGCCACCGTATTGACATGTGGCACCTGCCCCATTTTGGTCCCCATCTTATGTTACGGGCTGTTACTCCTTGGTTCTGTACCCTACTACAACGGTTAGCCCCTATTTACTCAAATTTCTGTTCCCCCTCCCCACACTAGTCCCCCTACTGACGCCTTGCCGACTGGGTTAATTCAGTCTCAAATCTCATCCATTAGATACTGCATTACTGTAGCAATCCTAAAGCCTCCTTGTCCGTTTTTCACCCCTCAGCTACCATACTTTTTGTTCTCAGCTCTCATATAGTTTCACTTAGCCCAGTTAGAAATCCTATTGCACTCCAAATATTACTCAGCTCAGTTAGAGAAATAAACAGAATAACTAAATCTGTATTATTACAGCACTCCTCAAAGTATCCAATCATTGCTTTGTCTCCACTCCAGACTCGAACCCTGCAGTAATATAGGACCACTGAGGACCCTGGGCAGGAGGGTGTGCAACTCTAAAGTCCAGGCAGAGCTCCATTGAGCTCTCTCTCTCTCTCTCTCCCTCCCTCTGTCACTCGCTCATTCTTTTTCTCCCGACGTTGCAGGCTGCCATTTTGTACTGGGCTCCTGCTTGCATTGGTGCCTTTTCCTGCCCACAAAGAAATCCGCAGCAGTCCCGACAGAGCTCCGTTGAGCTCACTCACTCAGCCTCTCTCACTCGCTTGTTTTATTTCTCCCGATGCTGCAGGCTGCCGTTTTGTACTGGGCCCCTGCCTGCATTGATGCCTTTTTCTGCCACAAAGAAATCCGCAGCAATCCCAACAGAGCTCCGTTGAGCTCACTCACCCCCCCCTCACTTGCTCGATCTTAATCTGTCCCAAACACTGATTTCCCAAAGCAACTGCGCTATTCTGTGCCAGTAGCACAAAAGCATATTTTGGCCAGGATGTAAAAAATGACAGCTGTACTGTTTATAAGGAGGTGTGAAAAAATGCCAGGGTTGAAAATTTGGCATGAAAATATTACAAATTTGAAAAGTTACAAGGGTGCGTGGAAACTGTGCAACACACAGTTGTAACACAGTCATTTTATGGACTTTCGTCACCACATTTTCAACATAGGCATTTTAGGACTGCTCATGAACAGTGTCACTGTCATTTTCTCAGTCTATCCCGAAAACTGATTTCCCACAGCGACCACGCTATTCGGTGCCGGAAGTGTGAAAACACATTTTGGTCAGGTTGTGTAAAATGACAGTTATACTGTTCATAAGTAGGTATGGAAAAATGGTAATGTTGAAAATCTGGAGTGAAAATATTATAAATTCCCAAAGTTACAAACGTGCGTGCAAACTGTGCGACGCATGGTCATAACACAGTCCTTTTATGAACTGTCATCACAAAATTTTCAACATAGGCATTTTAGGACCTTTGCTCATGAACAGTGTCATTGTGATTTTCTTAATGTGTCCAGAGCACTGATTTCCCACAGCGACCGCACTATTCTGCGCCAGAAGTGCGAAAACACATTTCAGCCAGGATGTGAAAAATGACAGCTGTACTGTTCATAAGGAGGTGTGGAAAAATGCCAATGTTGAAAATATGGAGTGAAATATTGCAAATTCCACGAAATTCTGACGTCTTGTAGCAACTGCTGCGCTACACTTGTAAAACAGTCAATTTTGGATTTCTTCCACAAATTTGCAACATAAGCTTTTGAGACCCCACCTCATGAACACTGGCACTGTCATTTCATTAATCAGTCCTGAAAGGTGATTCCACGCGGTGACTATGAAATCACCTTTTGGGACGAATAACCTCAAGACAGTGGCTGAATTCATGAGGAGGGTCTAAAAACCCATGTTGAAAATTTGGTGCCAAAATTCAAAATGCCTGAGATATGCATCAAAGTTGAAAAAACCCTACTTATGCCATTATACAGCTTATCGGCATTTCCTCAGTTCGCGGTTAGCTTTGAAGAGTGCAGAGTGTTCCCAGTCCACCGAAGATCGTCCACGCCAGACTCCGGAGGTAAGCATGGGGTGAGGGGAGTGTGGGGAGGCAGGGTGCACAGAGGGTGGGCACGGGTTGGGGAGGGGCCGCCGGACTTGATGAGGGACTGTTTTCTTGTTTATAGGGTTAAAAAAACATCACAGGATTTTTTTTTTTACAGGGACATTTGGCATGCTAGGGTGGGCTCCCAGTGTGCCACCTGAGTGTTTTTTTTTGGGGGGGCTGTAGCCGATGGGGAATTGGGCACCCCCATCAGCACTTATGGGGGTGGTGGACAAGCCAAGAGGGATTGGGCACCCCCATCAGCAGACTACACATTGGGGGAGTATACATTATGCCGATGGGAGTGGGCTCCCCCGTCAGCAAATTCAGTTAGGAAGGGGGGACTGAAACCGGCGGGGATTGGGCACCCCTTCAGCAAAGACGGGGGCACATGATGCCGAGGGGGATTGGGCACCCCCTCGGCATACAGCAGAAACATGGGGGTGGGGAGATTATGCCAATGGGGACTAGGCTTTCCATCAGCAAACTGGGTTGGGAGCATGCAAGGGACCACCCTGCAATGACAGGTCGCTCCTTCATTGCAGTGGAATGGCTGATGCTGCAATGACGAGGTGGCCCCTGATTGCAGTGGCTAAAATGTTTCAAGGTGGTGGCATGCTGGCTGAACTAGTGTCAGCAGCAGCGTGCCACCCCACTGGGGAAAGCTGGCCAAGCCTCTAAAGGCAGTGGGGCATTGACCACAACAGTGCCACACCTCCACAACCTGCTTCTGCAGCAAGCTGCCAAAACATGTTTTTTGTGCATGTGCACAAGCAAAATAAAAAGTTGTTAGCTCAGTGTACTAACTCAGTAAACAAACAAAATAAAGAAAATGTGCTATTCTTACTATTTTTTTTTTTTATTTTGATAACTGAGTAGCCACACTGTGACTGCATGTCCCTTTTTCAGGGGCAACACGGAAATAGTTACATTCAGAATTATAAACAGTAGATAATATTGTACATTGAAGAGAACCTTTCTTGGGATTTTTCATTTCTAAATGAAGAAACAGGAAGCTCCCTTACCTCATTGGGAACTCCTCCACGATGTTTATCAGATTTTTTAAATAGCCCCCAAAGAAAGAGAAGGGATCATAATTTGCACCCGAGGGATTGACCGCATGATCCCTTTTCACTTTCTGTCTCTCAGATCTGCCCCCATGGTCTGACATTTTGTGATGTCTTTATAGGTCTAGCAGGGGAATACCCTCCATTCACTTAAATGGAGCATCTTTCTCTAAGGTAATTTTCTGATTTTGAATTGGAATTAGTTAGCAATCAGTGCCAGGTTTAACTAACAAGAACCTTGTTAGTTAAACCCTCACATCAATAGGTACCAAATACCAATTTAAAATCAGAAAAATCACCTTAGAAAAAGATGCTCCATTCAAGTGAATGAAGTGCACCCCCACCCTCAATCTATAAAGACATCACAAAATGTTGGAGCACGGGAGCGGATCAGAGAGTCAGGAAGTGGAAAGGGATTCTGCGGCCAGCCCCTCAGAGGCAAATTATGATCCCATCCCTTCCTCTCAGGGCTATTTAAAAAATATGGCAATCATCATGGAGGAGTTCCCAATGAGGTAAGGCAGATCTCCCATTAATGATTGTCAGCACCAAGAAAGGTGCTCTTTAAAGCCACTCCATTGTGTTTGATTTGCATTCTGCAATCAAACATAAAAAGGGTCCCTTTCATCCATTTGCCCATAGTAGACACCCCGTTTGAAAGAACTGGAGCTGATATGGTGGGACCCTTGATAAACAGTACATCTGGGTATCAGTATATGATGGTTATCATGGATTACACCAGCTGTTGCCCCAAGGCTGTTCCCCTGCTTTCCACTACAGCCCAGTCAGTGGCCAAAGAGTTGATAAAAATGTTTTTTACAAGTTGGGCTGCCTAAAAAGATCCTAACTGATCAAAGCACCAACTTTATGTTATGAGGATTGAATACTAGGCATAGTTAATGCAGTAACAGATTTGTGTGCTTCATGCTCAGACTGCCAGTTGTTAGCCCCCTAGAAATATGAAAAGGATCCCTTTGATACCTGTGCCATTAATAGACACTATATTCAAAAGAATTGGTTGGATATAGTGGAACCCTCGATATAAAAATGCAAGTGGGTATTGGTACATAATGTTTTTTATGACCAATGCCACCTGGCACTCAGAAGCTATTCCCTTTTGTTCCACGATAGTCCAGTTAGCAGCCAAAGAGTTAGTAAAGGTGTTTTCTCAAGTTGGACTGCCAAAAGAAAATTTCAATGATCAGGGCATCAACTTTAAGTTGAAACTATGAGGGGGTACATGGTTTATTGAAGGTTTAGTCCATTCAGGCATCAGTATCTCACTCTTATACCAGTGGCCTAGTGGAATACATTAATAAATTGCTGAAGAATATTTTGTGAAAATGTGTGTTAATGGAGGTACAAAACTGGGATGAATCGTCCTATATGATGTTTGCAATCTGGATGCCACAATAATCCATGGAATTCTTGCCCTTTGAACTGTTATATGGGTGACAACCCTGGGGGTGTTGGATCTTGTAAAAGAGATGTGGGAAGAATAAAATGTAGTCCACCTAATGCCCTTCAGCACTACGATGGAGGAGAGAAAGATTGCACATGGTCAGCAGATCTGCCACATAAATTTACTAAATGTACATCATATTCAGATAGGACACTATAACCAAGGGGTAATATCCCAGGAGTTCAAGCCAGGAGAACAGAGTATTATTTCTGCTACTGAGCTCTGAGAGTAAATACCTTGCCATGTCATATGAAACACATAGAAAGGTGAGACCAGTAGATTATGATGTGTTACAACCAGATAGGAAAAAAGAAAAATAGATTTACCAAGTTAATTTTTTGAAACTGTGGAAAGACAGGGAGGTACTTTTTGTTTTTATTCTTGGGTAATTGGGTAAGACACACTAGGTACAAGTGCCTGTTTTCAGGAGTGACCTTGGAGCACTCGGGTGGTTATGTGACTTCCTAGGAGTTACATAGTATGCAAGTAGAGGTTGTGGGAATCCAACCTAGGTCTGCTGGATGTACCAAGCTCATTACTCTAACCTCCAGGCTATACTGCAAGCCCTTGTTTACTTCTCATAAAACAAGAAAAAAAGAACTGGGCCCAAGTCAAGTGACAGATGGAGATATTGAGGAGGGAACCCTGTACTTAGGCCTTAAAACTATAAGGGAACCAAGCACCATTCCATTGGATTACCAGTTTGATATAATCCACAAACAGGAAGCCCAGTGGTTGGGTGAGGACTTTGGGGATATGTTCTCCCCAGAGATGCGATAAACCAATGCGATCCAATACAACACATTGACATGGAAGCAAGTGTCCTGGTCCATCAACAACCGTAAAGACTCCCGGAATGAATTTGAGAGACAGTATGAGAGGAAATCCACTTTATAATGGAGTTAAGAGTCATTGAGGGATCCCAGACTGAATGGTCCAGCCCAACTGCATTGGTCCAAAAACCAGACAGGTCCACTTGGTTTTGTACATACTTCAGGAAAGACAATGCTGCAGCCATATTGGGTGCGTACCTTATGCCAAGGCTGGATGAATTTTTGGGCTGACTGAAAATGAGCTTTGCTCAATGGATTTGTCAGAGTAAAACAATAATAAATAAATAAATTCTTTGTACTAACACTTGATGAACTCTACTCCCTCCCATGAAATGCAGTAAATTTAGTACAGTTAGGGAGGCAGTATAGCGCAGTGGTTTGAGGCTCTGAGCTGCAAATCTGGAGACCTGGGTTTGAATCCCACATCCCCACTTGCATACTGTGTGACCCTGAGCAAGTCATTTAACTTCCCTGTGCTCCCAGGTCACACCTGTAAACAAGGTTTTCAGCTTAGCATGCCACTCCTGGTTAAACAATTGAAGAAATGCTTTTTTTTTTTGCATATAAAAGCTATATTCAACTTGCACCAAAACATCCACATGAAAAAGAAAAGAAAATCAGAAAACACCAAGGCAAAACACGCACAGACACATAGCTATTCACCATGTTTCACTGCTCTGATGAAATACTCTCTAAAATGTGTATTCAACATATGTAAGTTGTATTTACACAGGTGATTGATGTTCTTTAATCAAAAACTGTGCTTTGATGTTTTTTTAATGTCAATCAGAAACTGTGCTTCTATCTGAAGTCTATTTTCAAGAATGCCATGGAAGTATAAAGATAACCAGGTGCACAGAAGTAAGATGAGGACTTGTATGAAGTGAGCATGTATGACCTAAAAGAGTTACTGACACCCTTAGGTCACACAACAAATGGCAACAAGTTGCCTGCCCAGTGATCTAAATCACACATATTATATATGGTTTTAAGATAGTTAAATAATATTACCTGTGATCACTCTTCCACCTTGCCTAAAAGCCACTCCCTGCCCACTGCAGCCCTGCCTTTAAAACAGCATTGTGATGACACAGGGTGGGGAAAGGGATGCAGGGCTGCTAATAGCTTTGGAAACCAATCCGGGGCAGTGACCCCTTCTAAATGCATAGTTTACTTTGTTTGTAGGCACTTACACATGTTAAGGGAGGTAGTATTACATTTATATACCCCTCATCATGGGGGGCTGGGTAATAAAAAAATTAGTGCACTTACCAGTATATCCACCAGGTTTTAGGACTGAGAATTTCTGCCCTTGAGTATATTTTTTCCCTTACAAAATCCAGATTTACTTCTGAATTCTGGCTCATTTGTCCTGTTAAACAAGCTCAGAAACTACTGTAATTCTGGTTATGACATGTATGATAAAGTCAGTACTACTCTGGAAGTCTAATTTTAACCATGGCAGTGTAGATTTTGGTCCGAGTTACCTACAAGAGCTTCTGAATCCCTACTGCCCCCTCCAACCACTCCGCTCAACTGACGAGGGATTGCTAGAGATTCCCAGGGTGCATTTGAAGACCTCTGGAGCTCGGGCTTTTGGCTTTTCTGCCCCCACCCTGTGGAATTTTCTAACTCATCGGATACGAGAGTGCCAGACAGTGGAGAGCTTTAAAACTGCCTTAAAACCCCATATCTATGCATGTGCTTTCCCTGATTTGTGATTTGGATTATCTGTTTTATTATATTTTATGAATGTTTTTTCAAGTTTTTAAATTTTTTATGTATTATAAAATGCTTTAGAGTTTGTTGTGATTGTACAGCGCTTTGGTATTAGTTGAATCGCACTTAATAAATAAAATTATTATTAAAATAGTCTTCTTGAAGAACAAAGTAAGTGGAAATGCATTTAAACTGTTTTTTTTTTCTTGTTTTCAGATATTCAAAGGAAATTCAGACAGTCAGAAGCATGTCAAAAACTACATCGATCCCCCCATATTTTCCAGATTAATTCGCATCATGCCTAAAACATGGAATGAAGGCATAACTCTACGAATGGAGATTCTTGGATGTGATATTGAATAAGGACCTTGAAAATTACAAATAATTCTGAGCTTCATTAAATATGCAAAGTCTAAGACCAAACAGAACTGCTGTGAGGTTTTACAGGTGCTGCATCTCTCATCTGGGACCTTTTAATATTATATAAAAAACAAATAAACTTGTATTTTATTTTTCTAATTGTTAACAAATGTGATTGTCTTTTTGTATATACATAAACAATACTGATATTTCAATGTAAGCGGCAGAGACTGATACACGCTACATGACCCTGACTTCCATATTACAAATTTTTATGGGTTATGCATTGTGGGCAAGATTTTTTTTCTGTTTATAATGTTTTATTAATATTTTTAGCAGCATAAACCAGTACAGTGTACAGCACATCATCATTATTACATTATGACAGTGTGACACCAAGGTGAGCATATACCAATCATTTTGCTTCAAAGTTAATAAAAAAACAAATTCCCATTACTGTTTGTTGTGGAGCATTTAAACAGATGGAAAAATACAGGCATGGGGTTACCCTAAACTTACCAACCTTCTGACAGGAAAGAATAAAGTATTGACTACTTCTATGATGCTATAGCTGTCTTGGGGAGTACATATGGTCTACCAGTGAGTGCAGTGAGTCGTGGACTTCCAGTTCACCGAAGGATAACTATTTCCATGCCTATCAAAGGGAGATACCTGGTTCAAAAAACAGCAAAAAGAGAAAGGGGAGAAGATGCAGGGGTGGAGGGATAATATGCACACAGAAGCTACCCATCTGCAGCGCCTTGCAGTAACTGTAACCAGGGGGTCAGTAGTTTCTAAAATAGCACCAATTGGCCCTTCCCCAAAAAAGGTAACCTTGTGTGTTCTACTATTCTGGTGAGTTAAGTCACCCATTGGGCTTATGCTGAGTTCCAAGCTTGTCTCCAACAAAGCAAGAGATGGTACTTAACGATGTATTAAGTTTTGCTGTGGTAATTTGGAGATTTTGAGATTCGGATATCTAGCTAAAGCTTTGTCTAAAAACCTATCACTTGGTCACAAAACCCCTCGGTAGTGGGAAAGGCCCATAGAATATGCAGTGTGAGTCCTAGTGACTACCCACACCACCAGCAAGCATCTGCCAATACAAGACCTGTGTTTAAGCTTTACTGGTGGTCTGGTGCCACCTACTGAGTAATCTCGTTTTGTATCATTTGCAATCTGATATCCACACACATGTTGTGAACAGTAGCCCAGCTTCTTTCCCAAGTGATCAGATCTATAGGTGACAAACTCTTTTTCCCATTTCAGTCTACATCTCCCATGACAACTCTTGGTACCATTTGTATTTTAGTACTATACATTGTGCTCCTACACCTCTGCTTTGGTATGCTAGATGTCTGCTGTATCCGTCAATCTACCGCTAGGAGCAGTATAACCAGACCCTAGCCATGGAGTGCATGTCTTAGTTGCAGGTATTCCCATGTTTCACAGCAGGGGAAGGAGAATTTGTGCTGCAGGTTCTAGAAAGGACTTGAGCATTTTCATGAGGGGGCAGATCAATTGTGATTTTCTGGTTATGCCAGCTTCTTACCAATGTGACCAGATTTTCTGTTTGTTTGTGTTTTTTTATCAGTAACAAACTCTGGATTGTTCCATATATGTTCAAGCAAGCCAAAGGAGTGACCAGACCATTAATCAAGTTTGACCATCTTCGACCAAGCAAATGTTACATATTTGGTAGTATTGCAGGAGGGCTGAAAGATTTGTGCAAGAGCAAAGTTGTGCTCAATTTCTGCCCTTAAAGGGGAGGCAGTGGGGTAAACTTTATCCATTGGAAGGCCTGCTTTGTCCCAAAAGCTAAGTGGTACTCACAGGGCCAAGTGAGGTTCCTTCCCCTTTTAACACTTGTCACCCAAAGTATGGCCCTGCTGAATCTAGTAGCCTTCTCTTGCCTGGGAAAGGAGGTCATGAGCTTTGCCACTTAGTTCCACACTTTAACACTGGTCAGTAACAGGAGATTGCTCAAGCAGTACAGCAGTTTCGGTAAGCTGATGATAAATTAAGCTTCCACCATCTTCCACAATCTTGTGACAACCTGGATATAAGCGGAAGCATATTTGTGTACCATATTCCATATTATGGAGGTGATTAGAGATTCAATGCCAAGAACTGCAAGGTCATGCACTTAGAAAAACGGAACTCACATATGTAATACTGCATGGGAGAGGCTAGGCTGGCCACCTCAACGGAGGAGAGGGATCAGGGGGGCATTATCACTTAACTTCTACTATCAAAACCCCTCACTATACACCCCAATAACTTTGACACCTTGCTATTTGCTTTGTTATAGTGACTTGCATGCTTGAGGAAGTCACTGACCATGACCCCCTGTCCCCTCCGTTGAGGTGACCAGCCCAGCCCCTCCCATGCAGCACCACATATGTGAGTTCTGTCCTCCTAAGTGCATTACCTTGCACCTCCTGGCATTGAATCTCCAATCACCCCTTCCTCAAGCATGCAAGTCACTATAACAAAGCATATAGCAAGGCATCAAAGATGCTGGGGTGTATCATGAGGGGTTTTGATAGTAGAAGTGAAGTGATAGTGGCCCCTATGCAGATCCCTGATGAGGCCTCGGCTGGAATAGTGTGCTCAGTTCTGGAGTCCACACATGAGGAAGAACATAGTCAGACTAGAGTCAATGCAGAGGAGGGCCACCAAGATGATTTAGGGCCAGCAAGACAGTTCCTGTGTTCCTGTGTGGTGGCCCTAAATATGGACTTGCTGGAGGCCTGGCACAAGAAGGGGGACATGATAGAAACATACATTTCTGAGGGGTATAAACATAGTGAATGGTGAGGACCTGTTAACATAGCTTGAATTGAGCAAGAGGACTCATAGTTCCGGGGGGGGGGGGGGGTCAACATGGGATTAAGGGAAGAGGGAGAGGGAGACAACCAACCAGTACTATTGGTTGAGGGTCCTTTACTGACAGGGCTACTGGAGCATGGTCAGAAAAGGTGATGTGGTCAGTGTGAACATCTGTCACCTGTAGGGCATTAGGCATACCAAAAGTAATCAAAACAATTCAAGTCCTGCCTAGATAAGCAAAAATACAATTTTCATCCACCTGGGTTGTGCACCGTCTATGGGTCAACTGTTGACTAAGTCTCAACACTTCCCTAGCAGTTTTATTAAACGGGGCCCCAGGAACTATAGTAGATAAATATAGTATTGCGTCCCATTCTAGAGAAAAATCTCCCCCTACAATTAGAGATAACTGGTCTGTTGAGAAGTCCAAGTTAGACTGCATCAGGGAGACAAAGAAACTTACATCATGCTCATTTGGCACATCACAGTTCTCAATGGTGAGTGGGGAAGAATTAATAGAGCCTCCTATCATAACCAAGTGGCCCTCCTTATCGCTTAAGCCCTATGTATGATGAGTGGCAATGTTTATTAATAAGACAAAAAGTTAATATTAAATGCATGCTGTAAATAGAAAGAGTTAGGACTGAAATTTCGACCACAGGTTTCTCCAGAAATTATCTATAAAGAGAAAATACCAAACTTTACTATTTTCTCTTTATAGATAATTCCTGAAGAAACCTATGGTCGAAATGTCAGTTCTAACTCTATTTTCAATTTTCAACATACATGTACTAAAACGTTTTCTTTTGTTTTCAGCCCACACACTGATGCAGTACCTTTTTTTTGTTTGTTTGTTAATATGAATGGACACTCTCATCCATTTCACATATATGAGCTGAAAAATTCAGTTTTTACCAAATAATTTGCCAATTTTGTCACCTGGGGCCTGATACTGGAAAAGAAACATAGAAATTGCCGGCAGAAGGAGACCACCAGGTCCATCTAGTCTGCCCATTGTCTTTTAGCCTAGCCTTCTAACTGCCCTTAGGTTTGAGGGCTCCCTTGCATCTGTCCCAAGCATTCTTGAAACCTACCACTGTGCTTGCCCCCACCTCCTCTGCAGGTAGGCTGTTCCAGGCATCCACAGCTCTTTCTGTGAAGAAAAACTATCTGGTGTTAGTGGAGAACTGCCCTCCTTGCAGCCTTAAATCATGTCCCTTGGTTCTGCTGCCCTTCTTAAATTGGAAGAGATCATCTATCTGCACCTGTTTTATGCCTTCTATGTACTTGAATGTTTCAATCACCCCTCTCTCCTCTCTGTTTCAGGGAATACATGTTCAGTTCTTTCAGTCTATCCCCGTAGGACATCTTGTGCAGTCCCTGAATCATTTTTGTTGCCTCTCTCTGCACTGCCTCCACTCAGTCAATGTCCTTTTTGAGGTGGGGCCTCCAGAACTGGATGCTGTACTCCAGGTGAGGCCTAACCAGTGATCTGTACAGCGGCAGGATCAGTTCCTTCTTCCTGCTTGTGATTCCCCTCCCAATGCATCTCAACATACCGCTGGCCTTTAATGCTGTCTTCTCGCACTGTTTACCTACCTTCAAGTTACCTGAGATAATGATTCCTAAATTGCAGTCTTGCGTGGAGGCAGCTAGTCTTTCCCCTCCAAGGTAATATGCCTTATTTGGATTTATTTTTCCTATGTGCATGACTTTGCACTTTTTGGCATTGAATCTCAACTGCCATGCTCCAGACCATTCTTTCAGTTTCTTGAGGCCAGCTTCCATCTTGTCCACTCCCTGCTGGGTGTCGACCCTGTTGCATATTTTGGTGTAGTCTGCGAACAGACACACCTTTCCCTGTAGTCCATTAGCTATGTCAGATATGAAAATATTGAAGAGCAGGAGCCCCAGTACTGAACCCTGAGGTACAGCACTGGTTACTCTACCTTCTGATGACAGTGCTTCATTTACCTGCACTTTCTGAGTTCTGCCCTGTAACCAGTTTTTTTTTTTATTCTTTTTCCCTCCTGGTTATGATCCTAGGGGCCTCTCTTAGGCATCCAGCCTAAATCCTGCCCTGCCTGAAGTCCTCTCAACCGAGCCTTCCTCTCCCCTGCCCCGCCTCACAGCTGGCACCCCTGGCTTAATCCCTCCGGGTTGGGGTCACCCCTCCTACTTTGGGTGCTCTTGCACATATAGTCTCCAGCTACAGACGTGGGCCCCGGGTGGAGTATCCCTGAAGGTCGGCCAGGATGGACTCGGCAATGGGCATGGGGATTGGTGCCATCGCCTACCCCTAGGACTGGGTTTTCTGTGTTCTGTGGCCCCCCCATGTGGGCACACCCCAATGCTCTGGCATACGGCAACCCTGTCTGCATCTGCCACGCTATTACTTACTGCCTGGCTTGCTACAGTACCCCGGTCTCCACCAGGGGTCACTGGCTTGCTGGGCCAACCCATTCCCGTGGTCCAGGGAGGAAAGCACCACATGGGCGCTCAGTCCTCAACCCTTCCCCTGCTGACCCATGGCGCCCGAGTCCGTTCCCGAACCTGGGTCACCTGCTCGAGGTGTGGTGTCCAGTGCCTCAACCCTCAGCTCCACCGGGCCGGATCCTGAAACCAATTTTTAACCCATCTAACTACTTCTGATCCAACTCCTGTGTGGTCTAGCTTCTTTATCAGCCTTCTGTGTGGAACTGAGTCGAAAGCCTTGCTAAAGTCTAAGTAGACCATATCTAGCACCCCACCATCATCTATAACCTTTCTAACACTGTCAAAAAAACTCAATCAGGTTTGTCTGGCATTACCTACCTGCTGTGAAACCATGCTGCTTGTGGTCCAGATGGCCACTGGCCTCCAGAAATACCATAATCCTCTGTTTGAGTAATGTCTCCATTAACTTCCCCACTATGGATGTGAGGCTTACAGGCCTGTAATTTCCAGAGTCCTCCCTGCTGCCCAATTTGTGGAGCGGGACCCCGATTGCCCTTTTCAAATCTTCAGGTACCTCCCCACTCTTTAGGGATTTAGTGAATAGTTTAGCCAGTGGGGCAGGCAACTCTAATTTTGGTTCTTTTAAGATCCTGGGGTGCATTTCATCTTACCCCATGGCCTTGTCAACTTGCAGTTTATTTAGTGCCTCCAGTACTTTGGTCTCTGTGAAGGGGCTAGTATCAGTTCAAGGGTGTTGTGTTTTGCCATTTCTGGGCCATCCCGAGTGGTCTCTGTGAAGGGGCTAGTATCAGTTCAAGGGTGTTGTGATTTGCCATTTCTGGGCCATCCCGAGTCCTCCTCAGTAAATCCTGAGCAGAAGTACTTGTTCAGGATTTCTGCTTTTTCTGGGTCGTCTTCTGTTGTTTTCCCTTCCTGAGTTGTAATCTTGACTGTACCCCCTTTTGCCTTCCTTCTTTCCTGGATGCATCTAAAGAAGGATTTGTCTTGGTCGGTCCGGTGGCGCTGATGCAGCAGCAGAAACCAAATCTGCCATGGCCACGATAGGGGAACCAGGACCAAGCTGGCTCCCTCCATGTGGAGCATGGACAGCACCCACTAAAAGGAAGGAGAGGCATAAGGGCACCTCCCATTCCAGGAGAGGGATGATGCTTCTAGCTAGAGAGCTCCAGGCCCTGGGTCTAGCAAGCAGAGACCAGACAGTTGTGCATCATGTAGGAACACAGAAAAGAGGTCCAACTCTGGACCACCCCGTCCAGTGAAAGGAGATGGATGATAAGAGCTCCCACTTGGGCATGCTGGACTTAGTCCTGCAGAAGCTGATGGTCAGTGTGTGTTGCACACCAGGGACAGAGTCTGCCAGGGGGATGAAACTGAGGACTATGGTCTATACCACACTCTCATGAGCACCCTGCATAGGGAGAAACAAGTGAGTCCCTCTGTGCTGGCTAGTGTAATGGACAACAGTAAGGTGGATCACCTGGATTGTCAGCTGCCTCTGGAGAAGATGGGACCAAAGGGCTTGCATGGTGTATGGGACCATCTGCATCTCCGGGATGTTGATATGAAAAGAGGGTTCCATCAGATACAAGAACCCTGAGTCTGGGTGGAACCCAGTTGTGCCCCCTCCCCCAGCTTGAGCCCAAGGTGTCTGCTGTGAAAAATCCGCTGAGGAGTTGATTATTTAAAGTCTGGGGAGTGTGGGGTGTGGAGGGAAAACCCCTGCAAAAAATAAAAAGTCCCATTGTTTCTGATGGGGTGTGCATGTTTCCTGTGTGTTTGCTGTTGTGCCAGACATTATGTCGGAGTACAACATTTTGACTGTGGCATTGTTTGCCATGCTGTTGTTGGGAATGACATTATGACACCATGCCAGGATGTAGATCCCCATCAAGGGGCAAGTGGAGAGTTCTAATGGGATGGGCCTCTGGGGGTGCCTTTACAATCTTCAGAGTATGACCCTCTTCTATAACCTAACATTTGAAGAGATGGTTCTCCAGAAGTTACAGAATGAGGGAGAACTGACCTGCAACCGCCCAGATCAAGGACCAGAATAGGAAGGAGCCTGCCAGGAACAAAGCAGAGGTGGGACCAACCACGGGGACTGTGGAGGAGACTCTTTAGGTGCCCTGGGGAATGGAGGTTGCTCTAGATGTTGGGTACCAGATGAAAGAGAGGGCACTGTTTGCTCTGAGGTTGAGCATGATAGGGCAAAAGGATAGCTTTGAGAGCCCTACCCAATGCCTGCAGCAGGTTAATGATGTCCTTAGCAGCTGGTTCAATAAGCTGGAGCTGTTAAATGGGGTGTAAAACACCCCCTGTTGGACATCACCCCAGTTACCAGAGACTGGAACCAAAGATCCCTCCAAAGGCAAAGGCCTGAGGCAGCCACCTGGCACCTGTATCAGAGACATAACAAAGTGCCCTGAGGGGGTATTTGCTACAATTCTCTGCCCTTGGCAAGCACCTAATAATCCCTTCATTTTGAGGGCAAACAGGAAGGACTGAGGCAGCTGCCTTGCCCTTCTGACAAACAGTCCCTTGACACACCACCCAGTGGGAGAGACAATGGGTAATTCTCAGCCCCAAGATGAAAGAGGCAGAAACCTCTTGCCCCCAAGGGCACGCCTACAGAATGCCTTGTTGGAGTGGGAGGAAACTAAGACGCCTGGGCACCTTAGACTGCTCAGGAGCTGCCTAAATGACCACAGCCTTGGGCAATGACTGGGCTGTATAGTAAAGAAGGCAAAGTCCTCAGGAGGAGACCCGGAAGTATACTCAACTGAGTCCTCTCTCATTGAGGAAGCAGTGGACCTGGCAGAAGAAGGTGTTTCCATCTTATTCTATTCCACTGGTGCCAAGAGGCACGGAAGGTAGTCCACCACAATGTCACCATGCTCAGGATCATCCAAAGAGCAAGGCTTTGACAGCAGCCCACTGGGAATAGCACATCAACAGCATGATCAAACCAGGACGCAAGGCGCCAGGTAACAGACCAGGACCTTGGAAAACTGGACCAGGACTATCAACAAGAAAGTTGATGATGGTGGAGGGGTGTGGTAGACGACCCCCATTGACAGGATTTGAGACTCCAAAAGAAGCCCAGGGCCTGGGAAAAGCATCAGGCCACAACAGGAGAGCTGTTATCGATGAGCTATTCATAAACGGGGCAGGGCCCCATAAGGTCGGCGACAGTAGAAAGGCATCAACGGCAGAGGTGTCAAAGGCACAGGTATGATGATCCTGTCAACAGGTCCTGAGGGCTCAAAAAGTCTGAAGCCCAGGGCCTTGACTGACACTAGGCTGCAACTGGAGGGCCGTTGGCAACAAGCCAGGCATCGATGTAACAGGTGCCCTTAAGGTTGGCAATGGTAAAAAGCATCAGAGACGGCAGCAGGGTTGGTGACACAAGCACAACAACCCTGTTGACGGGTCTTGAAAGCCTGAAAGGTCCAAAACCCTGGGCCTGGAGAAATGACAGGCCACAACAGGAGGGCTTTCACAGATGAGCCAATCATCAACGGAGCAAGAACCAATAAAGTTGATGACGAAAGAAGTCATCAATGACAGACTGGTCAATAGTACAGAGCACAGCAACCCCGTTGACTGGCTGGAGGGTCCATAGGGCCAAAGCCAGGCCTTGAAAGGCATCAGGCTGCAAGGAAAGGCAGTCGCCGACAAGCCAGTCAGTGGTAGAGCAGGGGTCACCGACGTGAGAGTCTGCGACCTGTCGCCTGGTGAGGCGGGTGACAGTGCTGTTGGTATTGGTCTGGTAATGGCAAAGACCTCAACAGTGACCCTCTATGAGGCCGGAGCCATCAATAAGGAACCCCCTAAAGAAGAAGGAGGAGCTATTGTGGCCGGGAATGCAGGGGGGAGTGGTCCCTGTTACTGTCGTCCAAGTCACTGATCCACAAGGATTAGTCCTGGGTCTTGACAGTCTGCAAGCTCCAAGAACCTGCCGGCGATGGGGATGGAGGAATCCTGGAGTGTCCCTGCCCAGAGCTGCTCCATTAGTAATGCCATGGATCAGTTTGTCTGAGGAGGTGGTGAGTACTGAAACTTTAGAAGGTTTTAAGAAAGCCTGGGACAGGTATAAGGGATTGGGGGATGGGAAGCAAAAAGTATCTCTGATAAAGGAAAACATGTAAGGGGGGATACGAGCAGACTGAATGGACCAGGATGGTCCTTTTCTGCCATCACAATATTATGAAACTATGAAATGTGGAAAAGCCTTCTTCTGTGCCAGAGGGCAAATAGAATAAACTCCCATCGAGGCTCATAGTCCAAGACAATGAGGTCAGGCCCAAGACAGCAGATACAGAAAAAGAAAAAAATTTGTCTGAGGAGGCGAAATTTCATCCACCACAGCAGCAAAAGGGAGAGAAAAAAAGGGAAAACTCCCAGAAGGGGATTCTCTAATAAAAAGAAATTCTGAAACAAAAAAAAGAAAACCATAGGCAACAAAGAGGCAAAACTGCATCAGAGTTTCCCCAAAGACCCATGCAGACTGAGTTGATGGTGAGAAAGAACTGAGAAGGAAGTGGGCCGCTTACACCTATATAGGGTTGGTGACATCGGCAGATAACGTTGGCGTGGGCAGCCCCAGCTGTACTGCTGAAAATCTTCCATGTGGATGCAGCTTCACCAGCGGTGAAGTTCCTATGGTGTGACCTGATGACTGAAATACCCCCGAAGAAGATCCTTCTCTTATTATTCTTTTAATGTTACTTTATCACATTTACAGTTCTTTGCATGTGCAGTATCCCCCTTTTTCATCACACCTGTTACAGCAAACCTTTCAGGTAAACACACACATTTTTTTCAGCCTTCTGAATTATCAATTCCTGAACCACATCTTGACGGAAAATCAGCACTAACATTCTTTTTCAAGTTTGTGTATCACTTTGAATTTAAATGACTGTAGTGCCAGGTACCACCTTGAGATTTTGGGATTCTTATCCTGCATTTTTTTTTTTTTTTTTTAACCAGGTATAGCACACTAAGCTGAAAGCTTTTTTACAGGAGCGACCTGGGAGCACAAGGAGGCTAAGTGACTTGCTTAGGGTCACACAGTATGCAAGTGGAAGCTGTGGGATTCAAACCCAGGTCTGGTCTGCTGGATGTCACCAGATTTGCAGCTCAGAGCCTTAGACCACTGCGCTATACTGCCTCCTATCATTTGATAAAGCCAAGAGAGAAGAATGTGGTCTGTTATAAGTACAAAGTCAGCTCCTAGCAAATAAAACTCAAGGGACTCTACTGCCCATTTCACACCAAAACATTATTGCTCAATAATAGAGTACTTTTTCTCTCTGTTGTGCAGTTTTCCACTGATATACAGAAAGGGATTTTCCTTCTCATCTATATTCTGAGTCAGGACTGCACCTAGGCCTACCTCTGATGCCTCTGTCTGTAACAGACATTGTTTCTCAAAGTCTGGACTTCTTAAAACGGGGGCTGCATATAATTAAATTATTCCCTGGTGCCTAGTGTTCCCCAGTCCTCCGATTCTGATCTCCATTACAATTATTTTTTGCCTGTTATCCAGTGGTCCCTCCCAGCCTAGGCCTTAATGGTCCAAAAAGTTCCATCACACTCTGAGGACCATTTCACATTATATGAGTACCGTTTCTTTCATGTGTTCAGCGAGGGGAGTAGCTAACTGGGCAAGGTTGGGAACAAATCTCCTGTAGTAAGCAGCCAGACCTAAAAATTACCTCACTTGTTTCTTTGTTTTAGGGATAGGACTGTTAGCTAAAGTTTCTATCTTGGAAATCTCTGGTTTTACTTCTCCATTTCCCAAAATACAACCCAAATATTTACTTTTCTGCATGCCTAATGCACACTTGGTAGGATTAATGGTCAGACCTGCATTTTTGATAGATTGGATAACTGCTCGTAGGTGTTCCAGGTGGCTTTTCCAGTCTGGACTATAGGCCATGACATCATCCAGGTAAGAAGCACAATAACCAGTGTGAGGGGACAGAATTATATCCATGTACCGCTGGAATGTAGAAGGTGCACTATGTAAACCAAACAGCACGGTGGTAAACTGATAGAATCCAACTGGAGTGGAAAATGCAGCTTTGTCTCTGGATTCTTTAGCTAGGGGAATTTGAAAGTAACCCTTGGTGAGAGCGAGGGTACTAATATATTTAACACTTCCCAGTCTGTCCACCAAATCATCTATCCTTGGCACAGTATTGCTGTCATATATGGACACTTGATTAAGTTTCCAAAAATCAAGGTAGATTCTTACATACCCTTCTTTTTTATTTACAATCACTTCTAGTGATAACCAAGTACTTCTCGATTCTTCAATGATATCCAACTCTAATTTTTTTTTGTTTCATTAACCATGTCTGCTCTTAACAACTCTGGTAATCTATATGTCTTTTGTCCGATAGAACAAGCATTCTCTATCACTATTACGTGCTCGACCCCTTCCGCTTGGCCTGGCAGTGTGCTACAAGTATTTTGAAATATCTTTACCAAGTTACAAATTTCTGTGGTTTGTTCTGTGGGTAAAGAAATAGTCATCTTTGCAGCATCAGAAGTTACAATTTGTTCCTGCATCTAAGAATTAATCAAAACTCTATACAGTAACCCATCACATGTTTTAAACATTGGTTCACCCTGTGTTTGTTTCACCCCCAGCTGCTTAAAATAACTGTGGAGACAAATGTTGTTAGTTTCCTCAGAAATAAAATCACAATCAGTTATCGTATCAGTTCTATCATTTTCATATACCAACTTCTTACGTCCATCAATCTTTTGTTGCCACTGTTTTTTTCAGGTGTCTTCTTTCTTTCCTGGACTTCCAGATCTTAGAGTTGGGCTCAAAGAAGTTTGAATCAAAGTCATCAAAAGGAGCCGTCCCGGTGACGCTGAGGGTTGAGGCGCTGAACGCCACACCTCGCACCATGCCGGCGACCCAGATTCGGGAATGAGCCTGGGTCATCGGGGGTCGGCAGGGGAGGAGAAGGATTGAGCATCCGTAGGACTGCTCTCCTTCTCCGGGAAGGGGGTTGTGCTCTCACCGGTGCTCTGGTGGCCCCTGACGTTGGCTGGGGGTCATCACTAGAGCACTGGCAAGACCTGTGGGGATGTACTGTGGCTGACACCTGATCAGCGTATGCGGTAGAAGCGCAAGGCCGGGACCTTAGGGGTCATTGGGTACGCCACAGACAACGGGGAAAAGCGGAAAATAAGGCACCAGTTGTGGCGACCTGATGGCCGTATCCAATGGGGACTAGTTCGGCGCCAAGGGTAAGTGGCATTACTGGATCCTGACTCGGGGGGGGTCGAGCTCCTGTCCACCCCACTGTGGGGGGCAAGCCGCAGGGGTTACTGTGGGACCCGTACTGGGAGCCGAGGAGAATCCCCGGAGATGGCGGCCTGAGACCCAAGGAGGATGCCTGACGTAATGAGGTAGGCAGACTGGTGGCTCAAGGGGGCAAAAAGAATAAACCAAAAAAAAAAATCACGAAAAGGAAAAGAGTCCCCAAAATCTGATATTTTCTTTGCCTGTGCCCTTATCACAGCTGCTGACACAGTATGATTTAATCCCTCTGTGATTAACTTTGTAAATCCTGGAAAGTCATTTTCAATAATCATAGATACAGGTAACATAGGTACTATCCCCACTTTCATTTGGTGCAACACCCCATTAATGTTCAGAGTCGCTTGGGTGGTGGGATGGTATTGACTGTCTCTGTGGATGCATATGACCCCAGTACCTGCTCCTTTTGTACAGTCTCTTCTAAGAATATCAGCATGCACCAGGGTCTGTTGGCTTCTGGAATCTGTAAGTCCCTTCACAGTCTTATCCCCCATCTTGACAGCTATTAAATACTTGCCCCCAATTTAAGGCAAAAGGTGCTCCAGTTTTACCTTTATTTTTATGGCAGCTTCTTGCAGTATGGCCTGGCTTATTACAGCTGTAGCAAATAAAGTCTTTGGGTGCAGATTTGTTACCCCCACTAGAGTTCTTATCTGACCTGGAGTTAAAGCATGTAAAAGACAGTCTTACCATTCCTTGGTTGTTACTTCACTGCTGCGGTGTCTGTCGGACCATCTGATAGTCCTCAGCCAAAGAAACAGCCTTTTCCTCACTTTCTGGTCAGTGTTCTTTTACTCAAAGCTGCATGTCTGAGGGAAGGATGCCGATGAATTGCTCCATTGCAAATGTGTCAATGATCTTAGGGACTGTTTTGCCCTCTGGTTGGAGTCATTTAATAAGGAGTTCTCTGAGTCTGGTGAAAGCTTCTTGAGAATTGTCAACTGAGTTGTACTTCAGGGACTGGAATCTCTTCCTGTGGGTCTCTTCTGAGATGTTATACCTTTTAATGATTTCTATCACAGTGTCGTAGTTTTCTGACTGTGCAGTGTCCACATTGATGTAGGCAAGTTGGGCTTTACCTGTCAGGTAAGGTACCAACCTGATTGCCCATTGCTGTTTTGTCCATCAGGAGTCTTAGGTGACCTTTTCAAAAGTTGTCAGGTATGCTCCAGTATCATCCAGGGACACAGCTTTGTAAGTTTAATGTCTTTTAAGCTTTTCATGTTTTGTTGATCTGCTAGACTTGTACAAGATCCTCCAGGTTTGATAGCTTGCAAGGCATTCAGCCATCTCTGATCCTGTCACTGCATCTCTTCTCTGTTGCTCCTGTCACTACATCTCTTCTGTTTCATGCATCTCAGTCTCTCTTTGTTCTATAGCCCACTATTTAAAGAAGGCAGACATGCTATCAGGTTCTGTTCCTGCCTGACCTTCTGCCATCACTAGTGCTGGCTGTACAATTTCAGTGTGGACTTTTGTTTCTGCTTCTAGTTTGGCTTCAATTCTTCTGGTAATCAGTCCTGGGCTTGCTGTTGCATGAGCCATACCTTTAGTCTATGCTTTCCTGGTACTGGGTCTAGTGCCGATGCACAAAACTCTTGGTGTAGAGTATGCATGGCGTAAATCCCACTTATAAAACCAACTGTTGGGGGTGTGGCCTGACCAAGTAGAAGATGGCAGCATAATTCAGAATCTCTGCAGGAATGACTGTAGTCTAACCTCATCCAGCCTTCATCAGACCTTTCTTCGGTGCCAACTCCTGTGACTATCCTGTAAACCTACTTCCTGATACAGACTGTAAGTCATTTTTGACCCATTGCCTATTAATATTCAGTTATTCTATACTGCACTGCAACACACTAGGCCTCACACTTCAGCACTATGGCAGATCTCCAGCCACAACAAAGCTCACTTGCTAGAGTGGAAGTGAAGTTTTCTAAACTGATGGCAGAGATTAATGACCTAAAAACCTCCTCTCAACAGAATGCAACCATTCGTGAAACCATTGGCCAGAAAATAGCGATTAATGAGAATGCAACAGCTTGTAACACTTCCTCTATTCATGACCTTCAGGCTACTTTTCGCAATCAGGATCGAACTATTAAATCCCTACAAGCCAAAATCAATGGTATTGAAAATCATAATGTCGCAACAATTTACCTTTTATTTGCTTCCCTGAAGGTGCAGAATTAGGAGACACAACTGCATTTTTATTACATCTGCTGGCAGCAATGCTTAAACTGCCTCCTGACCTAATGTTAATCATTGAGCGGTCTCACCGTACTCTGGGTCCCAGGCCAGCATCAGACCAATGACCAAGGCCCATCATTGCCCACTTTCTTGAACTACTCTCACACTGAGCTAAAACTGAAGCAAGTCAGAGAAGTGGGGAAACTACTGTGGCAGGAGTTTAATATCTCCAACTACAGAGACTTTTTGAAAGATTTAACTACTAGAAGGAAGGCCTACAACCCACTAAAACAAATCCTCCACCAAAGAAGCATTAAATTCACTCAACGTTACCCCACAACATTACGCCTTTTTTGGGGCTCTTCCTTCCAAGATTTTGAAACCCCTTAGCCAACTATTTGGAGGTCTCTATTCGTAATCTTACCTTGGAAGGCTCAGCTGTGGTCGACAACCCGAATACAACTCTGGTATCCGGAAGGGAGTATGGTGAAGCATGGGAGCGTGGGGAAGGTGGTGCAGAACTCGCAGCCCCAAGCACCAATGTCGCAGCTGATTTTATTCTGAGGCAATCAACACGGCTGCAAGAGACGCTTTTGTCTGGACATTACTCATCAAGACATTCATGCTGTACTAGCGAGGTCTCACCCCAAGCATCCCAAGCTTCAGCCTTTCATCTGCAAATCGACCCCTCTATTTCCCTAAGCAATGAGTTTGCCTCCTTGGAGGATGACATGCACTCCTCACAGGAGAATCTTTCCCAGCAAATTACAGATGATCATCCCTCTAATCTGGGCCCGGTACCTCAGGGTTGCATTTCTGCTGATTCTTCATGGGCAGAAGTTGTTGCAAGTTCCCCCCTCAAATCTTTAGAGCTGCCCAAAAAGAAATGTAAAGCAAAGCCCAAACCTCAATAGTCACAACTCTGCTAATAAATCTAAGGTGACATGATCTTATACGGTTAATTAAATGGGTCATACTTGCTATATTCTGGTAGGTTTGCCACCAGGATACTTAAAGGGAGTGCCAGTACACTTTTTCTGCCTAGCCGCCTGCTCTACAGTCTATGCTACCTAGTTGCTTTCACTCCCAGCCAGTGCAGAAGACAAAGGCTGTACATTGCAGCACGCTTAATTTACTCTCTGATGTAATGTTTAAACTATTAGCGTAATGGTCTTCAAGGGAACTTTGGTATATCAGTAAAGTTTTCTTAACCCATGATTTTAGTGTTAGTTCATACATCATTACCTCACTAGACAGGCTGTCCATATCTAACCTTTTTTACTCTCCAGTTTGGCAGTGCATCAGGATTACAGTCTTTGGGCTGCTCAGCTGCTTATGATCAATCAGTATACATCCTGATTTTTTGCATTTTCCCTTTTTTTATGAGTGAACTATTATATATCACAAGACAATATACTCTTAAACAGGGATGGAGAAAGAATCTCAGATTTAGAAGTGGGTAGCCTCTGGGAACAAGAGACCGCCAAACAGTGTGGTTCACGATAAACACAGCCATGGAGTCAAGCCTTACAAAAGCAAGAGTATTGGACTTTAGGAGGGCTGACTTTGGGAAAATGAGAGAGTGCCTCAGAAAAGCACTATCAAACAGGCAAGAAGGAGGGGTGGAGGAACAATGGGGAGTAATCAAAACAGCCATCACAGAGGCAACATGCCTTTGTGTGAAGCAAATCAACAAAACACAACGAACAAAAAAACTGCCATGGGTCTCAAAAGGGTGGCAGGGAAGGTTAAGGAGAAAAGGATAGCATTCAGGAAATATAAGGAAACACAGAAGGAGCAGGACAAAGGATGTTATCAGTTAAAGCAGAAAGAGGCAGAGAAGGCAGTCAGAATAGCAAAGGCCCAAACCGAGGAAAGGATAGCCAACTCTGTTAAGAAGGGGGATAAGACCTTTTATAGGTATATTAGGGAGTGAAGAAAGACCAAGGAAGGGATACTGAAGCTTAATAAAGGGGAGAGAATGTGGGCAGAGGGTGACAGTAAAAAAGCAGGGATACTGAACGAATATTTCTGCTCAGTATTCACAAAGGAAGAGGAGGGGAGGTACCTAAACCAAACAAGAGAAACACTCTGGAGATGGGGGTTGATACTATTCCATTTACAGAAGAAAGGGTTCTGAAAGAACTAGTAAAATTGAAGGTGGACAAAGCAATGGGGCTTGATGGGATTCACCCTGGATAAAAAATTGGCTGGACAACAGGACGCAAAGGGTAGTAGTAAACAGAGTCCACAGTGAAGAAAGGAGTGTTACTAGTGGGGTACCGCAGGGTTCAGTACTGGGACCGGTCCTTCTTAATGTCTTTATAAGTGACATTGCAGAGGAACCGGAAGGAAAAGTATGTCTCTTTGCAGATGACACAATGATCTGCAACAGGGTTGAGAACACAAGATGGAGTGGAAAGGATGAGAAGGGACTTGGCAAGGTTGGAGGAATGGTCAAATGTATGGCAGCTTAGATTCAATGCAAAGAAGTGCAAGGTAATACACCTGTGAAACAAAAAGCCAGGGGATGAGTACACAATGGGGGGTGAGATACTGACAACAATAAAAATGGAAAGGGACCTGGGGGTAATTATATCAGATGACCTAAAGGTGGGCAAGCGATGTGAGAAGGCAGTAAGGAAGGCTGGGGGATACTGGAATGCATAGGGAGAGACATCAACAGTAGAAAACAAGAAGTTGTTATCCCTCTGTACAGACAGTTGGTGAGACCCCATCTGGAGTACTGTGTGCAGTTCTGGAGACCCCATCTCCGCAAAGACATAGAGTGGAGGCTGTCCAGAGGAGGACAACCAAAATGGTGCAGGGTCTGCACCAGAAGACATATGAAGAGAGACTAAAGGAGCTTAATATGTATACACTTGGGGAATCAGCAAAGTCCAAGAGGGTAGTATTGTTCAGAAAAAGAGATGTACAAGAACAAGAGGGCACAATTTGAAGATACAGGGAAGACAGCTCAGAGGTAATGCGAGGAAGTATTTTTTCACTGAGAGGGTTGTGGATGCATGGAACAGCCTTCGTGAGGAGGTTGTAGAGTCAAGAACAGTGGGGGAATTCAAGAATGCATGGGACAGACATAAGGCAGTCCTAGTGGAGGGTAGGAGGAAGCAGGCTGTTGGTTAACTAGGATCTGCAGCTAATCCGTTAGGTAGGAAAATGGGCAGACTAGATGGGCCAAGCAGTACTTATCTGCTGTCAAATTCTATGTTTCCCTCCCCTGACAACAGGATCATAAGTACTATTGCCAATTATATTTAATCTATCTCCTTCCCTACTCTCTATTACTCTTACTAT
Source organism: Neoceratodus forsteri (assembly GCA_016271365.2). Taxonomy (NCBI): domain Eukaryota; kingdom Metazoa; phylum Chordata; order Ceratodontiformes; family Ceratodontidae; genus Neoceratodus; species Neoceratodus forsteri. Next base: position 647,603,411 of record CM057458.1, on the reverse strand, counting down.
CTCCTTTTTCTAATATGGAATTATCATCAGCACTCAAAGAGGTGGGCTATGTTTGGTGTACTGTTGCAAAGGGCTCTTGATCTGCATCCTCCTTATGCTCCTTATTTTACTTGAAGCCTACAGATACTATAGAGATCCACCGCTATGTGGTCCCTCCTGTTTTGGGGCTCACCAGGCCTAGTTTTTAGACCTAGTCACCCCATATAACACCTATTTAGGTGATTTTTGAGTAATTGGAGCTGATCCTTACTATGACTATTCCCTTTGTCTGCAGTTTCCACCGAAGCCTATACCTCCCCATATAACTCTGTTTTACATCTGGCTCGTGGTGTAGGGACTTAAATTGGCCTCCCCTTTTTTCCCTCATGATTATATTTATTGTGTACCTATTTTGTAGTACTGCGAAGTATAATTAGAGTTACTCTAATGTGGTAATGATCTACCTTCCCTTTTATATATGTTCATTTGCGATATACCTGTCTCCCTGAATCCCTTGCTCCATGTCTAGGCCATACTAGCATCTCGTATATGGTTCTTTAATGCACTGTTATTTCAAGTTGGTATATCTTAAATAATTACTAGCAAAGTTTATAAACAAGTTGTGGTGTTTAGCTTTATCCTTTTTTCTTGTCCTGTTAACTTAGAATTAAGTCCCCTGCCTTTCTTGGTATTACTCCCTTTCAATTTAGCTTATCAGTAATACTTACTTTATTATATTACTGGGATCAAACTTAGGTTTGGGTCGACATTTATAACTGGTCTTCCTTAGTCTCCTCCCTACCTCGACACCCCAGAGTGTGGGTTGAGAGTCTCTTAGCTAGTTGGCCAACTACTATCTCCTCACACCCATAAAAAGTTTTTCTCTGTTAATTAGTGTATTAGTACTGTTGTTGTTATTAATGACGTTTCTCCTTCTCCTTTTCTATTCTAATTTTAGTTAGATATACGTGCTGCTCATGCTCCATATATTTTTCTTTTTTGGCTTGAGTGTTCCTGCCACTCTCCGCATATACGCATGTTCTCTATACTATACTCTGATCATCCTCTGCTTCATTTACTTGTCCCCTCCCATTCATGTGATTATTCCCTTTCCTTAATACTGATATTATGAGTGACATACTTTTATACACATGGAATATGAAGGGACTTAATTCTCCTTGTAAGCGAAAGCAAATCCTTTCACATCTCAAAAAGCATAAAACACAAATTGCTTTCCTTCAAGAACCAAATTATTAGCAGAGGATGTTTGTAGACTTAAGAAAGATTGGGTCGGTCAGATCTATGAATCTTCCTTTACTTCAAAAAAAAGAGGAGTTGCTATTTTTATTCATAAGAGTCTTAAATGGTCCCTTTTAAACTCCCTTTCCGACACTGAAGGCAGATAGGTAATGGTTAAATTGAATACAGCTCTGGTCCTCTCCTGTTGGTCAATGTCTATGCACATAACTCTAATTTCCCAGAGTTTTTCCACAATTTAGCTCAACAGATCCTATTATTTAACACTGATAATACACCAGTTATTCTCAGAGGGGATCTTAACTTAGCTTTAGAAGCCAGCATCGACAGAAGTAGCCCCACTACAGATGCCCACCCCAGAAGTATTAAAGCTCTCTCATTATTAATGAAGGATACTGGATTAGCTGACGTATGGCACCTCCTTCACCCCCGGGATCGAGATTTTACTTTTTACTCCTCCCTACATAAGACATACAGTAGAATCGACTACTGGTTAGCCTCTCCTGTTATAATGGAAAAAACTATTGATTCATCCATCTCTTCCATCATAATCTTGGACCATTCCCCTGTCAAATTTCAAATTTTGTGGGGTCCATTAGCATCCAAATCTTCTTTCTGGCAGCTGTACCCTCTCCTTCTCAAAGATCTCGATTTTATACCCATGATTAAAGCACAAATTCAGGACTTCCTCTCTCACAATGCCCCTACCAAATCTTCTATTTCCACTGTATGGGAAGCTCTTAAAGCTATCATTCAACAGAAAATTATCAGCTATGCTGCACTTAGAAAAAGGGTAAGAGAGCAACAACTGGCTGATACATAAAAATCTCTTAAGGCTAAAGAGAACTTATACTTTTCCACTAATAGGCATTGTCCTGATTCTCAACTTCACCTTGAAATTCTTCAACTTAGAGTCAAAATAAACAAATTAATTTCCCATAAAACTGAATTGGCCTTGTTTAAACTTAAACATAAGTTTTGGGAACATGGCGATAAAAACGGAAAACTCTTCTCTTACCAGCTCAAAGCACAACAAATGGAACGACATATTCTAAGTCTAAAAGATGATCAGGGTACAATTCATTCTGACAGCCCCTACATAGACTGTATCATGGAAACCTTTCACCAAAAATTATATTCTAATATATACCCTCCATCTACCTGACAAATTCAACAGTTCCTTAAAACTTTACATCTTCCTCATTTTTCTTCTCTTGAGACAAATTCTTTAGATGAACCCTTCTCACTTCAAGAAATCCAGAAAGCCTTGTCCTCCTTGAAATCCTTTAAACCACCTGGAGGTGATGGATTCCTTGTCAATTTCTAGAAAATGTTCTCCAACACCTTATACTCCCTTCTTCTTAATGTTTATCAAGAAGCTTCTAACACTGGCAAACTTCCCCCTTCTTGTACTGAAACAGTCATAACCCTAATTCCTAAGAAAGATAAAGACCCCACACACCCTGCAAGTTATAGGCCAATCTCTCTAATAAACATGGATGGGAAGATATTTGCTGAACTACTAACTTCTCGACTTGAATCCTTGATTCCCAAACGAACTCATTGTTCACAAGCCAGTTTTAATAAACTTAGATCTGATTCTGATCACTTACATTCCCTATTTAATCTAATTTACAAATCCAAATCCCTCAAATCACCAGCTGCAGCCATAGCTATTGATTTCAAGAAGGTTTTTGATTCCTTAAACTGAGACTAACTTTATCAAGTTTTATCTCATTTTGGTCTCTCTCATACCTTTTGCTCATGGATCAAACTATTATATAATTCCCCTGTTGCTAAAGTTATTAAGCAAATCAACCAACAGGGGTCCAGCCTCATTCAGGTTTCTGAGTAAAATTAAGAGGTCATCTGCATAGGAGAGAGAGAGAGAGAGACATATCTTGAATTGCCCACAGGTATGCTCATAATGCCAGCAGATTGATGTAAACAAGCAGCCAGGGGCTCCATGGTTAAAGTAAACAAGGAAGGTGATAGGGGACAGCCTTGCCTAGTTCCCTTTGCCAGTTGAAAGTAAGAGGGAAGGGTGGAATTTCAATAAAAAGATAAAGTGAAAAAAAACTATTGGTGAGGCATAGGTTTGGAAGCATAGGCAAACCAGGAGACGTTATAAAATTTGCAAGTAGCATTTTATTATTAATAAAAGTAAAATATAAAATTGTGCATTATAACTCTTGATACAGGCGGTTCAAACAAACAGAAGTCCTTCATTTGAGATCCTCATTAAAATCTCCAGTTCTCTCTATCTCTAAACAAAACATTACCCTCCTTTTATAAGATGTTTTTCCAATGGAGTTAATTTCCACATCTTGTTCTTGTAAATCACACCGTGTTCCACAAAATGTATTAAGACTTTGTAAATTTATTTTCTGTCAGCAGCCTGAAGAATAAATTAGTCTTCTTAACAGATGCAACCAATTAAGACATCCTCTAGGGGTGCTTCCCTACTGATAATTCTGAAAACAAGCTTGTGGAGGTCAAAATGCACCTCAGGGTTAACCCCATGTATTTCAGATAAACCCAAATAGCTTTCTGCAAACATTTCAATAATATAATTACATGTATTTGCAAACCAAGGGATCTCAATTTCACATAAAGATTTGCAAATATTTTTTAATCACAGAGAAGCAAGAAAAGAAAGAAAGAATAGCAACAGCAAATGAAGGAATGACTTAACTGGGAAATTGTGGGACAGTTGGAGTGGCCAATTCCTAGGTGCCACAAGAAAAATTTGATTACACAATCAGTCAGGCAAGAAACAGACAAGTTACAAAATAGGAAATGACAGAATAGATCCTTGATTTTAACTCTCTCTGCATAACAAATGGGATTGGGTCCTTCCGAAGCCTGTCACAACTGCATGCAGTTTATTGGTTTGTACACTGTCTTTATAACAGGCAGGAGTTGTCAAATTTAAAAGGACCTTGTCTGATGTAGCTCCTATCAACATTCATGTCCTACAAGGTTCTATATTAGGTTCCATCCCTTTTTCCCCTGTTCATAAATAATCTTCCTTGAGCTACAGCTCGATGTGATGTCATGCTGTATGCAGATGACTTAGTGCTTCTTGTCTTGTTTGGGGGAGGGGCAGGGTAGGTAGCTCAAGCTGTGAACGCTGCAATACGAGCAGACCAGATGGACCAAATGGCCTTCTTCTGTTGACTTCTTTGTATGTTTGTATGTATGTCAGTTTGAACAGTAGAAGTAATATTAATTCCCAACTTGCTGCTGACTTTCTTTTTTTGTTCTGGTTCCTCACCTCTTTTTGAGCTTGGACTCTCCCTACCTGCTATCTCCATGCCCCAGCTTGCCCCCCTGGACGAGGATGCTGGGGGGTCTCCCCCAGTGGATGCTGTGGGCAAAGCCCAGGTTTACCCTCCAGGTTGGGGCTACAGGATTGAGACCCCCCCCACGGCAGACGTTGGAGGCAGTGGATGGCGGAGCAGGTTGTCATGATGGGGGGGCAGCTTTTTCCAGTGCTTGATCCCTGGGGGTGGAGATGTACAATGATGCTAGTGTCCACCCTCCCAAATGTAATGGTGCAGGTTGTGGCTGTACCCCCCCTTCACTAGGGGTCCATGATGTGCTGGACATCTTCTTCTCCTTCCCCCCAGAGAAGGAGAGCAGTCCCTAGGATGCTCGATCCTTCTCTGCCGGCCGGCTCTCAACTTACTGCTGACTTGTACAAACTACAATCCTAGCTTGTGAGGAATATGCTGGTTCTGAATGCAAAGAAAACCCCAAGCTTTGCTGTTTGGATCTCCAGTCAAAATCAGAAACTGCCTGAAGCACCTGTCTATTACTTGCTCTGATGGATTCCACTTCCATTAACACAGTAGATTCTTTCAAGTATCTAGGAGTCACTCTGGATCCCCATCTGGATTTTTTCATGAAGATTGCTATCTAGGACAGACCAGATGGACCAAATGATCTTTTTCTGCTGACATCTACTATGTAACTATCCTAAATACCTATAGGGCAGTCAGTGCTAAACTTGGCATGGAGAATTCTGCCAAGTACATCCTGATACTGGATGCTCACCTTGCCCTTACTAGTGTTCTTTGAACCCTAAATAATGAGCTAATCTCTTTTATTCACACTTCTAAGCTCCTATTAGCCAAGTGGGACACAGCATACAATAACATTTGTAATCTTGCCCGGTACCTGAACTGCATTACCCATCAGTGCAAGTTTTATAGCAAACTTAGGTGGCTATCACCTTCAAACAGTCACCAGTTTGTATTGAGATGTTTCATGGATAAACATATTAGGCTTGCCACTCCTTCTCCTCTTTCAGATCTACTCCAGTTCTCCTCTCTTACACCCCCCACTAAGATCAATGCTTTTGTTTACTGGTTGTCCACAAAACCCATACCAACAATAAGTGATCAGGCCTTCACTGCTACTGCACCTAGGCTTTTGACCACACTCCCGCTGCTTGTTTGTGACTGCTACTCACACTTTCAATTTAGGAGATCATTGTGGGAATATTTAATGTGGTTCTGCTGTACCTGCAGTTGCACTTGATTTCATTGTCTGACTACTTTTTATCCTACAGATATGGACACTATTGTGTGGCTATGTCACTGTACTTCCAAGCCCTTGGCTACTGCACTTCCTATTGCCACTTAACTATAGTATACTTGCTTTTGTGTTGCTCATTCCTTTTCATTTATTCCTTTCTGATACTTTCTAATAATTCTTCCTACTGTGTAAACTCCCAGGTCATACCCAAAAAATAAGCATGAACTTGTCTACTGTCTAGTGTGACTAGCTGGTCAGTAAGAACCAAATTAAAAAAACTAGGGCAGGGGGTGGTGAGATTGTCAGCATACCTGGGTAAAGGAGGGAGGAACATTTATTGTAGACAGGAGAATCTGAACCCATTGGCAGTATTAGTGTTAGAAACATGGGAACAAATCCTGAAATGGGCAGGTGTTGGGCAAGGGGAAGAGACATTATTGCTGCCATTGAGGGGGAACCCAGGATTTGTGGATGGCCTGGAGGACAAAGGTTTTCTTTCATGGGAGGGAAAAAGTATAAAATGTGTAAAGGACTTGTGGAGGGGGGACAGTTTATCTCTGGAGAGGAGCTTGGAGAGCGAATAGGTTCGAGAATATTTAGAACCCTCCAGGCTTGCAACTACGCCAAAATGATTGGTAAAAGTAGAAAGGAGAACTTGCCTCTAGATCAGGTAGAATGCCTAATCCTTGGCACTCGCCTGGGAATAGGAGGGCTAATAGGTAGAGCAGCGAAGCTGGGATGGCAATTCTTCCCCGACTATACTTCTAAAACCAGGAGACTGTGGAACAGAGACTTAGGAAGGGAGATCTCTGACCAAGGGTGGGACCTTGTGATGCAGTTACATAAGGGGCTGTTGATCTGTAATAAGTATCAAGAATCATATTATAAATTTGTGCATCAGCTATATTGCCCCCCAAGTATGGTACATCAATTTCATCCTGAGGTGTCCCCTCTATGTGGGAGATGTCACCTGGAAGTGGGTACATATATATACTGTTTTGGGGAATGCACTGCTTTAACGCATCTCTGGGAGGGAGTGGCCAGAGAAATTGGCAGAATATGGGGAAGACAGTTGGAAAAAAAGCCTGTCAACCTGCTGTTTAGAGTGGATGACTCGGTTGAGGCGGATTGGAGACCTTTTCCTAGGTGGGTGAGGGTCCTGATAGTCCTAGCTAGGCACTGCATATTAAAATGGGGTTTCTGGTGAGGTCCCAACCATTCAGCAATGGAAAACTTTGTGTTTTCAGGCCCTGGGCCTGGAGACACTATATTATGTATCTAAAAATAGAGACAAGCAATTTTGGGTGACCTGGGAGTCTTTTGTTTCATCGTTATCCATAGCTGAGATAGATATATTGAGGAAGGGACTAGGGGGTTATGAGAAGAGACCCAGTACCTGGGGACAGATGAGAGCTGGTATAACCGTAAACTCAGGGAGATTAGGAATCAATTAGGAAATGGAAAAATTGTATATACTAAATATGGGGTAACTAACAGAATACAATCTGCACAATATTTTAAACTGCTGTCATGGTTATTGTCAACCCCTTTTTTTTCCTTCTTATCTTTTATTTCTCCCCTCTCTGTTGGATGGGACCGGGGGGGGTCGGGGGGAGTGTTTTAATGTTCTGATGTATTGTATGATGTGATATAAATATTGTAGAGTACCCAGATATGTTGGGGGAAGTTGGACAGTATGATGGTGTGGGGGGGGGATAGTTAAATGTATTGGGTACATGTGTATTGTTAGTTTGGTTGTTACATCTTACTGGAGGTGTTTTTTATTAATGGTTATGCGTGGAAAATCAATAAACTTGTTATGGAAAAAAAAAAATTAAAAAACTAAATAAATGATGTAACAACCAACAGTGGATAACATGTAGGCTAATACTGCCATCTTGTGGCTTATGATAAAAACATAGATTTCACAAATCAGCAAAAGAAAACAGTAGCTTTTTGGCAAATGTGTGATTGAACAAAGTGGGAGGATGATATTACAACCATCAATTCCCACAGTTCCCTTTGCTGTAGCACAGTGAACCTACAACCATATGCAAAAGTGAGTCTGGATTGGAGCACCCACCTGCTATCATTGGCGCAGATCTGTTTCACAAAACAAAAACAAATACCAGTATGCAAGAATATGAAAGGTGGCTGCAGTTGGCATTTTTATCTCTGATTATGAAATGGGTCTGAAAAATCAAGAAATCTGATTGGCTGAGGACCTCTGAACCCCATGCCACTATCCCAGCACAGCAGCAAAGGAAGAAAATCCAAGTCCTTCTTACGCTGTCCAGCCACAGGGATATCACTACTAAATCCAGGGCTTAATTACCCATAGTAAACGTGGCTGCTCTGGCATCATTTACCAGGGGCTGTGCAGATTTTTACCACCACTTCTTGCCCTGAAGAAGTGATCACCATGTTGCTGCCATAACATTTTAAAATTAAATATGCTGACCAAGACGCTACTAACTGCCTCGATTGTGAACACAGCAGGTCTGAAAAATGTCCCTGCTGCCTCAGAATGCCCATTCACTTCTGCTGTGAAACCCTCTCTGACCCTTCAAACTTCCTTGACTGCCTGTGCGAAATAAAAAAAAACTTTCAGCCATGCCACCAACTGCAGCTTTCTATACTCATACAAAGAAAACTAACCTGCCACCCAGTGCAACTGACTGCAGCTCTTCACAGTCTTTTCCCCCAAGGCTGCCAAATGGTGTTCCTCATGGTCTTTTCACTTTATGCCACCAATTACAGCCAGGGCCGGATTAAGCCATGGGCGATATAGGCACAGGTCTAGGGCCCCACCTGCCAGAGGGCCCCCAGCAATCCCCAGAATATGATTGCTACATACCCTTTTCTTTCTGCCCAAGTAGCAATTTTTTGTAAAGGACTCAGCTGCTGAGTATTCTGAGCAAGGCAGGGACTGAACTGTGATGTGACTCTCACCTCCCTGATTAGGAGTTAAGTAGCTTCAGGGGTCCCCGGCCAAGCTGACCTTTAAGGAATAAATAGGCCGATTTCATTTGCTTTGTCACCCACCCCCGGTATCAAACATGGGGAGAAGTGGCTAGAAAAATCCCTGCTCTCTGACTGATGTTCCTGATAAGGAAAGTGACTGGTGCAAATCTTGAATGAGGCCCTCCCCCCCTTCGTGGTAATTTGTCCACTACTTGCTTTGTCTTGTGCATTTGAGGAGGCACCTATCATTCCTATCAGAAGGATCAGAGAACCACCACAGCCTGCCTATTGGAGAGTCTTTTCCAAGTTCCAAGCTGAGGAGCAGCCGCAACAAGGCTCACAGCTTGAGCCGAGGGACACCCAGCCAGCGGGCAGGCGGCACTTCCAAAGCTGCCGCCCGATACCAGAAGAGTGGACACTCAGTGGCACAAGCCAAGGAGCAGCCGCAACAAGGCTCACAGCTTGAGCGGAGGGACACCTGGCCAGCGGGCGGGCGGCAATTCCACAGCCGCTGCCTGAAACCAGAAGAGCGGGCACTCAGTGGCACAAGGTACTGCTAAAGCTGCACCAATCAGAACACAAGCACCTTTTGGTCTCCGTTTCTGATTGGCCCCTGCTAGCTGAATTAGTTTCAAGCTGTTCCAAGCCGTTTTTGCATTTCCACTGTTGTATGTTTGGCAAACTAGGATACTACTGTTAGCCTGTTACCACTGTTAATGTAGACTTTGCTTTAGATGTATGTTTTGGGAAAAAAAAGCCTTAATTACCTTAAAAAGAGCGAGTGATCACAGCCCCTTCTTGTTTACGTGCTCAAGCCAGACGGACAGACGCCAGCTGAATCTTTTTCTTTCTTGTGCTAATTTTGGGTTCCCCGCCTGTACTGATGACCTTTTGTCTTCAGCAGGCATTTAAACCTCCTTTCTTATCTTGCTTTCCCAGCCGAGGAGCAGCTGCAACAAGGCTCACAGCTTGCGAGGAGCCACAGTCCGATACCAGAAGAGCGGACACTCAGCGGCACAAGGTACTGCTAAAGCCGCAAATTCGCGCCCACCCACCCATCCCCCACCTCCAGACCTTATTAAATACCCCCTCGCCATGCCCCTCTCCTATACCCATGCCCTCCCTTTTCAATCCATCCAATACACTGCTGTTCATCAAATTCTCCCCTCCTTTTTTAGTCACACCCACACATTGGTAGCAGAGGTCCCCTGCTATTAAGATTACAACTTCTCTGACTCATGACACAGTGCTGATTTGCCAGTATTCACATGTCTCATCCTTGTTCTTACATATTATACTGCTGTTTACCTATGCCACAACTATCTCACACAACTTTTCCTTGTACCAGTTTTCATTCACTTTCTTTTCTCTAGCCCTCCCCCGTCCTTAGTCCAATATGCGTGTAAAATTGTGGATTCTATTCTGGTCCTTCTTCTATCTTCCATCGTATGGACAATACTTGCCACCTCAAGCCTTTATTATTGTGGATACTGATCTGATCTGCTCTGTAACTAGTTCCTGTCCCTACGTTGATGAATGTTTTTTGAATTCTCCAATTCTCCAGCGCTGTATTCAAATTATCATCAACACTGGTACCCGAAGTGAATTACCATCACAACTTATGACTTCCGCCAACATCATAGAGGCTTTACCACTACAGATAGCAGTCAGAGTACTCATCTCTGCCACCCTCAGTGGGAAGGGCACAAAGTGTTGGGGTGCGCCCCCCCAGGACAATGATCCACAACGACGTAAAAGGGATACAAGTACGAAGCTTACTATTTCTGCCCTAAGAAAATTATTACTCCTTCTTCTCCTCTTGTGTGTAGGAAATGTGGAGCTCAATCAGGGGCCACCAGCTGCAATCACATCACCCTCTGACCTTGCCACACTGAAAGGCATGAGTTTCCTCCACATTAATGTATGCAGTGTGTTAAAAAAGTTTTCCATGATCCAGGCCTGGGTTCTCCACACTCTACCGGATATCCTAGTGATTTCGGAAACTGGCTTAGACCAGCCACCTCTGATAGGGAGGTCAATATCCCTAACTATATACTATTTAGAGCAGATAGACATTCCAGAGGTGGAGGGGGTTGCCATCTATGTCAAGGATAAGTATACGGCATCCTGTCTGAGCTCATCATCAGTTGCAAATGCTTATGAATGTCTGTCACTCCAAGTCACTATCTCGCATACTTCATCATCATCTGTTATAGGGTGCTATAGACCTCCTTCTGCTGATCTACAATTGTTAACTCATCTAAGTAATATCCTCGAACAACAATCCTCAGAAGTAATTATTATTGGGGATCTTAATTTAGACTGGCTATCTAAAACTGCCGCACCTCTCATAGCCTTCTGTGACACCCATGGATTATCACAACTCATCATCGAACCAACACAAATAAATAAAAAGAACATGGATAATAGCTCCCTGCTAGATGTTATCCTAGTGAACAAACCACATCTTTTCTCTTATGCCGGCACCTTCTTCAATGATATCAGTGATCATTCCTTTATTGCTTGCATAAGATCAAGTAACAAACCAACTGCCACACCGAAGTTTGCTGCTAAGAGATCTAGGCAGCACTTTGATCTCTCTGCCTGCACCAAGGAACTAAAACACTCCTTGCATTGGCAAGAGTTCTATTTGGCAAAAAACACACAACCAGCATTTGACATGTTCAGCAAAATTATCCTAGATGCCTTAAATAAATATGCCCCCATAGTTAAGCTGCGAGTAGCAAAAAATCCATGTCAGTGGTTCACACCAGTACTAAAATCTGCATTGACTGAGAGATACAACCTATGGAAAAAAGCATGCAAAACTCAGTCCTCTGCGGACTGGTACCAGTTCAAGAGGGCAAGAAACTCATGTACTAGAATGGTTAGAGACACAAAAGCCGCTTACTATCATTCTGAATTTCTCTCTGTCTCCAAAAATCCAACTAAATTTTGAAAAACCATCAAGGATTTGTCTGGTCACACGTCCGGTGGCTCATTACCCGATGAAATCTCTTTTAACAATAATGCCACTAGTGATAGATTGGAAATTCTGAATGCCTTCAATAATCACTTTGCGACTGCAGGCTTAGCTTTTGACAATTCCCCTGCAAATTTGATGCGCTCCCAGGTGGATAATCAATGTGCTGATCCCATCATCACCGATTCAGTCTTCTCCTTGCATCCTACTACTCTGAAAGAAGTTGAAGACCTGTTGCTAAAATTAGACGTAAAAAAAAGTGCTGGTGCGGATACCCTGGACCCATATTTTCTGAAGGTGGCCATCCATGTGCTAGCTATGCCCATAACCCATTTATTCAACCTATCACTGACCCAAGCATCTATTCCCTCAATACGGAAAACAGCGCACATCATACCCCTGTTCAAGTCCGGAAATCCCTCTGATCTAAATAATTACAGACCGATTTCAATTCTCCCATTCTTGTCGAAATTACTGGAAAAAGTTGTAAGTAACCAGCTGAGGCAGTATCTAGAAGTCAAGAACCTACTAAGTCCTGTCCAATCAGGGTTCAGAGCGAAACATAGCACCATCACAGCATTTGCCAAAGTGACAAATGACTGGCAAAGAGAGCTTGACAACAGGAATTACACTTGTGCTCTGTTCTTAGACCTGAGTAAGGCCTTCGACACTGTCGACCATTCGCTGCTACTCTCTTCCCTGACCTCACTAGGTGCAGACCCATTATCTTTACAGTGGTTCAACAACTACCTCTCTGATCAATTCCAGTGGGTGAAAGCGGAAGGAGATCTCTCGAACCTCAAACCTCTCCTAAGAGGCGTTCCCAGGGCACAATCTTAGGACCCCTTTTATTCACAATCTACATCAACAACATTGATGAAAGCATAACTAAGGCCAACATACATCTATTTGCAGATGATACAGTTCTTTACGTAAGTCGCCCGTCATTACAATCTGCATGTAACGACCTTCAATCTGAGTTCAACCTGCTGCAACATCAACTTCTAAATAAAAAATTATTACGTAATGCCAAGAAAACAAAAGCAATGCTCTTTTCTCCCTCTGCTCAAATGGTAAAGCTAGCCCTATCAGATCCTGTGCCACAGATTATTACTATTCTTGGTGAAAAACTGGAATGCATCTCTAAATTCAAATACCTGGGAGTATGGCTGGACCATAGGCTCTCCTTTATAGAGCGTATTGAAGAATTACTCAAAAGACTACGACAGAGACCTGGACTGTTCTTTAGGATAGCCCGCTTCCTAACTAGAGATGCTAAACTGCAGCTAGTCCAATCAACCTTTCTATCTTTGCTAGACTATGCTGACATCCTGTGTAATCATTGTCCCACTTCCTACCGCACCAAACTTGACACACTATATCATAGAGCTCTGAGGTTCATTACAGGCTTGTCTTACTCCACTCATCACTGCTCCGTATATCGAGCAGCAGAGTGGAGTTCTCTTCAATACAGGTGCAATAGAAATGCAGCCTTATGGACCCTGACAGCCATCTCAAAAAAACTTCCCCGATACGTTACAGACGGTCTTCCTCTAAAACCAATAGGCAATTATGCCCTGAGAAGTTGCACATCTATCTTACTGAAGGTTTCCAGAGTTAACTCTCAATTTGGCAGGGCTGCTATAAGCTTTACACTGTCCTCCTTGTGGAACAAACTGCAAAAAAAGCTGAAATTAAGATCTCCCATCAGCATCTCATCCTTCAAGCTCCAATATTCTCGTCTCAGAAATTATCAGTGCAATTGTTTTCCATGACCCTGGTTTGTCATCATGCTAGCCTGTACCATTGTACCAGAAATGAATAGTGCAATTGTTTTTCTTTTTTCCTTGACCCTGGTCTGTCATCATGCTAACATATTAAATTGTGATGACTCTGTCCTCCTTCTTGATGCTGGCCTACTTTCCCGCTTTATCCAGCCTTTTTTTTTTCACAACATACAGGTTATTTCCACCATTTACACGCAATCAAACTATAATATTCCTACCACCCCTTCCCCCTCCCTGTAGGCCCCCGCCACCGCCTCTATTTTATTCTCCTGTCCATGGGACTACACATCTCACCAGGTTATCCTTCATTCATACATTACATACCCCCTCCTAGTTCCCCCATCTACCATTGGTTGGTGGTTCCCTTATGCCATCTTCATGGCTGGTCCCTGTGATTGCCCCTGGTAATTGGTCTATCTGGTATTTCTCTACAGTGAACTTGGATTATATGAAGTTGTATTTATATAATTAAGTTATCAATGGTGGATCTGACCCCTTGTAATTTGGATCCTCTTCTGTTATGGTTCTTCCTTGTCTCCCTTCCTTTGTCATTGAATCACCTATATTGCATCAATAGGAATGTGTTTACATACTTATATACATGTATTAATATGTTTTTTTATGTTGAATGATACCCTGACCTTGTTCTAACCAGGTCCATCTTGCAAAAGAGCTCTGCTCAATGATGTTCGCCTGGATAAATAAAGATTTTGATTGATTGATTGATTGATTGATTGATTGAAGTTCTAGGTGTCTTTCATTAGCACAGGGATGTTATGTGACTTGCTCTGGCCCTGGGTCAGATCATATACAGGTAGATGTTGTGCTCTGAGTCTACATGTTTTCCAGGTTCTCAGCTTGTTGCTCTAGCCAATAGGCTATACTGCTTAAAGTATTAATTAATTTTGACACTCCTGGAAGTTATCACTGTTAAATACAACCAGAAAATGGGCACCGCAAAATTTACATCCTGACTGGCTGAAACAGCCTGGCACCCAGGCTGTTATTTTTTAACAGCACCCAGTTGAAAACAAGTGCCAATTTAGGGTGCCCTATTACTAAGGATATCCTTGGGCACCCCGAATTTTGAAACTCGGTGTCGCAATAGCCGTCTGCCTGTTATTATTTGTATTATATTTTGCTATAATATGTTTCTTTTAATTTCTGTGTGTGAAACATGGCAGTCAGCAAAGCATCATGGAACTTTAGATTTTCAAAAATATACTGTTCTCTCTCTGCATGGAAGGAAACAGCTAGCTTCAAAAGAAACTAACACATGCCTAACAAAACATGTGGGAAAATCATAAAAGTCATGTTGTCAGAGAGTTGGCACTTTGAAGTGAAAATATTGTCTTTTTACGAGGTGACTGGAGGGAGAAGGCTTCCTAGTCAGTCTATGTCAAAAAGAACAAAAATACTCCCCTTAGTAATTGTGTTTCTTCTAATGGAGTCTTCCTGTATTCTGACATATTGCAGTTAGCCCCAGCACTTGAACTGCCCTGGAGATGAAAGAGTAACTCTATGCAGAAGCATAGAACGTTGAGGTTGAGTTTGAGCTCGGTTCCAACCGCTGTCTGCTGCACTTGAAGTGTAGCCATCAGATTCTTACGAGCTACTACTAACTAACTACACTCTAAAAGAGGAAATTGTAAAAACCATTAGCGAAAAAGGCAGCTAAGTTGTTTTGGATCCCCATAAGACTCAAGTCGAGAAACCCAAAACCAAAAACCAGGTAGTGAACTTAAATAACTAAAACAGAAGTTAAGCCAACATGGCAGAAACTAGTGCACCTCTGGGGTGCAGCACTGTACCTGCCAACCCACTTCCCAAAGAAACAGGTTCTGAGAGGGGAAGCGAGATGGAGGTCAGAATATAGCAAGACTCCATTAGAAGAAACACAGTTACTAAGGTAAGTAATTTTTCTTCAAAAACATGAAGTCTTGCTTTATTCTGACATATTGCAGACTACCAAGCAGTACCTCCATGGAGGAGGGAATCAAACCTATTTTGGGAATAGGCTCTGAAGCACTGCTGTACCGAACCTAGCATCACTCCTAGCCTGGATATCCAGAGAGTAGTGCTTGGTGAATGTATGGACTGTTTTTTGGGTGGCTGCTTTGCAAGTCTCTAACAAAGGAATATCCCTGGCAGCAGCCAGGGAAGCAGCTGTACCTCTAGTTGAATGAGCCCTCAGGCCTGAGGGGGGTGTTTTGCCTAGCTTTTCATAGCAGAATTGTATACAGGAGACAATCCATCTGGCAATAGTTCTCTTAGTGGCAGGTTTGCCCTTACCCACTTCCCCATAAGTGAGGAACAACTGAAGGGAGTCAAACCTGTGGGCCTTAGTATGCTCAATGTTGTAGCTAAGGGCCCTCTTAACATCTAAACTGTGTAGCCTTCTTTCCCCTGAAGAAGAGTGATCAGTGAATAACACAGGGAGAGACATAGACTGGTTCAAATGAAAATCTGTAAACCACTTTAGTCAAGAACCTTCTATTGGTTCTAAGGGCCACCTTATCTCTATGGAATAAGATACAATCAGGCTCCACTGACAGAGCTTGCAACTCACTGATATGTCTGGGAGAGGTAATAGCTACCAGAAACACAGTCTTCCAAGTCAAGTACTTAAGTTCTGCTGAAGACAAAGGTTCAGAAGGGGGTTGCATAAGCTGGGCAATGCAAACATTAAGGTCCCAAGCAAGGGAAGGGTCCCTAAATGGGGGGTTGGTATGAAGCAATCCCATGAAAAATTTACAGAAAACAGGATGAGATGCCAGTGAAGAAGGTTTCCCTATAGACAAAAAAGCAGAAACAGCTGACAAATATACTCTGAGGGTAGCTGGCCTTAGGTCTAGGCCATTGAGGTGAACCATGTAGTCCAGAACTGTAGACAATTCAGCAGTGTCTGGAGATATATGCTTCTTGGAACACCAAATACTGAATCTCTTCCACTTAGAATGATAAGTTTTCCTGGTGACAGGTTTCTGAGAGGCTTTGAGAATGTCCGGAACCCCTTGAGACAGGTGCAAACCTGCATACTCTAACTCTTCAAGAGCCATGCCTTGAGATTGACGGACTGAAGGTTGAGATACCAAATCCTCCCCTGAGAGGAGGTTAACAGATTGTGATTCCTGGGAAGAGACAGGGGAAGATGGACTGCTAGGAACAGCAAGAGAGGATACCAAGGCTGCCTGGCCCAATCTGGAGCAATCAGGATCACTTTGCAAGATTGTGACCTTATCTTGACCAGGACCATGAACATCAGAGGAAACGGAGGGAAAGCATACAGAAATTTCTCTTTCTAATCCAGAACCAGAGCATCCAGGGGGCTGAGCCCAAGATTGGGGGTCTGCAACAAAATAGAGGAAGTTGGTGATTGTCAGATGCTGCAAAGATATCTATCTCTGGAATGCCCCATCTTGAAAAAATCACTTTTAGCACTAGGGGATCCAGGGACCATTTGTGATGGCCCTGAGAAATCCTGCTCAATGCATCTGCTGGCACATTGTCCTTTCCTGGGAGGTGAACTGCTACCAGAGAGGCCTGAAGGGAGTAAACCAGTGACCATATTTTCATGGCTTCCATGCACAAGGCCGTAGGCCGAGTGCCTCCCTACTTGTTGATGTAGCACATGGTGGTGGTGTTGTCTGTTCTGACCTGAACCACATCTTGTTCTTCACTGATTGTGAGAAAGCCTGTAGAGCCACGTACGCTGCCCTGAGCTCCAGAAGTTTGATGTGGAGTAGAGACTCCTAAGGGGACCACACTCCCTGAGCTGTGAGAGCCTCCAAGTGGGCCCCCCAACCCAGGAGAGAGGCGTCTGTGGTTAGGACCCCAGAATGAGACTGAGGAATGAATGGGACCCCTTGTCTGAGATTGTGCTGATCCTGCTACCATTGAAGAGCCTGGATCAGAGTCTGAGTCACTGGAACCAACTTGCTCAGAGGATCTTTTTTCTGGGACCAAAAAGCCCTCAGATGAAACTGAATGTCCCTCATCTGAAATCTGGCCCCTTGGACCACCGCAGTGGAAGCTGCCATGTGGCCCAGTAACTGAAGAAAGTGTCTTGCTGGTCGAGAGACCAGAGGGTGGAAAGAGGAGGCCAGCTCCAAAATGGCCTTCACCATTGCCAAAGAAAAAAAAGCCTTTGCTTTGACAGTGTCTAGTTCCATCCCTATGAAAGTCAATAGTTGTACTGGCTTGAGAACTGACTTGGAAAGATTGAGAAGGAAACTGAGAGAAGTGAGCACTTACTGGGTCACTTTTAGATCTGACTTGACTTGGACTGGAGACTGACCCACTATGAGCCAGTCATGCAGGTAAGGGAATATGGAGATGTTTTTCCTCCTTAGGAAGGCCACTACCACTGCCAGGCACTTGGTGAACACCCTTGGAGCCGATGACAGGCTGAAGGGGATTGCTTTGAATAAGTAATGGCCTGAAGGCAGTTCGAACCTGAGGTACTTTCTGTGGGAGCACCTGATGGGAATGTGAAAATAGGCATTCTTCAGGTCCAGGGAGGCTAGCCAGTCCCCTGGCCTTAGAGAGGGAAGAATTATTCCCAGAGTCACCATCTAGAACTTTGGTTTTAATAGATGTTTGTTCAGGTATCTTAAGTCTATGATGGGTTGCCACTTCCCTGATTTCTTCGGGGTAAGGAAATACCTGGAGTACAGGTCTTTTCCCCTGTGGGTTGTAGGAACTCTCTCTATGGCTCTTAAGGCCAGAAGAGATGAAACCTCTGCCTCTAGGGCAATGGTTTCGGAGCAGTTTGCAGATGGAAAAGACCTGGCTCTCATCTTTGGAAACTTTTTAAAGCTGAGAGCCAGTCCCTGGCTTACTACCTCCAAGACCCACTTGTCTGAGCTAACAGACTTCCAGTCCTGGAAATAGTAAGCCAGCCTGCCTCCTACAGGAATGGGGGAGTCGACCCGGGCTGGCACATCAGGGTGTCTGCTTGGCAGGGGCCCTGGGCTGAGAGGAGGATGCAGCTCTGTTCATCCCCCTTCTACCTCTCCCTCTAAAGAACCCCCTCTGAGCAAAAGGAGAGGAGGCCTGAGCTTGGAAGAAAGGGCTTTGAAAAGGCCTGCCCCTGCCCCTAGACTGCTGCCTCTGAGGAGTGGTTTGCCTTTCTTTGGCTTGAGTACTCCTATAGGTGGTCCTGTATTCATTCATCTTTTTTATGTAATTCTCTGTCTGCTCCCCAAACAGAGAATTACCTACAACAGGGAACTCCATGGCCTTAGCCTGGGTATCCTGTGATAGGCTAGTACATCTGAGCCAAGCCATTCTCCGTAGAGCAACAGATGCAGCCATGACTCTAGATGACACATCATTGGAGTCGACAGCAGCATGAAATTGGATTTTTGACACCTCAATCCCATCAGCAGCCTCCTCCTCCAACTCCTTGGCCAGCTAGGGGGAGGCCTGCTTAGCCAGTTCCAAAACAGACTCCCACCTGGACGTTTGGAACCTGGCTGCATAGGCCATGTAGTTAGCCTGCCTGAGTCCCAAGGAAGATGCCAAATACTGCTTCTTGGCCATGGCATCTATCTTCCTGGAGTCCTTATCCAGGGTGTGTGAAGCCAAGGGAATGCCTGCCTGTCACAGGCTGCAGCCTGTACTACCCCAACATGGCTGCAATGCTGATACAGAAACTCCAAACTTGAGCCTGAGAGCATATACCTCCTGTCCATACGTTTGTCCACTGGAGGCAGAGAATTAGGGGTCTTTAAAAGTGTATGAGTCTGTTTCCCAAAAGATTTATGCAAGGGAATAGACAGCCTCTTGGACTCTGGGATGTCCATCATCTCAACAAAATCATGCTCTTCCATCTCCACAGCTTCATCCACAGGGAGCTGGAGGGGGGCCTCAGCCACTTTCTTGTAAAACATAAAGTGGGAAGGGAACTCAGAAAGCCTAGGAGGGGAAACTCCAGAAGGTCTGTCTGGGGAGATGTCCAGTTCAATAGGCTCATCCAGACCTTCCCCACCATCATACTTGTCTTCTTCATCCTCTTCAACTTCCCCCTCCCATTCCGGATCATAATATTCCTCCAGAGAATAATCTGTAACCAGAGGAGCCGACCGAACCGAACGCCTACCGGCAGGGGCCGATTCAGTCGGAACCAGACGGAGTGATTCTACAATACTAATCGCCCGGGCAATTTCATCGGCTGTCGGATGAAGAGATTCAGGATCCAAACCGGACGATTTCTCCTTCTTCTTTTTTTTTGAAGAAACCGACCCCTCAGAGTCAGTTTTCCTCTTGCCCGAGGAAGTATGGCCCTGGTCAGAGGGCACTCCCTCAGGTACGGTCGGAATGAAACTGGGCTGGCCATCTAGGTCAGCGGACTTCTGGGCCTCCTTATCCCTAAGCCTGTCCAACCGTTTATCCAGGGTGGTCTTAGGGAAATTTTTACAAACTTGGCAGTCTGAATCGAGGTGGTCAAACCCCAGACAATATACACAGGTGGTGTGGGGATCAGTCTTAGCAAAGGTCTCCCCACACACACTACAGTGCTAAAATCCAGTGGGCCGGGTTTTCTTTCTGGGTTTTTCAGACATGGCCACAAACAAATAAACTTACCCTTTACACGGCTTCAGGCCAGGTAAGACTAACCTATCAGTTCCTCACTGTGTCACGGGTGTTGGAAAAAAAACGAAAATGTGTTGTTTTTTTTTAGAACCAATAGGCACCAGAATCACCACAAGTATACAGACAAGAACAAATGGTTGGATCAGCTGAACCGACCGCAAGAAACAAAGTTTACAGTTTCCTCAGAAAAAACTCTCAAACTCTACAGTCCACTACCTATAACACTTACTGTACCACAGACAGGGATCTGAACTGAGAAAGTGAGAGAAAATCTCACGGTTTAAACCGACGATTTACTTTACTGAACCGACAAGTGAGGAGCAAACTCTGGAGCGACTGTTCAGTTAGGCGGAGTAAAGAATCTGACGGTTACACTTCAAGTGCAGCAGACAGTGGTTTGAACCGAGCTCGAGCTCAACGTTCTATGCTTCTGCATAGAGTTAACTCTTTCATCTCCGGGGCAGTTCAAGTGCTGAGGCTAGCCACAATATGTCAGAATACAGCAAGACTTCATGTTATTTGAATCTCACAGTGTTGAGAAGTGGTTGTCAGACTGTTCTCCTGAGAGATCAAAGGGGTATTGTAACCTGTCATAAAAACCATGCTGTAATGGGAAGAAGCGATTGTCTTGTTATAATTAAAAAATATTGCTGTATTTGCATGTTACAAATTAATTGCAGGACTAAAAAGTGACCTCATGTGATGTGACATCACAAGGAAGGTGGGACTTTATCTCTGATATTGGTGAAGCCTAGCTGAAAAGAAAAGACACTTTTTTGTTCTGGACTTCTAAGGAACACTTTGTTTCCTGTACTCAAGAGAGACCACTTCTGCCAAGACTGGTAATTCAAGTGTGAACTTTTGCTAACTGAAACAGAGTTAGAACTAGTTCATTCAGTTACAAGGCACTTTTGTTTTGTAATTGTCCACTTCTTTCTGACTATAATCATTATGTATATATGTTCTGTTTTATGTACTGAATTTATTTACTATTTTTAGTTTTAGTAAATTTGGTTTTCCTTCAACCTGCCTGAGACATCTTCTCATTTTGAGTGTGAATGGTGGCACAGTATTGATAATTCTGACATAACTGTCAAAGTGCTTAGAGCATCACCATATGCAGCCACTCTAACAAGGATCTGAGTTAAGATCCAGCAAGGTAAGAAAAATACCAGTGTCTTAATTGAGTCAGCAGGGAGTTGTGAACCAGGTTGGTTGTATGCCCACTGGATCAAGTATTACACTGCTTTCCCTGACGAGAGTGTGATATTTGGACCTGTTGCCTGTGTGCTCTGGCTAAAATGGGTTCATAATTGACCCCGGGACTCGAGACTGGTAGTTGCTCAGACCCAAAACAAACAGGAGGGTATTCCTGTTTGTTCCCTGTTCATGAATCACAGAAAGGTTAGACATTGTGGTAGCAGTGGGCCTGACCCCCGGAGTGGATTTGTGACACTCACCATCCGCTATTTTTTGCTCTGCTTACAAATCAGCCCATCTCCATTTATGGGGAACAAAAGTGAAAGTGCCCTGAGTGCTTCTCAGCCTGATTCTCAGTCAGTGCACTAGCCACACACATTCAAAATCCCAGTTCAAGCTCATGAATCCCCGAAACCACGGGAAAAAAACAGCAATGTATACAGTACCTTTTTTTCACAGCATTACTTTTCCTTTCTGCCTCCTTCATCTTAATCTTCAGATGTTCCATCTCTCCTCGGCAGCCAGCTAGTGCAGCCACCCTTCTGTCAACTATCCAGCTGAAACACACAATCCACACCATCAAGCAAAACGCCTCTCCTGATCCATGACGACAATTAAAAAAAACAATAATACTTGTCGGAGGTGGGGAGAGAAAGAGAAACACATACCATTGAAAAAGGAAACGGAATGTGAAAGTACACACTGTTACTACATGGGGAGAGCATGAAATGCAAACCAATACCTGAACACAAAATTCAACAACACCATCTACTGATACTCAAAGGGACTACTTTACAGAAACATTAATTTACTGATAAAAATTAAGCATTTAACTTATCTGTTAAAATTTTATATACTATTTTTTTGTAAAATAAAACATAAAAAGCTCATTTTCTAAGAACAATAATACTGTCCAGGGTGGGCGCTATGGGATATAATGGACTTTCCAGGGGCTATTAGTCCATCTGTCTGCAGCATCTGGCCTTATCACACCCCTGGGCAGGCCGTTTTATCCCGGTAATGCCCACCCTGTCAGGTATTATTGCTTACATATAGCACTGCAGCCCCTTTGCTATGTGTTTTTGTGGGTGGGACAGTATCAGGAAGTAAGACTGCACTTGCAATAAGTAACGTAAGAAAGGTGGCAATCATATACGCTGAGATACAATGATCCCTCTATTATCTGCCAATTGTGGTTTGTACAAAATGTTAGCTATTCTACTGCCCCTTATCCCACACCCCTGACTATCCATTCAGTTTGGCTTGTACGAAAATGTGCAGATAATCAAGGGTGCTTTGTAGATTATCAGACTGAAATCAAACAGTAATGTGACACCTGGAGAGAAGAGAGATGAGAGCATGGTATTGCACTATCACTAATATAATTTTGAAAGAGGGGAACTGAAGGGTAGGAATTTTGATTTGTATACTTTTGCCTCTAGCTCTTTACATACAAAGTGTATCCTAACCTTAGATACAGTTTGTATGTAAATGGATTCCCAAGGTGCCGTACAGTCTGTGAGAGGGTCCCTTCATTGTAAAGGGGCATGGTCACGATGAGGGAGGGCCCCAGATTTCTCTTGGGCCTAGGGCCTCGGGTTGCCTTAATCTGGCCTTGCCAAGACAAACTGCTGGACCTTGTGGGATCCTTGGCACTACTTAGTGATATGGCCCAACAGCTCATATTAACCACAGCCAGATTGATCCAGATGACCTAGAAATTGTGGTATAATGTGTGATTTTACAAAGGCAGCCCTCTCCTCTGAAAGAAGAAAGTCTGACCTTTTGAAATTGCACCCAAACTCCTTGGAACTGGCTTCCAAAGATGCAGGACCGGAGAAAGACAGCTTGTTATTTGGTGAACTCTTGCTCAAGGAGCTTAAGAAACTGGGCAAAAACATTTCTGGGATCAGAAAGACCCAATCTTCCTTTAGGGCATTGGGGTGCCCCCTTTTAGGGTAGGCCAGAAGAGGTAAGGGCTGCTCTTTCAGTTGAGACCAGACCCAAGACTCTCGCCAGGCTCCATGTTCAATGGCTCCTTTGGCTATGGATCCCGGTCAAGAGAAGACCTGAGCTTTCGATCCAGAGAATGCTTCCATGGGGGTACAGGCTCTGCCACTCCCATCCTCATCCCCTAATCAGGTAGGTCATCCTCAGTGGGACACCCCCTCTCTCTCTCTCTCAAGCAATTCCTGTTCATCCCAGGCCTGCTTTAACTGGCGGGCAGACTATGTCTATTCTCCCACAACCAGGAACTCATCATGATGGAAGCGTAGGTTCTGAACGTGTAGTTGGGCTATCAGATCAAGTCTGAAACCCACCCATGTCCCCCTCCCTTCAGGTCATTCCCATTTTTTCTCCAGTGAAGAAATGGCACTGATTGCTCAGGAACTGGACTCCCTTTATTCCAAAGATGCATAGTTAGTGCCCCACTGGGGCTCCAAAGGTGAAACAGTTGAGAGGTCATCAGCCAGTCATCAACCTGTGAGACCTCAATCATTATGTTGTCTACAGAAATTTCAAGATGAAGGACATCCATTTCTCTGAGACATCCTCCTCAAAGGAGACTTGCTGGTTTGTCTGAACATTAGGGATGCTTACCTAACAGTTCCCCTCCTTTCGGACAACCAGAGGTGGCTCAGATTCTCATGGGAAGGGGTGACCTGGCAGTTCATTTGCCTTTCTTTCAGTCTGACTCAACCCATGGAGCTTCACAAAGTTTATGTTTCCAGTGGTAGCCTAGACAGTGCCACTGCTGTCTGGCTTATTATTTTCTTGAATAACATCTTGATTATGGATCAAGACGCTCCATCACTAGTGAAGTGTCTCCAACTAACCATCTCCCTGCTTGATGACAAATCCAAGGCACTCAATCAGGACAAGTCCGGGTCGCACCCGGAAACCCTGGGGTCACACCTGGAAAGGAGCCTCAGCTCAGTGTGCTTTTCCCGGTTAAAACATTTTAAATAAAAATAAAATCAAATGCTAATCCTGTCTCCCTGCCAGGCAATCTCTTTCTTGGGGTTTGAAGTGAACTCAGCAGAACCCTGGCTCAAACTACCCTTAGCCAAGGTCGAGGGCATAAAGAAAGAAGAAACATAGAATTTGACAGCAGACAAGGTCCGCCTGGCCCATCCAGTCTGTCCATTTCTCTCTACCTGCACTTACCGCAGACAGTGCCCAAGCTACAGCTCTTTCTCCACCCCCTTCCTTTCCATTATTATTCCCTTGTACTTATCTCATGCATTCTTGAATCCCACCACTGTTTTCACCCTCACCATCTCTGCTGGAAGGCTGTTCCAGAAATCCACCACTGTTTCTGTGAAGAAGTACTTCCTCACATTTGTTCTGAATCTACTCCCCTTCCAGCTTCATAGCAGGTCCCCTTGTTCTTGAGCACTTTTTCTTCTGAAAATACTTCCCTCCTGTACCTTATTTACGCACTGTAAGGTATTTAAAGATCTCTATCATATCCCCCCCCCCTTCCTCTTTTCCAGGGTGTACATATTGAGGTCCTTTAGTCTCTCATCATAGTGCTTTTGATGCAGACCCTGCACCATTTTAGTTGTCCTTCTCTGGACTACCTCCACTCTATCTCCTTCCAGAGGCGTAGTCTCCAGAAATGGATACAGTACTCTAGGTGAGGTCTTACCAGCGATCTATACAGAGACAACATCACCTCCCCCTTTCTGCTGATGATACCCCTCCCTATGCAACCCAGCATCTTACTCGCCCCTCCATACTGCCTTGTCACACTGCCTGGCCATCTTCAGGAAATCCAAAATGATTACCCCCATGTCTCTTTCCCACTTGGCGGTCATCAATACCACTACGCCCATTTTGTACTTCACCCCATAATGCATTATTTTGTACTTATTCGCATTGAAACCTAGCTGCCATACCCTGGACCACTCTTCTAGTTTTCTCACATTTTTGCTCATCCTTTACATCCTGCCTCACCCCCAGTATCCACCCTATTACAGATTTTGGTGTTATCCGAAAGAGGCAGACCTTCTCTTCCAGTGACTTTGCAATGTCACTTATAAAACATAAGCAGGACTGGTCCCAGTTCTGATCTCTGAGGCAACCCGCTGGTCACCCTTCCTTTCTCAGCGTGAACTTTGCTTACCACCACACTCTGTCACCATCCCCTAACCAATTTCTAATCCAGTTTAACACCTTTGGACCCACTTCTAAGTGCTACCCAGCTTGCTTCTTTGTCTCCGATGTGGAATGGTGTCGAAAGCCTTACTAAAATCTAGGTAGGCAACATCCACCACTCCACCCTGATCTAAATCCTTTGTAACCCAAATAAATCTATCAGATTCACTTGACAAGACCTCCCCCATGACTCCAAGCTGCTTCAGGTCTTGCAGTCCACTGGATTCAGGATATTCCACAATCCTTTCCTTCAGCAGTGATTCCATTAACTTTCCCACCACTGATGTCAGGCTGACTGGCCTGCAACTGCCAACCACCTTCCTGCTACCACTTCTGTGTAGTGGGACTACATCCACCCTCCTCCAGTCCTCTGGAATAACTCCTGTTTCCAGTGAGCTGTTAAATAGAACTGTCAGAGGTGCAGACAGTATTTCCCTAAGCTCCCTCAATACCCTTAGATGCACCCCATCTGGCTTTATTGTTTTGTCCACCTTCAGATTAGCAAGTCGCCTCAGGATTCTCTCTTTCAAAAAAGATTAACCTCCATCTCCCTCCCTCCAAAGCTTCTGTTACTTCCTTGTGGCCCCTTCACTTCTCCTTCCTCTATGAACACTGAACAAAAGAGTTTGTTCAGGACATCTGCCTTTTTCTGGTCCCCCTCTGCACAGTCCCCGCTTCTCTTTTTAACCTTATAATCCCACCCTTGGTCTTCCTCTTTTTGCTTACACCTAAAAATGTCTTATCCCCTTGTTATCTCCTGGGCTATTCTCTCTTCAGTTTTTGCCTTTGCACTCCTTAATGTTTTCTCTGCTCCCCCTAATGCACCTTACTATCCTCCTCCCTTTGTGTCTCCTTATACCTTCTAAATGCTACACATTTAGCCTTTACCTTTTCAGCCACCACTTTCCAGGCCCATAGAGGTTTCTTTTTTCTCTTGCTTTTGCTCACTTGTTTGATCGAGGTTTGTTGCCTTTACTATGCTCCCTTTTATCTTCACCCACTGTTCCTCCATCACACCCAGGCCATTCCCCTGACAGGTCATCTCTCAGGCATTCACCCATCTTTAAAAAAATCTGCCCTCCTGAAGTCCAGGACCCTTGCCCTTTTGTGGTTCCATTTTGCAGTCATCCTTTTATTAACCAGACCCAGTCAACAAAAACTAAATAAATATTATATGGTGACCACTGGTCCCCAAGTGGCCTCCCACCTTTACAAATGCAACACTTTCCCTGTTAGTACCAGATCCAGCACTGCCCCCTCATGAGTGGGTTCCCTGACTAGTTGCCTGAGGAATACACCCCTGCAGAGTCTCCAGGATGTCCCTGCATCTAGCTGAAGCTGGAGCTTGGAGGCTCCATTCTACATCTGCCAGGCTGAAGTCCCCACCAGCAGCACCTTCCCCTTTTCTGCCATCTTGCCAATGGCTTCTACCAGTACCTTATCTAATTCCTTCCCTATGCTGGAGATCTGTAGATCTGTGATAGGGAGCTCCTGCTACTCTTAAGGACCAACCTTTTCTTAAATCTGTTGCAACAGTTCTTCTATTTCTTAGCCTAATCTATCCTTTACAATTTAAGTCCATGAGGTTGGCCACCTATGGGCACCCCTTCCCCTTTCTTGACTATGCTATAGTGTCCTCTTTAAATTTTCCTTTTCCCTCTCAGGTCCTCATACAGGGAGGTTATTGTGGTGACCGAGCATATGTAAAACAACAGGCTGCGTTTATCATTGTTGGATTTAGTATGTAATAGCATTATGCCATAAAATATTGAAATGTATATACCATATGTCTATTTACTTTTTTATTTCAGTACTCAGAAAAACGTTTGAACTCAGAGCTCTTTATATAGGTTCCATGTCAGGACATTTCAGTACAACAGACAGGTGAAATTATGCAAAAGATTGTGGAAATACAAAGGATTTTATATATATATATATATATGTTTTATATATAATATATATATATATATAACAGGATTATATATCAAACACAGTACAGGTCACAGGAAAACAGATAATTTACAGTGCCCAGTGGTGAAACCAGTCAGTTGTCAGCAAACAAGAGGTTGTTTGGAGTGTTGCTAACTGCTAAAGAAAAATAAAGGGGGGTGAAGGGGAGGAGCCCAAGTGCAATGTGCAAAAAGAGAGCGTAATATCAGTATAGCAGTAGGGGTCGGAGGGAGGTGACTAGACTGGAGGCAGAGGGAGAGGGTGCTAGGTGTGTAGGGGAAGCAGGAGGGCCTACTCAGGGGAGAGAGGGAAGAGTTGAGGGGGCAGGGGATGGAAGTAGTGATGGGGTGGTGCTAACGATGGCAGGCACATCGAGATTCACATAGCATAAGGAGCTTCAAGTTCATTTTGAAAGTACACAGTATGGGCAGGCGTGCAATGTTTTCCTGGAGGGAGCTGAACCATAGCAGTGCACAGTAAGCAAAGGACCTTTATCCTTGAGATGTTCAGGATTTTGGAGTTAGGAAGGACTGGTGTTTGGAGTTAGTGGTATGCCATGGATTATTGCTGGGAACCAGAAGTTGTTGGACCCCTGGCGCTAGCTGACCAAGGCAGATCTTTTTGGCCAGAAGGCAGGACTGATATTTTAGTTGGCCATTGAGCGTGAGCCAGTGTGCCCTGACATAGACATCACAGGTGTGAGTTAGTCAGTGTGCACCTAAAGTGAGTCGGCAGGCTTTGTTGACATAGGTGCCGGAAACAGGGGGAGAGAGGGAGCAGCAGCCACCCCACTTTTTTGGGCCAGTACAAAAATGCCCCTTTCATTAAATCAAGTGGCTGTAGCCTGCAGTATTACTTTCCTCACTGTGTAACAACTTGCAGTGCCTTGAATCTGCTGCCACCACGCCCCGTTGCAAACAAAAGAAACAGAGCCACTAAATGCCTTCTTGCAGAGTTGTAAAGTACAGTTCTTATTATAATGACCCTACTTTACAACTCCAGAACTGTCCCTAACATTTCTGATTTAAAGCAGCCCAACAGATGTTCACACCTCTTGTCTTCTTTTTGTTTTGGGAGTCAGGAGGCTTACGCACCCCCCACAGCCATGCTAGCCAGCCATAGGGCAAATAATCAGCCAAGATAACATAACACTTAGATTTGTTATGTCTTCACTGTGCTGGTGACTGGATTATTTTACATTTTATTTGAAAGTCCTATCGACTCCAGCGGAAGTTCTGAACTCACCCCGGTCCCCATGAACAAAGCCAGACTAGTGCACGCCAAGGAGCCTAAGGTAATGGGAATAAAGGAAGGTAGCCACCACAACAAGCCTGATCCCATTTCCTCCTGACTCTTGTAATAACCTGGCATTGCCTTGCTGTTGTGTGGGGTTGAGAGAGTGAGTGTTAGGGTGGTTGCCGATTTCAGATTTCCTTGCTTTGGAGGCAGAGTGAAGATTGTTGAACCGGACTGCCCTGACCCAGAGAATTGCTGGAGTTACTGTTGCTTGCAATGCACCCATGCTGCTGAGTGCGCTGACTCCACTAAAACCCTTTATTTGCTTAATTTTTTTTCAAGTTAATTTTAATTTTTAAGTTGAAGAGCTCTGAACTTCCTTAGCAGCAGCTTGATAAAATAACTTCCCAGCAGTGATGGTCCAATTCCAAAGTGCTGTGGTAACCTAAGTCAAGTCCGTTAATTAAAAGTTCTCTCGGTATTGGTATAGTCAGACCGGGCAGTTCTCTGTTCTGTAGCCACCCACCCGCCGGTACCTAGCTGCTTGATAACCAAGTTGCCCCAACAGTTGCTTGCTGCCGGCCAGTTTGCAACTTGCCTTCTCTGCCCCCACTCACATTGCCCAGCCAGCCCCATTCAGAATCGGGAAAAGTCTAGTGCAGTGACACTGTCCCACTGCATGTCAGTCCAGTTGGTGTGTTTGTGACTCTGTAGATCAGTCAGTGCGGTCCTCCTCCTGCCTCCTTATCATGGTATCAGTCTGTCAGGTCACTGATTGACAAAAAGGAACCGGGACTGCACAAGGAAGATGAACACAAACAATCCAATAGGCTGTACTTATTCTGGACCTGTCCTGCTGGCTGTACTGCTGTTAATCTACAGATAAAACAACTATTTTTAAAACTCTCCTTGGCTTAGAAGATATTGAGCCCTAGTTTAGGGTATGGGGCTGCCGATAACTAATTTAACATTTATTTTAATTTGTTCTACTGATGATAATGTATTCCAAATGAAGCTGTGTATTTTTTACTAGAGTTGTGAATTTACTGAGAGTAAAAAAAAGTTTTATAAAAGGCTAGAAAACTATGATTACAGGGAACTGTGTATACTAGAGTTATGAATTTCCTGTTGGGGGTTTACTGAGAGTAAACAAAGTTATAAAAGTCTTGAAAACGGTCATCATAGGAAACTGCGTATTGTTTACTACAGTTGTGAATTTATTGAGTTCTGAATTTACTGAGAGGGAAAAAAATTATAAAAGCCTAGAAAACTATAATTATAGGGTGGTAGAGAAAATTTACAGTATTTTAACCATTTTATTGTGACAGTCTCCAGAGTCAACACATGAGATCAATTATCAAATAAGGGCACAAAGCACAATTAGGGAGGGATAGGATTGAACCTGGGGATAGAGTATATCTTAGACCTTCCCAGGAATTGTCTAGGCATTGCATAGTATTGCCCACTGCTGGTCTATAAGTTCTGAAGAGGCAAAAGTGCTTAAGGGCAGTGTGTATTTAACTGTTGCAATTGCCAGCTTAAAGCTTCTAATATTCTGTTGATGTTTTGTACTGAATTTGGATATATGGTTGAAGAATTAATAATTTTTAAATATTTTTTTTCTGTAACAATTGTAATGACCTGAATGATCCAACAATAAAACTTGATGATGATGATACAGGTAAAAAAAAGACACAGAGAGGGTGGTTGGATGCATGGAATCGCCTTCCTGAGGAGGTTGTGGGGTCTAAAACTGTGGGAGAGTTCAAGATTGCAGGAGACAGACATAAGGCAATTCTTTCTTGTGGGGGGTAGGAAGTAATAAGCTGCTGGTTAATTAAGATCTGCAGCTTATCCAGTAGGTAGGGAAATAGGCAGACTAGGTGGGCCATGCAGTCCTTATCTGCCATCAAATTCTATGTTTCTATGTTTTTATTGACTTTTGATCAGATTTACTAGTATGTATGTTAAAATTAACTTAAGAGTGACTGTGACATGGTCTACCAGAAAGTAACAGTCTTGTGGGAACCAGGGAACATGAAGAAGAATAATAATAAAAGATTAAGATAAATACATAATTGTGCCCTGTCCTGCAGTTGCTGTCATGATTAATACCCACTAACAGTGGTATCAAAATTGGAAACACACAGAGCTGAGGCTGCGCTCTTTTCCTTTACTGAGTTTTTATTCATCTATTCAATGTATTAGTAAATCCTTCTGTTGAGTATATGACATAAGTTACAATTAATGTATTAGAAGTAGCAGGATTGCTTTTTATTTATTATTCATTTAAGTTCACCCTTATTTGTACATTGGAGCGAAGCAAATTTTAACAAGATCGATGCACCAATGGAATTTGTACTGTTTAGAGGAGTAACACTGATAATCTGGGAACATAAAAGCTTGTGATGCAATATTTAACATGCCAGTAGTGAATAACATGATTTAATAATAAATCAGTTCAATAGATCATTAAACACTCAGTAAAACAGCTCTGTGTTTCCAATTTTGTTGCTAGTGTTCAGACCCAGCATGTGAAGTGGAGTAGTGTGGAATAGTATCAGGCACCTGTTTCTTTGTATGGTACCAGACTGCTTTGACTGTGAACACATGTTGAGTACTTTACTGAAGGACATAGGAGCTGAAGGAAGGTTTTTACATGTTGATGTATAACAGTGACAGCCAGTGACAGGGAAGGAGTAGGAGATAGAAGGGGGGGGGGGCAAATAACAGGAGGAAGAACTGGGACAAATAAGCAAGTTAGTGTTAAAATCAAAACAGAGACAAGGAACAGTTTATTAATTTATTAGTTTATTTATTAAGTAAGGTTACAATAACATTTTATCATACAGTCAGCCACAGATGTGTAAAGAGTTCATTACAATTAAAAACCTTAGATCCTTCATTGGTTAATGATGTGCTGAATATGTAATACAGAGCATAGTTGACATTGGTATTCATTTATACAAAAAAAGTGGTTACAAGGTTATAAAAAGCACACAGACATGGAGCCAGTGCAATATGTAATAAACATTCCAATAAATTTACAAGTCAAGGATTAGCAAGATCTGGAGGGTAGTAACCATTCACAGGAAAGGGTGGTGCCATCAAAGGGCATGTGACAGGGGCAGTAAGGGGGGCAGTGGGAGAATATGTTAATTTAGGGGTCAAAATCAGGGGCAGGGGAGGACTCTGGGAGAGGGATGAGTGTGGAATAGAAGAAAAGAGTGAGAAAGGGGGCAAGACATAAGAGGCAAGTTATTAGTCTGTTTAGTTTGCTATTTAGAAGCAGGTCAGCAGCAACCAATCCTTGATAAAGCATTAGTAATGATGAGAAGTGAGTCAGGCAGCCTCAGCTCTACTTATGCTTTTTTTGCTGGTGACTGGTCAGTGGATGGGGACATTTTTGAACCCTATTTCTTGTAGAATTGGAACATGAGCAGTTCTTTTATTTTCACCTGGGCAACCACTGTATCAAGTTAAGCAATGGATGGTTCAGACTTCATGTGGAGCTATTGAAGCGACTGGGTTGAAAGCTCAGCTCATAATATTCTGTAGTAAATATTCCTATATGGTATAACTGTATTCTTAACATTACAATCTTCATTAAAGGTATATATTTATTGTATTTTTGTATGGCAAAAACTAGTTTAGAAAAAGTGCCCTTTGTACCCCTAATAAGTGCCCTTTCGATCCTCCACCCTCCCCCCCCCTCCAGTTTTTACCATCTTCCATCTTACCATCTTACACAATATGTTTGTTGAGTGCAGTTTTTATGCACTAGAGAGCAGTATCTATAGCAGAACCATATATAGGCAGCCCATAGTCCACCAGGGAGCCCACAGAACTGTGAACAGTTATGCTGAGGGCTTCAGGGGAGAGACTATGCTTGCCACGATAAAGTAGCCCTATACACTTGTTGACAGCTTTGGCCGTGTTGCCAATGTGAAGAGTATAGGAGAATGAGTTGTTAATAGTGATACTGAGGTATTTAAAGTGTTGAACAAGTTCAAGGGAAACCCCGCCACTATTGTATATTGATAGTGGGTAGTTTTTTGTGTTTGCTTAGAGAGCTGGAAAACGGCATGGTTTTTGTTTTCTTGTAGTTCATTATTAATTTATGATCTATGGACCACGTCTCTACACTGGTGAAGTCGCTCTGTAGTTGCTGCTCAAGGGCACTGGGGTCTGAGCCATTTGAGAAGACAACTGCATCATCTGCATAAAGGAGGATGCAGCCTTGACTGGCTTGGGGGAGGCAATTCAAGAATAAGCTGAATAGGAGGGGACCCAGTATTGACCCCTGCGGAATGCCTGAGCAGACAGGTTTGCTGTCTGAGAGGACAGTACCAACCTGACTTGCTGGGAGCAGCAGTGCAGGTAACTGCAGAACCATGCAACCACCTTGGGGGCAAGGCCTGTAGCAGAGAGTTGGTCAACTAGGAGGGCATGATTGACCATATCAAAGGCCTTTGTTAGATTGATTTAGATTGTCCCAGTAAGCTGTCCAAGATTGAGAGATTTATGGATGAAGCCCATGAATTCCAGGAGGGCTGTAGTGGTGCTGTGCCCTGCCCTAAAACCATGCTGCTCAGGGCATAGGAGCTTATGTTTGTCCAGGTATTCAACAAGTTGGTCCACAATGATTCATTCCAGGGCCTTCGATAGTGGTGGAAGTATAGAGATGGGGCTGTAGTTCTCGGGCATGGCCCAAGCCTCGCTCTTGTACACGGGGGTTACTACTGCGGCTTTCCATTTTTGAGGGAATACTGTGAACTGGAGTGATAGGTTGAGGATATGGGTAAGGGGAGACAGGATTTCTTCCAGAGAGAGTGAGATTAGTTTCAGATTGAGGTTATCTCCACTGTATCTCCCCTTACCAAGCACCTTATGCAGGTATTTCCTGGCTTCCCCAATAGTAATAGTCTTGAAGCAAAAAGGGGGATGCACTGGGGTCTGTGAAGGAGCAGCAGGGTTGGTAAGGGAGAAGAAGTCAGTAGGAAGGACATTATGGAGGTCAGTGAAAGCAAGGTTGAAGGTGTTGGCTATAGATTTAGGATCAAGGATGGGGGAATCAACACTGAGCATGGTGGGGGCCGTTTTGGGCTCACCTCTGGTGACCTCTTTTAGGTTTGCCCAGAATTTATGACCATCATTCCAGTTCTTGGCTAGGGACTCCTTGTAGTATAAGTTTTTGGCTATTCAGATGGTCCTAGTACAGTTATTCCTGGCCCGTTCATAATTCAGGATGTTGGACTGCTTCCCTGTGGCCTTGGCTATATGCCAGAGATGGCCTCTATTTTTCATAAGTTCAAGGGTGTCTGAGCTCATCCAGGGGTTGAAATGGCCTTTGATTTTATGCTTTTTGAAGGATGCATGAGTGTCACAGATCACACTGAATAGGAGGATGAAATGGTCAAGTGCGCTATCAGTGTCAGAAGCCGCAAACACTGTTGACCAGTCAGCGTTGAGGAGATCATCTTTAAAATGGCCAATGTGACCAGGCTTGAGGACCCTGTTGGTGACTGTTCTTGGAGGGGGTTTCGTGAAACTATTAGTCCAACTGAACATGACAGGGGAGTGGTCACTGATGTCATCTGGGAGGACAGAGGCATTGGGAATATGCTCAGGTCGGTTCGTGAGTACCCAATCAAGCAGAGTACTAGTGCCTGATCTGCAATTGGTCCTAGTGGGGGCTTCAATGAGCTGTGTAAAGTGAACAGCCTAAATTGCATCTTTGAAGGGGTTAGCTAGAGGGGCAAGCCAATTAATATTGAAATCACCAAGAAATATAACCACGGAGCTTAGGGTCAGGCTTCCAAGGCAGTCTATAATGGCTTGGAGACCTTGGGCTGAGTTCTTTGGTGGGATGTAGACTGATAACAGTGTAATTGTTTTGTTATGGGCCCCAAGAAGGACCTCAATGACAAGGGCCTGGGAGAATGGCCCTAGGCTGGGTAAATTTAGGACTATGCCCTGTAAGCTATCCTAAGATAGAGTGCATAGCCACCACCTCTTTTAGATACTAGAACTTGCCTAAAAATTGTGTAACCCGGTAGACTGTAAATGTTGAAAATACCATGGCACTAGGTGTTTTTGAAAATGGTAAAAGTACTAGGTGACTATTATAAAAATTTAGTTAGTTGTGCTATTTAAAATACATGTAAATTGCTGTAAACTGAACACGTTTGACATTTCATGGTGATTTGCATATATCCCATGTTGCTTTGCATTATGGAAGTATGTGTGATTTTGTATTTCTTTGAAACTTGGCTTATTGTCAATGCCCTTTGGGATAACCCACGTTTCAGTGCTTTTGCACTGAGGTTCTTTGTTTCTAGCTTATTTTATTATTTTGAGCCCCCACTACTCAAGCAAACAAGGCCCGCATAGGGGTGGTGGCTGAATCTCAACTGCTAAGTCAGCTCAAAGACTAGTGTCAGTAGGTGCTAGCTAAAAGCAGAGAAAAGACATACAGTGAAGACCACCAGGATGAAGTGCAGTGTCAGAGGTTTCCTGCATGACAAAAGGGATTAACTCCCATTGAAACTGCATTGTTTGCTGCAGTAACTGTACTGCAGAATTCTGCAGAGTTGGGCTTCATCCTAATGGGCTTCACTGTACATAGTATGTTACTGCAAACTGATGTACTGAAGAAGGGATATGACATTGCTTAAGGTTATCCTCTGTATTTTGAATAAACATCACACAGAGATTGTGTGTTCAACTTGAAGTTTGGTGTCTGGTCCATCTGTTATCCCACAACCCCTCCACAAGATCACTCCAGTGTGAATAGTGGCTCCATTCCTTGTCTCCAGGGTGACCCACAGTACCTCTGCCTCCCCCTGTGTTCCCCGCATCTCGGTAACCTTTATGCTTTCACTCACATAAAGCACCACACCCCCTCCTTTCCTTCCCACCCGCTCCTTCCTGAGCAGAGTATAGCCAGGTACGGCCCTTGTCCCAGTCATGGTTTTCAGTGCACCAATATCCAGGTCAGCCTCTGCCATGATGGTCTCTAGGTCCAAAATCTTATTTCCTAGACTTCTAGCATTTGCACACATGCCCTTACAGATTTTATTTCGACTCTGCTTGTTGCCCCCTTTTTCCTTTTTCCCATCCCTTCTTCCCACTTCTCTTTATAATGCTCCAGTTCCTTTCCCCCTTTATCTCTACCACCCTGCTTCCTTTAGTAATTTGTATCCTGGGAGATGCTTCTCCCCTTGGGTTCTCCTTAGTCTCTACTTCAGCATGCGAAGGGGCAGTTTTTGACTCCCCGATTCCTTCTGCTCCCCAGCTAGTTTAAATGTTCACCAAAGTAACATTTAAACCATTAACTGAGGACTGCAGTTCCCCTCCCAGATGAATGCAGGTTATCACCCCAGTATAGGCCATTATCCTCCCAGGTGGGTCCCCAATCCCCAATGTAGCTGAACCCTTCCTTTCTGTGTCATTTCTTCAGCCATGGGTTGAAGCTCCTTGTGTGGAGATCCCTCTCCTGTCCTCTGTCATAGACAAACATCACCTCAGCGAAAGCATCTGAATGAGCTACCTAAGATCCCTCCCCAGCTCCCTAAACTCCCCCTGTCCTAGCCCATCTCCCTCTCTAGCCAGGTCATTTGTCCCCACATGGACAATTACGTCCAGCTCTCCCTCCCACCTGCTGCCCTAGCAATCCTCAGCATCTGCATCCTATCCCTCTGTGCCATGGCACCTGGTAGACACTTAACCTGCCTCTCCTCTCCCTTTCCTATTCCCAGATCTATCACCCTCACAATCGAGTCCCCCACCAGAAGTTACTTCCTCCCTTGGGGTTCTCTACCACCCTCATATGAATATACACACATACAAAAATTTGCCAGCAGAAGGAGGCCACAATGGTCTGTCTAGTCTGCTCGAGTGCACAGCTCAATCTATTTTACTGGAGCTGCCCCCCCGCCTCCCTTCATTATCCTCCCCCTACCTCTCCCCCCCACCAATCCTCCCTCCCATTGCAACCTCTTTTTATGCTGTCCTGACCCTTTTTAAAACTTCCCACTGTGTTCAAGGACATCACCTCCTCTGGTAGCTCATTCCATCTTGACGCCACCCTCTCTGTGAAAAAGTGCCTCCTCATTTTCTTTTTAAATCTACCCCCGACAAGTTTCAGATTGTACTCCCTTGTATTCCCCTCCCTTTCAAATTGAAGATGCCCTCCATTCCAATCTTATTTATACCTTCAAGGTACTTGAAGGTTTCTATCTTTTTGTTCAGTGCTCTCCACTCCTTCCAAACTCTTAACAAAGCAATATTCCACGAGAGGCAACATGATGTCAGTTTGGTCAAAGTAGTGTTTATTCTGGTGGCAAAACATGGAACACTGAATTCATTGGTATAAAAACAGATAGCCTGGCAAGTTGCCAACTGCTGTCAAGGAGAATGGACATTGGGATCTGTGGGGTTGTGTATTGTAGCCAGCTGCCCTGCCCTGCCCTACTACTATTTGGACTTGTGACTGTAAAGGGACTTAAAAGAGTAAGAAAAAATTAACCTGTGTACAGCACAGTTTTCCAGGACCAGAGACCCTTTTCTGTTTCTCTTCTCTGTAAGTTTTTGGCCCTCCCTCCCACACCTACCTCCACCATTTATTAAGTGCTCTGTGGACATGAGTGGCAAGCACGCTGATCAGAGCTGGCCTTTTTTCATTGGCTCACTAGTGAGGAGGTGGAGCTCAGGGGGTTGTGCACCCTTATTGCGGTATATCAGTATAATCTATTTCAGGCAACTGCACATAGTAGTTTTTTACTACTCTTCAACATGGCTTTATATCAATGAAACATTTATGTTCTCAGTGCTAAGCACATGTTAGGTTCAGTTGTTCAATGATGCCTCTTATTCAGGAGGGGGAATGGTCATCACTCATCGGGGGTCTGTGGGGCTGTGTATTCTAATTAGCTGCCCTGCCTCTGCATCAAACAGACTTGAGACTTATTACTGGTCTTTATTTTTAATAACAAAAAGTGAAAAGTGCTGTAGAAGTTTCCTTTACCTTGAGACCCATTCTTGTGAGTGTAATTTCTGAACCGGAGACCCGTTCCTGCAGTCTGGTTTGTACTGTGACCTTTCTACTGTGACTCTATTTTTAACAACAAAAAGAAAAGTTTAAAGTGCTGGGGAAATTTCCTGTACCTGGTGACCCATTCCTGTTAGGGAAATTCCTGAACTAGAGACCTGGTCCTGCTGCGGTCCAGTTTGTACTGTGACTTTATTTATAAAAAAAAAAGTTTAAAGTGCTCAGGGAAATTTCCTGAACAGGAAACCCATTACTGTGGGGGTAATTCCTGAGCCGGGGACCCATTCCTGTCGTCTGGTTTCTACTGTGACTTTTTTGCCCACCTCCACCATCTATTAAATGCCCTGCGGGTGGGACTGGCAAGCACCCTGCTCAGGGCTGGCCTTTTTCATTGGGCTACTGGGGGGAGGAGGAGCTTAGGGTTGTGTGAGCCCAATGCAACATACCAGTTCAGGCAACTGCACCAAGTAGTTGTATGCTATTCTGTGCTACAGTAGGTGTGTCCTTAATGTTACATTTGTATTAAGGTTTAGCCAAATTTAATGGTTCCTACAGTGCTAAGTTTTATTTTGAGGTTTTGATAAGCTCAGTGTTATTTCTTTTGAATTTTGGGTAATTACTTTAATTTACTGGCTAGCAGTACTATCCGATTTGTTTTACAGTTCTCATGTGTAGTTAGTTACATGCTACTTAGTTTAACTGTGCAGGTAATGTTACATAGTGGCTACATGCTGTCTTTGCACTGGTGACTGCTCATTATTTATCCCATCTACGTGCTTACTGTTTTTAGCTCTAATTACTTCTATTTATCTCCCCAATCTTCCTTATCCTTCTGTCAGTGCCCACTACCTCATCACTCCTCCTTCCCCCTGCTTAACCCCTTCTCAGAGGGGGTTAGGGAGGCAGTGAAGAGGTTCTCTCATTTTGTTCTGGGCCCTATCATTAATCCACTTCTCCCAATCTCTCTTCTTTGTTTACTTTCAGCCACCTTCCCCTCAATTTCATTATCATGCAGCTACCCTGTATGCTACCCATTGTTTTCTTTCTCCTACCCTTTCTGCTTCTCCCAACCTCTCTCCCTCCAATCTGCTTTCATCCTCCCCCCTTACCCAAGCAGACTGCTGTATTATAAGTGACCTGCAAAGTCCCCAAATTCACTTATCTGCTTATTACTGTGTCTCCAGTCCCTGTCTGTGCATGAAATGATGGCCTGAATATTTTTTTTTCCTACCTTCGTTTATTTTGGGATGTTTTCAGTAATCTCCGATTGTGCTGTGTAGAGCTGCGACAAGGCATGGCGCAGATCATCAGTTTCCGTCACTGCTGATGATGTAACATGTCACTGCTACCACTCCGGAAACTCCCGAGTCTGACCCGATGTTACGCCTATGTGCGGCCGGTGGTAGGCAAATACAGTCTAGTTATTGTGGTCCTGTCATTTATTAGGTGCCAAGTGTTCATCTGGCTATGTAGTACTATGTCCACAGAGAGCACCACAGTACACCATAATGTCTGTTTACACGAATAAAGTGTTTTCTTTGCTAACTGAGCCATAGTTCTGTATATCACTGTGAATGCTTACTGCCCCCCCCCGACATACAATGCACAAGTCAGATCCCATTACTAGCAGTAAATTTGTCCATTTTTGCCACATAAATCAGAAAGCCAGTGCTGTGCAGCCAATGGCAGTTGTTCTTTCTATGTTTTTTCATGTAAATGAACCCGAAAAAAAAAAACAACGAAAGTGTATGTGCTGTCTTCTTTTGTGACTGTCTTTCTTTGTTGCAGCTCTGACAGTGTTTCACAGTGTGAATAATTTTACTGTGCTGCACTTCTGACATATCTTAATTGACTAATTTTAAACATTTTGTATTTTCTTGTGTTGTTTTTCAGTAGTTAACAATTTCTTGTCATTGCTTGTCAAAAACTTTCATAGTCTTTATTTGTTGTCACATCTCATCACAGTCAATGGTATTGTGAAATGGTCACCATGGGCAGAGGATGGTGTTTCACTTACAGCAGCCATCATGTGCTGTAATCGGTACTGATACATGGAGTTGTGGCACATGCTAAGTGTATGGTGTATCGGGCCGTGCATTAGTTTTGTATCAGCAAAGTCTCAGTCATGTAACACCTGTCATTTACCCTTATTGATGCCCCCCCACTTATGAAAAATAAAGTGTCCATGCCACTGGCTGCTGTAAAGAAGCTGTCAACATCACCAGAAAAAGTTTGGTGTTATTGTATTGCTATGCACAGTACTTATGTGTAAGGACAAGTGGCATGTGTTGGCCCCCACCGCCCCATAAACTTAAATGACATCTTTCTCACTGTGCTGATTTCACATAAAAAAGGTGGTTCCAGGTAAAACCTTGGCAGACATGGCTAGTCAGTACTTGTTAGCCCCGGTAACCAATTGATTGTCCACCGAAGCGTAATGTGGAGAACCATCCATTTTTCTGACCTTATGTAACAGTGTTCTGAAAACTGAAAACTGAGAATGACAAATTTGTGATCTGACTACCTTGTTCTGTACAGGTGTCCCATTGTCATCACCACAATACAGATATTAGCCTCCTTACTCCTTACCACCACTTGGTGAAACACAGTTTTGAAGGTGTCACCACACTATTGCCAGGAGAGTACTGTGCTGTGGGAGTGGTGTACATGGTGTACTTCATGCTGCAGAGCACTGCTCTATGTGACCATTACAGGGGGTCATGGCCTGAGCCCTGGGGGTGAGGGAGACTTAAGAGTGAACACGAGGGTGGTGGATAACAGTAATGTGCTTCCTGAGGAGGTATTGGTGGCTGATACTGTTGTGGGGTTCCAGAGGGCCTTGCACAGGCATTAGTGGGTGCAAGGGAGCTTGTTGGGGCTAGGTGTTAACATGGTGAAAATGGGCAGACTT
This sequence comes from Neoceratodus forsteri, assembly GCA_016271365.2. Taxonomy (NCBI): domain Eukaryota; kingdom Metazoa; phylum Chordata; order Ceratodontiformes; family Ceratodontidae; genus Neoceratodus; species Neoceratodus forsteri. The sequence continues at coordinate 647,562,792 of CM057458.1, read as the reverse complement.
CATGTGGCAAGTGGTGGCTTCCTGGCACCCATTTGTATGCTTATGTGATTTCATTATTCAATTTATTTTTGGGAAAGGGTGTTATAACTGCTGGTTCATCACAGTCTGAAACTGTGACCGTAGTTTGGCAGATTAGGAATGTGCTTACCTGTAACACTTGAAAATAGGAATGGAGGGGTGCTAAGATGGTGTTATAGGTCATTGCATGAGATATCACCGATTTTGTTACCATACAGTGTACCGTACTTCTTATACTGTAACCCTTATTCTCCATTTTCTTCATCTTTGCAGCTTATTTCAAATATGTCTTCAGTGGCAAATGATGAATTGGATGACATGGTGTCCGAATCTGCATGTGCATCAGAGACTGATGACAATGGCTGCACGACACAAACTGAGGATGATTTCTCAGTGTCCTTTGACTCTGGATTCATGGATGTGAAGAGTACTTCCATGTGCAGTATCACTATCCAGGTTTCTCCTGTGGTAATATTTTTTGCATTGATGAACTGTCTCTGTTTCTTTGCAAATGTAGTGATTGCACACAATGTTAACATATTATTCAATATACTACTGGCAATATTCCAAACTGTGATACCCTGATAGGTGTGAGAACTACATGTGGGGTGGTGTGGCCTGATGTGCACAGAGGGACATAAGGTCTGATGGGTATGAAGTGGTGAAGCAATGGATCAGTTTGTCACACGATGTGGTGGATATGCCTCTACATATGTTAATTATAGTCATGGGTATCATGGTGCCAAGTATAACAAGGCATTATTTACCTGCTGTGTCATACTGTATCTGTACAGACACAATGCCCACCCTTACCTCTAACTAACTCCCACTGACCTGTTCCCATGCACCACCTCCGCTGATGTTCCTCCTTGTGTGGATGTCAGTGTTGGGGTGTGGGTAACATATCTCTCTGCTGTTTTACAAGCGTGCTTTGATGATTAGGTGGTGGTGTTCTGTTTGGCACAAGCACTTGATTTTTTCGCTGTGAAACTGAGCACTGCAAAACATAGCATCATTTTCAACACCCATGGTGATAATGCTGCTTCCACATACTGTCATTTCTTTGTGTCACAGCATGTTTTACAATCACTGCCCATGTCTCCATGAACCGCATGGGTTATTACTTGATTATGTGGCAGCAGTAACTGATGATGTAGTGTGTCTCCAGATGGAAACAATCATTTTTTCTGTCATTTTATGTCCAGCTCTGGTGGAACATGATAAATAATGTGTACTGTGCTGCACCATGACCTTTCAATGTAACTCACAGTCATGCATTCATACACATGTGTCAGCAGAGAATGGCTTTCCGTGGACATTGATTACTCCCCTTACGCCATTTTGCACGCCATTCCCCCACACACACACCCCACCGACAACTCCATCTGTTTTTCCAAGGCTTTCCTCACACCATTCACTGTATTTCCAGTCAACACCTACTCCGACAGTTTGTTTTACATGACTGGAACGCTGTCTGTGAAATAGTATTACATGGTGTTTTCCCAAAACCTTTTCCCTTCCATTTTAATGAAATGAGCCTTATATTTTATATGTTACATAGTAACTTACTATGAAGTCAGCAGATTATGTCCTATCTTCTATAGGTTCTGCTCTATGGCCAATAGCAACTCAGGGAACATTTTGAAGAACACCCTCCCTACAAGGTCCCCCATTCCTCAGCGTGTCTCCTAAATGCAGCTTCCCTGATCCATATCCAAGCCATTCTTGAACTGTTTCATAGTAGTAGCATCCATCATCTGCTTTGGCAATGCATTACATGGGTCCACCACTCTCTTAGTGAAGTAGCGCGTCCTTGTATCACCCATCAGTCTCCCACCTTCCAGCTTAATTTAGTGTCACTTACTGTCTCCTGTTCTCTCAGCTTGATGACACCATCAAGGCTCAACCTATTCATTCCCTTGAGATACTTGAAGATGCCTGTCCTATCCCCTTGTTTATTCTCTCCTCCACAGGCTACAGGTTGAGGTCCACAGTGTCTCCTCATAGGGCCTTTCCCTGAGCAGCAGTACCATTCTGGTTGCTGTACTGTGCACCGTGTCTAGTAATGCGATGTCCAGAGATGGCAAAACTGCATGCAGTATGCAGTGGGGGGTATAACCAGGCAATTGTACAGTGCAAGCAGAACCTCAGAACTTCATGAGGTTATCGTCATGGCTATGCACCACAGCATTTTATTGTACTGTGTATGGGCCAGTTCACATGGTTCTGGCATATTCTTTTTTGCATCCACCACCACGTGGCCTTTCTACCCCCTAGAAACATGCACAGTCCTCGTAACCCCCCAGGTGAATACATGAGTCATACTCTGGTTCCCCACATACAGAACCTTGCAGTTATCAGCATTACAATGTAGTTTCCTGGCTCATGACCATCTCCCTATAGTCTCCAGGTTGTCCTGGAGATCCATCTTTGCCTCCTTCCCAACCACCACCACAGGTTTGTGTCATCCACAAGGATCCCGCTCCTGGCAACACTTTCGATGGCAGCGATATAGGCGTTAAAGAGTAGTGGACTCATCCCCAACCCCTGTGTTGGACCCGCTTGTGAGTAAACTGTAGAATGACACTTCCCCCACACCCATCATCTTCTGTAAACTCCCCGCTAGCCAGTTTCATATCCGCATGAATATCTGGCCCCACACCCCACAGTCTACATTTTCCCCAGTAGCCCATGGCATGGAGTCAGATGCCCTGCCGTAGTCCACAAAGAAGACATCCACTGACCTGCCCTGATCCTGCACCCTTGTCACCCCTTCATAGAAGTACACAATGGTGTTTTCACACGATGTGCCCTAAGCAAAGCCGTGCTTTTGATCGTCTATGTGACCCCATGCACTCAGAACCCCCATCCTGACCTTCTGGCCGACCAACATTAGTTTTCACACTGCTGACAAGAGGCTTACCAGCCTATAGTTACCCGGCTCCTCTGTCTGGATCATGAGTCTTACTTGCTTGTCTGAGGTTCATCTGTGGCCTGTCTGATACAGTCCTCAGGTGGTTTATATCTGTTCTCACCGGAAGAACTCAGAGGGTGGTGTTGTGGATTTGTTCCTCTGACCCAGTACCTCTGTCCTGTTAGGCGCCAAAGCATTTGGTGAATGATTTATAATCTGGTTTTAACTGCAATATTTGTTTTTATGTATTTATGATGTTGTCCAGCCCAATGGTGGTAATGGTTGAGGTGCTGGACGCCACACCTCACGCAACGCTGGCAACCTGGGTTCAGGAACGGAGTTGGGTCACCAGGTGTTGGCAGGGGGAGGAAAGGATCCAGCATTCAGATGACAGTTCCATGGGTGGGAGGCAAGTGCTCCTTGCTGCTTAGCAGCCCCTGGTGGATGATAGGAGACTGCAGCATGTCGTGGAGCTCAGATCATGGGGTATGGGAGCACCGGCAGGTGTATTTGTAATGTGTGATTTTATGATCATTTGTTACAATTGTTTCTTAGGCTCCTTGGTAATAGAAAGGCGCCATATAAATAAAGATTTATTATATTGTTATGTTGCGCGTTGTGACACCCAAATGCTGTTGCTGACACAGATAAATGTTCTGTTTCTCTTTTTTTTGTTTTCTAAGCCATCATTCACATACTTATGTCTCTTTGTACAATACTTTCAGGTACTTATGCATTCCACACAGACACGCATACCTCGTCTGAACAAAGCTACACAGTACAGAACACCTTCAAGAGAGACTGGCATTCAGTGTGTGCTGTTTATGGTGGATGTGTCAACTCAAGATGAATAAAGTTGAATCGTTGCATGGCAGCAACAATGAAGAGCTCGACATGTATGATTCAGACTTAGAAGAAATGATGGAACACAATGACCCTCGACTGGCAAGTATCTGATGCAGAAACTGACAGCGATGTATCAGACATTACTTTACCTCAGTAAGTCTTTCATAATCAAGTGGATGTGTTCCACTATTATTGAAATGTGGCCAGTATCAAGATGTTTCATTGCTGAAGTAAACAGTGACATTGTTTGCATATAGGAAGTTTTTTTTACCTTGGTGTCTGTAGGCCCTATACATAAAAACATTGAATCTGACGGCAGATATGGAGTGCTTGGCCCACCCAGTCAGAGACTCAATTATCTCACTGTCAGGGCAAGAAGAAGAGAGTTCCCTGATAAGCAGTTAAAGATAGAAGGGGAATTTTTGACTGTCAACAAAGAAACAGTTGTGGTGAAAACTATAAACAATACTTATTGTTTCTAATTTGTTTTTGTATGTAAGGAAAGTGTGATAATCAGGGAAACAGCATTTAATTCCTTTGTTTTACTGCTTAATTAAGGTAGTTCTATTTTTTGGGTCCAGTGGAAGTTTGTTTACAGTGTAAAGGTAGCAGCCATGTTTGTGGTGGAAGTTCAGCTCTGGCAGTAGGGGGCTAACTGAAATGCCTGTGCTGCAAATTCTCATTGACCTGTGTTACAGACTCTTCAGTGCTGAGCAGTCCTTTCTTTTACCCATGGCAAACCGTATTTTACACATAAATAAGTGCCAATCAGATAACACTATTTTACCCTGCCATTTGATAAATATATATATATATAGACATCCTTTTTTTCCATTTTTTATGTACAGTTTACTCAGTCTACAAACATTTTATTTTTTGTTTTAGGACTGATGATAACCTCTTCAGGTCACCCAAAAATGGAGAACGAAAGTTTCTTGTGTACAAATTTAGCTTGACATTAGCCCTGGAAACCTGCCCCACTTGCATGTCTCCATGTAAGGTCACTGTGCATCGGGTATTTGGCTCATTTGTGGCACTCACACGTTGGTGCCGTTTTGGTCACCAGATCATGTGGGAGAGTCAGCCAAGGTTTGGACGTATTGCCGTCGCCAACCTTGAGATTGCAGCATCCATATTTCTTTCTGGTGCACTTCCAAAACAGTCACTGAGTGTTTTTGCTCATTGTAACATTCCCATGATTTCTACAAGAACATTTCAGTTGATACAGAAGTCGTATATTATTCCTGCCATAAATGCAGTGTGATCAGATGAGCAGAAAAACATGCTGTCTCCCATCACATCACCAGTGAACATTGGTGGTGATGCCAGATGCTGTTCTCCGGGACACAGTGCCAAGTATGGGACATACACATTCATGGACCTTGACACAAAGAAGGTTTCACATGTCAAAAATGTCCAGGTATGGCACTCCTGAATTTCACATTTTTCGCACAGTGTGCCACGTCTGTCATGTTTTAACACTACATGCTGAAGCAAGGCTTACATTGTTTGCAGTGATAACAGTGGCAGTAGTACACCAACATTGTGTGACTTTCTGTATCTGTACTCAGTGCAACAAAGTCAGCAGCTCTAATGCAAAGGAGCTTGGAGGTCTTAAATGTGGATTGTCATACCTGGAGCAGAGAGGCTTAACAGTGAAGAGCATCACCACAGACTGCCACATGCAGGTCCAGAAGTTCTTGAGGGAGAAGAAGCCAGACGTGAAGCACTGGTATGATGTGTGGCACGTGGTGAAAGGAAACAGTCTGTACAAATTCAATTTGTTCATTGACTAACACAAATATGTTTGTTACTACTGAGAAGGAAGAACTGAGTGGGGGAGGGAGAGTCATACAGGGACTGAGTAGACAGGCATAGGGGTAATGATAACAGGGACCATGAATAACAATTCCCAGTGCTGGACAGTGGCCGCAGAAGTAAACAAAATGGTGTGGTGCATATCGAGGGGTATTTTGTCCAGGTGAACAGAGGTAATCATGGCCCTCCACAGGTCATTAGTAAAGCCACACTTTAATTGTTGTGTGCAGTGTTGGAGACCATACCTGAAGTGTGCTGTCCAGTTACTGTCGGGGGTACAGAGGAGGGCAACAAACATAATTTGTGGAATGGAGTGGTGACAATATGGCAGCAGCCTGGGTCACCAGAATATCTACACCCTTGAGGAGAGAAGGGTCGGGGGGACATAATAGGCACATTCAAGTGTCTGAGTGTAATCAATAAGGGTGTTGTAGATGGGGTCATGCCCTTGCCATTATAAGACACTGAGCGAGAATGCTACGTCATGCCACACTCCAAACTGCTAATAGCATCTTGGAATGAGGTCATGCATTGGAAACTTCAATGCCTGTTGTTCCTTATTGATTATGCTGTTCAACAGAAATGTATTGCAGTTATACCTGCTCAACATATAGGTGTCACAAGGAAGATAGAGGCGGCAGCAAAGCACAAGACACGCCAGGACCTCTTTGGTTGGTGTCACTCAATAAGTAATCACCTGTACATGTGTGCTTCGAGCAGCGGTGGCAATGCAGGATTGGTCGTAGCAAAATGGGAGAGTGTGTTGAACCACAGCATCAACATCCATGAAAATCATGGTGCGACATTTGAGAAATGTGAGCATGGAGACCTAGGGGACCATGAGTGGCTTCGGAGTGGTAGGTGACAGTTCTTTGCCAATGTTGAAAGTATGGCAATAAGAATGCACCATGGGAAGTATTATCACTGTTCTGTATTGTGCTTCATAGGGTCTAAAGCTTACAAGGAACTTGTGCTAATAGTGAAGAACAGGTGCCTTCTCACTGATGTGGCCATGCTTTCTCCGGGGGAACAGACATCAATGGTGGAATCTTTCCACAAAATTGTTACCTACTTCGCTCCCAAGGCAGTGCATTACTTCTACCAAGCAATGAGTGCATGGTGAGTAATCAGTCACAACAATGTAGAAACAACATAGAAACATAGAAGTTGATGGTAGATAAGGACTGCAAGGCCCATCCAGTCTGCCCATTTCTTTTTTTAGCTTATGAATGTGCCATAGGCCTTTGCTCTGTCAATGGCCTATCTATTCATACTCATCTGTATTGCTCCCTTATGCCTAACCTATGCCTGTTGGAAGCCCTGTACTATATTCATATCCACCAGTTCCTGAGGTATGCTGTTACGTGCATCCACCACCCTTTCCGTGAAAAAGGACTTCCTCACATTACCCCTTAATCAGCCTCTCCCTAATCTCATGCTGTGTCCTCTTGTCCTGCTATTTTTCTTATATTGAAACATGTTAGACTCTTTCACCTTGTTAATGCCCTTAAGGTGTTTGAATGTTTCAATCATATCACCTGTCTCCCCCCTTTGCTGTAGGGTATACATATTGAGTTCAGTTAATCTGTCCTCATATGTTTTCTGATGCAGTCCCTGCATCAATTTGATTGCCCTTCTCTGGACTGCCTCAATTTGGTTAATGTCCTTTGGAAGGTGTGGCCACCAGTACTGCACGCAGTACTCCAGATGGGGCCTAACCAGTGTCTTGTAAAGAGGGATTGTTACCTCCCTCTTCTGACTTGTGATACCCCTGTGATACCCGTAAGCATTAGTTATTTTATTGTGACAACTGCATATTTACTCAGTCAGTCATTACTCAGTGCATGATAAAATTATTTATTTATTTATTTAACAATGTATTGATAGAATTTTGTTGCCGGGTATGGGGATATAGATGTTCACCTTGTGAAACTGAACAATATTAAGCTGTTGGTGTTATTTGTACTGAATGGAGGAAATTTGTTAAGGACATCAGGGAAATTCTCATACTCATTTAGATTACTGACATGGGATGTTTAATGTCATCCGGAACAACTACAAAAAGAGGTAGACAGGACCTTGGTATAATGGATCATCTGAAATACTGTACCTCCATACTGCCGAACCACCCTCATACTGCACTACAGTGTCATTATTGGTACATTTCCACTAGTGCCCGGTGTGGGTATACAACCTACAGCCTTATGGTATTCTACATTACAATAATTGTACACATTTTTATTGTAAATATTATGGACGTACTACTGTTCCTGCACTACTGTCTGTTGTACACTGACTGTATGTTTCTCCTGTGCCATCCTATTCTGTGTATGATGATGAGACTTTGTAAATGAGCTCTTCACTCAAAGTGTTGTAATTCTGATACTCTAATAAATAAATAAATACAATTCTGACAACAGACCATGGCCATGCGTTAAAATCTGTTCCACTCACACCCTGTCGCGTCCTGTTGCTGATATCAGGCCCCGTTCTCTACCTCCTTCCCTCCAGGTTATAAATATAAACCTGCGTGAGTTTCTCTTCATATGGCTTCTGTTGCACACACTGAGGTAAATTAGTTGCCATCCTGTGCACCGCCTCCATATTGTCTATGTGTGGAGTTGGTGTTCTCTAAAATTGATCACAGTACTCCAGCTGTAATATCAGCAACTGTTTGTACAAAGGGATAACAATTGCTTTTTTTGTACTGGTGATGCCTCTGTGCATGCATCTCAGTATCCCTCCAGGTCTCCTCACTGCCTTCTCATACTGCTTGCATACCTAAATGGCATGTGATATGACTACCCACAGATCACTTTCCATTTCTGTGGTACCTCTTCCCTCTCCACCCTTTCTGTAATCTTACTGTGGGCTTGTTATTGTCAGTGTCAGTGGCTCAGTGGGTAGCACGCTCGCCTCTGAGGCTGGGAGGGCTGTGGGTTCAGTTCCCACTTCTGGCACTTGGGTTAATGTCCCAGTACTGACACTGTAGTGCAGCATGAGAGGGGTGCTGCGCTTCTGAGGTGCCGCCTTTCGGATGAGACGTTAAACCGAGGTCCCTTCTGCCTGGATTGGTGGTAGTTCAGGTGGATGTTAAAGATCCCATGGCACTTATCGAAAAGAGTAGGGGAATTTTTTATTAAGACTGAAAAGCAAACTAAATACACAAGGTGTTACAGCACACCAAATCATAATACAAAATTAAACAAGTAATATAAAAGGCAATACAGCATCCAAATGAACAAAAACAAATATCAACATTTTTAAAGTCCAAAAAAAAAAAAAGAGAAAAAAATAACCAAAGCTAAACAAAACTCCCCTAAAACAAAAATATGAGAACATTATATATACAAAAGTATTACTACATACTAAATTATAATACAAATAATAAACAGAAACATGTATTTCATCATACATGCAATGGAAAAAATGAAAAACTCTGTCATTAGAGTCTTAAAACCCAAGTAGTAAATGCTGAAAGTCCTCCCCCCTTTCTTAAAGAAGCCAGGGATTCTATGAGAGAACCAAAATACCAAAAATTGTATGACAACATACAAAATAAAAAAACAAAGAAAAATAGGTATACAGCATACTTTTTGTCCCTTGTAAACCTAAAGGGAGAAAAAGAAATTGTGAAAATAAGATGAAAAACATAAACACAACATTATCCCATACATAGTAAGCTGAAATAACCCGCCCCCGTACATGTATACCACTATATGGCAGTATGTTTTCCCAACTCAAAGCACCTCATATAAAATTAACTAATATCCACAACATACACTTCCATAATATATGGATTCTTCATGTTCCTATATATATATATATATATATATATATATATTTTTTTAAATTAAACCATACTCAAAATCAAGAATACTCCTCACCAGAAAATAATTTATTTCTACCAGAAACTGCCACTTCTCATTAATTAAGACCAGAAGAAAATAACAGTGAAATTACAAAGAAAAACACTCAGTACCACATATTACTAGTCATAAGCAAAAGTGGAATTATGCAATGACTGAAATGTATCTCAAAATATACCCTACCAACTCATAGCCAATCTATACTGTACCACCAAGACTGGAAGATTTCATATGGCACTGACTTCCTTTCAGTATTTCTATGACTAAGAATTGTAGTAGTAATCATATGAAATAATTGCTCCTCTGTATATTCTAATTGTTGCAGTGTCAGCCTACACCGCACATGCCATATAAATTTAAAACACACCAAAATAACCAAAGTGTAACCCTATCATGTTTAGTCCATTTGAATGGAAGAATACCCAAGTATAAAATCTCAGGGGTTAAATCACAAAAGGGTGATGTAGGCCATTTACCTCGTAAAAAATTCCAAAACCGTTTTACAAAAGGACACAGAAAGAACAAATGGTCCATAGATTCCACCACCTCAACACAAGTCTCCCTAGGGCAGTAACGATGTTCTACACTTTTATGTTTCAGGTTTCCTTTGACATTGAGTTTCCCATGTAGGGAAAGCCACATAACATCCCACATATAGACCGGTATACGGGTAGATGTCAACATTTTCCCAATCAATATTTTATCTGAAACAGGTTTAAAGTCAAAACAGGCTGTATCATGAAAAAAGTAGATAGAAGATGTGCATATAGTGTTTTCCGGTCATGTTGTGAAAAGTGTTCTGGTACTAAACACCAAAGTTTTATTTTCCCAAAACATACCCTTAAAGTTTCTGGAATATTGTACAAAGAACGCTGTTTTTGGATGCATGAATGAGGAAGCCAGAAGGGGAGTATCCCTGACAGGGAATCCAAAACCCATGGGATCCAAATACCCTCAGATTTAAATAATAATGGTCTCAAGTTTACATTAGCAAAAATTGTAAAAAGAAAACAATGGGATTAATCATTTTAATACTCCCATTTTTTCTCTCTAAACAGTAAACACCGCTTAATAGGATTCAGTCTACTACCCCAAATGCCTGAAAAAAACAACCATACATCGGGTCTCCAGCTTAGGGGGTAGACTAAAAACTGCAGCTAAATACAAAAAAATTGGGAGTAAGAAGGTCTTAATCATATATACCCTTTTTAATTTGGACAATCTCCACTTATTCCGCAGTAAAATTTTCCCATATGCAATGTCCAATTTGGAGGACCAATTTAAGAAGGCCAAACCCCCAGTACCAAAAAGAAGTCCAAGAATTGTACAGGTCCCTGTCACAACAGGGATCCCAATTACCGTAGATTCTAAAAAATGTTCTAATCCAAAGGGAAGGCATTTACTTTTCCTATAGTTAACTCTGGCTCTCGTGAATTCGGAAAATTCCCAAAGTACTTGTCCCACTAAACAGGTCGAAGGTAAATCCCCCACAAGAAAACAGATGTCATCTGCATATGCAATACTTTTAATTTCTTCTGAGGTACTAGAAAAAGAAACCCCCTGAATAGCAATATTATCATTAACGACAAATTAAAGGGTCCAGTGTAAAAGATAGAGAAGGGGACTCAGGGACATCCTCGTCTAACTCCTCGGTAACCATGCATGCCTTCCCCATCCATCCATTACAGTATGCTAAAGCTTTAGCATTAGAATAACAAGATTTTATCCAAAAAATAAAAGTACCTGGAATCCCATAACTAGCCAAACAGTCCCAAAGATATTCATGGTTTACCCTGTCAAAGGCCTTTTCCTGATCTAAACTAAGAATGAAACCAGTTAATTCTCCAGTCTCCCCCAAGGACAAAATTTATCTTAATAAAATTAACCCATCCGTTATACTCCGGTCAGGAATAGTACAAGTCTGAGAAGAATGTATCAGAGTAGATGCACAAAGCAACAACTTGTTATTCAACAATTTGGTATACAATTTAAAATCAGTATTTAATAATGTGATGGGGCGCCAATTGAAAGGTCAGTCCTGTCCCCAGATTTATACATAAAAACCACCAACCCATTACGCATTGAATCAGGCAAATTCCCTGAAACCATCATATCCTGAAATAACTCTAGGATTTCAGGTAACAAAACTTGCAGAATCACACTGTACAATTCATATGGAATTCCATCTGTTCCAGGTGCAGAATTCTTTTTAACCATTGCAAAAGTGGTCATTATTTCAGATTGAGTAAGTGGTGATACTAGTACCCATTGATCGGATGACAAAACTTGTGGTAAAATACATTTTTTCCAACCAAACCATATGACCATCCCGGGAGGATTCCTGATGACTAAATAAAGACTGCACGTGCTCCTCTATGGCTGTCATAATTTCATACCTTTTGGAACAAAGACACCCCTTAGCATCCTGAATTAAAGACATCCGCTTTTTGATATTGTAGTTGAGCACAGAACTGAAATGGATTCATAAAATCCTGTGAATCCTGGGTTCCAAATTTCCGTTCCTGTTCTGAAGATCTAAGTCTATTATATTGTAGATCATTCATTTTTCGCCTGGTTTCTGCTAATTCTGCAAGAATCATTTTATCTCCTTGGGAAGCTTGAAACACTAAATTCTGAAACTGTGTTTTGTAAATACAATATTGGTCCCTCTTAAATTTCCCATTTAATCTTCCTATGTGTTGAAAGTATCTTTTAATATCTAGCTTTGTATCCTCCCACCATTCCTGTGAAGTATCATATAACATTTTAACCGATTTACGTGCTTCTAATAAGGAAATAAAACCATTCTTAACAGTTGGAAGAGACAACAGTTCCAAGTTCAACCTCCAATACCCAGGCCCTTGTTGCATACCATCATTATTAGAGACCGTCAGTTCTATGATGGCGTGGTCAGATGGAGCAACAGGACAGGTCCTGGTATTTTTAATCTCCAAGGCAGGAGATATAAACCAGAAATCGATCCTAGTAGCTAGGTTACCTCTGAAATAGGTCTTATCTGGCCGGCCAAAAAAAAACCACAAGCATCAACCAAACCAGTTTGTGAAATCAAAGCAGCCAGGCAATTGGTATCACAATATAATTTTTGGGTTTGAGGACCCCTATCCCTTAAATACAACCCACAATTGAAATCTCCTCCCAAGAAAACATAACGAGATGTAAACAAATAAGGCTGTATAGTGTTAAAAAGCTCAATTCTAGCTGTCTTTGTTTGTGGGGCATATAGATTAATAAACCGACAGTGTAATTTATTTAACGTGACATCTAATAACAAAGCATGGCCCGGGGCTATGTCCACTACCTGTATGGATTGTGCCAAAGGGGAATTTAAACAAATTCCAACCCCACAACAAAGATCCTCTCCAATAGACCAATAAGTCACTCCCCATTTCCATCCCACAGAGGCTCTATCCAGCTCTTGTCTGCTATGTAATCGAGTGTCTTGAAAGAATACCACATCATAAAAAAAAGGAATCAAATAAAGCATATACCAAAAGTTGTTTTCTATCTGACTGAAAACTGTTAGTATTTAAAGAGGCCACAGTAATACTAAATAACATATCCATTGCATATAAAAACAAAAACAAAACCCATTAAGTGTTTAACTAAAGGAGAACTAATTAATCCTGAAAAAAAAATTGAAAAACATTAGGATTTCTTCCTGACCCATTTACGGGAACCCATCCTAGATTTATTTTTTGGAGGGATCATCAAATCTTCTGTAGAATGCTCAGTGTCTGATCCTCCATCCGCTTGAGAAGAGTGAACCGAAACTGAGTCTGATTCTGTACCTACATCAGGTTCTTCAACCTGCAGGTGGAAAAGGTGTTTTGCACTGGGAGATGGAAGACTTCTGAAACAGATGCTGCAGTTTTCTTCCGTAAACTCTGTCTTCGATTATTAACTACAGTGAAGGCACCTTCTGGTGGAAGGGGGGGAGGCATAGAACCTGCATCACCAGATACCTCTAGTACTAACAGTTCTGCCTCAGATGGAGGCATGTGAGAAACCAAAACAGAAGTGGATAAGGCCTCCGAAGGGGGATTAATAAGCCTTTCAGGAGGTGCCCTCTTAGGTGGGGGGGGGGGCATATTGTTTCAAAGCCGATTTTAATGCAATATTCAAATAAAATCCTGAGTGGTATAATCCTTGTCTGCAGTATTATGGGCTGCCCAAGGACAATCCATAAAAGAATGCTGTTCCTCACAAAGACTACACTTGGGAGGATGATGACAGTCAGTCATAATATGCCCCACTTCCCCACATTGAGCACATTTCATTGTATCACAGGTTCGACTCAAATGTCTACTGGAACCGCATTTATAACAATGGCGTGGCTGTCCAGGATAAAAAATGAAACCCTTGTCACGACCCAGGTAAAAACAACTTGGTAGATGTTGAAGTCCATCCTCCGTTTGTGGTAAAGTCACCTTATACCTCCACCCTCCATTCCAAAAACCTTCAGAATCTAAAATTGGTTCCGGATTCCCTTGTATTTGACAACGTTTCTCCAGCCAGTATGAAATGTCCATAATATTCAGCCCTTCATTTCTGAATAAGACAGTGATCACTTTAAAAGTTTGTTTTGTTAAAGGTATAGCTTGAAAGTTGGTCCAAGCTGGGTTTGTTTTAAACAGGGCATACTTCATCCAGAAACGATTCAGGATGTCAGGGGAACGAAAACTTATGTCATATGTAGATTCTCCCGGTGTATGAATCAAAGCATACACTTCCGCGGGAGAAAACCCCAGCATCTGCTTCAATAGAACTTTCCCCACATAAAAGCGGTCTGGCATCGTATCCGCTGGTCCTAAAAACTGCAGCCGAACTGCATTCCTGCGTTTAGCTAAAGAAACAGGTTTTTGAAATAAACTAGCGAAAGTGGGAGCTGTCAGGGCTGGGGTTACTGACTCATTGTCAGGAGGTACTATAGGAATAGATCCCAGCGCTTCTTCTGACTGGGGGGAATCACTAGCCACAGTAATGTTTTCCATAGGCCCCTGCTGTGCTGGAGACTGTATAGGGGAGAAGGAAATGGAATCTGCTTGTGAAATGGGCAAGTCCATCATAACCATCTCTACATCTGTATTAGCAGATAAAGTGTGCCCTGAAACAGGGTCTAAGGCTAGCACATATGGTTTAGTAAACAGCACTGTATCAGGCCTGTGCATATGGTGTAGGAGGCCATCCACAGTTCCCCCCAGTACCCCCTTGACACTCCCCGAACCCGGAAGCGGAATATCGGGATCCGCAACCCACTGACCCGTTTCTGTTTGGATCCAACCAGCTCGTTCCAGTGCCTGTTCCGGAGACCATGCTAAATCATGCTGTGAGTGATTTTCCAATCCTGTGTCTTTGCCTGATGTAGTATCCTCTATTAGAGGGCCCGCTGCAAAATCTTTTGCTGTAGATGCCGTAGAAGGCGATGGTGAACCTTGAATCGAGCGTTTCCTTTTTTTTTCTTCAGCATGCAGTTTAACTGCTCTGTAATCAGCCTCAGCCTGTAATAAGAGGTCCTGTTTCACATGGACCACTGTGTCTATATCTTCATTGCCCTCCACAGGTATGGGGCCTGCTCCGGGACTTCCTGTAACACCTAGTGTCACCATCGTAGAGGAGTGTAGCAAAACTCCATTTTCGGTGGATCCTCCACCCATTGCTATCACAGCAAGCAGCGGGGGCTGAGGTACGATATGCCCGCCACCCTGAGAGTGCATTCCAGCCGTACCATGTTCCCCGCTGAGCCTTGCTAACTCGCCAGCCACAGCATGTCCTCCTCCACTGTCCTCCTCCTCCGCCATCTTGGTCCCACCAGAAAATGGGTCCCCCTAGCTCACAGGAAGCAGGAAGTAGGGGAATTTCCCCGGTGTCCTGGCCAAATTTCCCTCATTCACTAAAAATACCACCAACAGCTTAATCTGATTCCAGGTCTGTTGGCATTCATCTGTATCCCCTTCCCCTGGGTCGTGCCTGAAAATAGGCAGGATTTGTCTAGTGCACTTACCCGGTCAACAAAAACTAAATAAAAATAAATAAAATAAAATAAATAAAATATTCTCAGGAGCATCACTTTGTACTTGTTGGCATTGTATCTACGCAGCTATACTTTTAAACTGTCCTCCAAAGTCCAGCACTTTTCATTTTAGGGTGGGGCAGCCTTGTGAGTGCCTGAATTAACAGTTCATCACCCCCTCACTTTGCTGATATAGACAGTCACATGTTATATTAGGTGGTGCAGTCAGAGGAGCATTCATAGATGACATGATGGTGGAGTCTGTGCTTACACTGCCAAAGTTTCAGTAGATTGCTTATTTAATTCTGCTAACAGTTCATGGAATAGTTTAATGGCAGCGATGGGTAACCCTGACCTCAACACTTTTCCTTCTGTTTTGTAGCATTTGGCTGTCTGTCCTTCATTTTAATGAAAACAGCAATAGGCCACAGTTGGTTGACAGAAAGGGTGAAGCAAGGTGGAGAATTTCACACCCCAAGTACCGCAAGGGTCAGAGCATAGTGAAGGAGGTGAAGGTACCATGCACCTACGGTGAGTAATGATGATAACTGGGATAATGTCAAGTGAACGCATGTCTTAATTACAGTTCACAGTGAGGCATTGCTGGAATTTGTAGTTGTTCAGCTGTTGTGATATAGAGGGGGTGACAAGAAAAACATAGAAACATAGAAATGTAGACATTGGTGGCAGATAAGGAATGCAAGGCACATCCGCTCTGCTCATTTATTTTTCTAGCTTATGAATGGGCTACAGGCCTTTACTCTGCCAATGGCCTATTTATTTTTCCTCATCTGTATTTCTCACTTGTGCCTATCCCATTCTTTTCCTTGGTCCTCGTCCTCACACTCCCCTTTATGCCCTTTGATCTTAGCAATACCCCCTCCAGACTTCCTCCTTTCCCTAATGTATATAGAAAGTCTTGTCACCTTCTTTTACTTTTTGTGGTAGAATGAGAATGGTGAAAAAGTTTAACAGATGACCCTCCGATGTGCGTAAGACAGGTAGCTTCAACACTGTTTTAAAGGCCTCCATGGTTACAACTGTGAGGTCAGTCTTATTTTCAGGTGCCAGTAGTGACCGCCATTGCTGTCCACTACCCAGTATTTTTTCTTCTTTATATAACAATACTGGCTACTGAGTTCACTAACAAAAGCTTCATTTTACACTTGCAAGACACTGCATGATTCGATGATGTCGAAAGACCACAGGGTGGTGGTGGATGCCAAAATGAACAACTCTGAATATTGCAGAATGGTGGCATCACTAGCAAATACAATGCTAGGCAGCATAGCCATGGGGATAACCTCAAGGAGTAGTGAGGTAATCCTTTTGCTGTATGATAGCCTGGTTAGACCCAAGCTTGAATACTGCATGCAGTTTAGCTGTCCATACTTAAAGAAGGACATTGCGTTACTGGAGAAGGTACAGAGGAGACTGACCAGGATGGTACTGGGGCTAGGGGAAATGCCCAATGAGGAGCAAGTGGTGGAGCTCAACCTGTAATCGTTAGAGGAAAGGAGAGAAGAGAAGAGATGGGGGTATGATTCAAGTTTTGAAGTATGTTAGGGGGATCAATATGGTAAGTCTTGAGGGGGTCATCCAGCTGAGTTAACATGGGGCCACCATGGGACACACCATGAAGCTGGATGGTGAGAGGTTGAGGGTGGAAACAAGGAGGCGGTACTTCACTTACACAGTGGTACAGCCATGGAATGCGCTGCCCAGAGAACTTGTGGCTGCCACTGCTGTGGAGGAGTTCAAGAAGGGCTGGGATAGGTGCAGTTGGACGGTACATCCACAGCCATGCTGGGAAACAATATTGCATGGTAATTTGTCCAGTTGTAACATAACCCTGTCTACAAGATCCTTAATATGTGTATTTGTTATGTCCTCCAACAGATTATTTGTCATCAGTTATGGCAGAAGTCATACGTCTATGTCAGAAATACCCAAGCTACCATGTGGCCCGGGAGATGGTACAACAAAGCAAGTGTAAACCACCAAGACCTCTGTCAGACAAGTTTGATAAGGTTCCCAAGGCCAAAGTTGTGGAACAACACCACAGCCATTTTAACAGACCAACGAAGTTTGCTTACATGCCGTCTCCATCCGACGACTCAACAAAGTGAACTGTTCAGCTACACTGTGTCCACTTGGTTTGTAAATGAACTGAAACAGTGACATAACATAGGCATCTGCAGGTTTAAGCAATGGCTGCAGACAAGAAGGTAAAGGAATGACATGTACATACCTATCAACTGTCCCTGATTTTCATGTATGTGAGTAATTTAGGATCAAATCTATCCTGTGTCCTTCTAATCATTTGTGATTTTAGGGTAGAACAATGGAGATTGTAAGCAGAAAATAATGAAAAACAGTAAAGTTATGTAGTTGTTGTTCTTTTGAGAGGTATGGACAGGTATAACATTAAGTTGTTTGTGGATGACAGAGTGACAGGCATCACGCACGTTTACTTTAAGAAGTCTAGATTTAGTATTTGCCATATTGGTCCTTGCAAAAATAGATCCAGAAGCAAATGATTTGATACCTTTTACTTTAAGAAGGTTTGTCCCAAGTTTTAAACTTGGATTTCATTGTCAAGTGTCAAACAACGTACAGCCACTTGATAGCAAAAATGATTAGGCATGACTTACGGTTCAGCGTAGCTGAGTAGATTACGTGACAGTGTGAATGTCTACAACACCTCTTCAGGACCATGGTGTTGTTTTAATGCCTTTTGTTTTCTTGATTGGCTTCACACAAATGCTGCTTGCCTCTCTGATGGCTGTTTAAATTTTTCCCCATTGTTCCTCCACCCCTCATTCTTGCCGGTTTGGTACTGCTTTTCTTCTTTAATTTTCATTCTTTCTCCATCTACTGTCCCCTCTCTACACTGTCTCAGACTCCATCACCTACATGATCCTTGCATCTCAGGGTCTGCCCCTGCAGTGCACAGCACTGCTCCTGTAATCCTTGATGCCAGGATAACACCCCTGTGTGGGGTGAGGAGTAGAGGCCACGACTTACCTCCTGATCCACTTCTATGAAGTGGGCTTGCACAGCGGAGTGTGCCCTTATGCCCAAAGGATGTGTAGCACAGAGAAGTCATCGCCTAGGAGAGATGGGATGTGTTTGCACTGTTCCTACACCCCTAGATGTTGGCATGAAATGAGGGACAATGAGTGAGGAGACGAGCTGTGACGTGCCTCCTGCTCTGCCCCTCTGCCGACGTCAACCCTGTCCTTAGTGCTATTAGTCCCTTAACCGTACCTATCACCCGAGTTACACCAGGTTGTGGGATCGCGGCATGAGATTGGAGGTCTTCCTCCCCTCCAAGAAGGAGACCAGCCATTGAGCCCTCTATTCTTCTCCTCCTCTGCCGACCACCGGCGGACCATGCTCATTCACGAACACTGGTCTCCGGTGTTGGACAATGTAAGGCATCCAGCACCTCCACCCTCGGCACCACAGTGCCATTGGAGGACTGGAGCAAACTTCATGGGAACCCGGCATTGGGCATGGTGCCGTGCCAGTGGTCACATCTTCGCCTATCAGCGGTGAGGTGGTTTGACTGGTTTGACACCATTGGAGCAGCCTGCAATAATGTTGGCACATGACCAGTCCCACAGACAGCCTGCTATCACCAATTCCCAACTGCTGATCCTCGCTTCTCAGAGAATGGCCACAGCCTCCACCAGGACCCAGCGCTGATCAGAGATTCTCACTGTACCCACCCCAGGACAAGACAGCTGTCCTGAAGATGCTCAACCTTCTACTTCCCCCTGCCGAACACCCATGACACAGGCTCATTCTCCAACTAGGGTTGACAGCGTGGCATGAGGTGTGGCATCCAGCACTTCAGCCCTCAGCACCCCTGGGCATTGTGCCATTCTAAGGATACCTTCTATCATTTCCTTGTTCATTGCCTACCCCTGAGGTTGGAGTGTGTATTCAACCCCTGCACGGATTATGGTGCCATTTCCCGTCTCCAGGGTGACCCACAGCTTCCATCAAGGCCACTACTTCAGGTAGCTTGTTACACAGACTATGAGCATTGGAAATCATCACCAGTGTTAGCCAGGTCAGCACAGAGATGTCCAACCTGCAGAATGCCTCCCACAAGACTGCCACCACACAGCCATTGCACTGCACCATTCACATCATGTTTCATTTTGTGTCACCTCTCCTGTAGTTTTCTATGCTTACTCTCTCCTCCCTCTGTTTATTTTGCCACCTGCTGTCATACTGCCTATGGGCCCAACAACTCTGACCCTTCCTGTTGTGGGACAGAAGTCGCCCTGCCACCTCACACTCTGTTAGATCCTCTGACTCCTGTGCTGTTGCCATCCACAGTAGCCGCAACTCCATAGGTCAGGAAGCATAGTCCATTCGCTTCACCAAAGTACGGAACTCGCTTCCTCCTCTAATGCGACTCACATCATACCCATCATCCCTGCACCTAGATGTGAAAAACTTCTACTCCCTTAAGTGCTTCTTACCCTAGCCCCCCTTTAAATGCACCACCCCCTGTTCCTCACTTTGTCAAGGTAGCCCTCCTTCTGTTGGTCCTGTAACCCGTCTTCCCTTTGTAACCCTTATTCAACCACTGTCTTCCTCTACCCTACCTACCCTCACCCTACCTCCCTCATACCCATTACCCTGGTTATGTCATCCTTGCTGGGTTTCCCATGCACTCTGAAGTGAATTTCAGGTCAAGATAACCTGTCCCCCTGTACCTACCCCACCCCTCATTACCATCCCACTGTATGTGGTGTTCACTGCAGTTAACAAAGCAGGACTCAAAACTGTAGGCAGTTGTGTAAAGTCGTTGTTTGCTTCTCTCATTGCATTGTCTCCAGGCAATAGCCACAACACATAGTTGTGAAACTTTGAGTTTCTTGTATGTAGGCCTCTGGCCATTGTATTATAGGATATTAGTTTGCAACTATGTATTTTAAGGGATTTGTACCTGTATTGTTGATGTTTCTTTATATTGTTGTATTCCCTCACCCCAAGTATTGCATCCCCATCTTACGCTTAATGCTTCGTCAAAGTACCTGCTCGACACCTGATGTTGTCTTTCAAGGTGAAGCATTTTGAAAATAACTACAAACATATGTGGTTGACTTTGGGATCATAGTACTGTCATTTGCATTCATAGAATGTGTGTGTCCATCACTGTACATTTCAGTACTGTAAATGAGCTCGCTCCAATCCCACATACATTACTAAGCTGTAACAGGAGTGGGGGCTGCAATAAGTAACATGTTTGAAACAGTGTTAACATTTTATTAAGAAACAGTGTTAACATTTTATTAAATTGCCAAAATGTTTCGCCGAATACAGGAGTGCCACCAAGGTCCACATTGAGCAGGCACAAGTTGACATGGGTATTTTACCCATCTAGTAACATCACAGACACAAGTGCTCTTAATGTAGCAGCAGTGGAGGGTGCTCCAAATTCTTATTTTATTTTTTTCACGTGGATCCTGATGCATAAATTAATTAATACTTACAGCAACACCAGAATGAGTTGTTGCTCTAAGTATTAATTAAAGCATCAAGATCCACGTGAAACCAATAATGCTGATATGTTATGAGCACCGGTGTGTTCGACTTCACTAAACGGGTGCAATACCCATGTAAACTTGTGACCGCTCGATCGGGACATTGGCGGCACTTCTGTATTTGCCAAAAAGTTTTGGTGCTGTATTAAAATGTTCATACTATTTCAAAAATTTAAGCTATAGCACCACCCAGACTCCCATTGCAGCTTAGTAAGGTGTGTAGGATGTGAGCGGGCTCCTTTACTTACTTTGCAGGTTACCTTTCAAAATGCACATATGAAATCCCTGGTGGTCCTCTGGTACACCCCCACCCCATCCCGTACAAGTTGAACATTTCTGGCTAAACCCCTGGGTGTCGGGGTGGGGAACAGTATGACTGAATATAAAGACATAAAAAGATATGCATGGGCACGCCACATAAAGACGAGATGCATACAGTATCGTTGCACAATGGTGCATCAGGTATTGCGCTGCACATATAGTAAGCTGTTGATCCTGTCATCCCCCAATGGTACAAGTAACAGCCAATCACCTTAAAAACTTCAAAGGTGCCAGATGTCCTGTCATTTTTTTAACGTTGAACAGAACACAGTAAACTAAAAAGAAATAAAATTAAAACTGGTCTCTCATACATGCTAATATTGTATAATGCTAGCACAGAACAAATGGGTGATTTACCCAGCATATAACGTGCACCTCATGACCAAACAACACCACGTGTGGAAAAGGGAACCATACACCAACACCCTGCTGTGGTATTCAGCTGAAATGTTCCAAAACAGGTCATGACTGATGGCACGATTTAGCCATGTACTGCATTGTTTTGTCACAGGGAGCAGCCAATGTAGAACATCACAACAGAAGTGGGTGAATATTGCCATCACCCACACCCTGTGACTGATTACTCACACTATACAAGGTAGGAATGAATCAGCCAGAAGTTTTCATTTGTTATTTGCAGTTCTGTAGGTTACCAAACATCATGAGGAAACAATATTCGGCATGTCTTGGACATTTATTTATTTATTTATTTAAAATTGGTGACCGGGAAAGGCACACTGAACCGAGGCTCGTTTCCAGGTGTGACCCAGGTACAAGGTGTACAAAGTGGAAGGCAGAGACGTACAAGCAAACAACAAGTATCTGCCGGACAATACAATACAGGGACATTTCATAGTATTAGGTAGTGCGGTAACAATTGTTAGTTGGAACAGCCAGTGGGAAAAACGTCATGACATTTCATTTCTAAACAGTCACTTATGCTATATAATTTCAAGTGCATGTATATACATATTTACAGTAGTGGTTTGTCCGGAAAGTGGTCTAGCAAAGAGAGGGTGCAGTGGGGGGAGGTTGGGCAGTTTGAGCTGGCATGAGGAGTAATAGTTGCCTGGTGTGGCTAACTGGGGGTAATACTGGGCCTGAGAGAGGAGGGATTTGCTGCACAGCTTCAGCAGGGAGTAGGGGGCAGAAGCCTGAGTAGCTGTTTAAAGGCTGATAAAGAGTGGGCCTGTTGGAGGTTGGGTGGAGGGTTGTTCCAAAGGAGTGGGAGCTGGTAGGAAAAGGCAGCTTGCCCAGAGGCAGAGAGGGGGGGCATGAGAGGTGGAAGGTGCAAGCATGTCTGTGGTGGAGTGAGTAGCCTGGGGATATGGCTTGGGAGAGGCAGGAAGGGAGGTAGGGGGTAGGGGGAAGGGAGTCAAGCCAATATTTAACTATGAGAGAAGCGCTGTGGGTGGTCCGCCTGTGCGAGAGAGGTGTTAGGGATAGGGTGGAGTATAGAAGGCAGTGATTAGTGAGTGGGGGCGAGGCAGTGGCGAACCAAATTAATGAGTTGAGCAGAACGTCAAGTTTAGAAAGGGAGAAGTTAGGGGCTGTGCCATAAATGATGTCCGCGTAGTCCAGCACTGGTAGGATGGTTTTGTGAACTAGTTCACACTGAGTGGGAATGGGGAGGCTGGCTTTGTGGCAGTAGAGGATGGCGAGTTTGGGCCGCAGTTTGGTACAAATCGCATCAACATGGGTGGCAAAGTTGAGGCTGGTGTACAGCCAGACTCCCAGGTACTTGAAAGTGGATACCAATTCGAGGGGAACTTTGTCCAAGGTGGTGATCGGAGGTGGTGCAGGTAGGGAGGCGAGCTTTTGTCTGGTACCAAAAACGATACAGACTGTTTTTTTAGTATTAAATTTTAGCTGGTTTTTCTGGAGCCAGGCTTGTACTCGGTGGAAATCGCTTTGGAGATTTGGGTGTACACTGTCATGGGAGGGGCCTGATGCGTAGATAATGGTGTCATCAGCATACAGGTGCATGTTTAAGGAGAGAGAGGCAGAGAGAAGGTCATTTATGAATAGGGAGAATAGGATGGGGCCAAGGATGGAGCCTTGGGGGATGCCTGAGAGGATGGGTGGGGGAGAAGGAGTCGCCTATTTGTACTTGCTGTTTCCTATTTTGGAGATAGGAGTGGAGCCAGTTTATGGCAGGTTGGGCAAGGCCAAAGGAGCTTAATTTGTGGAGCAGTAGAGGGTGGAAGACTGAATCAAAAGCTTTTGCCAGGTCGATGAAGATGGCGGTAGTGGTTTGCCCCTCGTCTATGGCTGTGAGAATGGTGTCGGTTACACTTAATAAGGTGGTGGTAGTGGAATGAGATTTTCAGAAGCCTGATTGAAATGGGAGAGAGGGAGCTGTTTGTTGAGAGTAAAGGGGACAATTTGGATAGCATGAGGGATTCTTGAATTGTGGCGAGGGAAGGGGAAGAGAGAGATGGGTCTGTAGTTTCCCGGAAGGGAGGGGTCACCACCTTTATGGAGAGGAAGGATTTTGGTGAGTTTCCAGAAGGAGAGGACTGTGGCTGTGGTGAGTGAGAGGTTTAGTATGTGAGTTAGAGGTGTGGCTATGGCCGGGGTGGAGATATGGAGCAGCCTTGGATGCAGACCATCTGGGCTGGTTTTGAATTGGTTCAGGGAGGTGAGAGTGGTGTAGACTTCCAGGTGTGAAAGGTGGAAAGTGAAAGCCGTGGCATGGGGGGGGGATTTTGGAGGCGGGTGGAGGAGGGGGTGAGTCAGGCAGGGCAGAGGAAGTGAAGAAGGAGTTGAAGAGATTGGATACGGAGGCAGGGTCATAGACAATTTTGCCGTTGATGTTGAGGATAGGACTAGCTTGTTTGGTGGGTGGGTTTATGAGGGAGTTTATCAACTTTCCAGAAGGCTGCCGAGGAGGCTTGGTGCATGATGAGTTGAGCCTTAAAGTAATGGGCCTTAGATCTATGGATTGATTTGGTGCAGTTGTTTCTGAGAGATTTGTAGGATAGGAGGTCACAGGAGGCAAGGGAGGTTTTGTAACACCTCCAGGCCTTGCCTCTGGTGCGACACAAGGTGATGAGGTCGGCTGTGATACATGGGCGGTGGTATTTTTTTTACTCTGGCTTTCCTGAGAGGAGCATGATGGTTCCCCGTATTTAGGAAAATATTGCAGAAATGGGAAAGGGCGGTGTCAACATCATGAGCAGCAAAGACTGGGAGCCAGTCCACATCTGACAGGTCGCGCTGTAGGACGGATTCATCGAGGAGATATAAGGGGCGGCTTACAATGAATTTGGAACTGGAGTGCGGTGAACGGATTTTATGAATACAGTAGGTAATGCAGTGGTCGCTTAGGGCATCAGAAAGGGTGCCTGAGACGGTGATCCTGTGGAGGTGAGTGGTTAGGATCCAGTCCAGAAGGTGTATTTTCGTGATCGATGGTTGAGTCTGGTGGGTTCCTGGATTAGCTGGGAGAGATTTAGGGCTTCGATCCTCAGGGCTGCAATTTTGGTGGAGGGGGAGAGCCAGTCTAGGTTGAAGTCGCCTAGAAGAATGAGTTCGTTGTTTGAGGTGGTCGATGAGATGTTTGAGATGGCCGTGATGAGGGAGTTGGGTGAGGGCTTAGGCGGGGTATAAAGTACCCCTAGGTAAAGGGGGGTGGACCAGGGGAAGTATAGCTGAGTGACTAGGGATTTGTGGGAGGATGGGCATGATTCTTTGAAAGTGATGGTGCAATTAATGGATTGTGACATACAGCGCTACCCCCCTGCCTTGCTTGCTGCGGTCCTGCCAGAACAGGATATAGTTTGGGATGGCAAGAGTGGGGTTTAAGATTTTGGTGGAGAGCCATGTCTCAGTGATACAGAGTATGTCAGGTTGATATTGGCTTGTCCAGACAGACAGGGAATCAAATTTAGGGAGAAGGCTCCTTGCGTTAATGTGGAATATGCGGAGACCCTTTGGGAGTGAGTTTAGGGAAAGACTGAGATGGGGTGCAGGTGCCAGAGAGGCTCGTATTGTTGCTGTGGGGCCACGGTTTGTGTGTATATCACCTGCCAGGAGCAAGAGTAGCAGGGGCAAGGAGAGGGCGGTGGACTGCTTGTGTCTGCTATTTGGGTGCCTATGGGGTGGAGCTCGGAGGTTTAGGCACCGGAGAAAGGCCTCTAGGTTTAGCAGGTGTGAGTGGAGCAGTGAGGGGTGAATGGAAGGGGAAGGGTGAGGAAGGGAGAGTGTTAGGAGCGAGGGGAGGGGGGGAAGATCATGGGTAGAATTGTGGTGTTGTGCCAGAGGGAGTGCGGAAGAGGTGGCTCGGGAGGAGGGGAGGGCATGGAGTGTAGTGTTGGGGAAGGGAGGACGAGATATGGGGAGGTGGGGTCAGACAGCGGGGGTCGTGAAGGTGGAGATTGAAGTAAGATGCATATTTGTAGTGTAAGAAACATAGTGGCTGAGCTGGACATTATCAAGAAGATTATTGGTTGTGGTGGCGGCCTCTTGTGGTGGAAAAAGATAACTTGCTAATGGGGAAGTAGGCTGATTGTTTTTTGACAGTCACGTGATGTTCTATATAATGGAATGCCGACCAAGGGTGGTGATGGGGGAGGTGGGGAGCTGGAACGAAGCATCGGTGGGGCCCTCTTCAGTTCAGAGCACTGAGCTGGGTCCCAAAAAAGAACCAAAAGCGCTTGGTTTTGCTGCCGTACCTGTGGCCAGTCATTGAGGAGGGCGTCCTTAAGCCCTCTCGGACCCTCGGGGGAGCCGCCGGAGCAATGAGTTTGTGATCTGTGGATGGAAGCAGAGAACAGGAGGATTAAAAACAGGTACGTTTTGGGAGGAGCTGTTAAAACGAAGTGGGGGATGGATTGGGGGGGAGGAGAAGGAGAGGCCGAGATTGCCGACTCTAACAACAGCTGAGGGCAGGTAATTTGAAATGAGGGGGCAAAAGTCAGCTTTTACTCCTTACAGAAAACAAAATTAATAAAGCTCTCACTGCTGCTGTACTTAAAAGATTTGTACGAATGTTTCCCTTAATTAGCACTCCGTTTCATTTAACACAACATTTCATGTCCCAGAAATAAAATTTAAAAGCTGCAAGATTAAAACTGCTAAAAAGTCCTAGAGTTCAGGGTTGCTGCCTGAGAGAGAGACTATCTTTATTCATGTGGGGATAGATTAGTCCTTAAAGGTGCTGGACGTTTAAAAGTAAAAAAGGCGCCAAGTCCTCTCTTCAGTTTGTCCTTAAGGTGCTGGAAGTTTAAAAGTAGAAAAGGTGCCAAGACCTCTCTTCAGTTCAGAGCACTGAGCAGGGTCCCAAAAAAGCATTGAAAGTGCTTGGTTTTGCTGCCGTACCTGATATCCTAAACTGATTGAATGGCATGTTCATCGTGACAGCATACCAATAAGGAAGAAGTATTGTATGGCCCATCGTTTAATGTGAACTATAAAACCAATGACAATAAATAATTGTACAGGCATTCGACGTACTCAATAAGTACATATACGCCGCACTGCTGTTGGTGATCGTGGTTATACAGTAATCAGCATTCACTACTTACTTTGTATAATACTTTGATTTGTAAGATACTGTGGTGAAGACAGTATAATTAAGTGATAACATCCAGCGAGATGGAGTATGCGAAGCAATAACCAGCTTCTGTGGATGATTAAATGTCGAGGCAAAGCCAAGGCATTTAATCTTCACAGAAGCTGGTTATTGCAAGTATACTCCATCTTGCTGGATGTTATAACTATTATACGAGTTGGAGTTTCCCGCATAGGTTTTGAAGTGCCTGGAAGTTGCTTACTTTGTTGTGTCCCTGCTTACGTGCGCTCACCGAGAACACAGGATGCAGTGGCCGTCGTCTGAAGTGTTAGTGGCACTCACACTAGCGAGGTGAGGTCAGCTACCTTTTTTATGTTTGGAGTGCCTGGAATTCAGGGGTCTTTTACAGTGACTGCCTTTATGTGTTTTTTTTCTGTGTGTAGTCCGGTACACAGCCGGGAGGACCACATGGCAGGAGTTTGTGGTTTGTTTGTTTTTCGGCTGGAACCGCTCGGACGGGACTTGATAGTAAAAACAAAGTCTAGGATGTGGTGCTGCTGCAGTAGAATTGCTGACCAGGTTAATTTTAAAAATGTATTTGATATTTTGTTTCTTTTTTATGGGTGTCTTTAGTGGCTATCTGGAAAAAAGTGTCAGTATTGGTGCAGCAGGTAAAGGTTTCATTAACCTACTGTGGGCGTGGTTGTAGGTTGATTAAATGGCTGTAGGCATGGCTATGGGTTGATTAAACAA
Organism: Neoceratodus forsteri; assembly: GCA_016271365.2. Taxonomy (NCBI): domain Eukaryota; kingdom Metazoa; phylum Chordata; order Ceratodontiformes; family Ceratodontidae; genus Neoceratodus; species Neoceratodus forsteri. Next base: position 647,535,140 of record CM057458.1, on the reverse strand, counting down.
CTATGGGTGGGGTTTGACTGAATAACCGACTCTGGGGATTCTCCAGTGCAGTTTGTGGGCTAACAACTGATGGCAATTCTATGTTCTGATTGGCTAAGAGGACATGCCACTCGTATAATAAAGATTAACTGACAAAATGAAGGAAGTTTACCCAAACTGTCATGTTAGCCAACAAGGTAAAAACAATTGTCAAATGCATAAGAGTGGAATATATCGTAATTAAAAATATTCATTAATGCATTTCATAAAATGAATGATAACAGCTCCTTTGTGAATAATTGCAATAAAACAGTTCATGTGTTCATGCACAGAAAATCTTCTAATAGTAACCGTGGATATTTGAACTCACAATATTCCTCCAATGGGAACTTCTCCCATATGGCTGTCACCACACATGCTGGTAGAATTTTGCATACCCTTGGTCTGAGTCTTCCAAAAATCCACCTCACAAACTGGCGGTAGGCAAGGTAACAGTACTGCCTGCAATACAGAGAGATAAAAATAGGCTTGAGTCAGAACTGGGTATAAATGCAGAATGTAGTAGTGCTACATCAAGTCGGCAGTACCCAGTACCCATAACCTTGCGTTGCACTCCCCTGTTGCAGCACCAGTCAACAAGTAAGCAATAAGACACTCCAGGGTGTGCATTGAAGATATTTTAACGCATGTCCAGTGGCGTAATAAGGCACGAGGCCTTGGCAGAGTGCAATTAGCCACTGACGTGTGGTAAAATACTTTACATGCACACCCTGCAGTGTCTTAATGCCAAGATTGCACAAATGTACCATTCATGACTGAGGAGTCATAACACAGAACTCGGCATACTGCATTTGCATCTGGAGCTTGGTTGGAAAGAGACCCCTGACATTCCATCTATGTAAATTACTTGAAAGTACCAAAACTTACTCATGAATTAGGTGTTCATCGTCCTGTGGGCCTTCATCATAGATGAAAGTGTAGTACAGTGTCTCAAGCACATCGATATCCAAACAATTGGACTGGAATCCAGTTGTCAGTGTGATGCAGATATGCTAGTGTGTCTCCAGTCTATCTAGAACTTGGTTGTAATATCGACTGCAGATGTTTTCACATGTAGTTGGCATCATCGAGCAATAAGAACAGGAACACCTTAAATAAAAAGGGAAAAAGAGAGACAGACATCACAATGATTGCTTGGAAAGCATTCAGACATAGAAAAAACAGAAACAGAGTAATCCCAGATGACACTTTGAACACGGTAGCTAAAGTTTAAATCAGTTTACAGTAAGGTTCCCCATTATGAAACTGAGACTGAAGAGCCAATAATTTACTGGCTCTTCTCTAGGCTCATTCTTGTGTATGGGCACCACATGGCCCACCCTCCAGTCCTGAGGCACACACCCCTTTTACAAGTAGGTGTTGAACAGATGTGACAGCAGTTCAGCCAACACTTCAGCCATCTCCCGTAGCAACCTTGGGTGGATGCCATCAGAACGTGGTGCCTTGTCCACACTTAACACTCTCACCCCTCTACTCACTATCATCATTTTGTCTGTCACCTCCTCTCCCCTTCCCCCACCCCCATAGCTGATAGTGGTACTGGTACATCCCTCTCCTTAGTGAAAGCAGAGCAGAATTAGTCATTTACTATTTCCACCTCTTCCTTTCCCTTTTCCAACCATTCCCTTCCCAACTTTATCCTCACTATCTGTTCTCTGCAGTTCCTCTTTCCCCTGACATATCTACAAAAGTCATTCTTCCATGCCTTTATGCCCTGTGCTAACCTTAGTTCCCTGGAAACATTGGCTATTTTCTCCCACATAGTCACCTCCTGCAGAAACTCCCATAATCCTCTTTATCCTCCTCCTTCATCATTCTCCTGTACTTCCTATACGCAGACCTCGTTGCACTCACCACCTGCAGCAATTCACTGTTCAGTCAGCATGGTTTTCTAGCTGTGCTCTTCTTAATCATAGCCATGGTGCAGGCTACTGTTGCCTGTGTTAGCACAGTTTTAATGACTTCCTAGTTTTACTCTGCATACATCCACGGCCTTATATCCTGAAGTCTTCTTTGCATTATTTCTCCCATCATTCAAAACTGAGTAATCCTAAAACCCACCACCTTAGTGCCCCGGCCTCCAGTCTCATGGCACAATGTGAGTGTGAACCACACTGTTTGGTGGTCGCTACCACCTAGTGGGTCCTCGACTATTACTTCCCTCACTGCCGACCCATTCGTCACTAACAGGTTCACTGTGTTACAAAGCCTTGTATGACCACTTACCATGTATGTCAGGAAGCCTTCCTTGATTGTATCCATGAGCACCTGCTACCTGGTGAGGTGGTGATAGGGGTACTCCAATGAACCACTGGCAGGTTGAAATCACGCAGTATCACCACACTTCCCCTCATACACATCCTCCTCCTTCTCTGCTCTGCAAACTCCACATGCATTTCCCATGCTTGGGCTGCTCGTCTGTACACAACTCCCAGATAAATGACAACACTATTCCAAGACTGATATCCACAAATATTTGCAGATCAAAAAAAAAATAACCGCAGTAATGGCCATCATATTCCTAACTTCATGCCACATGTACTGCTACCTTTATTGTAGTAAAATGAAGTACATTTGCATCTGTTGTGTGGACATGCAAATCGTTGTGGTCATCAGTCTTGGGTGACTGCTCTCCTTCACATCTCAGTGTAACTGTGCATGCCTGAGGATGTCTGCACCAGCAGGAAAAATGTCATGCATACTGACAATGTCATGCACGGTGAAACCTTGATAGTGCACCAGTGGGAACACTGACGGAATAGTGTCACATGAACCTGTACATGGCTGCAGTAAAACTACGGTTCCTCAGTGCACACCATGAGGTGCATAACAGATCGAAATGGGTGTAATGGACACATATGCTTAACAATGTTGCCTTCATTTTATTATGGACACCAGCAACACTCAGAGCAAACACAACAACAGCCATCAACAACACTCAACATATCCCCCCTCCACACCTCCCTGGGACAATAAAACAAAACAATTCACCGGAAAAGTTGGGAAATACACCCACATACACTGTGGCTGCAGAGGTGTTGGGGTCATCAATTAACAGTCAGCGTACACAGTACTGTGGGGGCACAGAAAGACATTAAAATGACTCCATTACTTTGTTGGAGTTGGGGAGGGGTGGAGGGGACGCTGACTATAGTGGGTGTACCAACACAGGTAATCCATGAAAGACCAGCTATGCATCATGATGCAGTAGGACAACAGCATGTGAAGTGACATGCTAACCTACTACACTGCTGCGAAACAAAGTCGCTAATAGGTATAATACAAAGCATGGTTCAGCTATGATGCCTGCAAGAATGTTACCTTCGATCACTGTATGGACAGCTGTGTAACAGATCACCAGTAGAACAGCAACATAGCTCTCATACTAGACAGTGGGAATGTAAATGACTAATGCTGGGGAAGCATCCCCCAAATCATGAACCGTTATAGACTACAGTACACTTGTACTAGTAAATCATTTACAGCATACCCCTATGTACAGAACAATAAGTGCATCAATTACAATTACCATTCCTGCAATGGCAGAGGTGGCGGTTCCTCATCGGAGCTCTCATCTTCATCCTCAGTGATACAGAACACATTTACAGTGTTCAAGGAATGCAGCAGCGGCTCTAAAGAGTACGGACAAGTTGTTCTGATGGTGGACACATCTATTAAGTCCAGATCAGTGTCTGATTCAGAACCGCGGCTACTTGCTGCTGCCGCAGCCATCCTTGCTGTGCTGTCAAAACAAAACTCCCACCAGTGGTGTTAGTGATGTCCTCACCAACCCATGATCGAAAGCAGGAAGTAAAGACGCATTTTGGCAAGGATACACTGGATAAAAATAAAGTGTGAATATGCTGCCTAGGAGGTACAAAAACAAGAGGAAACATGTTGGGGACCATTTATTCAGGATACAAGGTCCAGAATACATCAAGTTACATGTGAAAAAGCAGACTTCTTTGTAGATCACCTTTAACAGTATATTAGTATGCAGATAGCCTTCTAACTGCAAAAACAGAGTTCCTTAGTAGTATTTTAGCAGTCAATCAGTTTAGCACTTACTTTAGGAGTCATTCTGAGCTGATTTTACTGTTAAACACCGCTAACCACATTTACTGTTATTAACAGTTAGTAGCATTCAAAAGCAGTATAAAGATTTCACAGAATATAGCAGTGCAATGCTGGGCAGCAGCCAAAAATAAATACAAATAGTTATTGAAGAGCGTGACATGACTGGCACAAAATCTTCAACTGGACTGTAAACCACACACATTTTTGAAAGAACTTTGTTTTTATTAAGCAAACATTTTATTGATAGCCATGGTGAAAGAGCTTCACAGACCTGGAAAATCTCTCTCTGTGAGCACCTGTGCAGAACACAACTGAGGTAAAAGTTGCTGAAATGGTTTTTTAAAACTAGTTGTTGTTTTGTTTTTTGTTTTCAAATTACTTGTTTGCTCTGCTTCTGCTCCGTTTCTGTGTTGTTGTTTTTTTGCCAGCTAACCTATTTTCTTTTATTTTACAGTACTGACAGTACACAGAATCCTTTCCCATCAGATAAGTATACTTCTATGCCTAACCTGTCCGTTCCTCCATATTTATTTATTTTTTTTTTTTATTATTTCATTCTAGGATTACAATTACCTTTGAGTCAAGGCTCTTTTACAAAGGTTCCATGTCAGAGACAAAGAACAGTACATAACAGAGCAAATGCAGTTTACTCCTTAAGAGTTATGTATCCTTTGTGATCCCCCTTTCTTTTATTTATTTACAGGTGTGGCAGACATCTCTTTGAGACTACATCTGGCTCCCTAGCACTCAGTTAAGACCCCCTACTTAATTTATATTGGGTGGGTTGACTGCAGCAATGTGCCCATGCCCATTACAGTGTAGTTGGTGGAGTCTAGCATGTGGGACCCCGGGAGGTCAAAGTGGGGGGAGGGGGCATAGCTAGGAAAGCCTGGTCCAGGGGGTCTCTTTGGTGATTCAGAAGGGTAAAGTTCTCAGAAAGTCCTATGGGTGGTCTGTGGGGAGATGAGCATGGAAGATATGAAATCCTGCTTCTGGGGTTCTAGAAATGGTCTGGTTGGGAGAAGAGGGTGCAGGTGGTAGTCCAAGTGGGAGATGAAGTTGCATATGGGTATCTGAGCCCTGTTTGAGGGTCCTAAGGATGATATGAGTTGCAGAAGTGTGTGCAGGTGGGCTGCAACCCCAAATTCCATGGTCCTAGGGGTATTCAGGTTGGAGAAGAGGGTGGAGATGAGTGTGGGACCCTTGTATATGAGTCCTGTGGCTGACATGCACATTGGTGCTAAGAATCCCAGGGCAGAGTACTACTTGGGTGGCATCCAGGTATTTGCATCAGAGTAGGAGAAGGACCTAGGAGTGACGATCACAAGTGAACTGAAGCACCCCATGCAGTGCAAGAAAGCAGAAAGTAGCAGCACAGGCAAACAAGATGCTGGAATGCATAACTAGGGGAATCAATAGTAAGGAAAGAGGAGGTTATACTACCCTTGTACAGGTCTTGAGGCCACGTCTAGAGTATGGAGTTCAGTACTGGTGCCCACACCTCAAAAAGGACATCAAACTGCTGAAGAAGGTCCAGAGAGGGATACAAAGATGATAGTGGACCATAGGGTAAGGCATACGAGGTGAAGTTGAGGGCACTGAACATGTACTCCCTGGAGGAAAAAAGAGAGAGTCAGCATGACTGGGTCCTTCAAGTACTTGAAAGGGATAAATAAGGTGGATAAGGAGGGTCTCTTTAAGCTGACTGGTATCCATAACATGATGCAGTATTATCCAAAGCTGGAGGGTGGGAGACGTTTAGGAGGGATGTCAGGAAGCACTTCTTCACAGAGAGGATGGTGGACACTTGGAATGCCCTGCCAGAAGAGGTGGTCTCCTTAAAGACAGTGGGCAGCTTCAAGAGAGGCTGGGATAGTCATAAGAGGAAGGTAAGGGTCATGGGTAGGGAGGATGGGAGGAGTTGGGGGGCAGGGACAGTAGCTCAAGTTGTTGACCCTGCAATACGAGCAGGCTAGATAGATCAAATGGCCTTCTTCTGCTGACTCTTCGTATGCTCATATTAAACATCAGCATTGGGGCAGATCCATTCTCCCATATGAGCAGTATATCGTAGTGGTTAAGGGCACTGAGCTGCAAACCTAGTGACCTGGATTTGAATCCCATCACTTGCATACTGTGTGACCCTGAGCGTCACTTAACTTCCTTGTGCTCCCTAGTCGCACCTGAAAACAAGTTGCAGCTTAGTGTGCCTCTCCTGGTTAAATAGTTTTTCCACTACATGTGTAGCAACAGTCTGTCTTGCAGATTATACTAAGTGGCACATGTTTTGTAGTTTTTTTTAGGTAGTCTGTATTAATATTTGATGGATTACTGCGGTGTTGTAAAGAGCTCTTTTCAACTAGCTGAGTCCCCAATCATAGTTCTCCGTGAGCATTCCCCTGCTCTGGCTCCCTCAAGCACTTCCTAGCATTCACATGTGCTTTTGTGTTGCTATGGTTTCATGCAGTGCCACAGAGCTTGTACAGATGTTGGCACGTCTTGACGTCATCAACGTGGAGCCACGGCACTGGATTTCAAAAAATTCAGTAAGCGCCGAGTGTCTTTGCTCTCAATAACTTTTGAACATATTAAAGCTAAGAGTTACACTTTTCTACCACCTTTTAAGCTTATATAAAAGGATGCACTTTGCCTATTTCACAAAAGAACGTTAAAGCAATTGATCAGAATAGCAGTCGCGTCGAGAGGACAAAGGACATTTGTTGGCATCTCTCCCAAACTGTTTGCCAGAGAAAACAAGGAGAGCAATTAATCAATCAATCTATCATACTTTATTTAACCAGGCATATCTGCTTTGAGCAAGCTCATTTTCAAGGGGTCCTGGACCGGTGGAACAAATACGAAGGTAAAACAGTAATAATATATACAATAATAGGCATATAAAACATTTTACAGAAGGTACAGTGTTGTTAATACTACATGCTAAATCAAATCTAGAGCATGTCTAGTACATTCACAAGCCTGAGTAACTTTAAGGACAATTAGGGACACTGTGCTTGCTTTTGAAGCACACAGGATTCCCCCAGCCAATCAGGAACATCCTCAGACACCTGGCAGAGAGTCCGTCAAATTTAAACTTTTAAATCCACTTGCAGTGGCTCCCGGTCACAGAGGAGCAGTCGTATCGGGAAGAGAAATGGGTTGAATGAGCAAGAGACATTTGTTGGCAGCCCTCCCCACCGTTCACCAGAGAAAACAAGGAGAGCAAGAGACACCATGGTCCTGCTTGCTTCTGAAGCATTATGATTTTCCCTGCTGCCCCACCACCATTGGTGAGTGAAAGTAGGCTCTGAGTGTCACTGACTCGAGGTGGGATGTAGGGGTAACACTGATGATTTGGCGAGCCTGTGGAAAGGTTAGAGCATTTGAACATAGCGTGCTCAAGCACTGATGACAGAGGGCTGGGGAATCCAGAAGTGAGACAAATGAACTGTACTGCCACTGTGTTGTTTTCTATCTGCCTCATTTAGTGTATTTCATTACTGTTTAAATTGCTGACCTTGCCAGAGATATAGCAGAGATCTGTTTTTGCTTTTTAAAATAGCTGCTTGCCTAACTCATCAAAACTGCATTTGCTATATGCTTAAGTTGCTGAACTTGCCAGGGATTGGGTTGAGATAGACACTTTGCTGTTAATTAACTGGAGGTAGGGCTGGAAACTGTTTATGCATTAGGGAATGGAAAGAAGAAATTGTTTAACCAGGAGAGGCACACTAACCAAAGCTTGATTCCATGTGCGACCTGGGATCACAAGAAAGTTAAGCGACTTGGTCAGGGTTACACTCTATGCAAGTGGAGGGCTGTGAGATTCAAACCCAAGTCTCTAGGTTTGCAGCTCAGAGCCTTATACCACTACGCTACACTGTGGGCCAGCACCATCTCACTTGACAATAAAAAAAATAAAAATAAAAAAAGCCCATTCAGGCAATCAAGGTGCTGCCAGTTGTTAAGGGAGTGAGTGGACCTTGTGGAGTGCTTCAAGCTCCATGTAAACTCGTCCTGGTCTCACGGGAGCTTTATCTGTGTGTTCCTGTAAATTACATTATTTCTTATGGAAAATATGTTTTTGCTTAGAAAAATGCAAGTTTATGGGAACAATTTTTCTGGAGTGACTTTAGATCTAGGAACCCTTACTGTGTGATCTGGGTCACAGAAGAATGAAGGCAGTTTGGTATAGTATTTCGAGGAAGGAGCTGTGAACCTGGAGTCCCATCTAATAATTTACACATACTTTGAATATGCTGTATGGTTGTTTCAATCTTACTAAATGAATTAATTTTTTTCTTTTCAGGCATCGCTCAGAATCATATCTGTTGAGCAGTCTATGGAGCAGCCTACAACATGCCAGATAAGTATTCTTTACCTGTGTTTCCTTTCCTGTCTTTATCTTTCCCAGAGAATTCCAGATCCTTTGTGACCCTTTTGATTCTTATTTTTACAGGTCCCTGTCTACTTGGAATCTTTACCTTAGGCTCACCTAGAATCAGGTAAGCAAAACCTTTAATCTCTCCCAATACCGGATGAGGACTTACCCCTGGGACCCTAGTTGTATTGCTGCTGTTAATGTCACAACATCCTGCTCATACAGAAGGAAGTTCTTTACAGGTCTGGACAGACATCATGCCTTACCTGTTTTCTACTGCCACCTTCTGTCATCGTTCCCTTTGGAACTCTCCTGAGGGCTGACACATATGATGGGCGGGGGAGGAGACATGTTTTTTCCCTCAATTTACTCCCAGTTCCCTACACTGGGGTGAGCCCTGTTGTCCCACAGCTCTCCCTTCTACGGCTCTCTAGACCCACACTACCACTTTGCCTTCACTGGGTGACAGTCATTTGGTGGAGCATGCAGGTCTCCCACCCCATCACTGGCAAAACAGAGCAGCCATCAGATGCTCAATCCTTTCCTTCCCCTGCCAACCTCCAGCAACCTGCACTTATCACTGAACACAGGTTGCTGGTCTGGAAGGATGTAAGGTGCCAGCATCTTAGCCCTTCATGCCACTGCGCCAGCCTAGAAACATCAAATTTGACAGCAGATAAGGACTGCTTGGCTAAACCAGACTTCCAATTTTCCCTATCTACTGTAATGCCGCAAACCCTACTTGATCTCCGGCTCCCACCTACCTCTTTACCACTAAGGTTCCCTTATGACTTTCCCATGCTTTCTTGAATCCCATTACAGTTTTGGCCCCCACCACCTCTACTGGAAGTCTGTCCAGGCATCCACCACTCTTTCTGTGAAGATGTACTTCTTTACATCTCCCCTGAGCCTACCCCCTCTGACTTCATGGCATGATCCCTTATTCTTGAGTACCTTTTTCTCTGGAAAAGGCTTCCCTCTTGAACCTTATTTATACTTCTGAGGTATTTGAAAAGTCCCTATCATATCCCCACCTCTCCCTCCGTTCCTTCAGGGTTTACTTATTGAGGTCCTTCAGTCTCTCCTCATGGTGCAGGGTCTAAAGCCCTATTTTAGTTGCCCACTTCTTGACTGCCTCTACTCTATGTCCTTCTGGAGATGTAGTCTCCAGAACTTGGCACAGTACTCTAGGTGAGGTCTCACCAGTGACTTATACAGAGGAATCACCACCTCTCTCTTTCTGCTGGTCATACCCCTCCCTATACACCCTAGCATCCCACTGGCTCTCCTCACACTTTTTATCTACTTTTAGGTAATCAGATAGGTTACCCCAGGTCTCTTTACTGTTAGGTTGTCACCAGTACCAGTACCCCCATTTTGTACTCTGCCCCTGGGTTTCTGCACACCAAGTGCACAATTTTGCACTTCACATTGAAACTTGGTTGGCACACTCTTGATCATTCTTCAAGCTTTCTTAGATTCCTATTAATTTTTTCCACCAACCCCCCGGGAGTGTCTACCCTATTGCGGATGTTAGTGGCATGTAAAAAAAGGTAGACCTTCCTTTCCAGACCCTCTGCAATGTCTTTAATAAAGACATTAAAGAGAGGAGTGGCCCAAGTACTAATCCCTGTGGCACCCCACTAGTTACCATCCCTTCCTCAGAGTGAACTCGGTTTACTGACACCCTTTGTTGCCTATCCCCCAAACAATTTCTTACCCAATTTACCACCTTTAGACCCACTCCTAGGCTGCTCAGCTTAAGAGTGCCCTATGTGGAACTGTGTCGAAGGCCTTACTGAAATCTAGGGATGCCGCAGTAGAATTGAAACATAGAAAGTAAAGACAGAAGTAGTCAATCTGACCTGTGTTAAGGCTCTACTGCACAATACTCTTAGACATGCCTGAATCCCCCCCCACACACATCCAGCCATATCTCCCCTTGAATGTTCATTCTTCTTTTGCTTATGCCCATAGGTGATGACTCTATACTAGGTTGTCAGGAAGTACTGGCACCAGTCAAACACACCACCACATGGGCATTCTGATGTCATGGTGGACTAGCACCGCTCATTCAGTAAAATGTGTACTGAATATGATTTATATTCTCTGTATGCTCTGCATGAGGATGTAATCTCTGCATTAAGTGAAAATAAACAAATGTCAAAAAGAGGTATCATCAACCTCCTCAGCTACAGGTGTGCGGGGGTGGATCCAATCTGCAGGAATGGCCTGCTACAGAGGCTTTATCCGTCATATTTGCGCATATTTCTATGTCCTCCCCAACTGGCAACAAGGCTCGGTGCAGCCACCAATTGCTTTGTCACAATGGTAATATAGTAGTATAACAATGGCAATACCATGGTAAGCTGAAAAATCCACAGTGGTACTACCCAGTGGTACTCTGGTATCACAGTGGTAGGTAATACATCGATTTTCCTTGGTGCACTGGTAGTGCACTGGCACAATGGTATCTCTATGGCAATTTTTATCATTTTCTCACTCTCTCACACACACACACACACACACACACACACACACACACACACACACACACTGGTAGTACAATGGTATCACATAATTTTGAGATTTTTATCAACTCTCCCAAAAGTTGGCACAATGGTAGCACCATGGTACTGCATTATTTTGACATTTCCATATTTGGCACCTCTCATAGCAACCCTTGACTCACGTGGTAGAACAGTGGTACCAGTATTAATCTCATTATACTCTATGCTGCAAATGCATTGTTAAGGTAAGCTACATTATCAGCCTCATGGAGGACAGCTCTGAATTCCATATTTTTATTTGTTCACTTGTCTTTATCTTACTGGTAATGGACTGCTGTTGTTCACATAGACCAGAACATCCAAAGAGAATTTGCGATTACTAAATTGGTCAGTGACTCCACACAACACTTTGCAGCCCCAACACAGGGTAGGATTGCAAAATATCATCTTAGATGGTATGATTAGTGAGTCTCTGAGCAGTTGGTGAATGGTTCTAAAAGATGTTGCCTCCCAAAAACAGGTATTATCACTATCCCTGCCCCCTTTGAGCTCTCACCATCAGTTATATGGTGCTTCACCAGTGTTCAGTGGTTCCCCTGCCCAGCCCGTACATCCAAAGTTTCCAAAACCTATCTGCCCGCCCATTTCCTACCACTCCCACCACCACCATCCATGGCCCCCACCCTATGTTTATGCACTCTCCTCCCAATGCAATTGGCGGAGATACTCTGCTCACGTCTGTGACCATCTGAGGACAGAATACCAGTCTGCGCTCATATGCCTACTGTATAAACAGCTGTGTACAGTTAGCACATGATCACGAACTGTCATCCATTTCTTGGCTGATCGAGGAGCTGAGAGGAGGGTCTGCGATGAATGTGATGGGTTGGCAAATATATTGTAAGCCTGGGGGCCAGGGGGTAGTGGTATCAACAAGAACTAATTGAGTCATGATTGGTGGGCTTTAGATGTACAGGGGGCAGTGGGGACCACTGGACATCAGGGATAGCAACAACCTACTGTACCTGCAGGGTGATTGTAGGATGGGGTGGGATTGGACAGCACGTAAATTATGAACTTTTACCATGGGATAATTAGGGGTGGGGGGCCACTGGACACAATGGAAATGGGAACACAAACAGGAGATGTAGCATCAACAATTTATTTCATTAACCAGGACCCGGCTGCTGTTTCCACTACTCGGTGCAATGTCTTTTAGAGTCAGGAGCAAGGAAGCCAGGAAGATGGCACTCACAGACAGAACACCATCAAGAGTGAGACAAGGAATAGGGCACCACTAAAAAATAGCCAGCCCAGATGACACACATTTAACAGGGAAGGAGCTGAGAGCCACTGGGGGCAATGTTATTTTCTGAGCTGCACAGACAGGCAATGAAAGGGGAACATATAGCAAACAACAACCCAACTGAGGAAAGGGGGAGGGTGAACCCCAAACAAGTGCCTGTGGGAGGAAGGACATCCCTCAGGGTCCCTGTGTAGCTAGGTAAATCCAGCTTCAGCCAGGTTTTCCCCTTATTTATTGCTTCTTTTAGTGCAGCTACTATAGAAAGTGGAGATTAAAGGGCCACTTCCGGGTATTGGCTGAGGGCAATCTAGCTAGCCTATATTTTATTTTTTATTTATTCAAAAGTTGATTACAGGGGAAAAGCACCATGAGCCAAGGCTCGTTAACAGATGTGACCTGGGGGAAGGGGAACAAGGGAGAGAGCACAAAATACAGCACACAATATATAAAAACAAGCCAAGGGTCAGGGTTACAAGACCCAGTTATGAGTATAAAAAGTCACGCAGCAACTATGATAATACATTATACAGACAAGAGTCGAGTAACTAAGACTAACACTAAGTGGGGGTTAGGATATACAAGCCCCCATATTTCCAGGTGTAACCCCCCTGCAAATGGGGGTTCCCAAAAGACTTCCAGGAGCTTGCTTGAGTGCTCCAAGCCTGAATGGTGTTTGGCATTTAAGCCATTTATCAGTGAGTGTTTTTAGAACCTCTGGTACTGTCTCTTTAAGAGCTGTCTGCTTGCAGACATAATTAGTTTGTATGGGGGACTGTGTGTTTCTTTGATTGAGTACCACTCAAGCTGCTGCCAATTCACTTCATTTTGCAGTCACTAGAGTGCAAAGGAACCTATCTGAAAGATGTAACTGTTTGCCAGAAATTATTTAGAGTAATAATGAAATTACAGTTTGTCTAACCTGCTTTCTTTGCAGTCAGAACTGTGTCTGCTAGTTCCCATTCTAGTTTTGAACTGCTGAACTGGACCAATCAGTGTGGGGTAAGCTAGCTCTAAAATGGTGCCTTGGACGAATCAGAACTTGGACTCATAATCTGAGCCAGCCACAAGAGGATTGTATGGGCAGTGACTCTGGGAGATGTAGTTTAGAACTTCAGTGCCTTTTGGACCAACAGCAGCAGTCTATGTGAGTGACAGCCAATCCAGTCAAGAACTGGGAGGAACTCAAAGGAAGTGCCGGTTTTGTCGGTTGGAGGTTCAGTTGAGCTTTGGCAGTGAAGAAGGAAGGAGCCCTGTGCTTTTTCAGTGTGCAGTTTTAGTCAAAAAGCGTTTAAGGCCCAGAGTTCCGGTCTGCAGCTTGTTAGGACTGAATCACTCCTGTGAAAAGAATCAAAGGATCTCTGAAGAGTAGAAACCAGGCTCACCCTGTAGAAGACTGGAGGAATTGCTGAAAATTACACCCGGTCTGTCAGGAACTGAATCTGCTGTGTGTTCTCCCGGGTATTGTGCAGTAATTGCGATCGGGATACAGATGCAGCCTGCCTGGTATAGTGCTTTCTTTTATATGGAGGTGTGAAGAGGTTTGTGCACCTCAAGTGAGCCTTGCTGACATTGAAGGACCCTATCTTATTTGGAGGTCGTGAGTACTAATTCAGGATCGCTCCCTGTTGAATTGCCACATTAAATCCAAATGGAATTACTGTACTGCTGACTGTTTAATTCTCCTTTTCTCTGTGTGAAAGGGCCCCTACCAGCTGCCACAGTTTGGACTAGCCACTAGGGCTTGGGTACCCAGGGACAGTAACTGATAGGGATAGGCCTGTGCACAGAGCCATAGGTAGATTATTAAAGTGATAAGCTAATTAACCTGATTTCCCCCTGTCCTTGTTATATCCCCCTAAATAAATCAGAGCTGCTTGTTTCAGCAAAGTTATACTGTCTGAGGTATTTGTCTATGTTAAAGTACTGTACTGTGATTGTTGCACTGTATCTCATTTCACAGGAGGTCCCAGTGCCGGAACCAGACCTGGGGGTAAGTGTATACTGTGAAGGTAATTCTGATATATTGTGTGGGCCACTAGTGGGAAGAAAGGGGGGTTGCAGAGTCCCAGAGGGCTGTGACCAAGTTAGTTTAACTATTGCAAACCCTGACCTCTGGGTGGAGGCACCCGCCATTGGATCCAGGCCCCTCAACCTGTTAGTGGCAAATCAGGCAGGGGTAGTAGCCCCTGGGATAGCGCCATCTAGGGGTTACATCTTGGAGGCTCACCGCTGGGATTGTGTGTCCTCTAGTGGCCATATTCACGAACCACTGTTAAGAAAAAATGGGTACCCGACAGAAGTGGCTGTGCACGGCTGGTGGAGTGGTGTACTGGGAGAGATCGACCCCAAAATGCTATGCTTATCCTGGACATCCCCTGGGTATCATCACGGACACTGTGCAGGAGTACTTTCCAAGGTGGAAGGTTTACAAAACCCTGTGGTGGTGGGTCGGCATGCTAATCTGCTCACCCACACTTTCCTGGCCCTAGTAGAGTTTAAGGATCCCATAGATAGCTCCAAAGTGCCACAGACCATTACCCAGAGGAGCCCTCACTGCTTGGAGGTGATAACTAAGGACAGTAAGACCGGGGAATCAGCCCCACCACTATCTGAAACTTTTGAAGAGAATTTGCTGAATGGTTGCTGGAGGGGAAAACTGTGGAGGACTTGAAGAAACTATTCTTGCCACCTGGGGTGTTCCTCCCCAACACCTCTCCTGCTCCAGTGCCCGTAATGGTGGCTGAACCAATGCAGACTCTATTTCTGCACCTGCCATTAGTCACGACTCTTACGAAGGTTGAGGATCTTCTCTGGCACCCTCCCACCCCCAAGGGGAGGATGACTGGGAGACCTGGATAGACTATGTTGCCCCAAGTGCTAGAATGGCAATGCTCCGGAAGGCGGCGAAGAGGTTAGTAGAGCCTCCGGGTCCTGCCCTAGCTACCATCCGTGCTAAGCAGACCCGGTAACCCGAGCGACTGCACAGGCCTATCTTGAGGCCTTGGAGAATGTGTGATGAGCCCAGATTCTGATGAGGACCTATGGTGGAGAGTAGAAATGCACAACAGTACCAAGGAGTTGTTGTCTGTGTATCTCTCGGCTGGAAAAATTGTTGCAAGAATGCCTCAGAAAGGGTAGTTTGCCAGCGATTGAACTGGACGAACCAGACTGGACAGAATCATAAGTCTGCCCCTTCTCAGAACTGCTGTTGCTTCAGTTGCCTGGCAAATCGACTGGAATCCCCACCCTCCTGCAGTGAGTTAATGAGAGAAATTCGAGGAGTTGAGAAAGGCGACCTCGGAGGTACCTGCACCAACAGCTGTGCTACGACCGAGTGACTGAGGGTGACCCATCAAGTGAAGTTCAGGGGCAGAGGTTGACAGTCAATGAGTGCTCTGACAAGGAAAAAGATATGCCACAATGGGGGCGAACTGTTGAGAGAGATCCGGGGAATTCAAAACAGTCCCTTTATGAAGGCCACGCCTGCAAATGCAGGCCCTGACCTATATCCGACTGCATCTGCTATGGGGTGGGGGTACCCACCCATGTATCTCCTGCTGATAACAGCTCAAACTCAATTCCTTGACCATGGAAGTGGAGAAAGCAGACGAGATGTCTCCAAATGCTTATCACGCCGCAGACAGAGATGGCACCCAGGTTTCCAGTTAGTAATACCCCGCCCTGGCTCCCAGTGTGGCGCCTCGGCCAGCTCAAACTCCAGAAAGTATGTTTTGCTATAATTGTGGGAAAGATGGGCACATGAAAGGGAATGCCAGTCCCCAAAGACACTGACAAAGTTGCATATAGGCTACAAGGAGAGCTTGGAGAAGAAATCAGTGGTTAAGAGGTGCGCACATGATCCCAGTGAGGCACCAAAATGCTAATTCCGTCCTTTTGTGGCAAGGTCAGTTGCCCAGGCCCCACTACCGCCTCTCCAGACTGGTCCAGAATAGTGGGTCCCTCCATGGAGACCACTGTAAGGTGAATGGAGTGTCTACAAGAGCTGTATTAGACAGTGGCTCCCAAGTGACAATTATGTTCCAGGATTGGTATCAGAAGCATTGTCAGACATACCCTTACAACCATTAGAAGGACTGCATGTATGGGGTTAAGTGAGAAGGCCTACCCTATTCCGGGTATATCCGAATTTGGCTGTCTTTCCCCACCTCCGTGGCTGGAGTGGCGAACAAGTAGAGACCCTAGCCTTAGTGTGCCCCCACTGGACTGTATGATGGTGTCCCTTTGTTGATTGGAACAAATGCTCATATGTTCGAAGGCTGGCACAGTTGTGTTATGAAAAACAGGGGTCAAAGACTAGTAGAGCTTTAAGAGTTCCGGCTTTAATTAAGAAGGCCTATGAGGCACAGAGATGCTGAAAAACAGAACCAGAGGAACCGGTGGAATTGTATGGAAGAAGGATCCTGAGTCTCTGATCCTGGCAAATGCCCAGTGTACCTTACAGGAGAGGTCCGTATCAGAAAGGATGTTAAGAATAAAATATTAATGTTGGATGCACCAGCGATGGAAAAATTGCCAGAGGGACTGCTGGTCAAGCCTAGTATTTTGCCATAGAGCCTATGCTTATGCCAGAAGGTAATGGTCCAAGTTCATAATGTGTCTAGAAAGAGACATTCGAGTAAACAGAGGTTGCATCCTGGCTAATGTGCATTGTGCAGACACTGCAGTGCTACCCAGCAGCAAGAGTTCAAGGAAGAATGACAGAGTAACGCCTGACTTGTTTGATTTCAGCGACTCCCGCTGCCAGCTGAATGGAAAGTGAGGATCAGTGAGAAGCTTGCCCAGAGAGACCAGGTGTTTTCTTTAAAGGAATGGGATGTAGGATCGTGCAGGAGCTGAGCACAATATCCGGCTGCATGACGAAAGACCATTTCGTGAGAGGTCTCGACGCCCTGGCACCTGCTGACATAGATGATGTGAGACGGCATCTGCAAGAGATGTTAGCTGCTGGTGTAATACAAGAATCCAAAGCCCTTATGCTTCCCCATTGTAGTAGTGAGGAAAAGAATGGAACAGTAAGGATGTGTGTGGATTATCGCACCTTAAACCGCGGACTATCCCTGATCAGTACACAATGCCCCGCATTCAGGATGCTTTGGACTGCCTAAGCGGGAGCAAGTGGTTCTCTGTGCTGGATCTCCACGTGTGGGTACTACAGATCCCGATGGCTCCAGAGGACCGTGAGAAGGCGGCCTTTATCTGTCGCTTGGCTTCTATGAATTCATGAGGATGCCTCAAGGGATTTCAGGTGCCCCAGCCACTTTTCAGCGATTGATGGGCGTGCAGTGGGGACATGAACTTACTAGAGTGCCTGGTATACCTAGATGATGTTATTGTGTTTGGCAGCTCACTGGAGGAACATGAGAGCAGATTATTTAAGGTATTGGACCGACTGGAGGACTTTGGCCTTAAACTGTCCATTGATAAGTGTCAATTCTTTCAAACATCAGTAAAGTATGTGGGACACATAGTATCCACCGAGGGAATAGAGACCGACCCAAGTAAGTTGAGGCCTTGACCACCTGGCACAGCCCAAAATCTAAAAAAGAACTGCAAAGATTCCTGGGATTCTTGTGGTTATTATCGGCGCTTCATCAAGGACTATTCAAGAGTGATCCGCCTTACTTAACCTTACTCAAGGTATCCCCAACCCACAAAAAATACCAAAAGTCAGTGTCCTCAAGACTGAAAGAGTGTATTTTCATCCAGTGAAGTATTTGGGGCCGCTGGACTCTGATTGTGAGACTGCTTTTCATGAGATCATATATCAACTTACCCATGCTCCAGTGCTGGCCTATGCCGATCCAAGAAAACCTTACGTCCTGCACACTGATGCTAGCTTGCAAGGGTTGGGGCTGTGTTGTACCAAGAGCAGAGAATGGCCTGAGACCAGTGGCCTTTGCCAGTAGAAGCCTGACCCCATCCGAAAAGAACTATCCTGTACATAAGTTAGAGTTCCTAGCTTTGAAGTGGGCTATTGTTGACCAATTCCATGAGTACTTGTATGGGGCTAAAATACTAGTAAAACTGACAATAATCCTTTGACCTATGTGCAGACCTCAGCTAAGTTGGATGCCACTGGCCATAGGTGGCTTTCTGCATTATCTACATATGACTATGCTCTCGAATACCGAGCAGGTCTGAACCACATAGATGCTGATGCTCTCTCCGGAGGCCTGTTCCCCAGAATGATTGGGTCCGATTGGCAGAACCTGACATTCGGGCACTCTGCCGGAAGTTTGACAGGGAGGAACAAATGTCCACGGACGCAGTGGACTGCATAGTGGATTGCTTGGGAGCCTCTGAGAATGCATACCTGCTGCTTATTGCCACTTTTCTGCAATAGACATTGGTGCACTGCCTCAGCTGGACAATGACAGTATTAAGTAGGCTCAATCCGCGATCCCATGATCAAAGCAGCTTTAGAAGCCCTCTATGCAGGAAAGATGTGTCCAAATTCGCTCCACTGATTTGAGAACTGCACTGTTATACAAAGAAGGTCCTAAGTTGAAACTGATCAATAAACTGTTATACAGAGAAACAGTAGACAGAGGGGACAAGTAGACAAACAACAACTAGTGCTGCCCACTGCCTTTCGAGACTCAGTACTGAGGTCCTTGCACAACCACAAGGGGCACCTTGGTATAGACAGAACACTTGACTTGGTGAGATCCAGATTCTATTGGCCTAAGATGGGGGCTGATGTGGAGCAACACGTTCGAACTTGTAGTCGCTGCTTACAGAAGCTTTGCCCAGAGGCTGCCCGCTTGTTAACATCACCACCAGTGCACCCATGGAGCTGGTCTGTATTGATTTTCTGAGTTTGGAGTCAGATCAAAGAAATATCAGTAATGTGCTGGTGGTCACTGACCATTTCACGAGATATGCCCAAGCTTTCCCACCAAAGACCAGAAAGCATCCACTGTGGCCAAAGTACTTATGAAAACTTTTTGTTCACTAGGGGCTCCACAAAGAATCCATTCTGATCAAGGGAGAGACTTTGAGAGTCGTCTGATCAAAGAGATGCTTTCTGTGGGAGTGCGAAAGTCCAGAACCACTCCTTACCACCTCAGGGGACCCACAGCCTGAACGTTTCAACCGGCACTTTGCTAGATAATGCTAGGCACCCTGCACCCAAAGGACAAGCCTAGATGGAGCCAACAAATTAGCACCCTGGTACATGCTTATAACTGCACCAAAGTGATGCCACTGGATTCTCCCCTACGCCTGATGTTTGGAAGAAGCTCGACTACCAGTAGATGTGTGTTTTGGGTCTCTCCTGATGGGGTTCAAGCTGACAACTATTTACAGTATGTGCAAAAGTTAAAGGCCCAGCTAACTCATGTGTACCAACTGGCTCAAACCATGGCTGCCAAAGAAATCTGGCCAACAAAGAAAGGTATGATAAAAGGTGGCTGGGAACTCCAGGAGGAGATCGGGTGTGCTAAGAAATCTGGGACTGCATGGCAAGCACAAGATTGCTGACAGATGGCACCATCTCCCTCACATTGTAGTGGGCAAACTAGATGATATGCCAGTGTACAAAGTAAGGCCTGAGAATAATTCAAAGATGTAAAAACAATGCATAGAAATCATTTACTGCCCATTGGACAAATCTTAATTGAGTCTGAGCCCTAGAAGATGCCCCTCTGGACCAGTGACTAGAGCTGCTGCTAAGAAAAGATCAAGAAAGTCTGCACCTACAGAAGCAAAGTTAAAGTGTTCCCTCCACAAGTCCCAGTTGAGCATGACTGTCAGTCCATATGGAAGAAAGTGAGAGTGACTTTGAATACTATCCTTCCACGAACTGAGTCAATTGTTTCAGGGCAATCCCTAGTCAATACTGGAGACAAAGCTGGGCCTTCTGGACTGTCTAAGCCCCAGCTTCATCCCTGGAGCCAATGCTCCCAGAAAGTGAAGTGCAAAGCATCAGATAGATGAAATGGAATCATTGTGCATGGTTGAACTGTTTGAGCTTTCAGGAGGAAAATGATAGATTGGGGCAGACTGGTGATACACCAGAACAAGAAGAGTATTTTGAGTGCCCTGACAGTCCACTGCCAGTGTCAAAGCTCTCCATACAAGCCAAATGTTGTGGACTCAGAAACTGTAACTCCTGGAGCTGAAAGTGCCCCAAGTTCTAGCCTCTCTACCCCCATGGAGACTCCCTGACAAGTGAGGACAATGCTGAAAATGAGGCTCAGGTGCAGAGACTATAACAGTTCCCCTAGAAAGACTGGTCAGGGCTGTAAAGCCTGTGGTGCACCTCAGTTATGATTCCCTTGGGAGGCCTGTGGATTTGCCTCTCAATGTTGTCCATAAAGAGTGTATGTGTCCCGAGCTCATTGCCCAAACTGAGCATCAGTGCTAACTCAAGTTACTTGTGTTGCCCTCTAAGTATGGTGCCCTTGCCCATCCAGCCCCAAGGTAACTGATAGGAAGGGCCCCTCTTCAGGTTTCATGTACAGAGGTAATAACTTGAGTTATGGTACAATGTGTATGTAATACTGTGTAAAGACTGAGTGCTGCAATGTTTCAGAAATGTTCTTGGTAAAATGATATATTGACTGATGATTACATGTAAGACCTAATGCAAATGTATATGGCTGCAGTTGAAACTTATAGTGCCTTGCTTGCGGACGTCAAGCTTTCCCAAGGCTAGGAAGGGTGTAACCCCCTGCAAATGGGGGTTCTCAAAAGACTTCCGGAAGCTTGCTTGAGTGCTCCAAGCCTGAATGGTGTTTGGCATTTAAGCCATTTATCAGTGAGTGTTTTAGAACCTCTGGTACTGTCTCTTTAAGAGCTGTCTGCTTGCAGACATAATTAGTTTGTATGGGGACTGTGTGTTTCTTTGATTGAGTACCACTCAAGCTGCTGCCAATTCACTTCATTTTGCAGTCACTAGGAGTGCAAAGGAACCTATCTGAAAGATGTAACTGTTTGCCAGAAATTATTTAGAGTAATAATGAAATTACAGTTTGTCTAACCTGCTTTCTTTGCAGTCAGAACTGTGTCTGCTAGTTCCCCATTCTAGTTTTGAACTGCTGAACTGGACCAATCAGTGTAGGGTAAGCTAGCTCTAAAATGGTGCCTTGACGAATCAGAACTTGGACTCATAATCTGAGCCAGCCACAAGAGGATTGTATGGGCAGTGACTCTGGGAGATGTAGTTTAGACTTCAGTGCCTTTTGGACCAACAGCAGCAGTCTATTGGAGTGACAGCCAATCCAGTCAAGAACTGGGAGGAACTCAAAGGAAGTGCCAGTTTTGTCGGTTGGAGGTTCAGTTGAGCTTTGGCAGTGAAGAAGGAAGGAGCCCTGTGCTTTTCAGTGTGCAGTTTTAGTCAAAAACGTGTAAGGCCCAGAGTTCCGGTCTGCAGCTTGTTAGGACTGATCAAGTCCTGTGAAAAGAATCAAAGGATCTCTGAAGAGTGAAACCAGGCTCACCCTGTAGAAGACTGGAGGAATTGCTGAAAATTACACCCGGTCTGTCAGGAACTGATCTGCTGTGTGTTCTCGAGGTATTGTGCAGTAGTGCGATGGGATACAGATGCAGCCTGCCTGGTATAGTGCTTTCTTTTATATGGAGGTGTGAAGAGGTTTGTGCACCTCAAGTGAGCCTTGCTGACATTGAAGGACCCTATCTTATTTGGAGGTCGTGAGTACTAATTCAGGTTCGCTCCCTGTTGAATTGCCACATTAAATCCAAATGGAATTACTGTACTGCTGACTGTTTAATTCTCCTTTTCTCTGTGTGAAAGGGCCCTACCAGCTGCCACGGTTTGGACTAGCCACTAGGGCTTGGGTACCCAGGGACAGTAACTGATAGGGATAGGCCTGTACACAGAGCCATAAGTAGATTATTAAAGTGATAAGCTAATTAACCTGATTTCCCCTGTCCTTGTTATATCCCCTAAATAAATCAGAGCTGCTTGTTTCAGCAAAGTTATACTGTCTGAGGTATTTGTCTATGTTAAAGTACTGTACTGTGATTGTTGCACTGTATCTCATTTCACAGGAGGTCCCAGTCAGGAACCAGACCTGGGGGTAAGTGTATACTGTGAAGGTAATTCTGATATATTGTGTGGGCCACTAGTGGGAAGAAAGGGGGGTTGCAGTGTCCCAGAGGGCTGTGACCAAGTTAGTTTAACTATTGCAAACCCTGACCTCTGGGTGGAGGCACCCGCCATTGGATCCAGGCCCCTCAACCTGTGAGTGGCAAATCAGGCAGGGGTAGTAGCCCCTGGGATAGCGCCATCTAGGGGTTACACAGGCACAGTAGCACAAACTAATACAGGTGATTGAGCAAGGTAACACATAGTTATGGCACAGAAGGTTGGGGACATTGGGAGCATGGCTGAAAGGGAAGGAGTTTTAGTTGCCTTTTGAGGGAGAAAAGGGAGGTACATGAGCAGAGGTCGGGGGTAGTTCGTTCCAGAGAGAAGGGACACGGAAGGAAAAAGCAGACTGACCAGTCAGTTGGTCTGATCACTACACCGTGAAGTTCAACTTTTGTGCCCCCTTCAGAGGCCTGCCCCTGTGGAGATGGTCAGTTACCACCCTTTACGGGAAGTGAGTCCTGAAGGCCTAGCAGTGGTGATTGATCTCTCAGAGTTTCCTGTCACCAGCTCGAGTCTAGAGACTTTAGTGGTGGTCTATAATAAGGCCATCTAATCAGCTCTGGACTTAATTGCTCCCATCCGTGTTCATCCTCTCCCCCTTCACCCTCGGGCCCCTTGGTTTGATGGGCCTTTGAGAGAGTTGCGGAGAGTAGGACTTAGGTTAGAGCAGCGTTGGTGGAAATCCCTGGTTGCCGACCACCTTAGATTGGTTGAACACTATAAGATTTACCAATCAACGATCTCCTTTAAGAAAGCAGAATTCCTGTCCGGGGAGATTGCTGCCACTCAGAGTTGACCAGCCCAGCTCTTCTGAACTGTTGACAGGTTGTGCAACCCAACCTGTCTGCAGCTCTGAAGACCTTTTTTGCAAGTAGAGTGCGATGAGCTTGTTCAGTTCTTGCGGATAAGGTGGCCGACATCAGGTCAGAAGTGCGTTCATCTCACTCTATGGGGGTTGCTGATGATCGGTGCTTTGTCACCTCATCTCGAGCTTCCTGGTGTACCTTTGCCTTGCCCGAGCTCGCGGATGTCATGTGGATTGTCCAGGGTATGTGCCCTACATGCTGTAGTTTGGATCCGGGCCCAACTTCCTTGATTATGGGTTGTTGGGATATAATCGACCCGGTCCTGGCTCAGATAGTCTGGTGCTCCTTGGAATCCGGTGAGTTTCCAAGCTCCCTGAAGGAGGCGGTGGTAATTCCCCTCCTGAAGAAAGCTTCTTTGGACCCAGACTCTCTGGCCAACTACAGACCGATATCAAACCTTCCCTTTATAGGGAAGGTGATTGAGAAAGTAGTGGTGATATAGCTGGACGACCACTTGACCATCCATAACACCTACGAACCTCTCCAGTCTGGTTTTCATAAGAGGCACAGTACTGAGATGGCGCTGGTTTGGGTGCTCAATGATTTCCTGATGGCGAGAGATCAGAGGAACCATTCTATCTTGGTGCTCCTTGATCTCTCCCAGCTTTTGACACTGTAGACCATGGAGTGCTGCTTGGATGTCCGAGGTCCATCTGCGGACTGTCAGGTATGGTCCTTAGTTGGTTTACATCTTTCCTCACTGGCAGGAGTCAGAGAGTGGTGTCTTGGATTTTTCCTCGGACCCTTTCTCCCTGCCATGTGGGGTTCCTCAGGGTTCAGTGCTGTCCCCCATGTTGTTTGCAGTGTATATGCTGCCTCTCGGAGACATTGTAAGATGGTATGGGCTGGGGTTTCACTGCTAAGCTGATGATACCCAGCTCTACCTGTCTTTTGCCCCCCGGCCAGGATACAGCTGTCTCAGTACTTAACACCTGCCTCGCTGAAATCCAGGACTGGATGAACTTGAGCTGGTTGAAGCTGAATGCCAGAAAGATGGAGGTGATGGTAGTGGACCTGGGTCACCAGATAGAGGGGTTGTGGACTGATCAGCCCTCTGGAATTTTTCTCGGGGGCTCTCAGATCGTATCCTCTGAATGGGTGCAAAACCTGGGGGTAGTGCTTGATGATGGGCTGACTTTACAATCTCAGGTGTCGGCCGTCATCCAGTCCTCCTTTTATCATTTTAGGCATATCTCCAGGATTAGGCACCTGGTTCCGTCCAGGGACTTGTCTACATTAGTCCATGCCTTTGTGACTTTGCACCTTGATTATTGTAACTCCCTGTACTTAGGGCTTTCTTGGGTTGAAATCAGCCACCTGCAGCTCATGCAGAATGCAACAGCACGATTGTTAACTGGGGCTTCTCAAGTATCCCATATTACTCCCATGCTGCGTGATCTGCACTGGCTGCCAATTAGGTGGTGGATCACCTTTAAAGTTGGTTTACTGACTTATAAAGCCCTACTTGGACTGGGCCCCGACTACGTGAAAGAGCTTCTTGTGCCTTACTATCTGGTGCGACAGTTGCGCTCAGCTGACGAGGGGTTGCTAGAGATTCTGAGGGTGTCTTTGAAATCTTCCAGGGCCCATGCATTTATGCACATGGCTCCAACCCTTTGAAATTCTCTACCCTGTCAGCTTCGAGAATGTACAACTGTGGAGGGGTTTAAACAGGCATTGAAAACTTTTTTAAGGAGTCTCGCTTATGGTGGCTCCATATAACTCTGATCCCCTGTTATTTATTTTATCTGTATGTTACTTATTTATTATCACGTTTTTGTTTTATATGACTGTTTTATCTTTTTGTAAAGTGCCTTGATGGCCCGAAAGGTGCTTATGTGAAATAAAATTTATTATTATTATTAAAAACAGTGTTGGGGTGAGGGATGGAGAAGGTGGGAGAGTCTCTGTGGCAAAGAGAGTAATTAGAGGAGGCAGCTTGGGAGAACTGAGAGGAGAGATAACATGGGAGGAAACCAAACCAGAATTTATCAATGAAGGTAGCACAGTGTATCATTCTCCTGTGGGATAGGGGAGTGAGAGATAGAGGAGGGTAGAGGAGACAGTGGTGGGTGAGAGGCGGACAGGCTGTAGCAAAACAACAGAAGCAGTTTAGGAGAATGTCAAGTTTGCCTAGGAAAGTCAGAGAGGCAGTGCCACACACCATGTTCATGTAGTCAAAAGCTAGTAGTATCATTTTTGGAGACCAACTTGTGGCAGGTGGGGAGAGGGAGGCTAGCTTTGTGGCGGAAGAGGGAACCTAGTTTGGGGCACAACGTGGCACATATGGCATCAACATGGGTGGAGAAACCCAGGTTTTCATCCAACCATGCCCCCAAATACTTAAAAGCTGAAATACGGTATGCTAGGGATCCCACGCTAACTGTCCCTTCCTGGCTAAGGGGGCTATGGTCAACAATCAAAGGTTTGTGGGGCTCACTTCACTTCTATGTGTATCCGGTTTGGTGCCAGTAGCTTAAATTAAACAAAACACCAAACCTAAGAGTATCAAAGTACTCAAAAAATTGCTACTGCAGAGATCTAAGCACATGTGCTTTCCCAAATTTCATAAAGAAATGGTGCTACGTCACGGATTAGGTGATCCATGACATAGCACCTGCGGGTGCACGTTGCTGTAGGCAATAGGCTGCTATGGGACTACTTATGGTAGTGCAGGCATGTGTTTGTTTTTCTGTGTGGTTTTAAATGTAGTCGGCCACCTCTAATATTTATTTATGCGCATGCACTTTTTTGCGAACTGTGATGTTATGCACCTCGTTTGCACAATAAAGAATAAAATTAAACAGCAAAGGTAAGCTTTTCTTTATGAATTCATGAAAGCATGAGTGCTTAGGTCTGTGCAGTAGCAATTGTTTGAGTACTTTGATACTCTTAAGTTTGGTGTCTTAAGGGGGCCATGGGTCAGTTATACACCTAACAGGTTACTAGCCCTTGGCTAGGGCATTGTCAGCTATACTGCTGGAGTGGCTGACTGGCTGTCCCACTCCCTTCCTCTTTCTCTTGGCTGGAGCCACTACTCTAGTGCACTTAAATTAGCAAAATTTGCAGTTTAGAACACTAGCCCTGGATTCGGCTACTGGTGGCCATCTGGCTACTAACCACTTTTTTCCACCCTGGGACACTATCTCCTTTACAGACGGGGCTTGCTTTGCCCCAACTGGCCCACCTGTTACTTATTTATAAATAAATGAAACATTTTGGCTAGCTACCCCTTGCTCAGTAGCACACCTTGGCTAACTTACCTGAAAATGGGGCCTTTCTCTGCCTGCTCCTTCACTGGAGCCTTTACTTTTGAATACAAGGCATGCTTACCCTTTGGCTCTGCCTCTGGGAGTTACCTACTTTACATAGACCCACCCCAGTGAATACTTCCTTGCTGGAGCGTGATTTAAATAAATTAAAATAGATCTGCCTTCGGGTGGTCCTTTTCTCTGGGGCTTTGCCCTAGCCAACAAACAGCTGTGGCCATCCTTGGTTGCACCGTCTGGCACAATTTAACAAATGTTGTTTTCTTTTAAGTAATTAGTTCTGGCAGACATCATCTGCCCGATTGTGCTGACTCAATGCCGCAGCCCGGGGAGAAGTTACAGAGAGGAGGGCTGGTGGAGGAGGCGGGATTTGGCTGAAGCCAGGTGATGGACAGTCTTCCTTCTGGGCCTTACTGGCTGCTTGCTCTGGTCTGCCACTCCACTGACCTGATGCGCCACCACTGAGGGACTGGAAACTTTTTCTTCTTAACTAAATAAAATAACAAATAGGGCTAAACAGAGCCTGCACTGTGGCCAGTTGACTGCTAGTTCTTTGGCTCGTTACCTTGATTACTGACAATACGGGTCACCACACCAACAGAACAGGGTCTGGACCTCTTCACATGACCAGCCAGGATGCAGCGAGGAACCCCCCCAGCATGAGGTAAGTCCCCACTGCTGTCACTGGCCAGCTCACTGGCTCCTCTTCTGCTGCTACTGGTTCTCTCCTCAATCTGCACTCTTTTCACAAACTAACAGCCGCAGCCGATGCACTGGCACTGAGGGTTGAGGCGCTGGATGCCACACCTCACACCATGCCGGTGACCCGGGTTTGGGAATGAGCCCAGGCCACTGGGAGCTGACAGGGGTGAGAGAGGATTGAGCATCTGGAGGACTGCTCTCCTCTCTTGGGGAGGGAGGGATTGCCATCCCACTCGTCGATCTCCCTCTGGTGGTGGCCAGAGGAGGTGCGAGTCGGGAGGCACATAACCGACGTACACTATCGGTGGGGAGGGAGCGGAGAATAAAGCGGTGGAAAATGGAGCTGGCAGGCTCCCTGATGGCTCTCCTGCACCTGTCCCATCTTCCCCAAGCATCTGGATTTTGCTCCAGGTGTGGGAGAATGCCGGCGCTCCTTCGCCTCGGCCCTGTCATGGGGGGAAACCCGTGGGGGATCACAGGGGAAGTTGGGGGGTTGGGACTGGACAGCCAGAGACTGAGTTCCTCTGAGGGAGGACCAGAGCCACCTGACAGGCTCCCAGGGTACAAAAACACATAATAGAAATAAAAACTAATGGCTGCTACTGTCCACACACTCCAGAGCCCTCCCTGCATTCGGGATGCCAAGTCCCTACTAATCAGGGCAGCAACAGGCTGCCGAGCATGAACTGAACCTTCTAGCTGGCACAGGTTCATGCCAACTTGCTAACTAAGCTGAGCAAATAAAAAAAAAACTTTTACACTGCAAGCTGCAGTTTATTTTTCTGGGGCTTCTGCCAGCAAGTTTGCTTATTCCTTGCTTGCTCCTGAATTATCGGGGCACTGGGCACCATACTGGGGATACTGGAGTTTTCTGGGGACCCCATCTTTGGGGTATTACATTCTATTTCCCAGTGCTTGTCATTATTTGGGGAAGGGCAGGATGTGTCCATCCCCCAGTAGTGGGGCAAGATTCTTTCAAATAGGAGAAATGAGATGCTGTATTTCCAAGAATCAAGAATTTGTCCTTAACCAGTTGATCTGGTTCCTGGAATTTATAGGGGATGGGGTTTCTGAGGCTTTAATTCTTCCTCTCGGTTGCTGTTCCCTTTTTCTAACTAATTTGGCTTCAATGGGAGGATGCCCTTTTAATTTCTTATCTTAGGCTCAGGCTGTTTCCCTTTTAATTGCAACTCCTCCTCCTGGTTGTGATTTCCCTTCTCTTTTCCAGTTAATGCAAGGGCACAACCATTTTCAAATTAAAGGAAAACTACACCCAAAACTTGAAAAAATATATGTTGTGCAGAGTGTTTTAATTTGTATGTGAAGTTCTAGTGTTTCCTTCCCTCTGACTGGTATTAGGAGTTTTTCCTAAATTAGCCTGCTAGCTTTAGGGTAGTTTTACGACCCCTGGAGATCACCATATCAAATAGTTTTATTGCATTTCTTTGTCCTACAGTGCACCTTGTTTCATGTAATGGTGATGTAGCAAAGCCCATACATCCAGCAGAAAGCACTGCATTACAATCAGTTCACAACAACAGAGATGGCTATATTTTAAAATCTGTAGAATTCAGCTTGGTGACCACCCTCATCCTAAAGGTTTTACTGTCCTGAAAAACTTTGCTGTGGTAATTTTTGTGCAGCTTGTAAAGCTTCCAAGATATTTAGTTTGTTTGGCATGCGTGTGCTGAATGTTGGGTCTCTCTTACATCACAGTCACATGAGACAAAATGCACTGTGGGAACCAGAAATACAATTACACTATCAGGTATGGAGATCCCCAGGGGTCATAAAACTAGCAGGCTAATTTGGGAAAAACTCCTAATACCAGTTAGGTGGAAGGAAACACTAGAACTTCACATACAAATTAAAACACTCTGCACAACATATATTTTTTCAAGTTTTGGGTGTAGTTTTCCTTTAAGCTGGGTACTGTGAAGATTACTTGCAGCATATTATTCAGGAATTCAGTAAATTCATTGCTTCTTTTGGATTAGAAAAGTGTTTGTCCTGCCATTTTTAAGGAAAACAGATGTAATCTTGTTGCTGCAAAGCTTGACTAACTGGAGTAAACTGCTTCCTTTTTGTAAGGCAGTTCTGCTGAAAAGTCTTGGAAAATTAGTATTCTGTTCCCATGCCTTTTAAGATTTCTGTTATCTCTGGCTGTTATTGAAATGAGCTCTTTTTGTGTGAAGTTTAGGAAATAAGCAATTATATAGGTCTTAGCTTTTCCTGTTGTTTTAGTGCTGGGACATGAGAGATGTGAGCTCTTTCAATGATTATTTGCTGTTCAGGATTAATATTTAAAGGTTTGGGAAGAAAGTTTTGTAAAAAGAGCTTCTGTCCTCTTTCTCTTCATCTTCAGGTATTCCAAATAATCTCAGGTTACTCCTCCAACATCAGTTTTTTAAATCTTCAACTTTTTCTAACAAGTAACTAATCTGGTTTCTATTCATATAGTTCTAGCTTAGAATTGAGATGACAACTTCTGTGTAGTTTACTCTGTTTTCAGCTACATAAACTTTATCATTTGCATGTTGGATATTAATTTCTAAGTTAACCATTGCTATTTTTATGCTTTCAATTTTTTAGGTTCTCAGAAAAAAACATTCCCCTCAATTCAGCAGGGGAAGGGGCACAGCATTCATTACAGTTCATTCAGTACTGTTTAAGCCACAGCAGGTTCTAGCATTTAATTTTTACCTTTGCTGTTGTCAAAACCTCACAATACAGGACTCTGTAGCCTAGGGTCTGTTCTGTTAGGATGTGAAGTTATTTTTCCAAAAATGTGTTGTTTGGATCGTGGATGGCATTGGATTGTTTGCTACCCAAGGCTCAGTTTTTTCAGGTGACCATCTTTGTAGCTCCTGTGTGTGGAACCCCAGCCAGCCCTTTCCAGCCACGGTCTATCTTATATGTTCAGAGAATATATTCCTCTGATCAGCTGATTGCAGGATACACAGACTGCTCAAAATGCCAGCCGGGCCCACACAGTGTAATTTAGGGAATGTCCATCTATAATTGGGCACCACGTCAGTGTTAGGAAGGACCTGAGTAGCATTTAAATAGCTGGTTTTGATTTATTTTACTTACAGTGAGTTTTGATACAATTTTAAAATATTTCAGGAACAGTCTGGGAAGGAAAACATTCTTAATGTGCATATAACCCCCCCCCCCCCCCCATGGCTGTTTAGATGGTTGGAAATGGATCATTGTGTTGATTTTACTACCTAGTCTGATTTTGTGGATTAAGTAATAGATAAGCCACTCC
Source organism: Neoceratodus forsteri (assembly GCA_016271365.2). NCBI lineage: Eukaryota > Metazoa > Chordata > Ceratodontiformes > Ceratodontidae > Neoceratodus > Neoceratodus forsteri. The sequence continues at coordinate 647,504,581 of CM057458.1, read as the reverse complement.
AAGGTATGCGGTCACGCTCTGATATACGCACGCCTTGGTGTGTGCGTTGTACACACGAGGCCACTGACTGAGTGCATCAACCACCCAAGGTGCGCATATATCAGAGTGCGACCGCACACCTCAGAGTGGTTTATCTATCTTATAAATGTCAAATTTGTTTTGATGGGGGGGTAAAAGTGCAAGTGTGTGGTCGCGCTCTGATATACACATGGTCACCTGATGGTCTTTGTCCATTGCCATTGACTCTTTTTTTTTCTAGTCCATTTTATAAATAGGATTATACCATGGTCACTTTCAACTAGCCAATCAGATTACCTGGCTGGCACCTCAAAGCCGTTGTAAATCCTACTATAACCAAAGCAAGAGGTTCCAGCCTGCCAGTCTTATGCCAGCCTATAAAACATCACTTCAACCCCCTCTTCATACCTGCAAAGCCACCATATTGCTTACTGGTAACTCACATCCCATTAACCGACAGCCCAAAAAACAAACAAAAATGGGCACATCCTTCGAGCATACCGACCACGCAGAGATAGAAGAAATGTATAGGTCACTTGAAAACTCGCAACCAGATGCTTCTATTAGCCCTTACCTCCTCAAAATCTTTCTCGGGCTCCCACCCCTACGGTGATACTGACCAAGATCGTGGCCACTAGAACAGACCTCCACCCGGCAGCAGCATCTCTTCTTCCCGCAGCACCCAACTCAAACTCCACGGTCCTCAACATGTCACCTCAGCTATCCAATCCTGTGAGACAAAAAAGGCAGCATTAATGCTGTTGCTGTGTGAAGGTCTGTTCCAGTGGCTGTGGTCCCGGCCAGTAGCACTGGAGGTCTGGAAGCCCAAGAAAGATTCTGAGTAGGTAAGTGTTCTGTGAGGCTATTAGAAGTATCCATTTGTGAGTTTTTAAGTGACCAAAACATTTCTCAACTTCACAAAAACTTACTTTGTGTGTCTCACAGTTCATGCTGCATCTATACCGTACAATCAATAAATATTTCATATCAACAACAGGCACTATTTTAAGTGTAAGGATATTTCTAAAAAAAAATTTAGTTTTTGAGAAATAAACTATATATTTTATAAATAAAATGATGTACTGAACTCATGGTATAATCACAATAAGCCACTCGAGGGAGTGGGTTATGGGGGGATTTACCACGGCCGCCAGCTGTGGTAAATCCCCACATAACCAACATCCTCTCATGGTTTATTGCTTAACTGGGCCTAATTTATGTCCCTTAGTGCTGGCTGAATTAAACTGGCAACCATGCCATGATATTTTGAGGCTAAATTGGCAGCATCTGCCTCTTGGCCAGAGGGTCATGAGTTCTAGTCCAACACAAAGATGGTTTCAGTAACCCAAAACACAGTCATGCCAGTGTAATACAGATGAGGTGCTATACTGCCAAAGTGTGCTGTCCTTTGAAATGGTTAGGGGGTTCCGCTGTGCCACCTTTGAAGGAGAGGGTCAGGCGATGCTGGAGGGGGGCCCATGGATACTGCTGTACATAGGGTCCATGGCAATGTAAATCTGGCCCTGGCAAGGCCGGATTTACAATTAAGCAAACTACACTAGCGCATTAGGGCCCATAATGTGCTGGGAGCCTTCTGTCTGAGTTGCATACTGTAAAACTATTTATAACCACGTAAACTTTATATCACAGACTCGCCCCCAATGTCATGACCGCGCAAAACATCAATCGCGCTCCGCAACTCTTTCTTTCTGCTCTGTCACAGCTGTGTTACTAAAAAATTTCTTTCATGCCAGTGAAACGTGACTTTACACATTGTCTTGATGATGATTTTCTTGTTGTCCCATTAAATGCTGCTCTGATGCTGTTTTTTGTATGACCCCATTCACCGACCCTTTTCACCCACAGAACCCCTGTTTGAGAACCATGAGCCTGGGAAGAATCAAGAGCCAGTTCCCATAAAGAATAAATGACTTAAACAGTAAACTGACAGCAAACACCTCACCACATTCTTTTCTTTACAGTAAGTCAAATATAGTACAGTACCTCAACAAGTGTGTGTGTGTGTATGTTTTTTTTTTTTTTTTCCAGACCCCTTTTCCTGCTAGTAGTCAGCTCAAACGACAGAGGAGCAGTCCTGAAGGACAATGCTGACGACGTTGATGGAACCGATGATGGATGAATTCCATCTATCTACTGTATAGCACTGTTAGGGTTTTAGAGTTTTGTTTGGGTGCTGCTTACACAAATGAACATTAAAAACATTAGAACAACCACCTGCATGTTGTATTTTCACTGACTTAAGTGCTCGTTGCTGAGTTACTGAAGCACCACGTAGTTGTAGCACGCAGTCAATGAATGAGTGCTGACAAATGAATGTCACGCCTTAAAGGCACAGGGCAATGATAGTGATATTTGTTTACAGCAATACTTTCTAGTTCTACACTACTTCATATACTGGCTCCTCCCTTTCATGTTTTACATGTTGGGATTTAAGTGCTGAGCTTCAAAGTTGTTTATTTTTTTATTTTCCCTCTACTGACAGGCAGGCAATACAGATCTAAATCCACTCCTCTGTCTCCATATTTACCACCCTCCACACTTCTGACTGCCTTCCCTGCAGACTATCCCTTCAACCCGACTGTCTCCTGCTCCAACAAGGGCACAGCGGTGTTTAGCACTAATCACCTTTTCATAAGAAGCTGCAGCCTTAAGCCATGCTGTTCGCATCGTCATGGTTATTTTATTATGTTTTGCAAGCAAGGGGCACATCGTGTTGGTGAGTTCAAAACAGCTGAGCTGAAGAGAGAGAGAGGGAGTAGTCCTAATCATGGCTCAACTCTGGGTAAACTGGAAAGACTTGGATGTTTCATCTGTAAATATTAAACTAGCCAGGAGGAGGCAAAAGCAGGCAGAAAACCATGTAGACCCCCCAGAAAGGAGCAGTCATAAAAGAGAATAGTAGAGACAAAAGACCACCAAGTAAACCGAAAGCCTGCATAGGTAACATGGGAGGGAAAACGGATAACAGGAGAAAAAGGGGAGTTGGGGGGGAGGGGAGAGACCAAACATGGAAATTGTACAAATGCCCATAGCCTAGGAAACAAAATCCCAGACCTGGAAGCATTAATGGTAGAAGCAGACCTGGACATAATGGCTGTAACAGAAACATGGTACACAGAAAACCATGAAGAAGATATAGCCATACCAGGATACACACTATTCGGGAAAGACAGGGAAGGAAGAAAGGGAGGAGGGGTGGCCATGTACGATAGGGAGGAAATCAGAGCAGCTGAGGTGCAGGGGGGTGCAGGATGGAGTAGAGGCACTGTGGGTCATCCTGCAGACAGAAAATGGAATTGGCATTAGAACAGGGGTGATATTATAGGCCCCTGACATGGGGGAAGAGTCAGACAAAACTCTATGGAAGCCATCCACAAAATGGCAACCAAAGGTGAAATACTGCTACTAGGGGACTTCAGTCTACCAGATGTAGACTGGAGCACCCTGAAAGCAAGCACAGCCAAAAGCAGGAACATACTGACTGCACTGCAGCGGGCATGCCTGAGACGGCTGGTAACTGAACGCACCCATGAAGGGGCTATACAGGACCTGGTGCTCACCAATGGGGACAGGGTTGGGGACATTAAAGTGGGCAGCCATATAGGAACCAGCGATCACAGGCAGTGTGTTTAATGTAATCACAATGTAGGAGGCTAACCAGACAAAAGTCAAGGTCCTGGATTTCAAGAGGGCCAACTCTGACAAAATGGCAGAATGCCTTAGGGGAGCCCTGGCAACAGATGACATGGGGGGGGGAGTGGACAAGCAGTGGTCTATACTCTGGGGGGGTCCATAACAGAAGCAACTAACCTCTTTGTTAAGCAACAAAGCAAGTGTAAGCGAAAGAAACAACCGCTTTGGTTCTCGAAGGAAGTGGGCACGAAAAGTGAAGGAGAAAAAATACAAACATTCAGGAGACACAAAAAAACACAGATGGAAGAGGACAAGGAGCAGTTTCTAGGGAGGCAGGGAAGGTGGTCAGAAATGCTAAGGCACGAACAGAAGAAAACAGTACAGGCTGTAAAGAAAGGGGATAAGGCCACCTTCAGATATGTCAGTGAGAGAAAGAAAAGGAGTGGGATTGTCAGGAGGGGGGAGGAGGATGTGCAGAGGAGGACACAGAAGGCAGACTGAAAATTTTGTTCGGTTTTCACGAAGGAAGGGAAAGGCAAAGGCCCATAAACAAGCCAAAAAGGCAAAACAGGAGGGAGTGGACACCTCTACATTCACAGTAGATGGAGTCCTGGAGTAACTCGGTAACCTGAAAACAGATAAGGCAATGGGGCCAGATGGGATTCACCCCAGAATACTAAAACTCAGGGAGGTGCTGGCAGCCCTACTGACCACCCTATTAAACAGATCACTGGAGACAGGGGAAGTCCCAGAAGACTGGAGGAAGGCAAATGTGGTCCCTCGCCACAAAAATGGGAGCCAGGAAGAGGCAGGTAACTACGGACCAGTCAGACCTCGGTGGTGAAGATGCTCATGGAGGCATTGTTTAAAGGAGAGGATGATGTCATTCCTTGAACCTAATGGAGCACA